>OU892284.1:6534466-7189936 GCA_917834065.1 Ceutorhynchus assimilis
GTCAGCGCAAAATCTACCCCTATATTACATCTACTTATAAATAAATTCTTTATTAATTTGCAATTGGCACTGATACTAACAAGGGCAGTGATTCTATGATTTTATGATTAACACATCAAGTTCAAAGAAGAAACAATAACACCAACAAGGCAAGGAGCACTTTTCAAGACGAGCACAATGGCACCAAAGACATCAAAACAACACCACTTTCAACGAGGGAAAAAAAATGAAAATTGTAGGAGAAACAAACAAAACAGCGCTTTTGGTTCAACGGACGTACTCACTGATATGAAGAGAGAATCATCGATGAAACAACAATGTCCTTCGAATAATTAACGACACTTATATAAAATTTGAGCGTGTCTCAAATTAAGACCTATGTATTTTAAGAAAATACATACATTTTTATCGACAGAATTATTTTTTCACCAAGTGTCTCTTCAATTGTAGTTTCGGAGCGTCTCTCCGAGACTATACAACTGAAGAAACACTTGAGAAGCACACCTACTTACTTGTCATTTTGTCTTTTTACAGATTCCCATGAAATTAGCTACATATAACTTAAACTACTAAACACAAGCGAATCACGGTTAAAATATAATTAATATACTTGTCGAATATTTAATTAAGCCTACGACCGATATCGCCAGCATTAAAACAGCAGGAGTTATAGATTAGTTTTGTCACATAATTAAGCTAACAGCTGAACCTACACCCACACCACCAGCCCTTAATTTGAAAATCACGCTATTTAAATGGAAACAACGGGATTTTAGTACATGGATACGAAAATACAGTTTCTAATGGATTCTGCAATTATTTTGGAATTAATCGAAATTGTATAGGGTTTGTTAAACTTTAATTATGGCCGCCGACCGGTGGCTAGCATATTGGAATTTTCGTGTAAGATTTAATTTAGAGATAAGGGTATTTAGTGCATGATCCCCAGTAGCACAACAATATTGGTAAAATATTATATTTACATATTGGCCCAAGAATGGAAACGACAGATTTTTTTTTAATGGTCCAATATATATTGTAAATATGAATCCGATATTGAAGAAAAACATTGTCCCATTATTGATAATTAATAAACATGTAATATTGCTTTTAGAATTATACCCAATATTTGTTTTTCAGATTTCTCCAATATTAACAATTAATAAATATGAAATATTTCTATTAACAATATTTCCTAGAAATATTTACAATATTTTTTTGGAAAAACACATGTATTTAACCAAAGCTCTAACACCTGCAAACTAGACCGGTTTCCGATTTCGAGCTTGTTAGCGAAGCACACCAACTCAAAGAAACAGTTTTGAAGGAAATTCAAACACCAGGAAAGAGCAAGGCCATCAGTAGCGCGTGGTGCCCTCTCTCGGTAGTCCTGATTGATATGGAAACGGTACATCTCCTATATATCACCAATATTGGATAAATATTAAATATAAACATGAATAAAATATATTGCCAAGCATGGATCGGATCCAATATTGGATCAATCTTGGATTCACATAGGTATTATATAATAATAATATAGGAAAAAGGTAAATCTCCAATATTTTACCAATATTGGCTACAAATTGTCAATATTGGACCTATTCACAATATTTTACCAATACAGAATCAATATTTGGCCAATATGGATAAATATATCGCTGTTATATTAGAATAATTTATTTTGCCATTATTTATCAAATATTGGTTTAATAATGCAAATAAGAACATGATCTGTCCATATTGGTCCATTAATGGATACAATATTATAGTAACATTAGAAAAAGTTGTATTGCCAATATTGGCTCAATAATGCACAAAAAAACAATTTTTTTGTGCTTATCGGTGCAATGATGGATAAATATATCACTGTTATATAAGAAAAATTTGTATTGCCAATATGTAACCAATCTTGGCTATGTGCTGCCGATAAAAATATTGTTTGTGCATATTGGCCCATTCTTGGATAAATATATTATTATAATGATGAAAGAAGTTGTATTACCAATAAATGTCTAATGTTGGCTGAAAAATGCCAATATTGGTCCAATGTATCCGCAACATCGGACCAACATTGTGTGCTACTGGGGATTCTATGTATAATGTAGAACGGTCGAAATTTGATCGTGGCGCCATCTAAGACAAAGCTTCAACACCAAACAGCAATTTTCGCTGCAATATGGTGACTGAGTATCTAATCGGCCGACCAAAATTCAGTTCGTGGGAAAACCCAGAATAGGAAAACCTATTATCCACTGATGAGAAAATATTTGGTCGGCCGATTAGATACTCAGTCACCATATTGCAGCGAAAATTGCTGTTTGGTGTTGAAGCTTTGTCTTAGATGGCGCAACGATCAAATTTCGACCGTTGTACTATGTGTATATTGCCTACAGGCACGAAACTTGGTTTGGTTTTCTTTGCTTTTCTACATACCTACATAGAAAAAAAAATATGAAAAAATAAGGGAAAGTTTATTATAAGAATTTTTTTCTTTTACTACGATTCCCAAAATATTCGAGTTCTAATGCTATAAAGTGAGTCAAATAACGTATTTTTTGAGTTTTTTTGCAAGTTTATTTTACTGGTGTTGGTCCCATTTCGTTACCAGTTCCAAAAAGACTTAAAATTTGCGTAGCTAGTGATGAAAAATTGATCGTTGTGACGCTATAATAACGCGTTATAAAAAGTGTCACTTTATTTGTAAAAATTAGGAAAAATAAATTTACCTACGAGCGTGCGATAAAGTGCACTTTACCGCACGTATTTGCAAATGGAAAGTATCACTTTACAGCATAGTATGCGGTAAAGTAGAATACAAAGTGTGCGGTAAAGTGCACTTTACCGCATAGTGTGCGGTAAAGTGAATTTGATATTTATAATCAAAAATCCCCTCTTTTTCAGAAAATGGATTTTTGATAATTTCTAAATCTTATCTAATTTCATTAATGAATCTGATTCATTAATTAATTTTATCAATGCCTTTTTTTGGAGATGTAGATGCTCATAGGTAAAATTTTGTACCTAACACATGCGGAAAGTGCCTTTACCGCCCTTAACGGCTTGACCGAACTCCGCTTCGCGTCGTTCGGTCAACTGCCGTAGCGTGCGGTAAAGTATCACTTTCCGCATTTGTTAGGTAAATAACTATTACGGACCATGAAACGATTTCAATTTTAATTAACCAGTTTTGGAAACAAGAAAATACAGGCTTTCGTAATCTTCAGGCCTGTGGCAGTTATTTCATGACTAGCGCCTTTTGTACTGGATTTAAGAAGACATTTTTTAAATTTAACGCTAAAAATGTTTCTGTCTACTTAACATATTGATCTGCCAGTTTAGCGGTGTGCTGGTGTGTATGATATGCGCATGATTATAGTAACTAACCTAAACTTCCAGATAAGAAACATATCACGCCGGTATCGAATTCGGCACTTAGACATATTTCATTGATCCGTTCGAATTTGGAGCGCCAATTAATGCGGAGAGGCGTACGGATTTTGTACTTGAATGTTGAACGGTGCTGAGCATCAGGTCGGAATGCTTCAGTAGCAACAGCCATGTGGAGTGCCGAATCTAAGGTCAAAATGTTAAGCAGTGCACAGATGCAGGTTGGAATGTTGCTCCGTCAGCGCGGCACAAACATACACTTTATTTACTTTTTGCCACATATAGGTAGGTAAGCATTTATGTTATTTCAACGATACATTTCAAAAATCTTAGACAAATATTGGTATATATCTAATGCCCCATGCCCCATGCCATGTGATTTGGCGTTAGGTTGATTGGACTTGACTATTCATAGTAATCACGGAACAAATTAATGTCATTCATTTCAGTGAAAAAAAATTAGAAAACGAGATGAACTTACACTAAATAAACAAAAAAAAAACATTTTTTCTAAATATGGTTCCTACCTATATAGAGAATTAAACAAATAAACAAGTTTATGTCCGATTGATCAATAAAGTGCTATTTATAGAACAGTTTTGCGTCAATAAAGTAGCACTTTATTGTACTAGTAAAATAATGTGCTACTTTATTTTACTAGTAAAATAAAGTGCTACTTTATTGCCTACCTGGATTACCTGACAAGGTGAAACAGGTCCTGACAACCTGCCAAGGTGAAACAGGTCGTGACAACCTGCCAAGGTGAAACAGGTATACCTACGCAAATTTTACTTTTTTCATTAAATTTTTTGAATTTTTAACAAAAACCAGTCGTAATCGTACATAAAATCATGTATATAACGCTTACATAAACAGGCTTTATTGACTCATTATTTAATAGCCTCGCTTGCTATTTCTTCTCCGTTTTTTACGATTTTTTACTATTTTATTTGTAATTTGTAGCGAGAAACACGGAGGGGGTCAAGGGGTTGGATAGCTAATTTGATATAAAAACCGCGCCAAACGCATGGCAACATTCAAGTACGGATTTCGGCTCTCCGCAATAATTGGTAATCCGAATTCAAACGGACCAATGAAATATGCCTAGATGCCGAATCCAATACCGGAATGTTTAGATCTCACCTGGGCAGTCTTCCCTAATCTTTGAGACTGGGACAGTCATTTTAAGACTAGCGCTCTTTGTACTGAGCTAAAGGAGGAATTATTTAGATTCAACTGTAAACATGTTTTTTTTGTTGAACTATTATTTAAAATACTGTGTATGAACCTTAACTTCCTATGACCAGTTTAACTATTACCAGTTCTAGTTTTTACCTTTTATATTGTATTGTCATTTTGTCTATCATCTTTCAAGTTTATTAAAAGTTCTCTAAATTCTCGTAATTCGATTTTCAACCAGTCAGAATGTCGACCGCTTTACCGCTCATTGAAAAGTTGCAAGGGCGTGAAAATTTCGATAGTTGGAAATTCGCTATGAAAACTTATCTGGAGCATGAAGAGCTGTGGGATTGTGTTATAGGAACCGACACAGACTCAAAGAAAATCACCAAAGCTAAAAGTAAGATTATTCTATTGATAGAACCGATTAACTATGTTCATGTTCAAAGTGCCACTGATGCAAGAGGTGTTTGGCAAGCTTTAACAAATGCTTTTGAGGACAAAGGGCTCACCCGAAGAGTCGGGCTGCTACGAACCCTAATAACAACACGTTTGGAAGAAAGTGAATCTGTTGAAGATTATGTTAACAAGATTATTAGCACAGCACACAAACTTTCTAGTGTTGGCCTCACTGTAAGTGATGATAGGGTAGGAACAATCCTTTTAGCTGGATTACCAACTAAATATGAACCTATGATAATGGGTATCGAAAGTTGTGGAGTACCAGTAACCGGAGACGCCATCAAAACTAAATTACTCCAGGATGTGAAGTCAACAAATGATGAAATTGCTATGTATACCAACAGATTTTCACATAAATACAGGAACATCACAAAATCCTAGTGCAGGAAATGCTTCAGACAATAAAAAAAATACAGTTCGTTGTTTCCAATACAATAAATATGGACATTTTGCCAAAGATTGTGACAATCCGAAAAGAGACAAGGATAAAAACCATGCAGCATTATCAGCTGCACCCAGTTGTGATCTAAGTAGAAATAGTTGGTATTTGGATTCCGCTGCTACTATTCAAATGACAAATAATTTGGACTTGCTTGAAAAAGTAGAAAATACCACCGATTGTTCTATTACTACTGCAAATGATCAAAAAATGTGTGCAAACAAGGTGGGCAGTGTCATCTTACCTGTGTCAGATTCTCATAATGCAGAAATAAAAAATACTGTATATGTGCTAGATTTGAAAGTCAACTTGTTGTCGGTAAGTCAATTGGTAAAAAAAATTACTCTGTAGTCTTTGAAGCCACTGGTTGCAAAATTTATAATCCTCAGAAACAAGATATTGCTACAAGAATACTTGATAAAGATTTATTTGCACTAGAATTATTGAAAAATGAACATGTAGCATGCCATGCAGATTCAATGTTATGGCACCGTAGGCTAGGACACATCGATTTTAATAGTTTAAGGGCTGATACTTTTGCTCTCGATTAACGAATTTGATACGTTGTCAAAGATTTGCATGGGCCAAGATCTTTATAAGTATGATGTGGTTAGAGCACATTCAAAGCCCTGATTATTTTTAACGGCTGTCAAATGAGAGCAAAAGTACCGGCACTAAATGAACTGGAAAGTGGTATGGCATCCGGAATAGATTTCACAGACTCTTCACTAGAATGCAAATGTGAAATATGTGTCAAGGGGAAATGCCACAGGCTACCATTTAGAGATAGTGATTCGCACACTAAAGAAGTTCTGGAATTAGTGCATTCGGACCTTTGTGGGCCTATTGAGGTCACCAGTTTAGCAGGTTCGAGGTATATGCTTACTTTTTTGGACGATTACACGCATAAAATATTTGTATATTTAATTGAAACGAAAGACGAAGTTTTTGATAACTTTCAGATTTTAAAAAAAATTAGTTGATAATCAAACCGGTAAAACAATCAAGACTATTCGTACAGACAATGGGGGTGGATATATCAGTGCCGCGTTCCAGAAGACTCTGGTATAGTACATCAGCTCACTGTACCAAGAACAGCTGAGCAGAACGGCAAGGCAGTACGTTTGCATCGAACAATTTTTGAAAAAACGAGGTGTATGCTGATTGATTCTGAGTTACCTAACAAGTTTTGGGCAGAAGCTGCTTCTACAGCGGTTTATTTACTAAATCGATCACCTACAAGATGCCTCAAAGGAAAAACCCCGGAAGAAGCCTGGATTGGCATTGAACTAGTTAGAGGCACTACGCGTTTTTAGGTGCAAAGTTCATGCACATATTGCTAAAGAAACCCGTAAGAAACTTGACAGCAAAACAATAGTCAGTATTTTGATTGGATACAGTACAGAAAGTAAGGCGTATAGATTATACAATCCTTTCAGTAATGAGGTATTTGTAGCTAGAGATGTTATATTTTTTGAGAAAGAAAAGGGTGCATTATTGCTTGAGAAGTCTAGAAATAAACAAGAAAAACATTTTTTTATTTTTTCGAACGAGCCTTCAGTACCTGACTTAAATCAAGCTCAAGAGGCTAATAACATTGATGAAGAAGACTCAGAGAGAGTTATCTTCTACATCACAGTCTGATGCTGAAAAACAACATGAAAGTGACCCAGCAAAATATACAGAAAATTATCCAGATGTAGGTCTAAACCCAGATTTTGAACAGCGTCAAAACTTAGAGTTTTCAGCACAAGGATTGAGAAGAACTGAAAGAGTCAGAAAATTACCTAAAACTCTCAACGATTATGAAGTTAGCAGAATATGGAATTTGAAATTAGATGGATGTCTTAAGAAATGTGATCTGACTCAGTCCAAAACCGATTCATGTATTTACTATAGGTTTACTGAATCATTGATACTAATTGTAGCTATTTATGTAGGCGATATGATTTTATTATCCAATGACATAACTGCTAAAAAAAGTATAAAAAATCAGTTAATGTCACAGTTTAGAATGAAGGACATTGGAGAAGCCAGATTTATACTAGGCATGCAGATTACACGTAATAGAAAGTATAAAAAGATATGGTTAGATCAAAACTTATACATATAAAATATGCGCTAAAGAAATACATGTTTGAGTGTAATCCAGTAGATACTCCAGTTTTGCTTGGTAAAAAATTATCCAAAAGTATGTCACCAAAAACTCAAGCTGAAATTGAGAAAATGTGCAATGTACCATACCAAGAACTCGCAGGGTTGGAAAAAACCCGGGTTTTTTTGAAAAAGCCCAACCCGTCGGGTTTTTTTTGTGTTTTTATGGGTTTTTATAGGTTTTTTTGGGTTTTTTTGGGTTTTTTTGGGTTTTTTCGGGCTTTGCGGGGGTTTTCTTTTTTTTTCTTCAAATTTGATTTATAGGTTCTGCTCTGGAAAAAGTATTACAAAAATTATGATTTTTGTCGCAAAAAATAAAATATCCTTACAAAATAATGTAAGCCTCTTGATATGAATAATTACACTTGGTATCAGTGCACTGCCAAGTCTAAGCAATGGGAATCTGACGAAAATGCAGATTCTGATTCTCCTAATAGTAATAACTATAGTATATAAAATAGTATATACTAATAATAAGTACTTTTATTTAGTTTTTTTGCTTCATTAACAAAAAGTTTAATTCTCTATACAGGGTGTCCCACGGTGGATGGCTTATTAGACTTTAATGGAGAACTAAAAAGCGGATCATTTTGAAAATTTGGCAACCGGGATAAACGACCATAATCTACACTTTAAAAATATTTTGTTTATGCGGTGTTGCCGCTCCTACTCTAAACCAGTGGCAACATCGCTATTTTAAATAGAACACCCTGTATGTGATTGCATATTTGGATTCTGCGTAAAATTCTGAATAGATTTCATGTGATATATCCTATACCTAAGTTCGACTGTTTTGGAAATATTGACAGTTGAAAATTGACTTTTTGCAACTTTGACAGGCTGTAAAACCTGAACGGGTAGTTTTAGAGGAAAACCGATTTTACATTCCTGTCTTAGATTTTTATAAACTATCATTTGACACCAACTTTGAATTTAATCCATGATTAAAAATTCCAATTAAATTTAATCTCCGGTTAAATTCAAAGTTGGTGTCAAATGATAGTCTATGAAAATCTAAGATGGGAATGTGAAATCGGTTTTCCTCTAAAATTAACCGTTTAGGTTTTACAGCCTGTCAAATTTACAAAAAGTCAATTTTCAACTGTCAATATTTCCAAAACAGTTGAACTTAGGTATAGGGTATAACGCATGAAATCTGCTCAGAATTTTACGTAGAATCCAAATATGCAATCACATACAGGGTGTTCCATTAAAAATAGCGATGTTGCCACTGGTTTAGAGTAGAAGTGGCAACACCGCATGGTCAAAAATATTTTTAAAGTGTAGATCATGGTCGTTTATCCCGGTTGCCAAATTTTCAAAATGATCCGCTTTTTAGTTCTCCATAAACGTCTAATACGCCATCCACCGTGGGACACCCTGTATAGGTAGGAACCATATTTAGAAAAAATGTTTTTTTTTTGTTTATTTAGTGTAAGTTCATCTCGTTTTCTAATTTCTTTTCACTGAAATGAATGACATTAATTTGTTCCGTGATTAATTTGATCATTAATAGGGACATAAAGCTACTTGAAATAATTCGCCGGTATCGGTATCGGTATCCGTAACGCAACTAGATACGTTGACAAGCGAAAAGGCTGTTAAAGCGCTCCCTGTTCCGGTAAACGTAAACGCATCTCATAACTTAGTAATTTTCTTGTCAAAACTCCGGCGTTTTTATATAAAATTGTTATTTTTTTTGCGATAGAGAAGCACTAAACACACAAGAAACTCAAGAAAGTATAAACTAAATAAATTAAATCAACCCGGAAGAAAAGTGAGGTTATATACATTTAAAATTTGACACATGCGTCAGGAATGTCAAGATACGTTACCGATACGGATACCGCGGGAGGGCCGTAACGTTACGTTGTACGTACGGTATCTCGGCGTCCGTATCGCTTCTGCACATGCGCAGTACGATACCGATACGGATACCGAGCAAAAAATACGGAAGCTTTATGTCCCTAATGTGATTTGTACCTATTTCTTACTTCATTTACGTTATGCCAGTTTTTATTTTTATTCATAAAAAAATATGTATATGAAGTAAATGACGTTCATTCAACTGAAAATTTTCTATTTTTGAAAAAACCCAAAAAACCCAATAATGGTGAGTTTTATCAATTGAAAAAACCCGAAAAAACCCAATGGGTTTTATAACCTGGGGAAATTCTATGCCAACCCTGAGAACTCGTAGGAAGTCTACTATTTGCAGCACAAGTATCAAGGCCTGATATATCCTATGCAGTTAATAATGTCAGTCGATTTACACAAAATCCAGGAAATATTCACTGGACAGCAACAAAACGTATCCTCAGATATTTGAAGGGTACAATGAACTACAGAATGGAATTTGATGGTACGGACAAGAAGAAAAGTGAAATTGTTGGCTTTGCAGATGCTAATTGGGCCAGCAACATAGACGATCGTAGATCAGTGACTGGATATGTTTTCCTTAAAACTGGTACAGCTATATCATGGGCAACCAAGAGACAATTCACCGTTGTTCTCTATACAACAGAAAGTGAGTACCTATATGGCTATGAGCATGGCGGCACAAGAGGCTTTATGGCAAAGAAGATTGAGTGAAGAATTTGGACAATGCACAACTGCTACAGTTTTAAATATTGACAGTCAAGGAGCCATAAATTTAGCACAAAATGGGGCATATCAGTCAAGAACGAAACACATAGATGTAAGACATAACTTCCTCAAAGAAAAGATAGCTGAAAAATTATTACAGGTCAAATATATCTCTACAGAGAAGCAAATTGCAGATTCTTTAACTAAAGCTGTCAATAAGGAGAAAACTGATTTGTGTACCAAGAATCAAGGTTTAGTTTATTTTAAATAGAGGGGCTGTTGAACTATTATTTAAAATACTGTGTATGAACCTTAACTTCCTATGACCAGTTTAATTATTACCAGTTCTAGTTTTTACCTTTTATATTGTATTGTCATTCTGTCTATCATCTTTCAAGTTTATTAAAAGTTCTCTAAATTCTCTTCTTGCGTTAACTGATCTTTCACGCAACTCCACAAAGTTTCCCTCCCGACATTTTTGTCTACCAAATATATTCATCTGCCAGTGATTATTTCACCTGATTTTCTATTATAGTAGCCAAAAAATTAAGATTAAGCTAACTTTGGTATGGAACGAAGTCAAACTAATATACGATTTCTAACACCCCAAAAGAATTTTTATTTGTTCCTGAAAATTCTAGTAAACCTACATATGTATATTTTTAATTCGAGATATGAGATTGTGAAAGTTGACGTATTCTGGTTAATTAAAGCTGCGATTAATTCGACTTGCCTTTTTTCTTGTGATTTTTTGTTTTATACTCAATCCAGCTTACAGTGAATCAAAAACAACAAATTAAAATCAATAAAAAATAAAAAAACACAAATAAATACAGTTAGTTTAACGAATACAAAATTGCTGAGAAAAAAAAAAAAAAAACTAGCATACCTAATCTTAATATAAATGGAAATTCACTCAAACTCAAAACCTTAACCGATGCGCGTGCAAACAACAATATCCATTAGACAAAAAGATTTAAACCGGAGATTAAAGCGGTGCATTTCCTTTCCGAGCGGCCAGACAACCAATATCTATAAATAACCCTTTTAATCTGTTGTAACCTGGTTTACGTGCCTGGTACATTTTCCCTGTATTTTTCGAGCTCGTTATAGGAGGGCAAAAAAAAAAACCCAGAGAGTTTTCAATGAAAATCGAAACTAAATAAGTGGATTAAGGGTCTTCATTTGTTTAATTAAATCGGGATTAGAGCTTTGCACGTATTGAACTTTTAATCTGATAGGGAATTTATATTGGAAAGAAAGGGTTTGAAATGTAACTAGTTTTTGCAACGAGTCGGAAATAACAAAGATAATAGCTCGTGAATTGAAGAGCTCTATTTATCACTTTTTCTGGTTTTTACATACAAAAATTAATTAGAAACTGGAAACCTTACTAACTGTTAGATATAAATATAGTTCGCCTTACGAGTCTAGCACTACGACGTCTGAAGGGCAAGGGGGAATAACGCCATTCATTTCGAGCTTTATGCTGCCTGTCATAGGCGTGCGCGTAGCGTTTTTAAATATTACTTTTTCCTTATAAATGTAGGTGTGTAACATAGATAAATATCAAGGTATTTTCTATTGGAAGTCGAATAGGCAATATTGCAATTTTTTTATCCGCATTCTTTCCATAGTGCTAGACTCTTAAGGCGAACTTTATATACATAAATGAAAGAGATTTAGTCGATACAGGCAGCTACCGCTACCATGGTCAGAGGGTGTCCTCAAGGGGGTGTTCTTTCTTCACTACTATGGACACTGGTGGTAGACAAAATTCTTACCAGACTGACTAGTGCTGGATACCAGGTCATAGGCTACGCAAATGACCTAGCCATTGTAATCAAGGGCAAACATGAGGCGTAGTGACAAGCCGAATGCAAAGTGCCCTAAACATCGTTAAAAATTGGAGCGAAGGTAAAGGATTATCCTTAAACGCAAACAAAACAATCCTTGTCCCGTTCACAAGAAGAAGGAGGCTTAATCTGAAAGCCCCGACCCTTAACGGTATACAACTAACATTTTCCAACGAAGTGAAGTACACCCTCACTTGGAACAAACAGTTAGAGAAAACATGCTCTCGAGCTACATCAGCCATTTGGTCATGCCGAAAACTTGTTGGCAAAATATGGGGGCTAAAGCCAACGATGGTATTCTGGATTTACCAAACTATAATAAAACCCATGGTCACATACGCCTCATTGGTGTGGTGGCGCAAAACCCAACAAGTCATTGCTCAGATTAAGCTCAAAAAGGTGCAAAGGCTGATATGTCTAGGAATAACGGGAGCAATGTCAACTTGCCCCACCGCAGCCTTAGAGACGCGACTCAACATGCCCCCACTTCATCTATGTGTGAAAAAGGAAGCAATAACCAGCGCTTACAGGCTATTCCAAATAGACAAGTTCAAGCCTGGTGATCTGAGGGGACATCTGCGAATCCTTGATTCAATAAAACTGGAGAATGCGAGCAAACCAAGCGACCACATGATGGTCAGATTGGACTTAGAGATCCTATTCGCAGTGGTAATAAACGACCGCCAATCATGGGAGAATAAAGAATTGCCACAAGCAGGCAATGCATCTCTGTGGTACACAAATGGATCGAAGCTAATGGAAGTAGCTGGACTGGGCAACTCCGGCCCTAACTTCAAGCTCTCCAAGGCATTGGGTAAACATCTTACAATATTTCATGCCGAACTGCTTGCCATAGATATATCTGCACAAGAATGTCTTAGCCAAAGCCTCAAAAGAAAACACATCTCCATACTATTGGACAGCCAAGCTGCCTTAAAAGCGTCAAGGCAGCACGTCAAAACTAGTCTGGGAGTGTAAACAGACCCTAAAAACACTAGCGACACACAACCAGGTAACGCTGATGTGGCTGCCTGGTCATCGAGGCATAGAAGGTAATGAAGAAGCAGATGGCCTCGCAAAGGAAGGGGCCTCAACACCATACCATGGACCAGAGCCCTACTGTGGCTTAATGAAAAGCCACATCATGGAAGGACTCAATAAATAGGAGAAAGACCAACTGTTATCACACTGGAGGCACACACCGGGACTCAGACAGGCTAAAAGGTTTATTACCCTTCCAGCAAAAAGAGCTGAACAGCTCCTAAGAATGAGCAGACCAGACATCAGATTGGTGGTGGGACTGCTTACAGCCCAGTAAAATACCATTTAAGGTTAATGGGCAGAGCGGAAGACGATCTCTGCAGATCCTGCTCAGACGCAATAGGGACCGACCGCAGAGCACCTGCTCTGCGAATGTCCAGCCCAATTCTGCAGGAGGCTCAAATTCCTCGAGGGGGCAACACTGTCACCAGAAGAAGTGGGCCAACTAACACTCAGGAAAATAGCTTCCTTCGGCAGAAGTCTACGCTTCCTGGAGACAATTTGAGATGTTATGTCATGTACAAAATATCTGCAAAGGTAGCAGTGCTGAGCGGCTGAAAAGCCGAAACGACTCTACAATCTACAATCTAGTCGATACAAATTTTGAAAGGAAACAGAAAAGTTTCTAGTTCACAATGTCATTTTTATGAAGGTGACTTCTTCAGGCGGAATCGGCCCGAAGAAGGCTGAGATATGTAGCAGCATCCTAAAAATAAATAGCTGCCTATGTGAAAATGAGGAAACTTCTTCCTTTTACAAAATAGAAGGTAGTTACATAGATTAAGAAAAACATATCGAAAAGTTGAATTATAAAGAACTCTCTCAACATTTATCAATAGCGCATCAATAATGTACCTGACGTCCTACATGTTTCACTTTTGTTCAATTTGTTCACTACTCTACTATAACACAAACTCTAATATGTATATGATATAAAATCTAAACGAGAAAAGAATCTTTAAAAAAAAAAGTAAATCCTCAACCGTATTAATTTAATCACAAAAGCTTGAATTGATGATAACTTATGAATTGACTTTTTTATAATTTCTTCCGGTTTGCTCTTCAGCTGTTCTGAATATAATGAGAACGTGATTGACTTTGTGTCCCTTTTTTATTCGTTGGGGGCCGCATAGTTTGAAGAATACTCTTAAGAAATTGCATCGACAACCCGGCCGGATTCTAAGAATCGAGTTGTTTACGTCTTGCGCGACTGTTCGGGATGTTTCTTCCAAAACAGATTGAATTTTGACGTACAATGAAAGTGTTACCTATGCAAGTGCAAAAAAAAAAATGTATACTTACACATAAGTTCCTATCCTTAAGCGGCGTTTCCACATGCATAGTTTATTGGCGCCAGTCGACTGGCGTAACTTTTCTGGCACGTGGAAACGCGGAAAATTAACTGGCACCAGTTAACTGGCGCCACTGATTCATGCGCCAGTAAAGTAGAATGTAGGTCTACTTTTTGGCACCAGTTTGCCATGTCTGACAGTTTGTCAAAAAAAAATAGGAACGTTTTCACTAGTCGTTTTCAGAAAAATAATGAAAATGTCAAGTAAATCTAAAAAATTGAACATATAAAGTTTATGGAAGAGCATCCCTGTTTGTGGAATGTGTGTTACAAAGACAGGAATAAACGGGATGATGCTATAAGGATAAGTGTTGACGTATTGTGCGAGTTCTCGTGTTCTTAAGTCGTTTTGATATCACTGCTGCTAAAAGCAAAATCGGAAGCTTTGGAAATGCTTCATGGTCTTCATCCGCTAACTCAGTAAATTATTTGATGCCCCTAGAAGAGCTTTTCTGCGTGAAATTCATTTTCGTACCCAGATCATGTGTTTATGTCTCTTCTTCTTGTTTTTTCGGGTCTTCTGCAATAATTCTGGAAACAAAATATCCACGCAACATTTTAATACTTGCTTAAATCATTAAAGTTCACGCCGTTTTCCATTTTTCTACTGCGCCAGTTGAAAGTTTTTGATATCAAATGGAAACAGATACTGGCGCCACCATTATTACGCCAGCAAACTGGCACGTGCACTGGCGCCAATAAACTATGCTTGTGGAAACGCCGCTTTACTCAAATAAGGAAATCAGCTCAAACAGAAAAATTTCCAAATTACGGAATTCGTTTCCTAATTATCGAGCTGAATTATTGTATATGTTTAATTATTATAAATTGTTAGTCAAATAAAAGCTCCAACAGAATTAAAGGAATACAATTAAATATTCTACACATTTCAGTAAAGTTGATTGCCGCTTACACGTTAATTCGATTTTGCACGTTCAAATAGTTACCAAACCAGCCTAATCCATTTTGCATTTGTTCGATGTGGCTTGTGGGCGATTTTCGATGTCATATTATTGAAAGGCGACAGATCAGCCAAATTTGCCGCTAATCAACGGTATATTCAAAATTTGGCGGCAACTATTGAAATTACGCTCAGCTCTTATAAAAGTATGATTTATTGTTGAACTTATATAAAAAAAAATATATTTGGAATGAAATTCCATATAGAATGCCTACAAACAAATTTAGATTATGTGGCAAGTGCATTGACAGAAAACCTTATAAAAGGCAAAGCAAGATAAAGAAAGAGCAATAATAGAAAAAAAATCCCAGAAATAATTGCCACTAATCTAATCCAATCCAAAGACTAAAGTTGTGATAATATGGTTGCTCCACGGCGAAGGTACTGAGGCAAGATACTAGAAGATTGAGTTGCTATTATTATTCAATGACTCATAAACAGGGAATACAAATAAGTTACATTGTAGTTTTATAGAAACTTGTAACGTCTCCATATGCATGAATCAGAGATAGAGACTGAAGTGGAGAGATACATTTTATAGGCAAATAAGGATTGTCTTCGATAAAACATGTTGTTGTCACCATCAATTCGCTTATTGGAAACTGTTCAGGCAGGAAAATACCTTTTTTACCTTAATTGACTTTTTTCAGGCCATCCAAAGATCACAGCGGTCTAAAACTATTTTTTTATTATTCTGCGCCCCCGAAATATACAGTGTGTCCCAAACTGGTGGTACATGTATTAGGATATAAGAAACTGTAACAGATACGAGGGAGGTTAAATGGGAAAAGTTTTAGACAATTATGCTAGACGTTTAATAGCGTCTGCAGATTGAGTCTAGCTATTCATATTTTTGAAATATTTAGAAAAAACTGAAAAGTTGGTTTTCTGAAAATAGGCTGTAAATTTTTTATTTTTGAAAATTTCTCAAATCTGTGAAAACACTTTCCAAGAAACTCTTTGTGCAGAATACGCATGTGCGATTAGATTTTTTCTAGCACATATTGGATTTTCATACCGTGAAATAGAGTGAAAAAATACAAAATCAATGATATAATACACTTGACCAAAATAATTAAATTTTGCCATAGAAAATACGTTTTTATGTTTTGATTAACTTGGCAACGTCGCATCACAGAACATTTAGTATAAGGAAATAAATCAATTTATAAATACAAATGGAAACAATATAAATCCAAAGGAGTGGTGTCAGGAGACCAAGCTGGCCAAAGAACTGGACCGCGATTAGCAATTACCCTCTCTCTAAATGTATCATGCAAAAACTCCTGAACTTCTCGGGTCTTATGAGCACGGCAACCATCTTTTTGGAACCAATCCATACGGGATTCCTAAAAAAAATAAAAACAAAAATGCCTAGAAAAAAATACGATGCGTTTAAAATAGGATGTAATAATAACACAGATCCCAATAATGCCGCACCACACAATAAACCCGAAACGAACTTGCAACCTTCGCTGAGTTCTCAATTCTAAATTTTCTATTGACCAGAAGTGGAAATTGTGAATTGTGACGATTAAATACACCACAATTACTAAATCTAGTCTTATCGGAACATACAACATAATTTGGAAAATCTGGATCTGCATTGCGTTTAATAATGTACCAGTTACAAAACTCGAGCCTCCATCCTCCTTAGATAGCTATCTCCTCGAAGGCTAGATATTAGATATTTATGTTGCTTCAAAACTCTATGAATAGTTGACTTAAGTATGTGCAGTTTTCTACCAGCTTCTCGGGTCGAAGATGACGGATTTTCATTAAAATTTTGTTCAATAGCAGCATCACGCCTGAAGCGAAGTTCGATATGGTTTGATTGCAACAAGACGATTGTCCTGCTCATAATACCCAAGAAATTCAGGGTTTTTTGCATGATACATTTACATTTAGAGAGAGAATTGCTAATTGCGGTCCAGTTTCTTGGCCAGCCTGGTCTCCTGACATCACTCCTTTGGATTTTTATTGTTTTTATTTGTATTTATAAATTAATTTACTTCCTTATACTAAATGTTCTGTAATGCGACGTTGCCAAGTTGATCAAAACATAAAAACGTATTTTTTATGGCCAAAATTATTTATTTTGGTCAAGTGTATTATATCATTGATTTTGTATTTTTTCACTCTATTTCACGGTATGAAAATCCAATAAGGCGGCTATAAGAAATAATGAAGTTGATGATGGTTCCAGAAAACCGAAACGTGCTAGAAAAAATCTAATCATACATGCGTATTCTGCACAAAGAGTTGGTTTGGATGTGTTTTTACAGATTTAAGAAATTTTCAAAAATAAAAGATTTACAGCCCATTTTCAAAAAACCAACTTTTCAGTTTTTACCAAATATCTCAAAAATGTGAATAGTTTGAGTCAATCTGCAAACGATATTAAGCGTTTAACATAATTGTCTAAAACTTTTCCTATTTAACCTCCCTCGTATCTGTTATAGTTTCCTATATCCTAATACATGCACCACCAATTTGGGACACACTGTATAACTGTAAATGTCAAAATTACCAAAAGGTAGCAACGACCAAGTTGTATTGGTCTTATAATAGGCACTCTAATAAATTCAATATTTACCAATGAAATGTTTAACCACCCTACTTCAATGGAAATAGAAGAGAACAAATAATTGAATGGGTGATTGGAAAAAAACGTTTTTGCGGCGAAGCCGGTAATTTAACAAATATCATTACTATTGGCCAATTGTACACTTTGACAAAGTACATTTGATGCCAAAGTTTCACCGGTTTATACCTATCTGGTAACTAGCTACTGGTATTTGAAAATCCAAAAATTGTATCGTTTTTCCACTCAAAATGAAAATTTTATCCTTTTTCCACTCAAAATGCAAAAAAAAATTGAAAAAAAAAAAAAAAGTAGACATTTATAAAGAAGTAGTATTTATTGAATAAAACAACATTTTAAAAACTCAGATGCTCGATGCTCTGATATAGCACGAAGTTCTTATCCGTGGAAGAACGATACAATTTCAGGAATATTATCCTTTTTCCACTCACAAATCAAATTATGATATGAAGCGGGCCGGCGATTTTTTTATTTTTGCGCTCAGTGGGAAGATAAGAGAAATTAGAATAAAATGGCTATCTCACTTTAATTCGCCATATTTTTGGAATTTTATCCTTTTTCCAATCACCCATTCAATTAATAAAGATGTTGATAATATCAATTAAAACCTGTGCACGCTTATACCATGGTATATCGGGTCGAGTTTGTACAAAATGTCACCTTAAATATAGTAGGTACCATCGTCACCAAAAGTAACTGGGACAGCATCACATTAGCTCTTGTCCTATTATATGAATTTTATTGTCAAATATTTGTCAAACTATGAATTAAATGCATTGAAATGAATGAGAGTAGAATTAGTCCAAGAGATTATTATGCATCATTTGTGTCCCAGATACTTTTGGTACGATGGTACATTAAAAATCATTGGTGCAGTACACCCATTGTAATAGTGTAGGCAGTAAAACAATTTTGGAAATATGCCAAGTTAGATATAAGAAATACCATTGATAATAATAATAAAATAATTTAAGAAATGTTAATAAATTAACGGATACATCACCCCCTTGTAGTCATCTCTGCAGTTTAAACACCCATTGACATAACTGCCTCCTGACAGCCTCACAGCCCTGACAACAGACCCATTAACTTCCATAGACTTCCCTTCTTAAATAGGGTAACTTTCGGTTCCAAGTTCAGTGTTGTATATACTCTGACACCTCAACTTCGACACCAGTAAACCGTCAAAAGGGAAAACCCAATGGTAAAGGTAAAATTTAATCTGGTTACAATTTGGGCTAGTTGAACAAAACATGCTCGATCCTCACACAACAAACCAACAAAATGGCGTAGATTCTTGTCTCCAGAAAATTCCGAGTGGTTGGCTACAAATACGGGGATTAACGACCAAAATCCAAGCTTCACCCCAAAACCAATTAAACCAGCAACCACTTGAGTTCCCAGCGCCTTCAAGATCCCACAAAAAGGTGGATGTTCCAAGGAACGTAGCAAGGAACGACCGCTGGTAAAATCTGCCAAAGAACTTGTTGTTTGCTCAACGTGCGAATTTAAAAGAGAACGATTCCTTTTCAGCGATTTATTAGGTGAGCTCAATATGAAAAATTTTCTAGAATTCCAGTTTTTTTTCAAGATGCCCTCTGGTGCCAGATTTCCGGTCTTGACCAGGAAAAGGGAACAAACACTTTGGAACGGAACAATCAGCTTGAAACGGAACACTCCAAACCACATTGATGACCAACACAACTCAAAATTGTTATCAAATTCTCTCCCCTAACACCAATCAACACTAATTAATTACTTATAGTAGTTATTAATCAACATCTATTTAGTCTTCAGTATAAAAACTATCAAAATGACCAGTGACTCTTTAGGGATCACAACTACAGTGACTCTATTACCCCCAGCGGTCAAGGAACCTCGACAACAATGCTGCCTGAAACGAATCAACAAATGTCCCATAACCACACATATTCGGCGAATAATTAACCGGGAAAAATGTGAAAAATAGAGGAAATTATTAGATAAACCTATTAAGGTTTAATAAAACACAGTGAAATGAGTCTAACTATAATGAAAAGATAAGTGACAATTCGCATGACAATGACAATACTAATCATTACAGGTTCTATAGGTAATAATACTAGGTCAACACAAGTAACTAATTTTAGCGGGAGAATAAAACTCAAATACTTATTCTTAACGCTCCCACCTATTTGTGTTTTATAAAAGAATTAACATTATTCAAACAAATACATTCGGACAAAACTAAAACTACAATAACATGTTTAATTTTTGAAGGCAATTGTTCAGAACAGTCTTTGTAACTGGCTTTGTGAGAATATCTGCCAATTGTTCGTTAGAATTTACATAATTAACTGAAATGTTACCTTTTTCAATTTCGTCACGCACAAAATGCACTTTAATGTCAATATGTTTTGTTCTGCTATGTTGCTGCTGAGCCTGAGCTAGTTTTATGGCTGATTGGTTATCCACATTAATTTTTACTTGTGGGAAGTTTATACCTAATTCGTTTAGAAAAGACTTCAGCCATAAAGCTTCTCGTACTCAGAGTGATAACGCTAAATATTCGGCCTCGGTGGTAGACTGAGCAACAACGGTTTGTTTCTGACACTTCCAGGTGATCGGTGCATTCGCAAGAACTTGATTTTCGTGTGTCTATACAACCTGCATAGTCAGCATCTGTATATCCGAATAGATTTATTTTTCGCGATTTAGAGAAAACGATTTTATAATGAGCAGTAAGCTTTAAATAACGAAAAATGCGTTTAACCGCTTGCCAATGTTCATCTTGCCAGTTATTATAAAATCGACTCACTTGATTCACTGCGAAAGAAATGTCTGGTCGACTACACGATGCTAAAAACATCAAAGAACCGACAGATTCGCGATAAGGATGCTTTTTAGTACACACTGTATTTTCAGGTAATGACAACAGAATACTCGGTTCCGCAGGAACTGATAAGGGTTTGGCATCACTCATTTGAAACTTATTTACAAGTCTAGTTATGTACATTTGTTGGTGAATGCAAATTATACCGTCAGATAAATTTTGTTCGATTTCAAGACCAACAAAATTTAGTTTTGAACTGTCCAAATTTACAACGATTTTAAACATCTTTTTCAAAATATTAATAAGTCCAGATATAGCAGTTTTTGATTTTGACATCAACAGACTGTCGTCGACATAAATGGCCAGATAAATTTCATTCTCAGCAAAATGACCAAGAAATACACAAGGGTCTGTTTTTAATTGTTTAAAATCGTACTGATTTAAAAATGAAACAAACTTACGGTTCCAACATCGTACTGATTGCTTTAGTCCGTAAAGGCTTCTGTTTAATTTGCACACTAAACCGGGTTTCTTTTGGTTTTCGAACCCCGACGGCTGTTTCATATACACACACTCCGAGAGATCGCCGTACAAAAAGGCTGTTTGTACGTCGAAATTAGAAATATGCATGTCATGTTCGATTGCCAATGCAAGCAGAATTCGAAGAGAATCGTATCGTACCACCGGCGCGAAAGTCTCTTGATAGTCCACCCCTTTTTCTTGTGTGAATCCCCGCGCGACAAGAGGTGCTTTATAGAGCGATGGTTTGCCGTCAGAAGATATTTTGATACGGAACACCCACTTATTGTCAACGATTTTCGCGTTTTTCGGTAATGTTACTAAGTCCCACGTATTGTTGCACTTTAACGCGTTTATTTCTTCTTGCATAGCGAGGCGCCATTTATCAGAATCTTCACAGCTGATGGCTTCTTCGTATGTCGTAGGTTCGGAAAGTGAACAATAATTAGCATAGGCAGTATAAAAATTGGGTCTTGACAACTTGCTTCTATCTCTTAATTCTCTTCTATTCTCATCTTTTAATTCAAAATTTTCTTCACACTGATAATCTTCATCACTCAAATATTCTTCGGCATTTTCTTCTATTTCTGTAATTTCTTCGCTAGGGTTGTTTTCATCTATATTTTCTGGTACTTCGAGTGTCTCATTTTGTGGTTCGTAATTCTCGGTTATCTCAAAATAGAGGGTAAATGTTTCCTTTTTGGGTGAAAATTGGTCATTTTCGTTGAAATTAACATTACAGCTGATTTCAATTCTACGTTTCTCAGGATCCCAAAGTCTATAATTGGATGAATGACCGTCATAACCTACTAACAATAATTTTCGGGATTTTGACTCAAACTTTTTGCGAAACTGATCTGGTATTACCATGTAAGCGATACTTCCAAAAATGCGGACATGTTTTAACGTAGGCTTCCGGCCGTTTTGTTGAGGTGTATAGGCTGCTGAATATTCGGGTGAAATACCTGCTTTCTGTAAAAAGACGTGCGTTTTTATTCTCATCGAGTTTTCCTGATGAATTCCATCACCGATGAGCGCCGATGAGCAGTACGTCATCAAAATTCATCGCAATTTTGTTGATGAAATGAATCAACTAAAAAACACTTCGATGGATTTTAACACTTGAATTGATACTTTTGGCATTGTTGTTTGTTTGATGTGGCAAACTTATTAATTTTTTTATTTGTTTAAAAAACCGTAGCCATACAATGATTGGAAGTCTAGTGTTAGTTGAGAATAATTGTGATCTCTTCATCATCATCAAGTGATGAGTCCAGGAGTTCTTCAGATGAAATAGTTTTACTTGAATTGTAGAAAACATAAAAAAATACAAAATTATATTTCTTCTGTAGTTCTTTGCATAGTGATTTAGATGTTAAGTCTCATTTTAGACTTATTAGGACTGTAGTGGAGGTGAGATATTAGAAATAAAATTATCTCTGAGACAGTTAGCTGAGCTTTAAGACCTCACAAATTAAGTTTGATTTGATATTTCAGATATATTTCTCACTTGTCACAAAGTTAGGTAATTTGGCGCTCTTATGCTCAGAACTCTTAGGTTTGGTATGGTCTCGGTTTTCACACCCTTCAGATCACTTGAACATGCCCTTTTTCCTTTTTTTTTGTTAAGGTCTTCGCAAATCTTCACATAATAAATATAAATGCAAAACAAAACGATGCCAGTCGGCCATCAACAACCGTCAACATAATTTTGAGGTTACATTTTACGTTATAATTCATCAGTTCATCCTAAATGAACCTCGATGAATTCGATGGCTAATCGTACTTTCACCGATAAGTGTAGGTTGAGAATAAAAACAGACCGATGAAATCCATCGATGTTTTACTGATGAGAATAAAAACAGCCAATTGACATTTTCGCTTAATCGATGAGCACATCGGTGAGAATAAAAACGCACGTAAGGCTTTAAATGATTTACTTATGTATTCACCGCCTTGATCGCTTTTAAAAAAATTTATTTTGTTACCGGTTTGACTCTCTACAAGTGTCTTGTATTCTACAAATTTACCTAAGAACTCTGATTTGTGTTTGAGAAAATAAACCATGCGGTAACCGCTACAATCATCCTTGAATAGTACAAAATATTTTGAACCGCTAGGCGAGGGAATATTCATAGGCCCACAGACGTCACTGTGTATCATAAAACCGGGCTTTTCTGCTCTTTTTACAGACAGATTTTTATGAGGTACTTTTGACTGTTTACTAAACTGGCAACTTTCACAGAAAAAAAAGCTCTATTCCTGTGATTTTTAAATCGGATACTAGCTCAGAAGTTTTCTTGATGTAATGACAATTAACATGACCGAGACGCTCGTGCCAGAGTTTTAATGAATTGTTAATTGTATTTACATGACATTCCTGTTGAGGTTTCACTCTAAATTTCATGATCCATAGATTGTTTTTTCTGTATCCAACACAAACAACTGCTTTTTGGCTATCGCGGAACTCACAATGATTTTTGTATGAATGATACGTAAAATTTTTGTCTGTTATTGCTCCCACCGAAAATAAATTCCTGCTGAGCTCTGGAATATACAGAACATCAGTCATTGTTTTGTTTTGCCACTGGTTGTTGGCGAAGACTTGAATTTCTACAGTGCCTCTTCCAGCAACAGTAATTAATTTATCATTTGCTATTCGGACAAACATTGGTTCATTTACCTCTTGTAAATTGATAAACAAATTTATTTCGCTGCTCATATGAACGCTGGCACCTAAGTCACAAATCGATGAGAAGAAATATCACAAATAAATGCGGAGCTTGACGAACTTGAAGGCGAATTTGAGGTCGAAGATCTGTCATTTTTCTTAAGATTTGCCAATCTTTTGCGGCATTCTCTGATCCAATGACCTTTCTTTTTACAATAATTGCAAATCGAGTTTTTCTTCAAATCGTTGATATTTTTCTTCTTATTGTGATTATTTACAGTAACAGATTCTAATTTGCTTTGTAAAGCTTTGACTTCGAGTGCAAGACGAGACATTTCCGAATCGTCATGAGACATGCTTTTAATAAACGAGCAGAAAGATTCTCAAACGTTTGTTGGTTACTGGCTACGGAATCCCAAGCAGTTCTGAATGCATTGAATCTAGATGGTAAACTGTTTATAACCTTCGAACAGATAGCGCTAGGGCTTATAGTTTCTTTGACGTCTTTTAGCTGTCGTACTAAAAGTTCAATAGCTGAAATGTGTTCGGCAATATTTCCATTGTCTGGCATTTTATATTCATAAAACTTTTGCCATAGTAGCTCTCGGGATATTTCTGTTTTCTGTTCATGAATGGAAATCAGCCGATTCCACATTTTTGTTGCGTCATCGCAGTTAATGAGATGTTGCATTTGTTCCTGGCATATTGTTGATAACAAAATTACCTGCGCCTTGGTGTTTTTTGTTTCCCAAGCTTCCCACTCGGCACTGGTTTTATCATCTAGTTCCTTCGTGGTTCCATCAACAATTTTCATAAGTTTTTCAGCTTTTAATAAAATTGTTATGCCGAACTTCCAAAGCTGAAAGTTTGTACCATCGAATTTCGGAATGTTGCACGTATCAATTTTCACAGAACTTGCCATTTTCACAATTTTTATTTGTTTTACGACTTGAACGTAATTTCTCGGAAATAAAAATCACTCACGACTTGAACGCGATTTAAAATGACGAAAGTTTATTAAAGGTACGCCTGTATCATAGGTATACCTGTAACGTCAATGGTAAACCTTGTGTTATGTTAACAATTATTAACTAGCATACCTATATTATTAAAAGTCAGTTGTTACTGGTAATGTCAAATATGTTAGTAATGTGTCATAAAATGTTAAAAAACGCTCTAATAAAATAGATCAAATAATCGGTTTCCGCAAGTTTAGTTATTGCTACGCTTATAAAAACAAGAGGTTATGGGCCCAGGACACGCGTGAAGCATAAAAACGGGACTGATTTTTGTCGGCATTAATAAAAAAAAGTAAGTGACATAAAATAAAATTTAAAAAAATTAATTTGAGAAATGGGCGAATTCGGTGCAACCTTAAAATTAACTGGAGATAACTGGCCTGTGTGGAAATTTCAAACGGCTATAATTTTAAAAAGCCGGGGCTACTACGCGATAGTAGATGGCACAAGAATAAAACCAACACAATCAGTGGATGATCTTACGAAATGGATGAAGGATGACGCCAAAGCCCAAGAGCTTCTAGTCACTCGAATGGAGCAACGCCCACTAACACATATTTTGTCTTGTGAAACAGCCAAAGACATGTGGCAAAAGCTGAAAACTGTGTATGACAGAGAATCCACGGTAAGCATTCATCTTCTGCAACAAAAATTCTTCTCCTTAGGATTTGAAGGCTCAGTGTCAGAGTTTATATCCCATATTGAGGAAATAAAAACCAAGTTGAGAGCAGCAGGTGAGACTCTATCAGAAAAAATGATAATCACAAAAATACTCATGTCCCTTCCAGAAGAATTTAAACATTTTAGATCTGCTTGGGAATCAGTACCTTCAGACAATCAAAATCTGGAAGAGCTGACATCTCGACTTTTGCTAGAGGAAGAAAGATTCAAATCTCAAGAAAATGCAACTGCATTAAATGCAAAGACCAACAATAAAAATCAAACAAGATTACGGTGTCATATTTGTTCTAAGCTTGGTCACTTTGCTAGAAATTGCTACTTCAGAAATAAAAATAATAAAACGACAGAAGATAAATCTGAAAACTCTGGTAATAAGAAGTTCTGTAAGTTTTTTAAGAAGAAAAACCATAACATAGAAACTTGCTGGTTGAAGAAAGGCAAAGAAAGGTGTTCAAAACAACCAAATAACGAAGCACACACAAATGCATTTATGGTTTCCGCAGGAAAACAAAAAACAAATGATTGGTGCTTAGATACTGGTGCAAGTGAGCATATATCATGGGACAAAAATTGTTTTGAAAATATAAATAAACTAAAAATAAAAAGGCTAGTTCAAGTAGGAAATGGGCAAACACTGGAGGTTAAAGGCATAGGGAAAGTCACAGTATGGGCATATAACGGTGAAAAATTATTGAAAACAACATTGTCAGATGTCTTATATGTGCCTGAGTTGAAATTCAATTTATTTTCTGCAGGCTGTGCTCTTGACAAAGGATACTATATGAGGTCAGATCATAGAAAATGTGAATTTGTTGATAAAATTGGCAACATAAGGGCACTAGCTTCAAGAGTGAATAAACTCTATAAAATGCATTTTACGTCAGTGAATAAAACAGAGTATAATACATCCACCTGTTTTGCAAATGAAAATACTCCACAAGAATATAGTTATGAAGATGATCCTTTTTGCATGAAAGTCAATAAAATAGAAACCATAGTGGAATGGCATAACAAGTTGGCACACCAAAATTTAAAATATGTGAGAGATTTTCTAAATAAAAACAATATAGAGTATGTGGAATGTGACAAAGATTTTGTATGCGAACCATGCCTTGCAGGTAAACAATATCGTTTGACCTTTGAAAGCAGCAAATCAAGAGCCACCACAATGCTGGAATTGGTGCATGCAGACCTATGTGGACCTATGGAATCCATATCTTTAGGCGGCTCCCGATATTTTCTTTTACTAAAAGACGACTTTTCTGCCTATAGATATGTTTATTTTTTGCAAAACAAATCCCAAGTAAAAACATTTCTAGAAAAATATATAAACTTGGCAGAAAGAGAAACAGGCTGCAAAATGAAAGTTCTAAGAACAGACAATGGCTTGGAATTTGTGAATAAAGAAGTTGCAAATTTGTTAGAAAGAAAGGGAATAAGACATCAGAGAACGGTAGTCTATACACCACAACAAAATGGTCGTGCAGAAAGAGAAAATCGCACTTTAGTTGAAGCTGCAAGAACACTTCTAAGTAGTACTGAGAAAATGGATAAATCTTTTTGGGCTGAGGCTATCAACACCGTAACATACATATTAAATCGAACAGGTCCGAGCCCACACGGAGCAGAAAATCCATATAAACTTTGGCATAAAAATAATATAGAGGTACACAACTTCAAAATTTTCGGCAACACAGTGTCTGTGCATGTACCTAAACAAAAAAGGTTAAAATGGGATGCAAAAAATAAAAACGGTATTTTTCTGGGATATGGAGAGGATATAAAGGGATACAGGGTATTTTTTCCCGAAACGAACAAAGTGGAAACACATCGTGATGTAATATTTTTGCCCGAAAAGAAAAATTTGATACAAAAACTAGAAGAAAAAGTTCTGATACCCGAAGAAAACACAGAAAGAATTGAAGATCATATAGAACAGATACAAATAAATGAAAATCCTGACCAAGAAAACAGAAACTTGCCAGAAATCAGTGAAAATGACCTAAATTATGAGGATGTAGGAAGTGATGAATCAGACATGAATAATGAAATAATAAACAGTCCATATAATTTAAGAAGAGCAAGAAGACCAAACCCAAGATATAATGACTTTGAAATGGATCTGGATAAAGTGTTAGTGTCAATGTGTGATGAAGATGAAGTGACGTGTTATGAAGATGCAATGGCCAGTAGTGAAAGTGGAAAATGGAAAGACGCCATACAAGCAGAAATAAGTGCATTAGAAGAGAATGAAACTTGTTTTTTGGTGAACAAACAAAACATTAAAGACAAGATAATCGACTGCAAGTGGGTGTTTAAACGGAAGAAAAACGAACTGGGTAATATAACAACTTATAAAGCAAGGTTGGTAGCTAGAGGCTTTCAACAATCTGGTATGTATAATATTAATAATTGTGACATTTACACCCCAGTTGCCAAATTGCCATCTTTTAGGATTTTTTTTAGCTTTATGCAACAATTTTAACTATTAAATTTTCCAAATGGATGTATGTAATGCATTTTTGAATGGGGACATCACTGAAGATGTCTATATAAAATTGCCCAAAGGTTTTGATGTTTTGGAAGGAAAGGTAGTAAAGCTAAGAAAATCCCTGTACGGCTTAAAAACATCACCAAAGAATTGGTATAAAAAGTTCAATGATTTGATGCTAAGCATGAATTTTGTTCGATCTGAAAATGAATACTGTATTTATTTTAAAATCACAGATGTTTCAAAAATATGGGTTTTAATTTATGTTGATGATGTTTTGATAGCAGGTTCAGATGATTTGGAAGTTGACAAACTTAAACAAACTTTTGGTAAACATTTTAAAATGAAAGATTTAGGGCTGATTAGGCATTTTTTAGGAATGTTAATCACACAAAATTTAGAAGAAAGTAAAATAACTATAAATCAGACAACATACCTAAACAATGTTTTGAAACGATTCGACATGCTGGATTGCAAGCCATGCTCTACTCCTATGGATCAAAATTTTCGGCACGATGACTTTAAACGAAATTGTTCAGAGAACGTAGATATCGAGAATAAATGTAGAAGGGCAATTGGTTCTTTAATGTGTGCCATGTTGTGTTCAAGGCCCGACTTATGCATTTCGATAAGCATTTTAAGTCGCTACCAGTCTTGTGCTAGTTCTCAGCTATGGCAAGCAATCAAGCGAGTCTTACGTTATGTTCAAAATACATTAAAATTATCATTAGTCTTTTATAAAAACGATTTTAAAAATTTGATCGAAGGCTATGCTGACTCAGACTGGGCAGGCGATCGAGTGGACCGGAAGTCAACCTCAGGGTATATTTTTAAAGTTTTTGACTGTTTAATCAGCTGGTCGTGACGTAAACAAGCTTCAGTCGCTCTTTCGTCTACCGAGGCAGAGTATGTAGCCTTAAGCCTTGCGATAAGTGAAGCTTGTTGGCTTAGAGGCTTGATTTTCGACTTTAAATTATACGATCTCAATGTGCTGAGTGTTCTGATATTCGAAGACAACCAATCTGCAATTAAAGTTTGTCGAAACCCCGAGTTTCATAAGAGGCTCAAGCATGTTGATACTCGTTACCATTTTATAAAGGACAAAGTTAAAGATAAAATTGTCATTTTAAAATATATTCCAACCAATATGCAAATTGCGGATTTCTTTACAAAACCTTTATCTTTGGCTTTGTTTAATAGTTTTCGTGGTAAATGTAATCTAGAATAGGTTTTCTTTTGGATTAACATAAATAGGAAATATTTGAGAAATTTTCATATGAGAATCAACATTTTTCTATTTATGTTTATGTTATTTATTTTTCATATACTTACCTATTTTAGGGGTGGTATTGAAGGTACACCTGTATTATAGGTATACCTGTAACGTCAATGGTAAACCTTGTGTTTTTATGTTAACAATTATTAACTAGCATACCTATATTATTAAAAGTCAGTTGTTACTGGTAATGTCAAATATGTTAGTAATGTGTCATAAAATGTTAAAAAACGCTCTAATAAAATAGATCAAATAATCGGTTTCCGCAAGTTTAGTTATTGCTACGCTTATAAAAACAAGAAAGTTAATGTTTTAGACTCGCACGTGAACTGGGACCGTAACCTATTAGATAAACCTATTAAGGTTTAATAAAACACAGTGAAATGAGTCTAAGTATAATGAAAAGATACGTGACAATTCGCGTGACAATGACAATACTCATTACAGGTTCTATAGGTAATAATACTAGGTGAACACAAGTAACTAATTTTAGCGGGAGAATAAAACTCAAATACTTATTCTTAACAGAAATAAGAGTGGAAAAACGATTTAAAGAGTGTGAAAGTGATTTGTGATGTTGTAGAATTTCTAATAATGGAAAATACGAGATTCGTAAGTGTTGCCAATTGATATTTATTTGGAAGTAAACAAACCTTTTCATCGACATTTAGGGCCTTTTAGAAGACTTTCGAAAGTCAAATTAGATTTCGGTCCTAACAGTAGGGCTTTATTATCCCAAAACTACCCTGTCATCTGAATACAAAGAATTTACTCATTATTACCTCGAAAAATATATAGTCGCCACCACAGATATTCGAGATTCCTACGAAAAATAAGTTCTTTGTCGGCGATGCACCGATAAACAAAAACCGCAACAAAAACTCTACAGATAAGGGTTGAGAATAAATTTAGTCCAAGGACATCAATTTTGGATTCGATTAAGTACTTGATTTCTTACATTAAATATTTGAAAGATCTTTTAAGAAAAATGCGAAATAATTTTAAACATTATTTACAGCAATTTAAACCGAATAATTTCGAACCAATATAATATTGTACTTGAGCGGTTCCTGACACATGCTCCCTGACTAAATACAGGCCGGCTGATAATATAAACATCCTTTTTTGTACGAATCTCTAATATCTCTGGCGGATACTATAGCCAATGACATCAAAACACAGATAGACGGAACAATAAACAAAATTTTCGCATGACAACATCTCTCTGTCTCTTTTGGGTATTTGGGCTATCCCCACCACTGAGAATGCCAAATTTTGTCTTGAACAACAAACACCGCCCAGAAGCGGCTTGTTGAATGGCAGGCAGGTGTTGGTTGGATTAGAGCTAGCTATCTTTATCGCACACAGGGATTATTCATTAGCGTTAAACAAGAAACGACCAATATGATATTGGTACTCCCAAAATAAAGGGCTCGTATTGAATATTTTCAGTTTATTTGTCAATTTGTCATTTTATTTATTCATCCAATTAAATTTTGAGATATATTCACGTGTGGGCGGGGTTTTTTACACCATTTTGAGCAATGATGTCTCCCTACCCCGACCCCGCGAGCAACTCACTTCCCCTGGCCCATGGGTGGTCTTGTCAACACAACAAATATCAGTTTATGAATGGGATGATCCGTTTATCTGTGTTTTGATGTCATTGACTATACCTTTGTTCAACAACTAGATATTGCTTCGCATCCAACCAAAAAGGCAGAAATCTAGTAAAATTCAATAAGCAACCTATCAATTACTGAAAAATATTAGTCCCCAGGTATACAGCTTCATAAATACCCTCACAAATACCTGAATTAATTACTGAATTTATTTGAAATCTTCAGTTACGTTAAGGCAAAATTTGAACGTAACACTAATTATGGAAAAACCCTACATTATAGTTAATGAATATTCAATGAACAAAACCCAAATTAACAAAAAATGAAAACGAAACAAAATTTGATATTATAAATAGTACGTAATATCAGTGATAATAAATTTGATTAGTTTCATGATACTGAATTAAACATTTTAAATTAGGGTAATTCAGATTTAAGATAGAATTTTGTGAAAATGTTGACTTTGAGAGCGAATCAGTGAGGTGTGGTTGAACCAGCCAGAAAAAATGTAAGTTCACTGACAAAGGAAATGCATTCAAAACTCAAAAGGTTCTACGGTCTTCACCAAACCACAGCAAAAAAATTGCCTCAACCTTTTGTGACTTGTGAGAATTTCACCTAAAATTAGAACAGTTGAATTAGAGGGTAATAAAGAAATTACTTTACAGGGTTATTGGTAATTCGAAACATTCCTTTGGAGATGTGATAGAGAATGAGGTAAGGAATAAAACATGCTCTATGCAAAACTCAAAATTTGAGATATTTCAATGTTCTTGTTTTTTTTTCAAACGTAGACCCAAGGGCTTTGAAAATTAATTAACAATAAATCTACCGTACCTTTTTTAAACTTTTCTACTCGATTACCTTCCCAACACTATGGTCTTATGTGTGTAATAAAAAATATTCGGAAACATTTCCGTCATGGGAAAATTTTAAATAAAATCTCTTCAAAAATATTTTTTAAAAAAACGGTATCAGAATTTTTTTCGGGTGTTTTTTTTAAACTCATCAAGCAACATAATGTGTATTTTAAAAAAAAAAAACTTCCTTATTCCATGGTATTTACCAAGATACCAACGATAGGTACCAAAAATGATCGAAGGTTCCAAAAGAAAAAATAGTACACATGATGCAAGAAAAACAAAAACATTGATTCATCCGCTATGATATCTCCAAAGGAGTATCGAATTACCAATAACCCTGTATGATGATGACTGAAAAATTAAGTAAAAGTAGAGGAAAAGCTGATGTGAAGCCTGGAACAAAGGGTATCATTGTGAAAGGAGTATACATGACATAACTCGATGAAATTTACCTGATTGGCTCTAGCTTACGAATGTGTCCAATGACTTACATTTTACTGGTTCAAAGTAGGTATATCTAAATTTATTGAATGCAAAATACTCCTGCACCTGGCATACCTATAGAGATCCATCTTAATTGACGTTTTCAATTAAAAGAGATGGACGATAAGTATGAAAACATTCATGTTCCCGCCAACATTTGCTTGCTTGTCAGTGTCAATGTGTATTGGGTGTTTAGCAATCCCCTCGTTTTTATTCGAATCGGTGACTTCACCGATGAGTTAGCTATCTTTGTTAAGTGAATGGAAAATCACAATGCCCGACATAGAATGATGGATCCATCGGTAAAATTTGATATGAATAAAAACGCAGGTTTTAAAATTGGAAAGAAAATTTGGGAAAAGTCACTGCTTCATTCGCAGAACTTCGTTTTGGAGACGGTGGTGGATTATTTTGGAAGCAAACAGCTTCTGCCTACTAAACTTGGACGTGGATTACTTTGTATACTTGATGGGCCGTGGATTTCCCTTTTTTTTGCGGGTATCCTTTCTGATTTTGTGTTTCCAAATTTTGACAAATGTCGGATTTGATGGAAACTTATGGAAAGACACGTCCGCCAGTGAATAGGAATTATTTTTATGAATAGGCACACTACACAATCACCATTGTTAGGAAAAAACCTTGAAAAAACCGAGGAAATAATAGTTTCATTCGAAAGTCTTGTTCACAAACCACTGTCAACGGCTGTCAACCATTGTTTTCATGCTCTTTTGGCGTCTGACAGTTTGATGCCAGAGAGAGAGGCTTTTAAATTGAAAAGGTCAATTATTTAATAATAGGGACATAAAGCTACGTGAAATAATTTGCCGGTATCGGTACCGGTATCCGTAACGCAACTAGATACGTTGACAAGCGAAAAGGCTGTTGAAGCGATCCCTGTTCTGGTGAACGTGAACGCATCTCAATACCTAGAAATTTTTGTGTCAAAACTCCGGCGTTTTTATATCTAACCTTAAAATTGTTTTTTTTTTGCGATAGAGGAGCACTAAACACACAAAAAAGCTCAAGAAAGTATAAATGAGGTAATATTTATTTAAAATTTGTCACAGGCATCAGGAATGTCAAGATACGTTACCGATACGGATACCGCGAGAGGGCCGTAACCTTACGTTGTACGTACGGTATCTCGGCCTCCGTATCGCTTCTGCACATGCGCAGTACGATACCGATACGGATACTGACCAAAAAATACGGAAGCTTTATGTCCCTAATAACTGAAAGATACTTTTTTCTCCAAACGTCAAAAAAACGTCACTTTGTTAACCCCTGTCAAGATGTCAGAAATTTGATTTCTATGCTGCTAGGCAAATCCAGCGGGTTAACACCTGTCGAGGTAGTAGAAATTTAATTTCTATGCTGCTAGGCAACCGCAGCGGCAGTAGAAGTACTTTTAGTGCCGCTCGTACTTTTACTGCCGCTCAACCATCTAGTTACCCCCGAGCTTACCTCATTCGTTTGGAGAAAAAAATAGCGTGTTGCAATGTAACGGTCTTTTGTCGAAACAAAAGAATGTTCATAATTTGTGCTCGACTATTGCTCAGTGGTTGTTTAGCTTGGGATGGTCCTTGGTGTTGGAACAGTAGAGAGAGGGCGCCACTAGTTTGTATAAATTATTTTGATTGCCAAGGAATAGCTAAACTAGGCACTATTCCAACAATTAGTTATTGTTTAAAAAGATAAATGCAAAAATCTGAAAAGAAACAAAAAAATATCCAAAATCCAATAGCTAACTGACATTTAACCCATTCAATAAAAACACAAGCTTTGGAATTCTAAACACAATTATTTATTAATTAAATGTCATTAAAAATTTTGGACAAGAAGGCGAACTGTTGTTCTATGGTTCTTTAATTAAATGTCATTAAAAATTTGTGACAAGATGGCGAACTGTTTTTCTATGGTTCTAAGAAAAATATTGTCTAGTATCCAAGTTTTTTTTTTAAAAAGAAAAAAAATCATTGAGCAGCTTTTTAAAAGCAGGACTTAATTTAGATAAGTATAATAGAATTGAAATTCAGAAACAATCAATAGATACCTATGAAGAAATTTACCTAAGTATAAATGATGGAGTCACAATATCATTAACCTTTAATTTTTGACTCAAAGTCAATCAAATCAATAGAAAATTCAATGCAGGAAGGTAATAAATAATCCTTAGGCAGTTATAAATATAAAAAAAACCTGCTACATGAAATCAAGGGTTCACGGTTTCCGGAAGAGCTCTTACCTTCTTACCTTTAAAGTTCAAAATAGGTAACCATAAAACCTAAATTTGACTACCTAAAGATTTTACATTAGTTCACCTTGCAAAACTACCACATTATTGATTTGAAATCAGAAGTTAAATCAACCTTTTAAAGATTAATGAACCCACTTATATTATATCGATCAGTACTCGATATAGAGGAAACAAAATTTATAATAATTGTGATAATGCACACATATTGAAAATAAATAATTATTGAGAAAACATTAATAAAAGTAAAGATCTAATTATGATAATGATTAATTAATTGAATGGATAATTATATTTAATTTGTAGTTAGCTATTCTAGCTAAATACTACAATATGGTAAATGAGTCGGTAATTGATTTTATACAGTTATGAATTAGCTAATCAGGCTAATCGATAGTAAGCGATAAGGAATAGATGATAATAATTAACAGTAATTAATATTATAAAGATAATAATTAGCTAATAAAGCTAATCGATAGGTAGCGGTAGAAAAGAGATAATAATAGGTAACGGTAATTAATAAGGCACAGTTACGGGACCCATAGGTAAGTAAATATACAAGCCTGGACGAAATCCTTGGAAATTTTCATAAATTTGAGATCCAGAAGCACCAAACTGACGGAAGGCAATCATCCAATGGTCGGGGATCAATCTCTTACAAGACACAACTTTCCTTGTAGAGGGGGCCCAGACTTGCTTTGGAAATGCAGTACCGCATGGTCTCAAACTTGTCAAATTTTCACCCAGAAGTGTAGGCGTGGATTTTTAATACTCTCCCAAATTACCTGAGCGGCCGATAATAAACCTCACTTTCAAAAATTTACACAAAAATCAACAATCTATTGATCTTTCAGGAAACGTTTCAGCTGACATAATCACTCAGTACTCTGGCTAGTTAAATTAATATAATTTTGGGCTCGATGGCCAAGAATGAATTTTCCAGAGACGACCTTTTCAGTCTAACTATAAAATCGAAAAGAAAAGTCCAAAGTACCCCTGTGGTTCTGTCTTTCTTCCTCTGTCCAGCCTGTCGAAATGATAAAAATGACGGCGCTACCGGTTTTCAAAAAAATAACCCTAGTTAGGTTCGGAGTTGGAGTGGGGTGAATAAAACTAACCCTAATATGAGGCGATTTTCAGCCTGGAATGATTATTTAGCGGTAAATACCGTGGTTATTCTTTTGGTTGACAACTTTGACAGCCAAGTGTGATGTCATGGCCCCCCGCCATTCAAGAATCATAACCCAAGGAACTGACCGCTGAAATGATTTGGTTATAGCAGTGTAGGATTAGGTTTATTGTTCTTATTTGTTTTTTCGTTTCAAAAATAGTTTTTTGTTTAGGTACAAAAAATGGAGTTGATATCTCGTTAGTCTCGTTTATCGAACAGATTTTCTTTGGGGATGATCTAAACTTTGATCTAAACATGGTGAATTGCAGTGAGTGAGTGAATGTATACTTCTTTCATTGTGCCAGGCTACAACGCAACTGCAAAATCACAAAACACCAATACAAATTCCAAAAATAATAACAATAACATCAAAAAGCTATAACCAAAAGATTAACCCAAGTCCACAGCTGGGTTATAATCGGTTATAAGTGGTAAATACCAAAAGCAAATCAGCTGATATGTGACGTCACAACTTCCCCTACTTTGGTTAATACCGCGACGGCGGAAATGCATTGGTTATAACCAAATAATAATCATTCCAGGCTGAAAATCGCCTATGGTAAAAAGCAGTACCCCGAACAGCTGGAGTGCGAATGGAGTCACTCGAAGTGTACGGAGTGAGCAAGCCGAACTCATCTCTCAATAACATAATTAGGGAATCCAAACCACGTGACTTTTGCCAACCAGCCGGCATTTTGAAATTTTTATGAGGTTAGAATACGGGTTGTTACATGTCAACGATGTCAGAAAAGTGTCAGATTGATAGAGCCTAGTACTCATAACCGCGAAATTCACCCTTTTTGACATTGCTTGGATAATTTGCCTAAAACGTCAAATTGTCGAAGCAATCTCAAAAAAGAGCGAATTTCGCTGTTATGAGTACTAGGCTTAATCCTGCCAAAAGAAAAACATATGTTTTTTGTTTATTGTTTGCCAACCAGACGCCATTTGGACAGGTCGTTGGATTGCCTAATTTTCGTTTTTAGGTTAGGAAACTAGTCAGAAAAATCATAGATGTCGCCAGGTGTACGGAATAGTATTTTAAACTTAGAGCAGGTAAAGACATAAGGAGTAGGAACGCGCTAGCTCTAAGATTTTAAATGAGTCCAAAATATATGAAATTAATTGAGAACAATTAAATATGTTCTTGTGACATTTCAAATGTTACAGCATACGGAGTAGAAGCACTTCTTTGTGCTTCAGCAGTATTGCAAGCCTCACTACGTTCGGCTCGCGAACCTACTGCTTTAGCACAAAAAAGTAAAGCTTCTACTCCTAATATAACAATATACTATTATTTTTAACCATATATGAAATGTTGTCATTACTGACTTTTCAAAAATTTGAAAATGTCACATTTCTGTCTTTTCATTTTCCTGGTCCATTACCTGTCCCAGGATGGGAAATGAGGACGGGACATTTTTTCCGTCCTCATTTCCCGTTCACGGAGCAGGGAAATATTTCCCGTCCTCATTCCCCGTTCTCATTTCCCGACCTCATTTGTTTGGTTGTCACGATTTTTGTCTTTTTTTTTTCAAGAAATTATGGCTAAAAATAAAATAGTATACAAACCTCGACGGGAAACTTCATTGCTGTCTCAAGGTTCAGTTTAGCAATGAAGCATTTCCCGTCTCGGATTATAATATACTATTTCTTCTCAAAAAATAATTCAAGTTTTCGTATAAGCCATTCGGGCAATTTTTTACAGTACGTACATGTACGAAAAAGTTTCAGGATTTGTCATCAATGAAGAAGCTTTTTATATGGACATTTTGAAATATACCTAACTAAAATGTACCTATATTTTTTTTTGCTGAACCGGAAGTATCCAAAGCAGAACCAATTTGTTATCTTGAAACTTAACACAACGATCCAGGCAATGAATAATTTATAGTGTGGCCGGAAAAGGACATTTCTTGTTGCCTGGTTTAAAGACTCTCACGCTAATATCTCGAGTTGAGCTGAGCCAAATTAAATTGAAACTAAGAAAATAGTGTTTCCGACAAAAATAAGCGTCGATGTTGTTTTATCCCTTTTCTTTTCGATTTCCAGAATTCAATTAAAAATCCATTAAACAGTTTTTCTTTGATTAGCCCACTGCTGCTCAATTGAGTTTCAATTTGAGACTAACGTGAACTTTTTTTTTTCACTGAAAATGAGCGATATTATTAAACGCAAATAAATTTCAGGTACTTAGGTAGTTTTTCTCGAAAACTTCTTTCTTTCTTTGATTGCATATTAATGAAATTTCGAATCGTTTAGGCCTTTTGGCTTCTGGAGACTCATCTTGGGTGGTCGAAAACACGTTCTAGAAAGTTGTGAGGAATAATTTTTCTAGTGGAATTTGCCATTGGATTTTTAGGTATAAACTGAAAATTTTCATAAGTCAAAAACTTAGATTTTTCTGTGGTACATCCTCTTGCTTATAACTTGTAGCTAATAAATAGGGAAGTGGAAAACTCTCGCGTCCCTCCAACTTTTCAGCTTTCAGAATTTGAGGAATATTTGTAAATTTTTAACATAAGTAAATAGCTTCGTTGCAATTTTGTCATATTTTCTTTTTGTTTTAGGTAAGTCAAAATTCGAAACAATCAGCGAAAGAGAAGATCCGAAATTGCCGGTAGGTAAGTATTTGCTTTAATAGCTGAAATTGAGTACTTAAATCAAAAATAAATTATAATTTCGAGTCGAGTTGTCCAGAACTTCTGTATGAACCTTACCTTACAAAAAGTAACAATGAAAGTGCGTGGCAAATCATTTTTTTTATAGATGCAAAAGCATCATAGACTTTAAAGTATTTTCTGTTTTATACTTAATAGCCGATATCTAGACAAAGTTTCTAAATGAAAAAATATACGAAAATGATCTATTTCACTGATTTAACAATGCAAATAGTACAAAATATGTAGATTAGATTAGATTGATATTGGGGTGTTGTTGCACTGCGACCTAAAGATCTATTGTGCCCCCTGCTGAGGCCGATTTGATGTGGATCTCAAATCATAGTACTTCGTCCAGTCCTGGTACGGTGTCAAGGATGGTATGTCTCCTTCTAAAACTACATAGTCACCGAGATGTGTAGCCCGGCTTCTAGCGACGGCTTCGCATACGGTTAGTAGGTATTCTGGAGTTTCTTCCTCCTGCCCGCAAAACCTGCATTCACTGGATCTCTCGAGTAGCATTTTCCTGCGGTGTTCTCAAAGTTAGTAGTACCCTGTCATAAACCCTGTAAGAATTCTTAGTTTAGTTTTACTTAAATTTACTAGAGCTTTAGATTTTTTGGGATTGAAGTTTCCAAGGAATATCTTAGAGTGTCTCAGTCTCGGAAGGTCGTCCCAGAAGCGAGCTCTTAGGTCGTCTTCCATTTTCTCAAGCTCCGCTGTATAAGTGTTTTTACCTATACCGCAAAAAGGCTCCGGTCCTACAAACGGAGAACCGGATCCTTTCTTTGCCAAGGTATTGGCTTCTTCGTTACCTTCTACTCCTGCGTGTCCAGGCACCCATAGTAAAGTGACTTTATTTTTCTTTCCTACCTCATTTAGTTTCCCTAGGCAATCCCATACTATCTTAGAACTGATGACATATGAACTCAGTGCCATTATGGCCGATTGACTCTCGGTGAATATTGCAATATCTTGCTTGAGATAGTTCCTGTTCAGGATCATTTGAGCACATCTGTCAATGGCGTGTATTTCCGCCTGAAAGACACTGGATTGCCCAGTGACTCAAAATATTTGATGCGAGGCCCAAATACTCCAGCTCCTGATCCTTTGTCGATTTTCGAATCTTCTGTGTACCATTTAATGGTGTTTTCTTTGAGAGATTCGGTGATCTTGCCGCTTTCCCAGTCGCTTTTATTATCAGGGAAGTTTCTCTCAAAGTGATATTCTTTGGTTATATCGTCTTTAGGAAGATCGAATGAGGGAATACACCGTGTCTGGGATGACCATGCTCCTTGATCGATGGTCCTTAGCCTCGGTCCTATTCCTAGCTAGTCTAAACATAGCCCTTTCTGCAGCTCCCTTCACCGACAAGTGCAAAGGTGTGAGGTCAAGTATGACGTTCAACGCTGCTGTTGGACATGTTTTTATGGCGCCGGTAATACATACACTTGCCAGTTTTTGCAATTTATCAAGTGCTCGCCTTGTAGTGCTTTGTTTTGCTTTGCCATACCAAACTGCTGCCCCATATGTGATTATGGGTTTTACCATCATATTCATAATGTACATCCACCGCAGTATTTTTGGTGTACATCCCCAGTTTTTACCCGCCAAGTTGAATTTTCTTTCTAAGTGTAAATGGTACAATAGTGGTTGTTGCTCAGCCCCACCGATGTGCACCATTCTTCGGTAGTACTTAGGCCTTTTTGTATGAGGTCGTATAGTGTGCCCTCAAACTTGCCTTTGGCAATAATGACAATATCATCGGCGTAACCTATACAAGTTAGACCCTGATTTGTCAGTCTGGACAGGAGTTCATGAACTACCAGGCTCCACAACAGGAGTAAGGTTACTCCCCCTTGAGGTGTACCACGAGTGGTTCTGAAGCTTGTGGTTTGTTCACCCACAGTTGTCTCAGCTGTTCTCGTAGTCAGTATTTCACAGACCCACCGGGATATGGTTTTATTCACTCCTCTCCTCTCCAGAGCAATTTTTACCGCCCCATGGGACGTGTAGGACGTAAGACTAATAGGTCGAAAAGATTTAGGGTTTGTCCCATCCTTTTTTCCTATTTTGGTTATGAAGGTTACTTTAGCTCGTCGCCAGATACTCGGTATATATCCCGAGGTTAAACTAGTCCTAGCTATTCTAAGTAGTTGAGGGAATATTTCCATTTGCCCTTTTTGTAAGAGGGCAGGAAATATTCCGTCCACTCCTGGTGACTGGTGAAAGGTACTTATTGCCCATTTCATCCGTTCCGCAGTAAAAACCCTCTTTGCAGCTTCCCAGTCTTCCTTCTTCGGTTTACTGGTGTCGACTACCATGGTTATTTCTACTGGTACGCTACCTGGAAAGTGCGTTTGAAGTAATAGGATGGCCTGCTCCTCTTCTCCTTTCGTGTAGGTGCCGTCCGGCTTTTTGAGGGCCATCACTGGATTTGTTCCTCCTTTGGCCATGGCCTTATGTAGCCTTGCAGCCGTTGGAGTGTCAGCAATTTCCTCACAAAAGGTTCTCAAATGTTGCCTTTTGGCTTTTCTTATATCTTTGTTATACAGTGTAAGCACGTCTGCGTATCCCTGCCAATTTCCGTCAGTTTTTGCTGTATTGAAAAGATGACGGACTTGAAATCTCAGTTTTGACAGGTGTCTGGTCTACCATGGGTCTCGTTGTAGTCACTTGGCAACTGGATTCAACGGCTTCCATAATTGCCTTTGTGACTTCCTTAGTGTCCTGCTCCAGGTCCATGTGGTGTCTTTTCCCACCTGAACTTAAGCAGTGAAGGTTGTAGGCTTCCCAATTGGTTTTTCTCGGAACCCTTCGTATGGGTCTATTGTATTTTACATTCTCTAGGTTCAACTCAATTATCCTGTGATCTGACAGGGCTGGTTCGGTTGATACTCTCCAGTTTTTGATGAGGTCTCTAATACTGGAGCTGACTAAAGTTATATCTAATACTTCCGACCTTGTTCTAGTCACGAATGTAGGCATATTACCAACATTCAAGACCTCAAGGTCGGTAGTCATAAGAAATTCAAGCAAACACTCACCTCTATAGTTGATATCCGTGCTTCCCCAGATAACATGGTGTGCATTTGCGTCGCAGCCTAAAAGTAGTGGCAGGCGCTCTCTTCTGCAATATTGGATCAGCTCTTGTACCTCCGGCGGTGGTGTCGTTAGCCCATCTCCAGGAAAGTATGCTGAAGCAATTACTATGTTGCGGTTGCAGCCCCCAATGTCGAGTTGTACAACAATGGGTGTCAAGTCCCGTGACATAATTTCTGTAACACACATATAATTAATGTCATTTCTTATGAGAATACAGGCTCTGGGTGATTCCTGCCTGTTATCGTATACTACCTTTGAAAGTTTGCTTGACAAACCTTTGATTTGCCCTCTATTGATCCAGGGTTCTTGGATCATAACTAATCCCAGATCTTGGTTAGCGAACATTCATACAATCACATCGGAGGATGCCCGTTTGTGTTGCAGATTGATTTGCGCTAATCTGGTGAATGTTCTAGTAATAGGAGAAGGGATCAGCAGGTGGTCTGTTTGGATTATCCTGTCCTTCCCTCTGCTGTTCCTTACTCTGATCCGCCAGAAGCTTCTCTTCATCTTCCTTGCTGAAGACCTCATCCTCAGAAGAAGAGTTGACTTTAAGAGATTCGAGGCTTAAGCCCTCGGTCTCTTGCCCCTCGTTTCCATTTGATGCAGTCTCATCCAACAGAGAAGAGGCGGTCGAGGCTGTTGGTTCAAAGTCCATTTTCTCTTCCTCCGCTTCTTCTCGCTTCTTAAGGCCAGATACCGGGACTTACCCAAACCTGTAGTGGATAGAGTGTCCCTTGGCCTTGATAGCTTCCTTACTTTTTGTATCGATCCCAATTGTAAGGACTTGGCCGTGGCCTTGTTCTTTCGCGTTCATAACTCGCCACGTATTTGTGGAGAGTTCCGCGTTCTGGACTTCGATGAGTCTCAGAAGAGCTTTGGTGTCTTGCCCTTTGCTCCTTGGGAGGAAGACACTGATCGTATGCGACTTGGGGATGTCGTCTCCTCTTCGTGCAACGAGTTCAGGCCCCTTCCATGCTTTCAGTCTGGGTGATATCTGAACCAGCCATTCGGCTATCTGCTCAGATTCGCAGTCCACCAATACCATTCCCGAGCGGAAATGTATACCAGAGAACCGCAAGCCCCTGGCTGTGCTTCCCATCATTTCTGCAACTACGGCCTCCACCAGCGCCGTCAGTTGTTCGGGGCTAAGCATTACCTGAGGGTATTCCTTAGGCAATATCCCGATTCTATTGAGTTTCGCAGCTTTGGCGTAGCTGGTGACTTGCCCTGCTATGCCCGCTGGTCTACTCGTTTTCTGGAGTTCATTCCCAGTTTTCTGTTTTTCCTTCCAGTTCTTTGAGGGGGTGAAATAAATTCACTACCTCTTTTGCCTTGGGGGTTTTTTCTCGGCGATGCCGTTGAAGGGGTTTCTTCGTCTCTCTTCTTCTTTTCTTCTAGGACTTTTCTCCTCGCTTCCTCAGGTGCCATGCCCTCGTGAAGAAGTCGTAGGTATTTCCTGCAACCTGCTCCGCTGAGTCCTTGTCTCAGCGGATCGTCTCTTCCTCCGGGTTTTCCCAGTTCTGGGAGAGGAAACGGAAGCCTCGATCGAGGCTTTGCCTTGGTGTTGGTGCCCGTTTTCTTTGAGGTGGAAGGAGCTTCCACCTTGTTGTTTCCGGAGGATTGTCTCCGTGTTTTTGTTTTTTTATTCATACTCTTGTCCATGTTTGTCCCACGAGTAGCTGGAGAATGAATGTCCGCCTCGACAGAGCTCCGCTTGCCGAGGTAAGGAGTATATACAATGGGGTGCCCCAAGGTTGAAGCCAGCCAAAATATGTAATACAATAAATAGTTTGCACTACGGAAACGCATTTTCAAAACTGACAATAAATTATTATTATTAACAATAGTGTACTTATTTTATTTGAAAAAAAAAGGTATAATTTTTGAATAAGATATGGGTTTTGATCAAGGAACAATCGACACACATATCTTCTAGTGTAAGTTTGATGTTGGACAATAGATAATAGGTACCATTGTAACGTTTTCAATTTCTTGGCTAATAAGCTACCTTGTTTTGCTTTAGTAGATATGATTCCATATAGAACTACAATGAAGTAAATGAATAAACGACTATCTTTTCTGTGCCCAGATTTTGTTACCTTGAGTACTGCCTTCTACTGAAAATTTTTTTGGTGCAGGTTTGCAAGTTTGGTTGATTGATCTAGGAAGGTTTGATTCAGTACGGCAGGGCCCGCTGTTATTGATTAGAATCTTAGGAAAAGGAGGTAGTACCATCATCATCTCTGTTTGCAAATCCAATCAATAATCTGAGGTTATGATAATAATTGTTGTTTACTCTTTGATTTTTCATTTTCATCATGTCATTGAACAGCTGTTTTGTCTAGGCGTTTTCGTTAGACCTGTTCTACTTTTTGATATATGTTCTATAGGCATTTTTCAACATTCACCAGTCATTTTTACACAACCAAACTTTCAGTTTGTACTTTTGGAGTGAAACTGAACACGTCCTTTTCTAAATTTTTATCAATGTCAAAATTAGAAGTTTGACAAATGAAAGCCTTCTTCCGAAATCTAAATGAAGAATCAGCCTTTTTGATCTTGAGACTTGATACCGAAAGGTTGGTTTCGGCCCTAATTGATTTTGGGCGAGACTTTTTGGAATTTTGTGCCAGGGAACTCAAGGTTTAGACTAATTTCTTGTTGATAATTGTCTAGAGTCGTCCCTTGGTCATTTTGGATTTTGTTTCGGTAAGTTTTGAGATTTTCTTCAGGAAATATTAGGTATAATTAGGCAATTGCCAAAATAAGTACGTTGTACCATCGTCACCAAAAATAACTGGGACAACATCATATAAGCTCTTGTACTATTATATGAATTTTATTGTCAAATATTTGTCAAACTATGAATTAGATGCATTGAAATAAATGAGAGTAGAATTAGTCCGGGAGATTATTAGGCATTATTTTTGTCCCAGATACTTTTGGTGACGATGGTACCTATGTATTTTCGATATTTCAAGATTTTGGGAAATCTAAGCTAAGATTACTATAATTACTATACAAATGTTTTTTATAATACATGTACCATCGTCACCAAAAGTAACTGGGACACAAATAATGCATAATAATCTCCTGGACTAATTCTACTGTCATTCATTTCAATGCATTTAATGCATAGTTTGACAAATATTTGACAATAAAATTCATATAATAGGACAAGAGCTAATGTGATGGTGTACCAGTTACTTTTGGTGACGATGGTAAGTACATATAAAAACTGCTCCTAGCATTTTTTTTCCCCCTTTTTTCCGGTCGATATAATTACTTTCCGCAATGCTGCAATAAAATAAAAATCATATATCACTAAGATTAGATGTGTCGTAGTCCTTATGAGGCCTGTTACGTCCCTGAGAATTTAAGGCCTCCACCGCCAAATTCCGACCATGGAAAACACAGAATTTGAAAGTTTCAAACACAACAATGGAATCCCTATTCCAGATAATCTCTTCTACGGGAATATTTAAACAGGTTTTGTAGTTCTGTTGCCCCGCGGGCGGCGCGTCATTTCAGTTTGGCAAGAATAGTTCTTAATTGGTAAAGGTTAAAGTGATGGATGGAGGGCATAAAATAAGGGTATTTTCTCTCATTTAAATATGAAGTCTCGGGATACTTTTGTTTCGGGGGGATTTTGGAGTTTTTGTTGTCACACTGTTTCGAGATAACTTTAATGAGCTTTTTCAGTACCGTAATCCGTTTTCATCACGGTTGATGGCGAAAAGTTAGTCATGTTGGATAATGAAATCGTTAAATTGTCAGCAATGCAATTTTGTTTATCGATGTCAGGTTTGAGATAAGGTCAAACTCGACATGTCATCACAAGACAGATGGTGCTAACTTTATGACGTCATTATTAAGGGTTTCTAATGAATCTGAGTCACAATGACAAAGCGAGATAAGAGTTATTGGTCAAATCAGATTATCTTAGTAGCTTCAATGTTTTAAAAGCTATCTATAATTACTTTCTATTGTATTCGACAAACCATATTGAATTTTCGTATATTAAAAATAATAATACTTAATATCTCTTTATTCGGGACCATAATACAAAAAAGTACATGAAATGAGTCAAGAGTAACAGTGTTACAGACTTTTTATCTGGGTAGAAATGCCTTACTCAGGTATGCACCGTAAGGTAATTTCGAGGATTAGTTATGAAAACCTGGATTAGGTACAGTTTTCTTATGCACCGCAAGAAAAATTCGGTTTAAGCTTCAAATTATCTAATCGGTCAACGATGCATGGATTAGCGGAACGGTGTCTAACCTGAAAGTATTTTTTGTCACCGATTTTGAAGTTTCTTTTACAATTTTTTCATTATTCTTGGTGTAAAATGGGTTAATATGTATTCGATGATCTAGATAATATCCTCCATAATATCATAAACTTTGGGTTTTCTCGCAGAGTCTATTATAGTCTACGAAAGAAGTGATTATTTCGACAATATGGACAATTATCACTCGTTTTTTCGAAGATTTTGACTTACGAAACCTACAGATCCCAACTTCCTGGAGAACATAGAAGAAATTAAATTCCAAAATGATTTGTTACTTGATAGATAGAAGAAAGTATGTCTTTCTGTTAATAAGTTGACTATGGTTTATTTTTTTCCAAGATAGATTTTGGCATTGTCAACTTTGAAGCATAAACAATGCCGCTAATGCCGCTTATTGGTCGCTATTGTAAAACTGATGTCAACCTGCAGAAACACCTCATTTTGCAACCAATCAGAGCCAAGCGTTATTGTTTATGTTTCAAAGTTTTCAATGTCAAAATCTATCTTGGGAAAAAATAAAGTGTAGCTAAATTACCCCACTTCATGCACCTTTTTCAAATCCAACTTATTCTACGGGAAATGCCCCGCTACATAAGCACTTATTTGGCGATATGAGGTGTAGTGGGTAGTGGAATAACAACTACGGATAATAGCTAGTATCTAACCTTTCTACCAGCACTGCACCTATCCTCTGCCATAGGAGAGTATAGGTGCAGTGCTGTTAAATTCTTCTGTTAATCGATTCTAAGCTTGAGACTTTCCGACATTGGAAACTTTGTTTTTTTGTCTTCGATGATATTAGCGAATTTTGAAAGTATTTTCATGGGACTCTGCCTTTCTCCCGGGGGAAAGTTAGGGATTCTTTTGGTGTTTTCATCAGTCACTTTGAATATTTTCAGAAAATAAGAATGATTATTCCACTCATGTGTTAGAAATCTCATAAGACAAGTGACGATTTTCAGAATTATAGCGAAAATTCTCTTTTCCATTTGATTAACTAGAGAGAATTACAGCGAGAATTCTCCCATGTTATTGTATACATGGTTGTCATGCTAATTTTTGATACAAACAAACGGCTCCTGATAGCAACCATTTATTTGTATTGATTGTTAAGATGTTCAAATCGTTTGATACATATTCATTTCCATATTTTTTGCATTCTCATACGTGAAATAATCCTCTAAATACCACTTGAGCTTCAAAATGAACCAGATAATTTTTCACTCATGCGTGTTTTCTCTGCAAATTTCACTTGTCCTACGGACTCGTGAAATTATAGAAAACACGCAATCGTGAAAAATTATCCGTAATTTTGAAGATCTCGTGGTATTTTCCCCGAAAATCAAGTAAAAATTGAAATTCGAAACTGACAACTGACAATATTTTAACAATAATTGACTTGAAAAGTGTCAAATACTCTCGGGATGCCAACGTTGCCACACTTCCACTCCGGATTAGTTAATCCGCTGACGGTGCATAGCTATAGGCCATCAAAGTTTACAAAAACGGGATTGGGGAACTAGGATTAGAATGAACAAACGGTGCATTCAGGCGTTATTAAACAATAATATGATTCTAAGTTTTCCAACAATTTCTTAATATCTATTTTAATTTCCTGACTCAGAAATTTGTATTTGGTAAGGGGGGTACTAAATAATTTGACATACATACATACATATAATGGGGTGATTTTTTTATGTTTATTGCGAAAAAAAAAAAAAAAACATTGACAGCTAGCGTACCTTTTAATGGCCATCTACAGCCTACAGCTCTCATAATAATCCATTTTTTTTAGTCTTTGTTAGACAACAAAGATATTTTGCAACCTACTGTCCCTAAGATGAAACCATATTTTAGAAAAGATTCAAAGTTGGCAGAGTATAATATCTGCGTTACATGACATGCACAATTAGGGTATTCGTTTATATAAAAACCTAAAAACTTTGCTTTCTCATTTGTACCTAGACTGTTTGTTCTCCCTAAATTGAATCCGTGTCAATCTGTTGGACCGCTGGACTGTAGAGAGTATCAAAATAAGCAAGTTTGCCTAATAAACTCCGTCAACGGAAAATTGTTCGAAAATAATTGTTCGAAAGAAAATTGTTCGAAAGAAAATTGCTCGAACGGAAAATTGTTCGAACGGAAAATTGTTCGAACGGAAAATTGTTCGTACGGAAAATTGTTCGAACGGAAAATTATTCGAACGGAAAATTGTTTGAACGGAAAATTATTCGAACGGAAAGTTGTTCGAAAGAAAATTGTTCGAACGGAAAATTGTTTTTTTTTTTCCGAAAAATCAATAGTTTAACTGTGAATCGTAAATGAATCTATGACCGGAGTTACCCAATTCCTTAATTCTTAATATTTGTCCCTGATTCTTAATTCTTGGTTTTTTAAATTCAATATCAATATAATGTACTATACCGGGTGACAGCGAAATCGTTATACAAGGCGTCATTTAGTTGTCTTTAAAGTTAAAAATTTGAAAATTGGGTGGAACGGGTAAGTCATTGAGACGCACATTTTTCGTAAAAAAACAATTGAATATCACTTCCGGTTACTCCGGAAATGGACCCAAGCCAAGAAATTTTTATGGAACCCTGTATATTTTTTCACAGTTGGATAGAGCTTAAAATTCCCTTTCCAATGACATATCACAACTTGCATTTGTTTCCAAGATGGCGGCGTAAGAAGGTATTTTTCTTAAATTCAATATGGCGGCATTCTGACGTAACCGATAATGTTTCTGTCAAACAAATACTTTTAACAATCCATAATTTTTAGATTTGAAATAGTTTTGGATCGAATTTGAAAAAAAAAATGATTTTGCTCAAAACCAAGGGTATTTCAAAATTCCTTTGAAATGCAAATTTTAGTTTCAAATTTTCTAAAAATTTTGAATAGGAAGAGGTACTCATTAAATTCTAGAATTAAAGTGTGTCCAATGGCCTACCGAAAAATTTTTACCAAAATGCATATTGATTTTTCGGTTAGGTATTCAAAGGTTAGGTCAGAATGCCGCCATATTGAATTTAAGAAAGTGCCTTCTCACGCCGCCATCTTAAAAACAAATTCCACTTATCATATGTCATTGAAAAGGGAATTTCAAGTTCTATCCAACTGTGTAAAAAAATATACAGGGTTCCATAAAAATTTCTTGACTTGGGTTCATTTCCAATAGTGGTGCCGCGAGACGAGACAAGACGAGACTTAGGGTTGGTCTCGCCTCGTCTCGACATCTCGAGACGAGACCGTGACTTAGTCTCGGTCTCGAGTACCAAAGTCTCGTCTCGTCTCGAGTGGTCTCGTCTGGTCTCGAGTTATACAGGGTGTCCAAAAAATAGCGTAAAAACTCTTCTCTACGTGGTGGAGGAACCTATAAGGAACCCCAGAAAAATAATTTAAAAAATCTAGTAGCATTCTTGAGAAAGTTATTTGCATTTTGATATTTATTAAAATTGGCAATACTGAAAATATCCCGTTGGCAATATGTCAGAGAATTAAATCAAATACCCATAAGTATTATTACCTGAAGAATTCGAAAGTGAATTTTCACATCTACCTCTTCATATTACCAAGAATAATGCTGGAGAAGGATTTTTTTAATATATTTATTTTTCTAGAGCCTCTCAAAGGGTCTCCTACTACGAGGAGAGCTTTTACGCTATTTTTCGGATACCCTGTATTTATGATTTTTATTTTTATATTATAACGAAAGTTCAAACTGCCATCACAATGAAAAAGCAATTAGTGAAAAATCACAGTAAAGAGTAATCGTGATATTTAATTTACTGATTTCATATTCAAATAGCCCAAAATAGTCCAATAATAAAGCTATGAAAGAAAAATTTTAAGTGTAATCTCGCGACTCGAGACTCGAGACTATACGAGACTCTCGCCGAGTCTGGTCTCGTCTCGTCGAGACTTCACGAGACGAGACCAAAAGCCAGACTCGTCTCGAAAAATCGAGACGAGACGAGACTAGTCTCTAGTCTCGCGGCATCACTAATTTCCAAAGTAACCGGAAGTGATTTTCAATTGTTTTTTTATGAAAAGTGTGCGTCTCAATGACTTACCCGTTCCACCCAATTTTTAACTTTAAAGACAACTGAATGACGCCTTGTATAGCGATTTCGTTGTCACCCGGTATACAAGGACTAGCACACATTAGGTAGACTGGTTAATTTGTGTTAGTTTACATTTTTTTGGGTTAGTTTGGGCTAGTTTACATATTTTTGGTTAGTTTCGTCACGGTTCGTTTAATACTGGTTAAAAGCGTACTGCTTGACAATAGGAGGCGCTTGGTTTTTCAAATTTAATATTAACATACAAGGACTAGTACGCATTACGTGGACGGGTTAGTTTCATTACAGGTTATTTAATACTGGTTAGAAGTGTACTGGTTGCGAATAATATTTTGACCTATGCGCCCTTTTATCCGCTCGCTTTTGAGCTGCGCTCTTTTGTACCAACGCCGAATTTACGATTCAACGGATCTTCTCTTTGAGAATCGGTGAGCGAAGCAAGCAAATGGAGATTCCAAAATAATTGAAATTTCGAGCTGTTGTATTTGAAAATGATTTTTTACGTTTTTGGTGGATTTACGTTTCCGAGGCGTATAAGTACATTTATTAACAATTTTCCATTCGAACTATTTTCCATTCGAACAATTTTTCTTTCGAACAATTTTCCATTCGAACAATTTTCCTTTCGAACAATTTTCCGTTCGAACAGTTTTCCGTTTGAATAATTTTCCATTCGAGCAATTTTCCTTTCGAACAATTTTCCCTTCGAACAATTTTCCTTTCGAAAAATTGTCTGTTCGAACAATTTTCCTTTCGAAAAATTTTCTTTTCGAATAATTTTCCGTTCGAACAATTTTCCTTTCGAAGAATTTTCCGTTTGAACAATTATTTTCGAACAATTTTCCAGTGACACCATTCCTTCGCTGCATTTGATGAGCTGGGATCAGTATAAAACTTCTCAGGTCTCAGGAGCTTTTCCATGTTGTCGATTAAATTGTAATAATGCAAATACCCCAGAAGGCTTTAACCCACAAAATTAAGCATAAGATTAACTTGACAAATAATTAATGACACAATCTTGAATGACACAAAAATAATACAGGTAGACATGGTATTAAAACATAAAGGTGTATCATCACACTATTTGCTGTGCTAGTTGTGCTAGTTACCTCGAACCCTCAAATCAAAAGTAGATGTTTGAGATACACGTGGAAATCATTAAATACTACGAACAATTCTTGATTTTGCATTACAAGCAAATTTTATTTAAGAAAATTGCTAAAATCGCTTCTTTAGTTCAGGGCAAGCAATTCTACGAATCTGTCAATCTAGTTTATTTAACCAGTATAACAAGTTGTACAATAAAATCTATGAAAACACATAATCGTATTTTTACTGTTGAGACAATAGTTTTGTTTTTCGAATTACATTACCATTTCGTTATTCTAAACCAAACTTAGGAAATTCCGTTTCTCAAGCTTATATACACATGCTCTTCTGTCCCTAGAATCTAGACTATTGGAAAATCTCACACTAATCTGAGTTCATGAACAAGGCATATAGATAATTTCTAACATAGAGAGAAGTGAAAGAGCTGCATCAGTCAATGTACTTAAATCGGGGAAGGAAATAGAAAAAAAAGTGCTGCGGCGAACAATAACGTCGTGGCATAAGATCCACATGTAAGCACCGCAATTTAAAACTCTTCGTCCTAGATTTCAGAATTCTGGGACATTTGCCGTTGATGAAAATCAGAACAAATGGCTATCACAGCGAGAATAATCTCCAGAGAACATCTATTGAATCTATTCATCAAGAGTACCCTCTTCAAAAACAGATCGCAGAAATCAGAGAAAATTCTCCAATAATAAATTCTAGGGAATTTGCCATTGCCAAATCCATAGTAATATGAGGTTTAAGGCCTCGTTAATGGCCTCCATGTTTAAATGTAGTTTTTGGAAATGACGAATGGCGCCAGTCTACACATAAGGTTCAATATTTTATTTTTTTTCCAAAACAAAATCTGTTTGTCGGTGGAACACTTAGTGAAAGTGAAAGACAAATATACAATTATGATGCTCCCAATGTAGCTTTTTTGCCGTGATGCCATCTACTTAAAATTGCTTCAACTGTAACTATCAAATTTTCACCAATTTTCAGCTTCAAAATTCGTTTTAGGATCATCTCAAAAAATCCACAATAATTTCCAAGATCCTTTGGCATAAACATTATTTTATAGATTATCTACAATTCGTTTTTTTCAGTTTTTCGTGGTTATCAATAAAATATCCTTTTCACGGATCTGCGCTTGATAAATATGCAAATATGCAACCACCAACACATTTAATGGTTTTAGTGGTTGCGAACATGATTTTTAAATTTAAAAAAAAGGCAGAACATCGAAAAATTAAAATAAGCGAATTGTAGATAATCGATCAAAGAATGTTTATGCCAAATTTGAGCCAATTCTGATGTGCCGTTTTTTAAAAACACTTAAAACAAGTTTCGAAAAATCAACCAATTAGAGCACAGCATTCTCATCATTGTTGCGGCCTTAATCTCAGAGTTTGCAAGGTAACGAGATTATTATAAACCCTACCTGAGGTAAAGGCCTTAGAAATCCATTATCAAAACAAAATTGAATTATCGATCCAAGAGAAGACTCCTACTTAAACATAATCCAATTTCTGCGATTGATTTTAATGTTTTGCATTCCGCCCTGGCAATAATCAATTCAATTGGAAAATTCAAATACAAGTCGAATGCCTCGACTCAGATATAATGTAATCGCAAATCGCTGGAAAGGATTTGCGATAAAACGAATCAGAGTTCGAAAATACCTTGGGTTCGAGGTGAAACTTTAATTTAGAAAAACCTACAGCTTTATTGTAGCCGGGACAGTTTCTGTATTTTTCAATGGAGTTAGATTTAAAATTTTATTAGGAAGGAGATTAATTTGAATTTTCTGTTATTTAGTATCGATCTAAATCGTGGCGCTACAAAATATTTTATCCAAGAAATACAGTTTTTTTTTTATGAATATGCAATATTTAAAATGAATGCATAATTCAGCAACAGTAGAGATATTTTTTGTTAACTGATGGAACTAAAATTCAGATTGACCATAAAAGATTTGGGAAAACAATCTATATGCTTAAATGAGAAGAATTTTGTTGTCAATTAGTCCAATATAAGTAAAGTACCTACAGAGAATTTCAGTGGACCTGGGGAATTCTTGACATTATATAGATTGGGAAACTAGAAAGCTAAGTTTTGATTCATATTTCTTTGCTCCCAAGTGCCAAATCCGAATATATTACATTGTCAACATGTATGGATGACTTTTTGTTTTTAGGACAATTTTGTTCAGAGATTTTTAGTAAAAATTTCCTATTTAACCCGGGAGTACACGCGTGTCGGTCAAAAAGACCGACCAATGATAAAATCTGTAATTACGCCACTGGTACAGGGGTGGCAGTTTTGTGCATCCAGGAATGTCTGATGCAGGTTTTCCACTACCCATTGACCCAAAAAATTTTGGTTTTTGGTTGAAGTATGGTTCGTTATTTTCATAGTCGGTGCTTTTTACTAGGTGCATGAGCCTGAATATCTAAAACATTTGTGTTCAAAATTGGCATTTTCTGATATTGGGAGTACTTTCGGCTATCGATAATACGGTAACTGTACTGCATAATATAATTCCCTTTATAATGATTATGAATTCTAGGAATTAAAGTGCTTGTACACTTTTTTCGCGGAAACGATCCCAAACGTATCCTGAAAGCTAAGGCATGACTTTCGCAGGTAATATTTGAAAGTTTCATGTCTCTATTGATTAGTAAACCTGCGTAGGTCATGCCTTAGCGTTCAGGATACGTTTGGGATCATCTCCGCAAAAAAGCTAATAATTTATATAAACTTTTGGGCAGTCGGTCGATTTGACCGAACGCGTGTAACGACGTAAGTTTTTTGGCGCGTGTAATGACGGGTTAAGCATGCGAGGGCAATCCAAGCATATAGTGGCTAGCTAAGTTGATTATTCGTTGGTTGGCATATGTTTGATATTTCTTTATTTCTGCTAAAACACAGTTGAGGAGGAGTTCTGTATTTGTAAGTTCATTCTCAGTTATCTCTGAATAGGCAATTCTGTGTCATCAAGTTAAGTTGGGAAGAAAATAATGTAAGAAAAAGAGAAAAATAAGATTTATTTACGACTAACATATAATGTAAGCATTATATTTGTGATTTTGTTAGTATAATGCCATATATAATTCCCGCAGGGATTAATGGTCATTAATCCCGCTTGCACACCAACCACAAAATTTCTCAAATTAAATAAGTAGTACTACCATGGAAACAATATACCTGAACAAACTCAACAGTGTCAGTGTCAAACGCGTAGTGCTTGTGTATTTGTATTGAGATGGATGAACAAAGAGCGTTTTTGGAAAGAAAATTTCAAATAAATTAATTTGTCGTAAATAAAGTAGAGTATACTACTGGCAATAATAATAATAATAATAATAATAATAATGCACCTTTATTTTTAAACTTGGCGAAGGGCAGCATAGCTGTTTGCTTAACCAAGCATTCATAATAAGTTACAAGTTCAAAACTTACAGAATATACATTAAATAATAAATACCTATTCCAAAAAATGTCTCAAAGTGCAACGTCGTATTAAATAATCAAATATAGTAGGTAAAAAAAATATGCATAAGTTTCTGTGGTATAGCCACGTTACAAGTTACAAAACATACTATTTACAAACTACAAAAAACTAAGAGTTAAGTATTCCAATAATTTAACAATATTGTACAATGCATTTGATACAAAACAATTAAGCAACCAATACATCAGGGCAATGCGATAAATCTCAGCTTTTATTTAACAGATAGCCCTTAAATTTATTTTTAAAGGTTTCACATGCAATGCTCAAAAATCCGTTACGCAATTCAGAGTTGAACAATTTGGGAGCCACGTAACAAAATGACCTTTCAAATAACGCTGTTCGGTGTCGCGGTATGTTTAGTAGGCTTCTGTGGCGAGTTTCACGGCTGTGAGTAGCAGATCTAAAAGTAAGTTTTTGACGCAGATATTGTGGAGTTCCGCTTGTAAGTATTTTATGCAGGTGACAGGATAAATGGAGCTTCAATCGATCTTGCATATTAAGCCATTTTAAATCCTTCAATTTATGGCTCACATGGTCCCTTGGTTTTAGGTCAAAAATGAAGCGAATACACGAATTTTGAATTCTTTGCAATCTCCGTTTAGACTGAAGATCAAGACAAGGGCCATAAACAACGTCAGCATAATTACAGTGTGAGAGAACGAGAGACTCACTTAATTGCCTTTTCAAAGATGTACTCAAAATATTTTTACTTTTATATAGGTTTCTTAGAGAAATAATTGCCCTTTGAACCACTTTACTGACTTGGTTTTTGAATCTCAGAGCTGTGTCAAACAGAATACCCAGATTTTTGTACTCATTCACCGCGGGGATATCCACATCCGACATAGTGAGCTTAACGTTTTCGCTTACCCAGTTTCTGTTGGGTCCGAAAAACATAACTGCAGACTTAGAGGGGTTAATTTTCAAGCCATTTTGAGTGGAGTAATGAAAGATTTCACCTAAGCACGAATTTATTCTTTGAGTGGCCACAGCCGTTTCATTGGGGGTGAAGCTCATGCGTAACTGAGTGTCATCCGCGTACCGCTGCATGTTACATTCCGCTACTCGTTTTTCCATATCAAATGTATATATTAGAAATAATAGGGGTCCCAAGATTGAACCCTGTGGCACTCCTATACAGATGGTTCTGGAATCGGACATTTCGCCGTCGACATTTACGCGCTGGGCTCGATCAGAAAGATATTCTCGAAAGAAGGCTACCGTTTGGTCGGAAAATCCGTAATATTGAAGCTTCGCACATATCAGCCGATGGTTTAAAGTGTCAAACGCTTTACTGTAATCTAGTAAAACCAAGGCGGAAGTCTCTCCTTGATCTGCAGCTGTGATGATATCATCAAGAACTTTGAGTAATACAGATGCCGTACCGTAACCCTTGCGAAAGCCTGATTGGGAGTCGGGAAATAGATCATTAGATAGTAAAAAGTTAACTATTTGGGTATTGATTATTTTTTCAAACACCTTAGAGACTACCGACAGTAAGCTGATGGGTCTCAACTCAGATATTGCGCTTATGTTAGCTATCTTTGGTAGGGGCAAGACAATAGCAGTCTTCCATTGTTCGGGAAAAACAGAATTAACTATACAGTAATTAAAAATATGTGTTAGAAACGGGATAATAACAGGGCAGCACAATTTAATCATTTCTAGTGACAGCCCATCGGGTCCTACAGCGTTCGATTTTACATGTCTTAGTGCTTCCTCCGTGTCGGCGTCCTTGATCTGTTGCAACGAAAATGTATTTCCAGATATGCGATTATTTTTATAAAAAAGTATTGTATCCTCTTCTACAGGGGGCGCCACACTTTCCACCGACTCAATGAAAAAATTGTTTATGTTATGTGGATTTCTTAATGTGCTAGGTATTTTATAATTATTTTTTGACTTGTGATATATATTCATTTCAGCAATAGTTTTCCAAATGTATTTTGGTTGCTTAGTCCGAACCACGTTCTCGATATAAGCCTTTTTTTCATTCCGAATCGCCTGAGTGAATAAATTCCGCATTTCTTTATATGCTGTCCAGTCCGCAATAGAACCAGATTTTTTATATTTGGTTAATAGTTTATTACGATATTTTTTCATAATTTTTAAAGTGTCAGTGAACCAGGGCGATTTTGGTCGCGTAACGCGAGCACTCGTAAGGGGAGCGTGCACATCAAAAAGCGACAAAATTATATTGTTCAGTAAGCTGACTTTTTCACAGACTGTAGGAACATCAAATATTGAAGCCCAATTCTTATTTTTTAAATCAGTTTCAAAATGCACACGATTGAAATATTTGAAGTTCCGATATTTCACTATTTTTTCAGGCCTTTCAGGCAATTTACAATTTAGTGTACAATAAACTAGTTGATGATCCGTTATATCGTGCATATCATAATGCACCACATCGCCTATAATTAAATTCTTATTAGATATCGCGATGATGTCTATCAAGCTATGCGCAGTACTTACTGTACGAGTCGGACGTGCCACAACCTGAGTGAAGCTATAAGCAGAAAGAAAATTATCAAGTAGGTTTGTATTATTATTCTGACACAATAAATTAATATTTAAATCGCCCATTATTAAAATTTCATCAACTAAGGGTATTAGTTTTGCCATGGAACTTTCCAAACAATTAATTGTTTCAAGAGTGTTACGACGCGGAGGCCTGTATAAAACTCCCAACCCAAAATCAATTTTATTAATTTTGCAAGTTACCCAAATCTGCTCGAGTGAGTCGCTACGTTCCCCAAAATCGAACAATTTTACCTTCAAGTCACTTCTAATGTAAATTCCGACGCCACCGCCTCGATTTTCTCGGTCCACTCTGTAAAAATTGAATCCGTCGATGCGTACGTCAGAGTCCGGCAGCACCTGCGAGAGCCAAGTCTCAGTGACCCCCAAAATATCCAACCGTAAACTGATCATTACATTTCTTATCTCATTTATACTAGGTAATAAGGAGCGCACATTTACATGTGCAACCCTCAAATTGTTTTTATCTAGAACAGGCATCCTGATAATAGAGAAAAAATAAACTACCTAAAAACCTAAAAATAAATAAAAATAAAATAAAATAAATGCAAAAACGCAAAGCTAGATTACAGTAGCATTTGACTTAAAGTGTTAGAATTTTTAATCAATATTGCATTTTCACCGTCCTGTTTACGCGCGAAAACTCTACCATTTTTGTGCCAAACATATTTAAATCCTTTGTCCTTCAAACCTTTAGCGGACTTGAATAGGGAGTAAACCTCCTTGGTCAATTCTTCAGAAATATATATAGCCGAGTTTTCTTCTCCCAAACCAGTCTTCCTAATGGTGATTTTCCCTATTTGTGAGCGAGCCTTTAAGATACGTTCCTTGAGGTCTAGAGTAGACAAGGTAATGATTATCTTGGGTCCGTTTTTGGTCTGAACTTGTTTCATATTTTCTATTGCATTATCAGGCACCGGTGTATTCAAATAAGTGAACAGTTTTTTCAGTTTTTCCCCGTCGGCCCTTTCGCCATCCTTTGCCAATCCATCAATACAAATGTTGTTTTTAATTTTCTCATTTTCTTGCACAATTAAAGCAGCTTCCAACTTCTCAACTTTACCCTTCAACGTTTGATTTTCTTTGGAAATTTCACCGACCATATCAGACATGATTTTCGACCTCTTTTTCTCATCCTCATATTTTTCATTGAGGAAGTCCATGGCATTGCGCATGTCCCTCACATCAGTCTGCAATTCCCTTATCATCGATTTCAGCTCGCCAATGCCTTGAGACTGAGACTCCGACGAAGAAATATTGAATATGGTCGAACGCCTAGCAACACGATCTTTCGTACATTCATCGCAATTCCATGGTCGTTTTTCCTGATGCATGAGCCTAGCGTCAACTTCAGAAACCTTCCCACAGTCGAGATGGAAGTACCCGTTGCATCCACCACAGTTCAATTTAAGTTTTTTCCCCATACTTTTGCTGCAGGCTTTACACTCCTTGCTGCCGCCCATGGCTAGCCAAAATAATCTAGGTACTGTTTTCAACAAGTACCGGCAGCAGCGCGAAGGATTTCGTGAGGAATTTGATAATCTGCCGGTGTTTTTGAGGTACAAAGTCCACTTGCAATACGCTCGTTTGGAGGATATTTCAATCCGCACAGTTAAATTTTATAATAAACGATGTTATCTGGACTCACCAGCAAGCTTAGGGGTCTTCTTATATTCTTGAGACTCTTTGGGGTAAATAAACCACAAAAATATAGCTTCAAAACATGAATTTAAAGGATAAGTAAATCATAAACAACGTTAACAGTACCAGGCGACGTTGCCTGGTACTGTTAACTGGCTCAGAATGTTACTCCTTCGCCGCTAACGCGGCTCAGTTCGTAAATATTCTTCGGGAATAATAGCTATCATTATTGACTCGTGGTATAATCTACTATTATTTAATTCCTTTTTGGAGTCAAAATTTTAAAATATTACTAAGTGCGTCCATATGTTGTAATGTGTTTTTTTTTTTGCGTGAAGTGAAACCTTACGATTTTTTAATCGCCCTTGAGGGTTAATGCCTATTTTATAGGCGTAATTTGGAATGAAGCGCAAAAACACGTACGTACAGGGAAGAGCCCTCAAGTTTTTTTACTCACATAACATATCATTTTAATGCTTGCAAAATGTTGTAAATACGAAGGAGAACATAGGGAAGAGATTACAACTCAACAAAGAAATATATAGAAATATGAGTTTGCCTTGAAACTGAAAATTTCGTTTCTTGAAATCTGAACTAACAATATGGACGAAAGTGTCTAATATCTGTATTATTTGCATAAACTGAATTATTTGAGTCTCTCAAATCTTTATTCGATTTCAGCTTAAATTTAAGGCGGAAAGAATTCAAATATAAACATAGATAGGAAAGATGGAGAAATACGTTTGCTCTGCACAAATTTCTTCTTGCAATATACCTATGTATTAAGTTACAATATTGGAACGTTAGGTACATTTTTATTTCGAAAAACAAATACACAGACATAGATATTTGTGTCGTTACATCCGAACATTTACTTGTTATCAAGAACACCATAGGTAGATGAGACATATAAAAAAAAAATCCTTGATATATTTCAGCTAAAAATAATAGTGATATGCATAAAGCCTAGTCCAGACCTACAAGTTATATTAACCAATTGCCATGCTGATTTATAATCAATTATCTATTTTTTATATGCTTTAATGTGCTTAACCCTTTCCTCTAGGACTTTTTAAATACATTATTGATTGTTGTAAACTAAACATCAAATTGCTATGTCGGCATTAAATGTTTATTTAAGCCGATGCAGCCCCATAAGGAGCGTTCATTTGTTTTCTGGCTTTAGCCTGTAGCAATTTGATCCGAATATTTTCTTTTGTCACCTCTGTATTTTAATCAATAAAATAAATGTTTTTCAAAATACAAGTTTCTGAATCGAAAATATAATTGGCGCAGTCATTCGGATGCTCAGAGTGCTTAAGTTTCGGGAGTTGTAACAGTCGTAATCCGTCGCGAAAATTTCAAAAGACTGAAGGAAGTTCGAAAAAGTGAATTCTTCGGAAAAGTGAAATTTGGATTATCAGTGCTGCTATTAAACGTTCCAGATACTGTCCACTTCGAATTGGTTAACTGAGTATAAGGAATAACGAGAAACAACGTGTGAAGAAAGACTACTGTTCTTTACAATTCTAATTCGAGAAGTAACAACCAAAATCAAAGATCAACCGTTACAATGAGTGAAAATTTAAAATCAATCGTTCAACTGATAAAACCTTTCAGTGGCGAAAGCCAATATGTAGAATATTTCATAAGAAACATCAATGAATTTTATCAAACCTATTATACTGGTGAAAATGCTCAAAAAGAGTATGTGGTTACCGCCATAAAATCAAAATTAATAAATGACGCAGGAAATTTTCTTATGGCACGTCCTGATTTACAAACATGGACCGATATAAGAGAAGCGTTGAGAATTAAATATGGTGATCAATATTCTAGACAGAATTTGGTACAAGAGCTTATGTATACCACTAAAACTAATAAAGAAACTATTATTGAGTATTTGGATAAACTAAAAGGTTTAGTTCAAAGAATTACATCTAAAATCATGTGCGACCCGAATTTAACGGCGGTTGCAAATGTTTTAATTGAACAAAACGAAATTATTGCTATTCAAAATCTAGTCACTAATTCGCCAACCGAATTAAGAACAATTTTAATGGTTCAAAATCCACAAACGTTGGATGCAGCTAACAAATTTGTGTTAAATTATAAACTAGCTGAAAACCACATGAAATTTAGTAGAGGACACAAACCTACAAATCAAAATCAAAATTTTTCAAATTTCAAAAATAAAAATACGCAATTTCGTTCACAACAAACCTATACTCAACAAAAACCTCAATATACACAAAAAACATCGTATGTACCACAGAAACCACAGTTTGCATCCCAACCTATTAATATACAACCTAAAAAGGACTATGTACCAACAAAATTTCCTACTAGTTCAGGAACTTTTGGCAAAAACTACAATAATGCCTTTCGAAAAAACACTAATCAACAATTTTCAAAACCCACACCTATGTCCGGTGTTTCAGTGCAACCAAGAGCACAAAATCAACATCGATACCCTTCTAAATATACAATCGAAGAAATTAATAATATGTTTGAAATCGAATTGCCTGAACCTGATGGAAATTTCGAAAATGACGAATGTTCTGAAAATCAAAACTATTATGAAGAGACAAATTTTGAAGAAAATCAAGTCGCAACTGAAGACGAAAATTTTCAGTTACAAGCCTTGGATGCAATGAGTCAGCATTAACTTTAAATGCTTATCAAATGCCTTTTATTCAAATAGACTATCCACCGAGTAAATTATTAATTGACACAGGAAGTCATGCCTCTTTAATAAGACCCTCAATCGCAGAAGAATATTTTTCAAATTCTATAATTAATTCACGAAATAAATTAACTACTTGCATGGGTACAAGAAAAACGTATGGAAAAATCAATATCCCAATTTTACAAGAATATAATATTCAAAATAGCATTGAAATGATAATGTATAATTTCCATGACTATTTTGATGGAATTATTGGAATCAAAGCATTACAAGAAAATAATTTAAATATAGATTTTCTAATATGCTTCTTTCTAATAATAAAACAACAATTCCGTCGACAATAGCTACAGTTATAAACGAGACAGTAGCTCTAGAAGTACATAACTTAATGAATAAGCCTATTATTGTCCCATATAACATATACAGCTATATGCGCGTTTTTATTCGCTACTGGGTTTGGATGTTTTTATTGCTGGTTTATTTTTGGGTATTTTCACTAGGCTGGGGTTGGCGACAGTTCACCTTGGGTCGCATACCTGCAACGAGAATTTTTACATTGCGGAATAAACGTATCATTAGTATATTATTTAATTGTTTCATTTCAAATTAAGTGAATACATAACAGTGGCGCAGTCGGTAGGATGAACCAATATGTCAAATTTTCTCGGAAATCTCGGTTCATTTGACCCGGAAAAGTCCGATTATAAAATATTTTCGGAACGGCTACAACAGTTTTTTGTCGCAAATGAAATTACTGAAGACAATAAAAAACGTGCATCTCTTCTAAATACATTAAACGAAGATTGTTATGTTTTACTACGGAATTTGTGCGTGCCGAAAACACCGCCGGAGTTGAAGTTCGAGGAGTTAGATAAGTTGTTGTTGAAGCATTTTTCTCCCGTGCGTTCTTTTTTTTCGGAAAGAAGCAAATTTTACTCAGCTAAAAAAGAGACGGGGGAAAAAGTATGCGATTGGGCTGCTCGCGTTAAAAATTTAGCAAGTTTTTGTGGGTTTGGTGCCTCTATCACTCTCGACCAGTTAATGAGGGATATATTTACGGTGGGTTTAAATGAAGTGCGTTTCAGTGACCGTTTATTTGAGGAAAATCCGCAAGATAGCAAGTGTACTTTTCAGTTTGTGGAAAAGATTGCATTGGCAAAGGAATCGGCCCTCTTGGACCACGAAAAACGTGCATCCAGGGAACCGCTCACACAAGTTAAAACAGAACCAGAGGAGTTGTTTTATAACACCCACAAACCAGGTACTTCTCGGCAGAGCAGGGGTAAGTCAAAACCTTCAAATTTAAGGACCCCTCACCAGGAACAAAGATTGAAATCATCAAATTTCAATGCTTGTTCAGTTTGTGGGCGTTCAAACCACAAGTCATCAGAGTGTGCTTACCGCAACTGTTTTTGTCACAAATGTGGAGTAAAAGGGCACTTAGCACCCTTGTGCAAGCAGGGTAAAACGGGCCAGAACTTTTTACTTGAGAAAACGCTGGAGAGCTCAGACGAGAGCGATGATCCATGCTTCAATGTTAGGGACAAACCGTTGCAGTTGCATGGACCTTTGCACAGTGTGTCAGAGCAAAACATGTTTCATAATAAATCTGAAAATTTAGTTAGGGACGTAAAACCCATATTGATTGAAATAGAGATTGATGGATTGAAATTTATGTTTGAAGTAGACTCAGGTTTCGCCCATGCTGCGATTTCAGAAAAGATGTATAACAAATATTTTCGAAAATATCTGTTAAATAATAATGATTTAGCATTAAAAGATTATGTAGGTGTCTCTTTTGAACCTTTGGGTTTTATTAATTTTAAAATAAATTATGATTGTCAAAGTTACAAATTAAAAACATATGTTATTAAAAACGGGGGGCCACCTTTACTAGGTAGAAATGGTCTAAAAATGTTGAACATTGGTTTTTGTAAACTAGATAACAATAGTAGTTTATTATATGTAAATTCGGAGGTCAAGTTGCAAAATTTATTAAAAAAATTTGATCAAATATTTAGTGGTACGCTAGGTACATTTAATAAATTCAAGGTCACGCTGAAATTAAAAGAAAATGCCAGTCCAAAATTCTTTAAGCCTCGACCAGTTCCAATTGCCTTAAAACCCAAAATCGAGCAGGAACTGGACCGGTTAGTTAAAAATAAGGTATTGGTTCCCACAGAATTTTCAAAGTGGGCAACACCTATCGTGCCAATATTAAAGAAAAACGGTGGTTTAAGGATATGTGGCGATTTTAAGGTCACCTTAAATCCCCAATTAGAATTTCAGCAATTTCCTCTTCCAAGAATTGAATATCTTTTCACTCAACTGGAAGGAGGAGTAAAATTTTCGAAAATTGACCTTTCAGAAGCGTACCAACAAATTTTAATTGATGATCAATCTAAAGAATTGGTTACTATTTCAACACATAGGGGGTTGTTTTCATATCAGAGATTACCCTTTGGCATACACTGTGCGCCGTCTATTTTCCAAGTAATTATGGAACAATTATTTAATATTCCCGGGGTTATTTCATTTTTGGATGATATTCTGGTGACAGGAACAAATGACCTAGAGCATTTAGAGCGCTTAGAACAAGTTTTTAAAAAATTATCGGAATGCGGTTTTCAGCTTAAGAAAGAAAAATGTAGTTTTATGCAAGAATCATTGACTTACATGGGTCATCAAATTGACAGGTTTGGTTTGCATAAAACGGACGAAAGAGTGGAGGCGGTGGTTAAAACCAAAGTACCCTCAAATGTGACAGAGCTTAAGTCGTTCCTTGGGGCTGTCAATTATTACGTCAAATTTTTACCGAACGCGTCAACTATCCTTTACCCCTTATATAATTTATTAAAAAAACAGGTCTCTTGGGAATGGACCCAAGCTTGCCAAAATAGCTTCTATACCATTAAGGATATGTTGATGTCTCCGTCGGTGCTGGCTCATTTTGACCCGAAATCACCAATCAAATTATTAGTAGATGCAAGTAGTGTGGGTCTGGGGGCCATAATTAGCCATACCTACTCAGATGGAACAGAGCGACCGATCGCGTTCGGTTCAAGGCTGTTGAATAAAAACGAATTATCTTATTCTCAAATTGAAAAAGAGGCTCTAGCTATAATATTTGGAGTCAAAAAGTTTTTTCAATATCTTTATGGTGTCAAGTTTACACTGTATACCGATCATAAGCCTCTTTTAGCTATATTCGGTGACAAAAAAGGGTTGCCAGTGTTCGCAGCCAACCGCCTACAAAGATGGGCATACATTTTAACTTCCTTTAATTTCGAAATTAAGTATGTGAATACCAAACAGAATTATTCGGATTTTCTATCACGATTAGGGGGGAAAACTGACAATATGTTTCAACATTCCAGTAATTCTTTACTCTTTGACTCTGGAACTCGTGATCAAATTTCATATTTAAATTACATTGAAAATTCGAAATTCCCGGTTAATTTTAAAAAAATCAAGGAGCAAACCTCAAAAGACGCTGTAATGAGCAAAATTCTATTTTATGTGCGAAACGGTTGGCCAAAAACTTGCCCTTCTATAGAATGTAAACCCTATTTTCTAAAAAAAAATGAAATTTCCGTAGAACATGGCTGTTTAATGTGGGGTTATCGTTTAATCGTACCACCTGTTTTTCATGCCAGTATTTTGGGGGAATTACATTTAACTCACACTGGAATAGTTAAAATGAAGGCCTTAGCGCGTTCATACGTCTGGTGGCCGTGTATCGATGATTCCATTGAGGAAATCGCTCGTTCATGTAAAACATGCGCAATTTATTCAGAAAACTCCGCGAAACCATCCTTAATTATGTGGGAAACTCCTAAAGAACCATGGACTCGCATACATGCCGATTTTTTCGGACCGTTTTTGAATAAAACATTTTTAGTGATTGAAGATGCCACTTCAAAATGGCTCGAATGTTTTATGGTCTCAGATATGTCCTCTGTTAGAACCATAAAAATTTTCAGAGCTCTTTTTGCTCGTTTCGGACTTCCGCAAGAAATTGCGACGGATAATGCTCAGACATTTATAGCCGTTGAGTTTCAAAAGTTTTTGTCAAGCTTGGGGATCATTCACAAAGTGGGTGCTCCATATCACCCGGAAACAAATGGGCTAGCCGAATCTGGCGTCAAAATTGCAAAAAGGGCTTTACGTAAAGGATATACGGATGGGTTGACCGATTTACAGCTCATTTTGGATACTTTCCTGTTTCAATATCGCAACACACCGCACACCACCAACCAAGAATGTCCTTCAAAAATGTTGTTTGGTCGTTTTTTACGCACTAGATTCGATTTACTTTTGCCTTCGACTGAGAATATTATTAAAAATAAGCAAAACAAACTCGAAATAAAGCACAAAAGGAAGAGGGAAGTATCATTTTCCATTGGGGAGAAAGTATGGGCACGGGACTATCGCCCGAACACAGATAAAAGCAGGTGGTGTCAAGGGGTGATTCGAGATATTCTTGGCCGAAGAACTTACATGTTGGAGTTGGATAGTGGAGTCACTTGGAAAAGACACTTGATTCAGTTAAAAAAGGATTTCGGTTGTGATCAAAAATTTAATTCGAATAAAACAAATTCCATAACCATTCCAAACAAACAGAATTCCTCGGCGACTCCACACTCCAACTGGACTGATTGTAGTTCAAATAATCCAGAGGTGTCAGCTATGTCTGGCGATAGTGAAATAGTTGATTTAGGAAGTGATGTTAGTTTTAGCGACAGTGACAGTCAAGTATCTGATGATAGTAGTGCGCGTGTGCTACGTAGGCGTAGTCAGATCAAGCAGCCCGAGCGTTTACAAGTTGTCTAAGTAGTTAAGTTGTATATTGTATATATAGTTTAGCAAGGGTAAAACCGATTAGGGTTTGAGTTTTATTATTGGGAGAAGGTGTTCTATATGCGCGTTTTTATTCGCTACTGGGTTTGGATGTTTTTATTGCTGGTTTATTTTTGGGTATTTTCACTAGGCTGGTTTTGGCGACAGTTCACCTTGGGTCGCATACCTGCAACGAGAATTTTTACATTGCGGAATAAACGTATCATTAGTATATTATTTAATTGTTTCATTTCAAATTAAGTGAATACATAACAAACAACTTAGCGGAAATAAGTTTACCGTACGCTGACGAACAGTTTGAGATATTTAATATAGAGCAAATGACTTTATTAGAAAATGCTGAATATGCAAATGACCCTATTAAGTCGTTACGTATTAATCATTTAAACTCAGCGGAATTTGATGCTTTAAAACACGTAATTGAATCATTTCCTAAAATTTTCCACAAGCCAAATGAAAAATTGACATTTACCAATCAAGTCAAACATGAGATTAAAACAACGGATGAAATACCAGTGCACACAAAAACGTATAGATACCCACATGTGCATAAACAAGAAGTAAATTCTCAAATAAAGAAAATGTTAGAAGATAACATAATCAGACCATCCTGTAGCCCTTGGTCATCCCCTGTGTGGATAGTACCTAAGAAAGAAGATACCGCAGGCATACAAAAATGGAGAATGGTCGTTGATTATCGATAGATAAACGAAAAAACTATTGATGATAGATATCCATTACCTAATATTACGGATATATTAGACCGACTTTAATTATTTTACGACACTAGATCTAGCCTCTAGCTTTCATCAAGTCGAGATGCATGAAAATTCGATACCCAAAACAGCATTTAATGTTGAAAATGGTCATTACGAATTTAACAGAATGCCGTTTGGTTTGAAAAACGCCCCGGCGACATTCCAGAGAGTGATGGATAATGTATTACTAGGATTACAGAATAGAATATGTCTAGTATACATGGATGATATAATAATTTTTTCCACTTCACTTCATGAACACGTGAAAAACTTAAAGAAAGTATTTGAGAGACTCGAGAAGTTTAATTTAACCAAACCAATGACATCTTGTTTGAAAAAAGACAAAAAAATACACAATGCAGAATTTCTTAATAGCTTTGAAACTTGTAAAAATGTATTAATAAATGACCCAATATTACAACATCCTGACTTTAAGAAACCTTTTTTATTGACAACCGATGCCTCAAACTATGCAATTGGATCCGTTTTATCTCAAGGTCCTGTCGGAGCTGATCTTCCCATTGCATAAGCATCAAGAACTTTAAACCCAGCTGAATGTAATAATTCGACGATTGAAAAAGAACTTTTAGCAATCGTATGGGCAACAAAATATTTTCGACCTTATCTTTTTGATAGAAAATTCACAATCTTGTCAGATCACAAACCTCTACAATGGCTATTTAATGTTAAAGAACCAAGTTCTAAACTAGTCAGATGGCGACTAAAACTATCTGAATTTGATTATGAGATCAAATACAAAAAAGGAACATTAAACATGAATGCAGACGCACTATCAAGAATTCCTGCAATACAACTTCATGCCATTCAAAAATCAGATCCAGATGCCAGATTAACATCTTCAGATAATGAATTTCATAAAAAATTAGGATTAATGCTGAAAGATACACCATTATGTAATGATGAAATCATAGCAAAATACTTTACAGATTCTAGAGTATATCTTCCTAAACAAAGCGAGATAGCTAAAGAAAAAGAGATAACAATGTCTGAATCATCTCAATCAACAAAAACAGCATCAGAAAAGGAACCTGAAGAGGAACCTAAGAAAGTAAAACCCAAAATAAAGAATCTTCGAAAACTCAAAAAAGTAATAGACAAATAACACCAACTAATCGTTCTTCAACAATTTCAGCCTTGTCTGAAAATGACCAAACAATACATACGTCTATGGAAAATCCAATATTAGGAGCTCCATATACTAAGAAACATGTAAATGTATTTGGAAATCAAATTGTATTTCGATATTCCAATAATAACACAATTAGAAAAGAGATAATCAAACTATTTGGTAATAAAAAGAGAATAATATTCTTCTTACCGAATAATCCAACAACATCACAAATTACTGATTTAGTAAAGGAATACATGCCACCTGGTATTTATTGCCTTCATTTCCTTAATAAATCTTTAGAACCTATTGTGATACGAGCATTACAAGAATCGTTTAATTCGAATTCATTTACTTTGTACATCTCGAACTCTTTATTAGAAGACATCACAGAAGTTGATCTTCAACAAGAGAAAATTCAGCAATATCATGAGACTAAAACCTCTCATAGAGGAATCACGGAAAATATTGCAGCCTTAAAGAAAAGATTCTATTGGCCCAATATCGAGAAAGACGTACAGAATTATGTCAAAGTATGCGAGATATGCAATAAAACCAAGTATGAACGTCAACCATACAAAATCATATTAAAACCAACACCCATTGGTATGAAACCCTTTGAACATATTTATATTGACACGTATATAATCAATAACCAGAAATTTCTGACCATTATTGATAGCTTTTCAAAATTTGGTCAAGCCTCTCCTGTAAATACAAAAACAGCTGTTGAGATATCATCACAGTTATTGAAATATTTTAGTGATCATGGAATACCTCAAAAAATCACATCAGATAATGGAGCAGAGTTCAAAAATGCTATAATGACAGATCTTTGTACATTATACAAAATTGAGTTTCATTACACAACTCCAAGAAACCCGAACTCGAATAGTCCAATCGAACGATTCCATTCGACACTACGTGAAAGTTTAACGAGTTTAAAACTTCAAAACCCGAATAAGAGTATTATTGATCTAATGACAATCGCTATATTGAATTATAACAACAGTACTCATAGTACAATGAATCACACCCCTTTTCAAGTGATTAAAGGAGATTTGAATTTTGCCATACCGATTGAACAAACGGAAAATAAGCTAACAACTGACTATATAACAAGTTTGGCAGAATCCCTTGCAAATTTGAATAAAGAAATTCAAGACAAATTATTAGCGAAACAAACAGAGTCTTTAGAATCATGTAATAAAAATCGTGAACCTGAACCAGAATTACAAGATCCAATCTTTGTAAAACAATTTAATAGAGACAAGATAAGTCCGCGTTATGATAGCAAAACACAGAATCGCTTTGCTAAACAAAATGTTAAACGACAATAATTTATTTCAGGTACTCCGAGATGAATCCTTTAGTATTCCTAACTCTCGTTGGAGTCACCCAAGCGTATACATTGATGACGGTAGAAAATCCTATTTTACCAATTTCTTTAGGAACTACTTACGTAACAACTCAACATAACACGGCCTATTATCACATAAACACGACAATTAACATTCAAAGTATCCATAAACTGGAAATTACCTTAATGAAATTATCTGACACTCTTAAAAAAACAACATGGTCAAACCAATTTGTTGCACTGTTTCAAACAAACATTGAAAACAGTCATTCTCAAATTAAGATTATGAAACAAGTAATCAGAACTTATCAAGACCGAAAACGTAATAAATAGGTCTATTAAATTTCATGGGCACAGCACAAAAATGGCTCTACGGAACCTTATATGCTGAAGACGGCGCAAGATATGATTCTTATATCCACACTGAAAAAAAATTCGAGATTATTATATAAATAAATATTTGTTTCTGACAAATTTGGTTACAAATACCAAACCAATATTATAATTAATATGCATTGGTAAGAAATACATTAAATTGGTAATTAAAAATATGACTGTTAAAAATAGTTATTTATAAAATACAAATGATTTATTAGGACTCATTTTCTTATATCAAACAATGTTTGTTAATAATGAACAAAATATTTCTTACATTGATTTACAAGGGTTTTATAAATATAATTTATTAACAGAATGTTCTGCTTTAGTAATTATAAACAAATGGTAACTATAGATTAATAAATATATAATGTTCCATTTTAACACAGTTTAGTTGAAATTTCAACTTGTTCCTTGGTTTCTGATAATAAATCCTTATTTTCCATACATAAATTATAATATCAGTAAACAAACGTTGGTACACCCGCCACCATCCGCACTGTCTATCGCCTATATTTGTGAGCTATTCGTTCTTTTGGCTTCGAGGCGTGAAAGAAGAAACACCTTGACCTATGTTTTCTCTTATCTGTTCCACCGACTCCCTACTTTTGCATTATTCTGGCGTGCTTCGGCGAAATACAAAGTTAACAGTCAACTTATAAATGATATTATCCCAACTCTGAGTGTAATAATTATTAAATCGTGGAAGATAGCGTGGCGGAACACAACAGTGTCGAATTACAACGGTTTTTGGAAACGTGCTGTGATGGTGATGCTGAAGTTGTTTTATAAAACTGCAAACGTAATAATATTTTCTGAAGAAGCGCCAGTTAATTAATAGGTACCAAGCAACTTTGTATTCACCTTTTTTTCCTATTACACCTGAGAAGATAATCGAGTTATAGTTCATTATTACATTCACAGGTCGCCGCATATACACCCGCCATGTTGCTATGTTCTTCAACAAAATGATGTTACCTATGTGAGAATCTAGCCTACCGAAGAAAAATAAATTCAAAAAAAGATCGGTTCGTTTTTAATTATTTCAGAGTGCCCTATTCCCAGGAACAAACTAAGGCCCAGTGGTACAATCGAAGCTTATAAATCGTGGCTTATTAAAGCTTAACTGTTACTTGTACTTTCCTATTTAAAATTCATTACTGTCAACGTGTTGTCAAATCTTACAGCTGTGCATTTTAAATGGGAAGGTTTCAAGTACCAGAAAGCTTAACTAAGCCATGATAGGCTTCAATTGTACAACCGGGCTTAAAGAAAAAAAATACTTATGGTAAATAATTCCAAATTAACAGTAACAAAGCTAAATAATATTTACGAATAAACGTTTTTTACTATTAATAAATGATTATTTGAATCAAATATTGTTTACTTACTGGTAATAAATATAAAGTTATGTTTAATCCAGCAAAAGAAACCAGAATTTATTATTAACAAACGTATATTTTTGAAAAATATGATCAATTTACTATTAGTAAAGACAGAAAATCCAGAAGCAAACACCAACTTCAGAGAACAAAATATTTATTTATTATTAATATGCGTTAATTAACTATTATTTGATAGAGTATATCATTAAATAAGTGCTTTATTCTCAAATTTTAAACAAATAATTTGTGTGTTGTGACCAAAGGTTTAATAAGCCATATTTCAATAAGCGATTTAGTAATAGTCACTAATTTTAGGTTATTATTACTAAATCCTTCTTTCAGTGCAGACGCTTAATGATAATCAAAAGACTCTCAATGAAGATCTAAAAACACAAGCTCAAGTATTGAAACAAGTTACAAAAACATTTCACGATCAATTTTTAACTACTGAATCTAACCAAAAGGTTATCACAGGAAAATTACAAAATATTTCCTTGGAAAACCAAAATTTCCACTCAATGTTAACCTTTTATCTAATATTGAACGATTTCAATATTCAAAGTAATAAAATAAGGAATCTTATTGATCATGTGCAATTAGCAATAAATTTTGCACAATTAGGAATAATGCATTATACTATTTTACTGCATAATGAATTAAATCAAATATTAACGAATATACCCAAAAGTCAACAAATACCTTTTGATAATAAAATCAAGTATTATGAGACAATGAAAACTCAAGTAAAAATCCAAAATGAGTTAATTATATTTGTTATACACACATCAATGATTGATCCCAAGCCCTTTATATTGTATAAAATCTATCCAATTCCTATCCAAGAATTTACCATTAGGAATAAGTACCCTTACCTATTACTTACTACGGACATTTACTATAATACTTTATGGGAATGCCCGAAAGTCGAAAGTGTGTACCTTTGTAACCAAGAAGAGCTGAGCAAGAAGAATCATGTGTCTACGACCTGATTACTGACCTACCACAACAATATCCTTTCACTAAAGTGAAATATGAAAAACCAACAGTGAGACAACTCCCGAATGGACAACTATTAGTCATTCCTAAGAAAAGCCTGACCATAGTTATTCAATGTGACAAGACAAACCATATGGAAATAATAACTAATCCAACGCTAGTTTCTTTTGAGAAATGTTTTGTGAAAATCCAAAATCAAACATTTTCAAAAACCAGCGAGAACTTCAATTTTGAACTGAAGATTCCAAGAATAGACATCCCTGAACTTCCAGAGAACGCAACAACATTGGAACTTCAAGAAATCAACCAAGAAGACTTAGAAGAAGCCTTCAAGACGACGAAACAGATAAGAGTTCATAATCTAAAAGAATTGTATTTTGAACACTCTTATTTAAACACATATGTAATCATAGGTTTAAGTCTTGCTATTTTATTTTTAATTTTACTGTTTTACTGTTTTAGGAAGTTTAAAACTTCAGAAAAAGGTTGTGCAAATGTGCAAATTGAATTGTCTGATTTGAATTCACATCAATCCACGTTTGCAACATCTTAAGGACGGAGGAGTTATATTAACCAATTGCCATGCTGATTTATAATCAATTATCTATTTTTTATATGCTTTAATGTGCTTACCCCTTTCCTCTAGGACTTTTTAAATACATTGTTGTAAAGTAAACATCAAATTGCTATGTCGGCATTAACTGTTTATTTAAGCCGATGCAGTCCCATAAGGAGCGTTCATTTGTTTTCTGGCTTTAGCCTGTAGCAATTTGATCCGAATATTTTCTTTTGTCACCTCTGTATTTTAATCAATAAAATAAATGTTTTTTAAAATACAAGTTTCTGAATTGAAAATATAATTTACATACACTGCCCACAAACAAAAGTTTGAAAACATTTGCCCATAAAAAAAAAATAGTATATTATGATATAAGTGTATAAAAGGGCATTTAAAGCACGCGCGACATATTTCAAAACACGACGCGCAGCGGAGTGTTTTGTAAGTCGCAAGGGCTTTAAATGCCCTCTTATACACGCATATCATACGCTATTTTTTAATACGAATGCATCATAATCTCAAAAATGTTTTTAAAGTGTTCATTCATTTTGATAAGTAGTAATTTAAATGGCAGGTATGCAGGTAAATATCTAGGTAATGAAGGTAGATCGAACGTTTCTATAGCAAACCTTTGAAAAGGTAGACGCATCATAAACATCATTTTATGCACGCTGCAGCGTGCGATAATCGCTGATTATGATGCATCCGTAATAAAAAAACCTTTATACACGTGTGTAGGTGTTTTGTCTCAAAGAACATTTAGTTTTTAAACGAGGTAGCAATTTGCGTCCAGACTAAAGGCAAAAACATGTCACCAAATAGCACGACCACTGATACGATTGCTTAAAACAACAAACATTTGGTCAGATCGCGTCCAGACTTACTTCAAAAGCGAGTATAAAAAGAAAGTTTCCCATCCTAACGGAAAACAAAAAACTTTAAACATCTGTTCAAATGTTTTTGAACAAATGTTTGCAAACACATTTTAAACAGCTTTTATACAGTTTTTAACCAGCTTTCATACAGTTTTTAAACAGCCTTTATACAGTTTTTAAACAGTTTTTTTACAAATGTTTAAATGTTGGCGGGCAAATGTATGTAGGTCTGGACTAGGCTTTTAAGCAAAGGAGATTTATTTAACCAATTCAGCGATGGCCAATTGTAAAATTTCTCGGGTTTTGGTTTCTGTTAAGATTATGGACCTCACTAGAATAAAATTTGTATAGGTAAATATTATATTACAAGAATCGTAAAGTGTTGAACAAACATTAACTGGTGACGAAGTAAGTCATAGAATCAACAAAAAAAAAACTGAAAATGCAAATACTTTCCCGATTATTCCATGGTCTCCTCAATATTCATCAGGTTATGATATGTACTTCTTTTTTTTAATGAAGTAGGCACGTTATTATTCTAGTAGGTAACTGAATATTTATAAGCATATGCTTTTTCCTTCTTCAAAGAGAAATTTAAAATTTTCATTACATTCTAGAAATAATAAATATGTGCAATTTTAGCTTTTAACTGCAGGCTAAATCCTTCAAAGCAAAATAAACTTTTCAAGACTTTAATTTAATAAAACAAACTTAAGCTGAAAAACCAGCCAGTTCGAAACTTAAACGCTATTGAGTAAATAAAAAAACCTGCTTATATGAAAAAATATTCTTGAAACGGAATATTCATATTGAAATTAACAAACATTTATTTAAATTAAATCCTTTCGTCTAAAGTGTTTTTATTTGAACATTATTCAGTTTCAGTCCAACAAAATCGTACACAAATAATAATAAATACTTAGGTTGATTAACCCAATAATTGAACAATGAGAAGCAATGCCGTCAGAATCAGCAGATGTGGTGGAATGTTCGTTGTTGATAGATTTAGTTCTTTTTCTTTAATCAATTTATTACACTTCAATCAATCAAGCATTACAGGATTCTCATAGACCACGCTCTGAACAAGCCCAGAAGGATCCGATGAGCGTTCCACAAATGACAGAAGACCTAACTTGTTTAGAAGGCATAGTTGGAAGCATATTGAAAATTCACCTGTGTGCAACGATATGGGAGTGCGACGTACGAGGGTAACACTATGTACTACCTACGTAGAGACAACCAGCGATTACCAAAGGACAATCCCGTTAACCTGTGAAGTCATATCTTGAGAAGGTCTGATTCCCATCAGGAATTAAGTCGAAAAATAGGTAGCTAAAGATGGTGATTTAGTGAGTAAACCCGCAGGCGAGTTTCGAACTACCTTACTCCTCACTCTATAAAAGATCCTACCATCCAAAGCAGAAAAAAAAAAAAAACGTGTGGGAGATACCTACACCGATCCACCGAGAAATACCATGTTGATAAGCAACATTAGTTTGACATGCATGGTGTTATTATGTTGCGGCTGTTTTTTATGTAGATATATTATACCATAATTTAAATTTTGCTAAAACAAATAATTGCGTTTGTGTCAACTTCTGTTTTATTTTATTAAAATTTCTTGAAAAAAATGGTTTTGTTCCATCGCTAACCCCAAGACACACGCATAAGGAGCTTTTCAAACAGAAATTGTTAAATAGGTCGAGTGGCAATTATTCTCATTCCGATTTGTCATTTATCTTACAAATCGATAACCTCAAACAATAGGTCTCCATTTTCACATCCGTCTATCTTCAAGCGGATTAGTAAATCATATTCTCATTTAAATGCCGAATTAAACGATCGATATCTGCTCCAGTCTTGTTCTAAGTAAGAAGATTACAACGATCTGAATCTAGATTGACGGACCCCTTGTTATGATTTTCTGTTGGGTGGCATCCAAGCGAGATAACTTCAAAGGTAAAAGTTGGTGTTCGGTAAAAGCGCAATTAGATATAAACTCAATAATATAAGTTGAAAGTTCTCGGAAAAGTTTCGTACGAGTACTAAGGATGTGGGTTTCGAGACTTTATTAAATTTAATAAATATTCAAATGTGTTGTTGGATAGCATAAATGAATATTAAGTAATACATTTCATACCCGGTTGGTTAGTAAACTAATTTAACTTATATAATTCAAATATGCCAAAATATTTATTTGTCAGAAAGGAAAATAATACTAATATTAGATAATAAGCTACACGTGTGTCATTGAAAACTAAAGGATAATGGAAAAAAAATTAGATGCAATGGAAAACTTTACATGGAAACTCGGAACCATTCTCGCAGATAACAAAAGAGAAAAAAGGCATTGAATTTTCTATTCTCCCTAGCATCAGGATTGATTACCTCCACACTAGGTTGACACTCGACAATAAATGGATCCGGCTTTAGATAAGGCCTAGACTATATTGGTTGATTGGTTTTATAGTTCTCACAATAGAGAAAGGCTTTCACAAAAATTGATTATAAAATGCGCTTTTTTCAGGGGTTTGGAATTATTCGTACCTAGATAGAAATAAATATGTAAAACAAATAGTCGAGCAAATAGTTATTTATATACTAAGTCTTGTAAGTGTTACTTTTAGGGCCAAGGTTTGCAAGCATTCGATACCAAAAAAGTGCACGAGGTGCCATGAGAATTTTTGTGCTACCGTACATTCAAGATAATATGAATAAACATTTCAAAAACTGTTATAATTTGCTATGACTATCATAAATGATTATGATGCACCTATTATTTAATTGGTAGTCAGTTTGCTATAGTGGGTATTGTTGAAAATGACGTAACTTTGGAAACAGGTCACGAAACAAGGACCCCTCTCAAACCTTATACAAGAGTGATATATGTGGGAATTCCCTGAATTTTTTATATTGTTTAGAGGAATTCTTCCTGATTAAAAGTAAACATTATGCTAGAGTCCAACAAACAATATTTTCGGAGATCACAGATCACCTAATACAGATGCGTAAGTACGTATACTTGCCGTCGACGATATTATGTGACGAAGCCGGGCTGCCAGCAACCCCACGCATAGATGAAGATCGCCCGCGTCAGGACAATTAACGTGGCCGAGTGCGTGAGCATGTTTCAGCCTGTGTTTACATATTTTTGCGGGTAGAAAAAAATATTTTTTTGCTGTTTGTGAACCAATCAAAGAAATAATATTATATTATTGAGCTTCCACATTTATATGATAAATATGTTCAAAGTACATTGATGTGGCATTGGTGCGGCCAGCCTATGTCTATCAAATTAATCTTGAGCCACGAATTCGCCGCTCTTTCGCATCTGTATGTAGGTAATCTGTGCGGAGATATAGAAATATGACGTATACAATATAAACATATAATTAATGGTTTACTGAAGACAATGTGAGTTCATTTTTAAAAGGGTGAAAAAAATGAGGGAAATTCCCACAAAAACATCCCACAAAGTGGAGAGTCAAATAACTTACGATTCAAATTACAAGTCATTTGCTAGAAGCCAGAGTCGTGAATTGCACAGCTGTATGCTGAACGAGGCGGAAGACATTTAGAACAATTTTTGTGAGCTGTATCATCTAGTTTTTCTATTTTGGTGTCATATCGAAGTCTTTTCGACACTAAAAGTAGTTTCGCAAAGAAGCTCTTTGTAACACTCCTTTTTTACTTATCGGAAGTTGGTAACACTGACTGACTGATGGTCATCGAACTGTCATTCGCGATTTTATAAGATAAAGCCCCGTTTACCCAACCATTTTAAGAAGTCTTAACGATAAGTATTCCTTTTAGTGATATTGCTCCATGTAAAATGTTATTTTAAGGAATACTTATCGCTAAGGCTTCCTTAAAATGGTCGGTGGAAACGGCCATTAATTCTGTTTTTAACCAACACACAAACACACTGGAAAATACTAAAAAAATTAAGGTAATGATCTAATTTACTCAAATTTTAATTAGTTTCAGATTAGCTACACGCTACACATAATGATTAATGAGGTACAATGCTAATTCTATATTCTCCTATATTCGAAAGTTTCGTACAGACTTGAACATTACGCGGAACAACAAACAGAGCAACGAACCGAACCGCAATCAAAACAGTAATTTAGATGGGGGCAGGATTTGGGAACCCATTTGCAAACGCTTTCGTATCGCCGTCCAAATAAGTGTTTCGATTGCCGTTCCGTTCGGTTCGTTGTTCTGTTTGTTGCTCGGCGTGATGTTCAAGTCTGTACGCAGCTTAAGGCAGAACGTCTCATAACCTTAAAGCATAGACAAGTGATAAACACAACAATATAATTTATTAATTACAAATTGAATACTGAATAACATTATTTTTGATGAATCGTGCAGTTATTATATACATTAATTGTGACTGAACTATTTTCATTAGCAATTACTTTCATTTCAGGCACGTTGGTTAAATTTTGTTCGCCTCCTTGCCTATTTATGGTGATGTTTTGTGTGTGCTGCTCAGTTCGCTGTGAAGAAGATATGAAACAAATAGATTAATATGAGTACATTATTTAATTTATATGGAATATGCCTGTATATTTTTTCGTATTACCTGATGTTCAAAGCTTGTACCCTCAATAAATGATTTATCCAAATTTGAAGTGGTAGAAGTACTTGGTAACATTTCAGATACCGAAGCTGTAGAGGCTTCGCATAGCGTCTGTGCTACTTCTATTTTTCTTTTCAAGGATGTTTCTATGTAGCCTTCAGCCACAGCGGACGATTTCCACCCTCCAGGCTGTTTAATGGTAATTAGATCGTTTCCCTTATTTGCCAAATGTGAGATGCTGGAACGCCGGAAACAGTGACCAGTGAAGGTTTGCGGATTTGGCAGATTCAAGAAATTAGCAATAATTTTAGGTATTGCCCCCATTTTATTTATGCCAATAGGGCTATTTACACAGTAGCCATTCCGATATGTCAGAAACAATCTCGTATGAGTTGTGTTTTTCGGCCTCGTAGCTATATATTGCTTTATAAGCAATACCCAGAAAGGCTCTGTAACAATAAATAACCTTGGTACTCCATTTTTTGTTTTGGGTATTGTGACAAGAATAGAACCATCTTTAAACTGTAAATCGTCTATTGTCATTTTGACCAGTTCGTCTCGTCGACATGCTCCACTGTACCCCATAATCAGTGCAACCTAAAATATTTTCGATGTAAATTGATATACATATTTATTTTCTTCCTTGTAGGTCCAAGTTATTGGATACTGTCAAAATATAATAAAAAAATAATAATAAATTGCAATGTGTTTGAAAACTAATTGGAGTTTTTACTAGTATTCATTAGGTATTTACCTTTAAAGAGAGGCAAGTATTGTTATCAGCATCCGTTATAAATTTATTAATATGCTCATATTCCAAAATTTGCGATTTCTTCGGTTCGTAACCTTCCGAGCACCGTCTTAATAAAGCTTGCAACTTCATGTATTGAGCAATATCTTTATTTTCATAAATGTTTATGCATGCTTTTAATTTAGAATAAATTGACCATAAAGTAGAAGCCTTTTTTACCTTGCTTTCACTATCAAAATAAGCAATTAAAACATTTTCTGATATAACTTTTACATCATTCTGATTGGACCATCTTTTAAAAACTTCATATTCTTTTTCATAAACCTTCTTAGATTTTTTCGGTAGCAAATTATCTAGGCTACTTTGTGCGAGTTTTCGTAGCTCTGGGGGAGTACAATTTTCCATTTCTCTCTCAAAATCAGTCATTTTCGGTACCTATTTAAATTTAAAATTTAAACTTTAACTACTGACATTTCAAAATTCAAAATTGAATGAATGACGCGCACATAATTGTCATGTTTGGCATGTAGTGTTACCAACCTAAACATATGAAATCAGGAAATATGAGAATAAAATTTCCAAGAAAAATTTGTTTTTTCTAATTAAACAATACCAAAATAGAAAAAATAGTATAAAATATTCGTTTCATAAGACATTTTATCGCACTCGCCCTTTAGAAAACTCGCCTCCGGCTCGTTTTCTAATATAGGGCTCGTGCGATAAAATCACGTCTTATGAAACTTGTATTTTAATGTACTATTTCCGTTGACGAAAAACTACATTCCAGAACTTCATGTCGTCAGTTAACGATGTAGAGGAAGCACAAAAGCTGCAGCTGCTCATAAACTATGCAAGTCACAATGCGATAGAATAAGTTTCTGAAGCAAAAACCTACGCTGATGCTGTGAGTATCTTAGATAACATCTATATAGAACCACAAAATGAAGCATTTGCAAGATATATTCTTTCTACGAGGAAACAGCAACATGGAGAAAACATTAGCCAGTACATTCAAATTTTGAATCAGCTCAGCAAAGATTGTAAAACTTCAAAAACGTAACTGCCAAAGAACATCGCGAACTTTCCATTAGATATGCATTCATTAGTGGCCTATTGTCAAATGAAATTCGTCAACGCTTCTTGGAAAAAAGTAATTGTGGTTCAACTCAATCTATTCTGTCTCAAATATTGGCTTATGTTCCTGGAAGTTTATCAAAAACTGCTGTGCCAGTAGAAATCAATCAGTTATCGGCAGATGCGTTAATAGTAGACCGTGAGTTTGTTGGTTGGTGTGCTGTGAGTCTGTTTATTGAATTTTTTTTTTTTTTTGTCTGACATTTTGAGGGCAGAATGTGGCTGATTACCTGATGAGAATATGGGTGATTTTAATGCTGCTCCCCGTTCGAAAGTTTGGAGAAGAAAAAAATTCATTTACATGAAGATTTTTTTTAATGATCCCAAATTGTCTGGCTTTTAAATAAAAGATTGACATTGATAACTAATTCACCCGTAAAAAATACCGGATGCTTTTCAATGGCTGAAAAAGTGGGAATGGGTGTCAACTTCCAAGAGAAAAGTATAGAACCTTCCGCGTTTACTTTCTGTCTGGTAATCGAGAGAATAAAAGTAAAATGGACAGACGGTAATCACAGTACGAGTTCAAGTTTTCCGGCGGAAAATTCTGTGGAAATCCCGAACAGATAGCAGGCATTAAAAGCACTCATATTCTCATCGGCTATATAGCCACATTCAGCCCCCAAAATACCAGACAAAAAAAAAAGATGACTATCAAACAGTCTCTATCTCAGGGTCTATAAATACTGGCAGCTTTGAGACTTACTTGAATGAGTCATTTGTTTTATTCAATAATCTCCAGACTCAACCAAGTAAAGGCTACGTGTCTATGGCTCAAGCTTCTCTGCGTGCAGAAAGCAATAAAGGATTCTGTGTTGTAACCCTCAACATTCTTGATCATCAGTATGCAAACGTAAAAGTTTCGGTTCTACCAGACCTCTGTGCTCATATTATCGTTGGTCGTGTCATTTTCAAGCAACATAGAATTTTAACCGTTTATTTTGGAGGACGAAAATCTGCCATGACTGTACTTGAAACAAAGCACTCTTCTCTAGCTCCTGCTAAAATTGAACCTCCATAATTATTCGTTAATCTATCATCGCAATGTAAACCAATCGCTACAAAATCGAGAAAATGTTCACATGGTGATTCCAAATTTATTTCAAGTGAAGTACAAAATTTTCTTTCATTGTCTTCCTGGCGAGCACAAGTTCTTGTGACAAAGAACGAAAATCATAAAAAGAGAATGGTTGTTGACTATTCTCAAACAATCAACAAGTTTACTTATCTTAACGCTTATCCTTTACCTAATATCGAAGGGTTGGTAAGAGCAGTCTCAAAGTTTGACGTTTCTAGCACTATTGACCTAGAAAGTGGTATCACCAGTTCCCTATAAGAGATGATGAAAAACAGTTTATTACTTTTGAAGCTGATGAAAACCTGTACCAGTTTAATCCTATCCCTTTAAGTGTGACTAACGGCGTAGCTTGTTTTCAAAGAGTCTTAGATACAATAACCAGGCAAGAGAATCTAGAAGGCGTCTACACATATCTCGATGATATAACAATTTGTGGAAAAAATCAAAAAGAACACTATAAGAATCTATCAGCTTCTCTGACAGCTGTTAAGTACAACCTAACTATAAATTGAAATAAAAGTTCGTAGAACAAAAAGGCAATTAAACTACTGGGATATCTTATAGGAAACAGAACACTTAAACCTGATCCTGTAAGACTTGAACCTCTACAGAATTTTGTAACGTGCCTAAATTAATGTAAAATTACCTTATCAAAATTAATCCATTGTTTTGCAAATTTTCTATATCAAGGACAATTTTTCCATTAACTGTGCCTTCCTTCATAATCAAATATCTTAAAAAATCCTAGATCCTTTCGCTATAGAATCAAATTTTATTAATTATTTACATATTCGCCGAAAGTATATAATTTCTAGCTTGGAATCAGCTGTTTGAGTAAACAAGTTGTTTTTGAGATCGATGATCTTTCTGGTTAATAATTGTACCGGTTCAATTTTGGTTAAATTCATGTGAAACCGCCTCGCCGTACGAAAGTATTTATGGGTGCGACATCTATCTGTTTATTGGCTTATCTCTTATAATTTTGGTATTTTTCTGTAATTACTTCCGTCTCACAAGTTTGCAATTTCAATACTGAGGGCACTAAAATCTTTAGTATTCATATCTTGGGTATCGTCTTTTGATCGATAACAATTTCACTTAAATTAATTTTTATTCACTATTGTTACTAATTGTTGCTACTATTGCATTTGGTTTTGTCCTATTTGTTGATATCTAGAGTTGGTAATGGTTTTTGGCACGTTTTAACTCCTCCCACAGCTCCTTGGCAAAATATTTTATTTCCAGAATCAGTATCGATTGTCATATTTTCGCTCTGTTCCTGGCCAAAATTTTATAGATTTCAATGTCAATTACATCATTTCGCTATGCGAGGTGACTTGCAGAATTTTCGCAAGAAGGGTGTTCTTTTTACATCCAGCTTTCAATTGGAAAAGAGATCAGGGTTAAATAGTTACCTTTGCCTTTAAGTCTACCCTTTTCGGGGATTTGAGCCCTGCATCTCACAAGTATTAAGTTACAGTGCTTATATGTTGCGTTTTTGCCTTTGAATCTGTAACTTAAATCGTCGTTGTACGGATTTTCAACCAAATGTGTCTGGAAGTGGAAGCCATTTTGGTACCGTAGACCTGAGTACCATTATCTTGCCAGAAAACCCTGTGGGACAGGTAATATTATATTAATGTATTTATTTTATATGACAATCGACAATTTATTCTGTTAAATTGCCTACACCTTTTTCCCTCAGAACTAATTTGAGGTCTAATTTTATTCAAAGAATGTTGTCACATGGTTTGATATTTCAATCACCACGTTTTATAGTTTTCAATCAGTAATTTTAAAGAAAAAAGATTTAAGAGTTCTTTTTACAACAGTATTTCCTTCTTAGGGTTTTTTTTCAATCTGAGCTTTTCTCTCCGTTTGAGAGTTACGTTACGGTCCCATTTACCCCACCGAATTGCTGCTTGGTAGAAATTCAAGTCCATCAATTGGATTCCACCAATAACCGGTCTCTCAAAACCAATCCTTGAGACCTACTCAAGTCATCAAGTTCTGAGTGAGAACCAAGAAGTCTGCAGCTGTTTTGTGGTATCGTAACTTAACAATTGATCATAATTATTACCTTTTACCGTTCATACATTTACCTTTTTTTTTATAAACTTAAATTTGTACCTTCAGTTACCTAATTTTTGTGTTGATAATGTTTGTCAGCTTGTCAATTGATCAACAATGTATCAACAAGCTTATCTATTGATTTTCCTCAAACCAGTTGACTTAAATTCCATTTAAAATTAACGTGAATTTCATTTATAATCAACTTAATTGAATGCACTTTTCTTAAACTCATTGTCCTTATCTGAACTGCACAAAAACTAGATTCAAACCCAACATTTAGATTTAATAGGTGGTTATAATCAATCAAATTCTAACAATAAACTGTTACATAATTCTATAACAATTTAATTGAAGGTGTAAACCAGAGTGATATCACAAAGGGTAGTAATATTGCGCATAATAACAAACCGGTTTATATAATATATTGGATTATTGATACTAATTTATTTTATATTGATTTGAACCCGGAATGCTCTTGTAATTTTTAACTAATGCCTAACTAACTCTAGTTTTTTTTTGCATCCGAATTGAAGTCAATAGTTACTAATATCTAGGTTGGGTTATTGATTTATTACAGGATTTAACCGTTATTTAACTGAAGTGCTTATTATGAAAATTTACGTTTAATTGAGGTATTACTCTATTGCTTATGCATTTAATTCATATTGTTCAACTGACGAGTTTGGTATTGAACTACAGTTTTTAATTTCAACTGATTTGTTGACTTTTCATATTTATTACCTGACTATTGAATAACTGATAATTACCTAATTCATTTATCTGAATATTGCTGACGAATTATCGAGCAATTATTGTATTTTTTTTATTAAATAAATTTAGCTCTTGAATCTTTACGTATATTTGTTTCATTCGACTCTGGAAGCTCACTCTTGACTACCAACCAGTGGCGTTACTTTGATTGGACTGAATATTCACTGGTTAATTATTTATTTATTTTATTTTATTTTATTTTATTTCATTATTCTATTTTATTTTATTATTTTATTTTTATTATGTTTTGCCTATATCATAATATCTTGGTCTTTGGGTCCAGCCAACAGCCTGGAGAATACTGGCCATTTTGTCCAAGGTCAGTGGCGCCCATAAAAATAACCCAACCCTACTCTCCGAATTTAATTTCTGAGCTAGGACTAAATTTGCAACGTCCTAGACATCCAATAGACCAAAGCTTTTAATTTCATAATTTCAATTAATTTTAATTACATTTCACTTTTTTTTATTCATATTAACAAAAAAAAACGTAGCAATTTGCTGATAAAGCTTCTCTTCAAATAGTTGTGGGCATGTTCGCTCATTACTCTAAATGGATACCTAGATTCTCCAAGAAAATTCATAGAATTGTTAGTACCAGAAACTTTCCTATGCAAAAGCCTGCTATCACCGATTTTCACAACTTGAAACTGAATTAGAAAAATCAGCTGTCACGTCCATTGAAGAAAACATTCCACTTGTGGTGGAATACGCCTCCGAACATTCAATAGCAGCAATTCTGAGTCAGTTTGGACGACCAATTGCATTTTTTTTTCAAAAACTCTATCATATAGTGAACAAAACCACTCAGCAGTTGAAAAAGAAGCACTAGCAGTTGTAGAAGCTCTAAAGAAATGGCGTCACTTTCTTACTGGAAGACATTTCAAGTTGATTACCAGATAAAAGATCAGTCTCATTCATGTTCGGCACGAAATATAGTATTAAAATAAAAAATGAAAAAATTCAACGCTGGAGACATGTATTCATATATGACATAGTCTACCGTTCAGGAAATGAGAATATCGTAGCAGATACTTTTTCTCGGGTATGTGGGGCTTCAACTGAGAATAAATTGTACGAGTTACAATGATGCGCTTTTGTCATCTATTTTCAATATTTGGAATGCCCTCGTACATACATTCTGATCAAGGAAGCTCTTTCATGTCAAAAGAACTGAAGGAATATCTTCATTCAAAAGATATAGCCACTAGCAGAATGACTGATTATAATCGGGAAGGCAATGGAAAACAATTTCGCTCGCACTAAAGTCTCGTGGTCTCGAAGAACAATGGGAGAAGGTACTCGAAGATGCTTTGCATTCTATCCGATCTCTTTCGTGTGTTGCAAAAAATCAAACACCTCATGAATGCATGTTTGAACATTCTCGTGAATCTAGCAACGGACAAGCTATTCCTTCCTGGCTTTCAAGTCCTGGGCCTGTTTGGATGAAAAAGAATGTTAGGAAAAGTAAATAAGACCCGTTTGTGGAGGAGGTGTACTTGCTGGAAGCAAACCCAGATTATGCGTTTGTTCGTTTTTCCGATGGCAAAGAAGATACTGTCAATCTATGACATCTAGCACCACGTGAAAGTGCACCTGAACTTGATGACGATATTGATGGTGGAAATCCCTTTCAATCTCGTAACGAACCAGAATAAGAAAGTAACTCCTATAAACAAGCTGCACAAACACCTGATAATCAGAATGATGATCCGGAAGAAAATCCACACTTGGACACATCCGGAGATGAATTCATATTAGTCCGACCCAGAAGAAACCGTCAGTCTCCGAGGTACTTGACAGATTATGTCACAGGATTATGTTTCAAAATAAGCCTGAGGAGAATGTGGTGATACACCTTTATGTTTCAATACCATGTCTACCTGTATTTGTTTTTCATTCAAGATTGTGTCATTAATTATTTGTCAAGTTAATCTTATGCCTAATTTTGTCGATTGAAGCCTTTTTTCTGGGGTAGGTATTTGCATTACTACCATTACTACCCCAAATTAATAAATCGGCCATTGTTTTTGCTGATTTGGTGTGTCTTGCGAATTGATTAGTGAATTTGGTTCTAAAATATGTGGCATGATTTGAACTGACTCTATGGCACAGCATTGGTTAAAGATTCTGTTATTCTCGAAAATGGGAGTATACTTTTACTATACTCTATTTCAAAAGAAGTTCGTCTACGTGTGTGTATTTAAACGAGAAAGTAACCTATCAAAAAGCGGAAACTGCCAATGTTAAATTAAAAAAACCTGATACCTTTAAGAGCAGTTGAATTGATATTGAATTCATATTCCAATCCAAGGCCCCTTTGGTGCAAATATTTAAGATAATGAGTTACTTCGTCTTAATTTTATCATTTTAAAGTATAATAGTGTTGTATAGTATACCATACCCGGGTTCGTTAAGCAAGATTGAACGGTTTGATTTTTTATCTCTTTCTTTTTAACAAATCTTCTGAAAAACGAAATGAAAAATAAATAGGACCTACGTTGTTGAAACCTATTCGATTTTACTTACTTGAAATGCGCCCGATAATAGCAAAATTAGGGAAATTTGAAGGAAGTTGTGACATGTAAAATAAACTTATCTATATATATAAAAATGAATGCCACTTTTCGTTGTAATTTTATAACTCAAGAACAGGCTCACCTAGCCAAACCAAATGTTTAGGCTTTGTTCGGACTATTTATTAGATGGTTTATGTGAAGTTTGCACAAAATCGGTCGAGCGGTTCTACATTTATCACATTTTTTGTAATAAATGAATTATTCAATAAATGGAGGATCATTTTGTTATCATTATTATCTATATATATAAAACACAGTTGTGTTGGTTCTAGCACTTATAACTCGAGAACAGCTGGACTGATTTTTATGATTTTTGCTTTATTGGATTTGTCTTTGTCCATACTAACATAATAAATCGAAAAAATCCAAAAAAAAGACAAAAAACAAAATTACCTATTTTACTTATCTATGAAAAAAATTCACTAAGCCTGCATACGGCGCCATCTCTTATAACCGATATCAATTTTACCACCATATTTTCATTGCAAACCATTTTGTATACGGCGCTATCTCTGATACCTAGAACGAAGCTCGCCGTTGCGCGGTAATTTCATTGCAGATACAGTAGAACAATGCTACTCAGGAACTGGAGCTATTCCGAACAGAACTATTCCACTATTCCGATCAGATGGAGTGGTGCAAAAAGAGTAGATCAGATAGAATAGTGCAGATAGAGTAGAACAGATGGAGTAGGTTCAGTGCAGATAGAGTGAAACAGGGCTGCGCTGGAGATTTTTTTGTTTTCTTTACATTCTTTGAACATTCCTGTACCTGAGTTTATTAATTTGATGGTACACTTTACAAGAATAATGCCCACAAGCTGCCTAAAAAGGGATGATGTAAAATTTTAATTTTAGGTGACTTCCAGAGAGTAAACATGAATTTTTTTCAACCAAAGCCAAATCCACCATCGAAAAAAACTGAATTTATTTCAGCTAATAGATACGTTCACACAACATTTAATAGGTATTTAATAATTCGTTCGCCGAGTCTGCTAGTTATTTATACAGCAAATGATACCGTTCTCTGGAACTCACGCGGGGAAACAGCACGGCAGAGAAACTGTCGATCTCAATTCCTCAAAAATCAAAACAAACTGTGTCATTTTAATAATAATTTTCATTCAATAATAGTTTAAATTAGGTACCGTCCCTGTGCTAAAATTTTCATTCCACATACTACATTCAATACTGAAGAGTTATTGGTTGGTTAGCCAGTCTCACCATCAGATACTGAGGTCCCGTTCGGGAGGCTACTCAGCTATTGTACGATTACATTTAATCAACATAGCTTTTCGCTTATGTATTTAATTTTTTAATCAGCCCTGCGTAGCCCTGAAAAGCGTGAGAGTCACCCGTTGTAAAAGAGTTGACTGATAATAATTTTTATGACACTTGTTTTGTCTTTTTAATAAAAAAAAGTAAGAAAAAACCAAAGTTGGAAGTAAAAATTTACATCTATTTCCCTTCCTGCGGGTTGGGTGGTCCTTCGAATATAGAGAGTAGCAAGTTCCCGATTAATAGCTCGACGATACGAAACAGCTATAGTTGTTATTTTTGAGCCAATATCTCTAGACTGATCATTTAATTTGTTTGCTAGAATATTCGCTCAGTCAGGGTAGGAAAATGTTAGTAGATTCAACAAGGCCCTAATGCACTCTTTGGAATACCAAAAATTAAAATATCAGCATAAAAGACAGCACAACATTTTTTAAGGTTTTAATTTACTTTTTATCTGCGTTGTTCACAGCATGAAACGATTTTTGTAACATTTATTCAACTGACCTGCGAATGCTCCTGGTGACACAAACTAATCACAAGACACAAACTTGATTGAACAATCAAATTTAATACAAAACAAAAAAAAAATCAATAATCGAAAATGGCGGACAATCTTCTTCCCTGGTGTCTCATTTTCTGTCTACCCTTCGGTACGCTTTTTGTGGCGCGCCTTCGTTCGTCCCTACTTGACAGCGCATATATGGTTGCAAAATTTACCATTTACTTTTCTATAATAAACGTTTTAAAAAGTTAAGATTTGAAGAAATAATATTTTAAATAGGCGGTTCTCCTCAGTGTACATACTGTAGTTTGTACATATCTCTAGTTTGTATTCTATCGCTAGAAACATTTTAAATTGTACTCTGAAATGATTAATGAACTTTGAAAAATCCAGGGGTAAGAGGGATTGAACTCCGAATAGAATTATTTTTTGACTGTTTCTCAAAATTGGACTGAACCCGAGATTGCTTCAGCAATTGTGTTTCAAATAATGGCGTCATTTATAACAAATTGCGTCATTGGCAAAATATTGTTTAGGTACTTAACTAAAGTCGATAAAAATTCAAAATCTTGGATCTAAAAGTGCTGGACAGAAACCATTGGGGTGAGTGAGTGACATGATATCATATTAGCTCAACTACTCATATTCTAATCCTTAGCCCGAAGATAAAAATAAGAAAATTTGCAAAACCAAAAATAAAATCAGTTGTAACAAAATCCCTGCCACACTAAAAAAAAAAACTATAACAGGAAAGTTTCTTCCTTCCTGCAAAATATCCTACTAATATAATGCATATATGAAACTGCTGTTGAAAACTTTCACATTTTCACCCAAGATTACGTAGAAACAACTGTATCTAGAAACAAACCAGAAAATATAAGTTATTCAAATGTATCCTCATTGTCTAGCGAATTTCAATTTACACGTATTGTTCGCCATTTTTAATCTGCCACTTTCCGTATGAGGAGCGACGGGGTGAAGCTTATGGCAAAAACAGTTGTGACGTCAGGTGGCCATTGGCGTTCTAATGTAGGAAGCCACCAACTCACATTTTTTTGGAGTATCAGAATAAAATCGACGGACTGCAATATCATGAGGAAGTTTCATCTTAATGTGACGAAAATATTAAATCAGCATATTTCAAATGAAACGGCTAAGAACTAGCTAATTTATACTTACTTAAATGAATAAATATTTCAAATATGTATTGAAAACTAAAATTCAGCACCTCATAAATCAGCCTTTGATCGGTTAATGAATAACAAAGTTCTGCCCTCTGAAAGGAAAGCCAAAATAGCCGCAGCGGCTTGATTGTGATAAATTTATCTCGCTTTGTTGGCTGTCCTCAAGTGGTTGAACGCTATCGATTTTGAATTAAAATAAAGGGTATAATAAACACCAGCCAGAGTTTCAGTGACACATTTTAAAAGGATCCGATCAATGCTCTTGTAACGTACTCATTAAAATAGGGAGGTCTGAAGTCACCAAAACAATAACCATCTTGAACTGGTGACTAGGTACTATTATTTCAATACTGGCTCATGCTCATGAATAAAAGATAGTAATAAAGAAGTGACAAAATATGTGTCTTAAAATCCACAAAAAGTAAAATATAAACTATCTTTATCTAGAATCTCTTTATCGAGAAGGTTTCTCGAAAAGGCAAGTTAAATTCCTATGTACAAAATGAAAATGAAACTGTTACGTAGTAAGCAAAAAATATCTATAAAATTTCATCATGGCGTCAATCAGCATATCGACCAAAATCCAAAAATTAGACAATTTAGAGAAAACTTAGCAAGTACGCAAAGTCTGGCTCAACAGTGAATTAAATTTTTACTGGAATAAACTCCAAACAAATCAAATCAGTTTTTGCTTGCTCTCAATACGTGGTTTTTACCGAGTTAGTTGATTTCTTGTATTTGTTGGTCTACCTCGATGTGTATTGTTTGGTTTCAGTAAAGATTTGCGATTATCTTGAGTTCTATATCGTCTAGGGCAAAAGTTTTTCATTTTGCACCCTTTCAAAAGCTTTCTTACATCTTTGAACCAACACTTTGATAAATACTTAGCAGGATCTCGCCTGTGCCGAAACCGTTACGGAAACGAAACTAGGAATACTGAGACTCGCATTTTGTATATTCTCTTCTATGAATGATTTTCAGGAAAATTTAAAAAAGTGATTCATTCATTCATTCATATGCCATTTTGAAAAGCGTCACTAATACGTTTAGTGACACCTCATTCTTTAAGATTTCCATCCGGGCCTGCAGCTTCTCTATTTTTTGATAACTAGATTACATGCGATAAACAGTTCACTCCTTCGATAATTTCATCATTTGTCACTAGAAAAATAGATGCATGCATTAATATTGTCAACTGTGTTAAACAATAATTTTTGAAACCCGAATTTGAACCAAAAATAATTTAAAACTACAAGCACCATTAATCAGTATAAAATAAAAGGGGAGCCAAACTGACAAATTGAATAGGGGACCACCTGATGAGAGTTTACAATCCGAGCATACGAAATTAATCACCCAGTCGAGTCCAGAGTCAGGAATTAATTTTACGTCGTGTTGTTTTATTTTTACGAGCAACATTTTCGCATATGAAGCTGGTTTTCGAGATATCATGAATGAATACTGGCACTTTTATACGTTTCATAAACTCAATAATAAAAAATCTATTTCTAAATTGAACTAAACTTGGCGATCAGCATTACTTTATCAAATATTGTTTCGGCTTTGGAGATTTCTCCTTCTCCCTCAGTTTCCAACGTCCTCGCTGATAAGTTCTAGGAGTTATTCAACTTAAATGGGCTCAATGTATCGCTGTTTCCTATAAAAAAGAATAAACGGTGTCTAATGTTATTGTAATGATCTGGAAAAATAGTCCCGATATTTACAATGTCTTTACTGTAAAAATTAAATGTATTCAAATAATAAAAAACTGAATTTCCGGTATTTCAAATCAGTATCGATAAATTGAAAATGAAACAAATTAGCGTTGACCCCAAATTAAATTAAAATATTTATATACGTTAAAATTCTATTATTTAGTCACCAAGCGTGATGTCATCTCCTAAAATCAAATCAATGAACTTATTGAAAGCGAGGCCAAAGTAATTAAATCGGTGATTTATGGCTCACGTGTGTCGGTTTTCTTTGTTTTGTCCTCACATTCTTGAACTAAAATTTGTTGACCCCTATAAACTAGGAAATGGCGACATAATTATTCGATTTTAAACAAATAAAAATGATAAAAATTTCAAATAGATTGCATCATCATCTTTTGATAATATCTAGGTCGACCAATAGAATTGACTTATTGATGGTCAAACGACCGCTTATTGTCGATTTTGGTGGATAATAGACCTATCTATTTTACCAGACCAAAAGGTAATAATACGAAAACTTCATTAGATAAAAGAAAACACAGAACGCTTATTGCGCAAGACGACGCAAAATGTACCAAATTATGTTAGACTTACGTATAGCAATCTGTTCTTCTTATTTGCACAGGATAAAAAAGGAAGGAGAAAGACCGCGTGTTATGCAACGTATGTGTCAATGAAAATTTCAAACAACTTTTGAATGTCATTTGTCAAGCTATGTCAAGTTGAATATCAATCGTACTTTTATTCTTGTTAGACCACGGGCAATGAACAAGGACAGGAAGATGTCCAGCGTGCAAAAGGAACACCTCTCACCTGTACTAGTTAGCCAATAAAAAGGCATTGCCTCGTGTTGCGCGCGCATACCAGGTAAAAATAGATAGATCTATTATTAATACTTTGGGGGGGAATCGGAAATAGTTATTTATGTATCAAGGGTACTAAGTAGATGATTATGCCCTGAGGGCGACAGTCTTACAAAGCCGAGGGCCTCTGGCCCGAGGGTTCGTAAGTCGCCCGAGGGTATATATATATATATATATATATATATATATATATATATATATATATATATATATATATATATATATATATATATATATATATATATATATCTATTAGTACCCGTGGTGCATACAAACTTTTATGTCATACCAGTTGGTTGCGAATAATAAATACCTGGGAAAAATTGTCACTTCGCAAATTGTCATCAGTGTGCAAACATCATCATTTTTTGACAAAAATAATACGTTTATAAGCGTAAATTTTTATTTTGTCAATAAAGAGTAATAAGTTAATTGAAAACTGTTTTTTGCGTCTTTATGCCCGCGCGGGCCATAATGTGTACTTTATGCCCGCACGGGCATAAAGTAATGAATTATGTAGATGGTATCTAAGGTATAAAAACACAATAATGTATTGGTATGACATAAAATATAAAACAGGCGGTTTTAGAAGTGGAAATCAGTTGTCAGTTGAGTTGTTAGTTCAGTCCAGTTTCAGTTAAAGTACCTAATGTGTCAGTCCGGGTAAAATTCGCGAAAAGTTTCTTTTAAGGCCTCGGGGAAAACGCGTTTGATTGAACTTTGGAAAAGTAACGAAAAATCGAGAAAGAAAGAACAAATAAATTCATTCAACATTATGTGCGAGCTGTAGAAATTTTTGAGTAATTAATTAAGTATTTTATCGAGTGGCAATTTAAGTGTAAGTACTTTAGTGATTATTATTGTTTTCTGACTTTTAACAATGATTCGAAATGATAAAAAGTGAATTGACATTGACTTTAAATGCATAAAAGTGAGTGATTTGACTTTAAAAACTTGATGGCATAACTTTAATTATTAATTATGGTCTATTTTCTCCCAAGATAGATTTTGACATTGTCAACTTTGAAACATAAATAATACCTCTTGACCCTGATTGGTCGCAAAATGAGGTGTTCCTGCAGGTTGACATCAGTTTTACAATGCATGCTGTGCAAATGGCATCTTGCAACCAATAAGCGGCATTGTTTATGTTTCAAAGTTGACAATGTCGAAATCTATCTCGGGAAAAAATAGACTGTAAACATTTGGGTTTACTAGCTAGGCTAGGAATCCGAAAATAGTAATTGTTCTGATTAAATAAACTATTTAATGAAATGGGATGTTTCGAAAAGAAACTTGTGTATGAAATGAAATTGTCGACGGTAATCATTCAATGTAATGGAAAGGTTAGTTTAAGAACTGTTGTTCTTCATGAAATAAAATTGCTGACGATAATTATTAGAAGTATTGGAAAGTTTTATTTGAAATTTGTTGTTCATGAAGAAACATTGATGATCTCAAGTGCTGCAATTTTGAATTAGGGATTTTATTTTTCATGTAGAAATTATTGTAAGGTTTTCATAAGGATTTAGTTAGTAATACCTACATACTTAATCTATTGAGTGGGATTATGACCTAAATAATTATGTTGCATAAGCAGTCAGTAGAGGACTTAGGAATTTTTAAGAATTTATAGATATAGGTGAAGGGTAGTTTAATAGGAATGTGAATTGGAAGTGTTGTAATGTATAAACTTATAAAATTAATAAAAATATGTAAGACATATAGAAATCAATAAAAAATTATGAGTCTGTCAGATTCATGTCCTGGAAATTATTTGGTTCAGTGAGATCTACTTGTATTTTTTATTGTAAATATTTTCGAGATTACTCGTGAGTTTTCGAGTTGCTTTTCAGTTATATTTTTAGCATGTTACAGTATATCTGAAATGTTTTTTTGTGTTTCTGCAAGTGCCACTGTATCCAGGCCTATTTCCAACGTTTTTGTCTTTCTCATATTTGTGCAATAGTCGCTCGCGCTTTTTTCAAATTTGTTCTCTTACAATATAATCTTTTCATCTTCCGTTTTTCCCACTCTGAGCATATTATGTTGTTCAGGATGAATTAGTCGACCCTCAAATTCTCAAATCCTGCAGGGTTTGCTTTGTCAGTAGAGTTTCAAAATGTTCATCCCATGTTACACGTCCATAAGCCAAAGTGTGGTCATCAAAATCAACGCAAATTACGTCTAATGTTATTGACAGACTTGTATTTGAAACCAACTTTAATTTGTAAATGTACCTACGGTCTTCAAGTATAAATAATGAAGTTTTTACAAAATAAGTTATGCCTTAGAACGCCCTACTTTAAATGCATAAGGTTATGCCTTCGATTTTCAATGCGTAGAACAATGTATCGGACTATATTTTAATTAAAAATTAATGAAAGTGAGAAAAAGTTGAGAAATTAGTTGAGTGGTACAACCAGTTAGCAAACCGACGCGAAATTGATTGAAATACTTACTATTCAGGTTTCAGACAAAAGATTACGAGATTTAGGCAGTGAATTTTCTCCAGGTAAAATAAGGAAATATGCAGATAGTATTTTCCTAAAGCTTCCCACTTCAGCTAATTGGGAAAACAAATTTGAGAAACTTCCTCTGCCACTTTATTACAGAAGTCAGAGGTAATAATAATTATTTATGCAATCTTGCTGCTACATAGAGAAATCAAAAATTTATTAATTTATATGCGTCCCTATTTTACAAAAAAGAATATTATATCGAAATTTTCCGAACTAACCAAATTAACATCTATAAAATTGAATGATGCGATTCGTCGGTTAGGACAAGAAAAATACAAGGCCTGTTAGGTTTTTGCCAACGAAGAGATGTAGAGTAGAGCTTATATTTAAGTAAATATCCGAATCTCGGAGCCACACAGAAATTCGACAATTATTCGGTAAAGAGTACGCGTGACGTTGGACTTTGTAAGGTCTGTTTTTTTTTTAAGATAATTCCCCAAGTCAAAAATTTAGTAACTAGGTATGTTGGTAACACAAGCCTTTTCTACATAAAAAATTTGATTTGTATTGCCAACATAATGTCACTTTGACTTTTATCTTAAAAAAAAAAAAACACATTTTATGAGGTATTTACGTTCAATTCACTACTCAAGTCTTAGTACATGAAAATAATTCAAAGGAACAGTGATGTGAGCAAAACCTGAGAATAAAAATTGTATGGCAGGCAAGCCTTAGCGGAGCTTTGAATAAATACGTATGCTGTGGTATTAACTACACTCTTGCATCTGGTGTCAATAAATTAGAATTGTCAATGTCACCATTTTCCTTTCTCAGCCTAATATTATTTGGTTTAATTAATTGCCGAGAGGATAGCCCAAAACTAAGGAAAACCGATAAAATTAAAACGATTGATCAATCAATGGAACAACGTCCTGCTCCAGGAAAAGGGCAGCGAGCAAAACAAAACGTTAGGGACTAACACTCGACCACCTGACGAGGGTTAACGAGCCGTACCGAATTAATCTCTCTCCAATGCGGTCGAGTTTCAATTTGGCACTAGACTTTGTTATTTATTAAAGTTGGCGCCCAAATGGTTATGAGTCAATGAATGTGAATTGAGGAGTAACAATTGTACATTTATTCATATCTTTCGATATTCTCATGTATTCATTGCGTTAAGCTGCTATGCTATTATTAGACCATAGGAGAAATTCTAATATACATTTTCAAGTATTTTTAAACATTTTGTACTGCGGGTATGCCTCCATATTGGTAAATCGAAGTGATTTTAATTGTTTTTATTTACTCAGCTACTACCAATCACCTAGTGTGGGTTATCTTGCCTCTGAAAGTGGACTCTACTTAGCTAGATAATATCTATGACATTTTCATTCCCAGTTGATTGCATTGATTGATTCTGCCTACTATTACCTTGCCAAAGGGCAAAATAATTTATTACTACAAAGAAATGTGGATGAGGTACTCCAATGGCCAATATCGAGCAATTGCTGCTTCGTTTTTGAGGTGTCCGACTAACTCTCGCAGCGTAGAGTGGAATGGGTTAACTCAAAAAGACGCCACCTATTTTACTTCCCTGCAGTCAAACGAATTTAGCGATCATAAACCAAAACAGGAAACACTGAATCTTAATTGGAAGCACTGCAATCAACATTCAATGCCAACGAACAGCAGCTTGTGAGTGTCAGTGTAATAGGACCCAGAACGGACTCCATAGGAAGAAAAAAGGCCAATGGATCTTTGCCCTTTCATTCTCCCTAAGGATACAGCGAGTTCGTGTGTGAAAATGTGGTTTCGAATTCAAAATTTTCCACTTTAAAATCAAAACTTGCTAAGGCAATATTAAACAGTAATAAGCTACCTTTCGAGCAATTATTCACCCCAAATTTTGTGAGGACATTGGCAAACATGTCCAGAGAATTGCCAAAAGCAGCGTGCTTCTTCTCTGCTCACTTACAATCAATATACAAATAAAATACAAGTTAAGAATGAGGGAACCTCAAAAATATTAGTTTGGCCGGAAAATATTTAATTGCCACTGATAAAAATTTCAACCCGTAACACTACATTAATATTTAATATAATGGGCAGTTAATCAAATTCTTCATCGACTCGATATTAATTTAAAGTTCTTGATTATTCCGTCATTCAATAATCTGAATGTTTCTCAAAAACCAACTTTGTTACCAACTCTCTAACATCCGGAAATTAAATTTTACTGATTTCACCCGCAACTTTAAGCATTTAATAATTAGTTAATGAAGTTAGTAGTCGGCCAACTTCCGAGGAAAGTCCGAACTGGATCATCAAACGTGGAGAAAACTCGAGGCAAACTTTTGGCACCGTCTCTCCGTGATAAGTGTACGTACAAAATACTATTTTAGGTTGAACCAGGATAGTTAAGAATCGGAGTTGGAGCAAAATTTAATTTTGGTTAATTACCGCTCGCTACGAAAGATGTGTACTGAAACGTAGTTTACCCCGGCTTACTAAAGCTTGGCCTAAGACGTGATTGAACATTGTATTAGCGTGTTTATTTAAGTACTTTTTTTTCAAAATTCTTCTTGCTAAAAATCTAATATAGCCTGGGTTGATTTTATTGATGTAGACCATCAGATTTAGATGCCCCATTTTCGCATGCAAGACTACACCATTTCCAGTTTTAGTTCAAAATAGATAAAGTTGATTTCAAAAAGCATCAAATGTATTTCAAAATAACAACTTTAATTTAAAAAAATATCAAATGTATTTCAAAATCATCAATTGAATATCAAAAAGCATAAATTTGATTTCAATCTTTATGAATTTTATTTCAAAATACATCAAATGTATTTCAAAATAACCAAATTTATTTCGAAAAACATCAAATGTATTTCAAATTAGTGAAATGTATTTCAAAAAGGGTCAGTTTTATTTCAAAGATTACCAATTCGGTTAAAAAATAAAGTATGGTGTTTATATCGTACAGTTTAAGAAATCAAATTATAACGAGACACCCTGTATCTCCCTTACAGTTTTTGATGATATAGAAATGATGATTTTGAAATACATCTGATTTTTTTGGAAGTATAAATGGTACAGTTTGAAATACATTTGATTAATTTGAAATAAAAATGATATATTTGGAAATAAAAGTGACAAATTGGAAATTAAAATATAAATTTTTGAAATAAAAGTGATTATTTTGAAATACATCTGACCGATTTTGAAATACTGTGGGAAGTGGTGTAGATGATTCAAAAGTACCTGCTAAATCAATGTTAAATAAAATGAAGGGAAATTCACGAGTGGCTCCTAGGGATAACATAAAAAATTCTTTTTCCACTAAAGAATTAATAAGCTTCAGAAAACTGAAGGTTTGAGTGTTGCAGGTGACTAAAAAGTTGGAATAAAAACTGGACGTAATCTTCTAAGGAAAATTCGAAACTTTGAGCGTTTTTTCACACAAGCCCATCGAAGGGATGAAAATGCACGTGATTGATTTGCCAATAATTTTGATACCAAAGACCTTACCTTATCTTCAACGACTTCAACTTGGTGTTATTTCAGGAATCGTTGAAATAAATAGTGATCTGATTCCGAAAGACTTCAAACACTCCTGAAATAGAAATAGTTCGACTGGTTTGTGATTTTTGTGGGAATAAACCTAATGTTACCCTGGTCAGGATTATACATAAAAATTATCTTATGTTTTGGATGTTAGATGATACAGCCTGTCATTTTAGAGGTACCTTAGGTAGGGATGTAAAATGACAGTCATTTATTTTTTGTGATAAGTGACAGTCATTTTTTACACTGTAGAACATAACATAACTTAAATTAATAATCAGAAAATATCTGATTAATTGACTATAGTTCTTCTTCAGTTTCACAGTCATCAGCATCAAACTTATGTAATGAATTAGAAAGAACACTCCTATCTCCTCCACAAGATTAACAGTAAATATCGAGAGTCAGCTGATATTTTTGTGACAGTGTCATATATTTCAATAACAGTCATATATTTTGATGACGGTCAGTTATTATTTTGACTCTTAGAAAATTTAATGCTTAAAAAAATAAATGACAAGAGTTTCATAAAAATAAATGACGTGACCGTCATTTTCATTTTGACTGTGATATGACACTGTCAGAAAAATTGGCTTACATCCCTAACTTTAGGTACAAATCAATCTATGTATTACGGTATTTTGGGTTGAGTTGCAAGTAACCCATAACCGTACCGAATCACAAACCCACTTGGTGTATTTTGGTTAATTGAAAATATAGTGAACTAAAATCACTGCTCTAACACGCTGTTTTCTGAGAGTGGGTGATTCCGAGGTATAACCAGATGAAACCTTGTAGAGGACACTTTGGGGCATAGGAAATAGTCCTTAAACGTGACTGAGCTCGAATTTAAAAAACTACATTTTTCTAAACATTACCCGCTGTATTAATTTAAGCAAACAATCTAAAATTCTGATTTTTTGCACACTTATACTTGAAACATGAGGGCTTGTAATGACAGTTCAGAAATTTCGAAAAGGTGCAAGGTTTTTTTTGTTAGGAATATAGAATTATCAAAATCGTGCATCTAAAACTTCACCCTGCGGCGAGCAATGTGAATTATTGAAAATTTCTATACATATATATCAAATCAAATGTAGTAAAAACATTGACGAAGTTTTAAAAAAAAAAATTAGGTCTCTAACTTTAACGGTGGTAGAAATATAAATTTGTATCCAAGAGCCCTGGAGTGCGCTCAGCCCATCGTGAACCGCGTCGCGACGGAATTGTTCGTGCATTCACTGAGAGGTGAATTTTCTGACTTTTCCAGTTTTGTGCGTTCGTATGCGAAAAACAGCTAAGGCTGATTTAGTATCAAAGTTTGAACCATATTCAACAGTTGCTTCTCCTCGAACTGATGTCAAAGTGGGTGTGACCAAAAAAAAAACAACTTAAGCTACTTGAATCAAGAAAAAAAATCTAAGATCTCTCGTGAAAACCGCAGTCTTTTATTCAAAATACTATCCGAGAAAATTCTTCATGAAGAAACATTTTGCGGGAACTTGTGACCTCACACCGGCTAACCGCCGAAATCATAGCCTTCTGTTTGTTCAGTGGTTAAACCGTGCCCAATACTTTAAGTGGTTGCAATTTGCTTTAAGTGAGAGCGTTGACTTTTGTCTTGGAAAATTTTACACATATTTTAACTGTGCCTCCGAAGCCGGTGTGACGTCACAGCCTAGGCGGTTGTCATTTTAAATCACCAGCCATAACTTACTAATGAGATATGACTTTGTCTTTAGATTACTTTAGAAAATGAGCTTCACACAAAGCATCATTTGCTTCTGGTTCCTACACAGATTGTGTCTCGTTTTATTCGGACAGTTTCGTCAATGTTTTCGGGTTAAAGTGTGATCAAGTTTTCGACACATTCGACACACACGAATATAATAGAGCTACGAGTGAAGCTGACAGACGATCTCTGCGAAAATCATCCTATAACAAATGTGGAAGCCCAAAATATATTGGAATAAATCTATCTCAGGGACCTGTTTACAATTTGGTCAACACATAAGACTCAGCTTGTAGAGCTGAATCAACCAACCTATTAGAATGCAATCACACTTCTTCCAACCTCCGCTTTACCAGATTATGGGGCTTGTATTTTTATACGCTCCACCGATTGGTTCCTTTGGTAACATCGTCTGAGATTTATTAAAGAATGTTTTATCCTCCAAACCAGTAACATTTGACTACAAATAGTGATGGGATTCTACCATAGTAGGCCTTTGTTGCAAATAGACTTTTCAAATTTAGTCAATGGCCAACTAAGATAGATGCCGTTAGTTAGTTAAATGCAGGTTAGGTAAGTGGTTCCATCGACCTCTACACTGATGATGAATAGCCAAATCCAATATTTTAAATACTGATATTTTTTATCTATAAAACGTTTCCTCTGTCTACGTATCCATGTTTAAACGTCAACCCAATAATATTTTGAATCTGTTTGACAAATATTTTAGTCTCACTGAAATAGAATGAACCAGCACAAAGAATGAAGAAGGGTTTTTGTTGACTTGATCCGAATATGGACTTGAAGGATCCTCAAGAAGAGAGTATTAGAAAGCAAGACTTGGGAAAAAGTTCATTACAATATACATAAGAACCAGGGTTTCTATGAAACAGAATGAACAGAATATTTAATTTAAGTAGACCATGTTACCAAGGAGGAAGTTATGCATACAGTAGAAAAAAAGGAAGTATTTGAAAATGTAATAGCTACACTACCTCTATATTGGCGAAGAGGAACTCAGTGAAAAGTAGAGCATAAAAAATAGAAGATTTTCAAGTCCGTGGTCAATAGGATCTCTCGAAATCAGCTATTAGTAAGCTAGGAATTATTCTCAAATCCCAAGGCTTTCCTCTATAAACCTTGAAAGGGGAGTTGTTAAGTAATGTGTGCTGCCGATGCTGATGTCGAATAAACTACAAATTGCACAACTAGCAATGGACAGGGCCATGCTTTGTAGCATGCTAAATGTTTCTGTGCCTTTTTTTTCCAAATATCATTTTATAAATTAAATTGTCGCTTTGAATGCTGACACTCTATTGACTGCCATTAATAAAAGAAGGTTCCTGCTGCCAATAATAATACCTAGCAATTAACTTTAAGGGCACGATTTTCCTTTAAATTTGAAGTACCAGTTCAGTACCAACACTTCCGTTGGCTTTTTTTTGAACGGAAGCTCTGCTTGTTTAGCTTGTTCTCCTATTCTTCCCTAATAAAACAGAAACGTCCTGAGAATGCTCCCATAAAACATTGAAAACATCCCAGCTAAAGTTCATTTCACGAAACGAGATAGTGAAAGTAAACAAATTTGGACAGGTATGTCAAATTTTATTGGCTAGAAAAGGATTATACTCCGCCCTAGGCAGGACCGTCTTAGGTTGTTTTGTATTTCTCTCCTCTAAGTATATTGCATAAAATATTTCCGGAAATTTTTGAAAATTTTGTCTGAAGCCAATTTTCTTCGGCGCTATGAATGGTTTTGTTCAAAAAAATTGGTTGAAGACGGATTTTTTTAAAATTTCCCTTAGGAAATATTTTATGCACGTGTTATATTTTGATAGGAAATTTCCCGAGTTTAGGTTAGTTTATTTACTACGTTGTGTCGATTTTATTTATGCTGATTGTTATTGATCTTTCCCATTTAAATTGCGTTTGTCAAAAATATACACTTTGACAGATTTCTGACATCAATGCATTTTAAATGGAGAAGCGGGCATCAATGTCAAAAATGACAATTCTGGAAATTTTCTCCGGGATATTTCCAAAAATTTCCACTTATTAATATTGACAATTTGTATGCAAAATTTCCAGTGTAATTTGCACAAGGGAAATTTCCGAACGAATTCTTCAGCGGAATCTGTTGAACCTGATTTTGTTTTAATCTAAATTGCTCACTAATTTAAATTAAATATTGACTCATATGACAACCTAACAAGAATAAATGTCATTGGCAGTCATTAGTTGTAATTCATATTTTTGCAGTCCTTCTCTGAATTTTTAAGCTCCGCCTGTTTTTTTAACTCTACTATATGTCGTTTCGTGGAGTGAACTTTAGGTCCCTATTTACCCGCAAAATGTCTGGGATGTTTCTGGCAATGACCATGTCATCATTTTTAAGATTCTAGAAACATCCCACAAAGATGTCCCTGAAACATTCTGGTATGTTGCATGGCCAATTACCGTTATTTTTTGCATATGCCAGAAACATTGCTAGTATTGTTCGTCGATTTTAATCTGATACTCGGACGGAATGTGAGCTGGTGGCTCCCTACATTAGAACGCCAATGGTTACCTGACGTCACACCTGTTTTTGCCATATGAAACACCCCCTCGCTCCTCATACCGCAAGTATCAGTTAAAAATCGACGAACAATATGTATAGTCTTTTTAAAGTCAGTTGAAACAAGGTAAAGGTAAATCACAACTGGTCATCGAATACTTTCATAAGAAATGCACTGCCACTAGTCAGCCACCAGTTGCAATTCATTTTTACCTTGTTTCAATTGACTTTACAAAGACTATACCTTTCAGATTTTTTTTTTTTTGTCAAAATAAGGTGAAGAAATTTTTTTATATTTTACTGAACTGTTATGACCATTCGTTCCTTTCAAATTTTACCATTCCATTTGCCCTGGAAGGTTGATCCTGGCCTGGGAACCGCCATTTTCCCAAGTCGAATATCGTTTATAGGTACCATTCTCGTGGAAAAAGTACCTTATCGGCCGCAGGCACTAGTTTGACGGAATAAAGTTGCGTAGGGCAATGCTCCGTTAATTACTGGAAAATAAATTATCGAAAGTCTTGTGATTATCGTTTATTTCGAGTTTGAATTTCGAACCCCCTCGTGGTAAGTTTTTTTTAAATTATTAAAATGTAATAGTTGGTCATGGGAATGCTTCTATTTTACTTAGGGTCTTTTCAACGAGCCACTATTCGAACGAAACCCCATTCTCGTGGAGCCTCATTTATTCCAGGCAGATCGTTTGGCTGGAGTTTGGGCATAGAGATTTTGGAGTGATTTTCTAGAGGAATCAATTTCCTTACGTGTCGATACCTGTCCCTCAACCTTTTGATAAAGACTGTGAACTTCTATAGCCTAGCCTCTTAACTTATGTGGCAACTATATTGGTGTAGATACATTGTGATATTATTTTTTTGGAGTTTGGTGAATCTAATTGAGGGACGAGGGTTAACCTCTATCTAATGATTTTATTTCAAGTGTTTTACCAACCACTAATTTTATCTTTTTAAATTTGATTTCTTAATTGATTTTTTTATTCTCGTCACTGTAAATTGAATTTGATTTCACCGTGGAATATACACTATTTTTTACTTTCCATTACTTTGATTATTTTATTGATTTTACCTATGTCAAGATTTAGTTGTAGTTGGAGTTATATGCCCTATTCATTTCTTTTTCAGAATTATCAATTACCTTTGGCTAATTGTTTTTGTTCCTGAATTTTCACTCTTCAATATTTCACGTAATTCAATTATTTATTTATTCTCACAAATTCAGTGGCGCCCTTGCCATTCTGTACATACTATTGACCCACCCCTAATAATTATTCTCTGAACAAACTGAGCATATTAAAGGCCTCTAGTTAATTCCTTGACAAAAGGGGTTACAGCTTGGCATGACTTCAAGGGATATAATTTCGAATAAAGTAATCCATCAGAGTGCTGCTGTTACTGTCCGGAAGTCGCACAACTGAAGAAGCGATGAGTTGGCCATATAGTGAGACAAGATCAACATAATGTTTTGAGCTGGCGCCCGAGGAAGGCCAATAGGTGCGTTGACAGACCTCAGACACGATGGCAGGATGACATACAAAATATCGCAGGAAGTAATTGGATCTAAACCAATAAAGTTAGAAGGGCTTGGAAGAATTTGAAAGAGTTCTAGAAGTTGATCACTACCTACTGGCTGATAGAAAACAGGCAATAAGTTCCAGATAGCCAACATATTCGCCGATACTCGAAGGAAGAGAAGGAATTATGGCGGAGACGTAAGTAATATTGTTATGCTTCCAAAAAAAGAGGCAAAATTAAGCCTGGTAATTTCACCATTAGTCGAAAGCAGCAAAAAAAAAAAACAATAATCAAAGCTTTAAAAGTTGTCAGAGTAATAGTATTTCGGTTTATTCGTTTTGTTTTGTTCCATCTCCGCCGTCATACAATTATTGTGTTAAATATTCCAAAACAGCTCGTATATCGCCGTCTATGTTGCGTTGACAGCTAATAGGCCAATGACAAGTGATGACACAAATTAAGAGCAGAACATAATAGATTTTAGTCACATAATTACGAAGAACTCAATAATTTATATTCCCCAAAACCCCTCAAGAACCCTCTCGGGTCTCAAGTATATTATCTCCAAAAACCATATCATGCACGTAATGAATATGTTTACGGTTTGGGGTGCGTTGAATAGCGAAAGATCACGTGAGTCTGGATCTATATGGATGTCTTTATGGCCTCAATATTGAAGAGAATATGAGGCTCATTTTGGACTTTATTGCTCTTGAGGTATTTATGAAATTGTGATGAAAAGCTATTAGAATCTTTTTAAGTATAATCAATTGGAAGCTTGTGGCTTTAACCATAAGACAGATAATTTTATTAAAATTAAAATTGGCTTAACCCCAAATTTGCAGCTTGCATGGAAGTTTAAACTAGGTAATTTCGTAAAGTGATAAGATGAGAAGTTTTTGGCGCAGCACTCTTAACGAGGTGTAAAATTTAATTATTTTGCCAAAAACTTTGTTTATCTAACACTTGAAACTGAACCTCAGATGCTGAAAATTGGATTGGTATCTTGTAGGTGCTTAATACAACACAATGTTGTCTTTATTGCTATACTACCAAATCAAATCAAATCATTTATTTAACATGTCAAATTACACAATATGTTTACATGCGTCAAATTATCAATAAGAATAATATGCTCCCTACAACCACAAACTGGAATTGGGGATAAAAAAAATTGAAACTTAAAATCTAAAACAGACAGCTGTACTACAATGGTTACCCACCTTACAATTTTATCACACAAGTTTAAAACAGATCAATAAATAAAACAACAAGAAAAAAAAAAGAAAAATAAAGTTAACAAAAATTAGTTAAAAATAAATTGAACAAACACATGTTTTGAGGGTACTTATTTTCAGTGATTTGAAAATTTATTTCATCAATTAATTTCTGAACGAATCTTGGATGCAGGTTTACATAATTATGGTATTTTTAATACCCATTTAGAAAAACCCCATCCTTATTCATCAATCACTAATCAAATGAAACAAAAAATTACCTACAAAGGATGACTGGTACTTCTAAATAGGTATTAAAAACTCTATAGAATTACAAGTCTTATCACAGCAAGTTTTTTTAGGAGTACCTTCAAATTTTTCTCAATGATTCAGCTATTTGTAAATGCTATCCCTAATAACCAAATCAATCGCTTTGACCTCGGATTCAAGGCTTTTGTTGCTTTCATAAATCTATATACAGTGTGATTTTTTAAGTGTGCAACATATGGGGATTTTTTTTAGTAATAGCACAACCCAAATACAAACAAGGCCAAAAGTTGGTGCATGTCTGATAATCATATTAGGTGCACTAAGAATGTGCAAGTCAAACAGCATACAGGGTAGCTCAAACAATATCAAAGCTGGTACTGTAAAGTACCCTTATTTTAGAAAATTCAGCAAAATGTTATAAAGAAAAGTTGTTTGGAATTAAAAGTTATGCCTAAATACCAAAACATAGCCTCCTAAGATTTTTTTTATTTTCTTTCGAAAAAAATCTAAATTTCTATATTTTTTTTATTTTTTATTTCCGCCCTTGAGACTTAAACAAAACATTACTAATGATAATAGCCATATTAAAAAAACTCTCCTTAAAGTGCAAAAGTTTTATTTTATTTAAGTAAATATTAGTAGAATTTTGATATTTTTCGAGCCACCCTGTATGCTGTTTGACTTGCAAACATCCTAAGTGCACTTAATATGATTATCAGACATGCACCAACTTTTGGCCTTGTTTGTATTTTGATTGTGCTTTTTCTAAAAAAAAATCCCATATGTTGCACACTTAAATAATGACACTTTATATATAAAAATCAATGTTTGTTTGCTTGCTGGGTTTGCGCCTTATGCGCTCCTACACCACTTACCCGATTACGATGAAACTTTGGTAGGTTGTTATGGCCATCCCAAAGAAGGTTTGTGGATAGGTTACGCATCTCGGAAAAAGAAATTAATTATTAATTTAATTATAAACAAACTCATTCGCATTACATAACAACATAACCCAACTTTTTTTTGACAGCATGAAACAACGTTGCCACATTTCATTTATTTAGGCTTGCCATTCAACCGACGTGACTTTATTATTTTTTGAATTCGAGAACGGCTGGACCGATCTTGAATTTAATACCACGTATCTCTATATAAGCCGAATTCGATTGACCTACATTAGTTCGATTTGGGTTTAATTCTTCTGATCTAGATCATTTTTTTGTTGATGAAGGTGTACTGATCCAACCTCAATCGAACACAGTGTGGTTCACTTAAATTGAACCAGATCGATCTAATCCGGTCAATCGAATTCGGCTATAGAGGGGAGTGATATAGGCTATTTTTTATCCTGAGAAAAAGTTCAGTTGCGCGCTTGGAACGCCTATAAACAACCCGGGGTGCTCTAGAGCAGCTCTGGAGTGCTTAAAATGCGTCACTGAACTCACTGGCAAGCGACTCTGGTTTGACCTGAATTTAATTCAGCTACTATATACGGTAACACAACATTTACTAGGTATTTAATTCAGAGATATTTGATAATTCAGAGGCGGTAGGCGGTACGAAGTTCGCCGAGTCAGCTAGTTCATTATATTATTCAATATGATTCCTAATATCAGTTTTGCTTCCAAACTGCAAAACTTATTACCAAATATTCAGTCCGTGACATAAACAAGAACCGAACCGGATACGATTGGCAAATTTTTATTATATGTGTCGCGTAGTAATAAAACTATTTGGTTCTGTCAAAATTCAAAATTCAAAAATTCGAAATTTAAAATTTTATTTACGCAAAAAGCATTCTACAAATAGTTAAAATCTTACAATAAATAAATTACAGTCAAACAAAAAATAGATAGGACAATCTTAATTAACAAACAGAACCTTAAAAATAACGCAAAAACCACAACATAGAGATAAAATAATACAATCAGTCAACAAAAAATTATTTCAAGATGGCAAAATATACATTTAAAGATACAAGCTCTTCTTAACTTTGCTACTAAATTTACTAAACGAATCACAAAATATATCAAGATCATTTTTCTTTATCACATCATTAGCTAGTTTACACATTCTATTCAGAGGCGAATTCATCCCATAATTAGTTCTATGGAATTCAATATCAAAAAGCTCTTTATTCCTGGCGTTTACAGCCGAAACACGAATGCCCACCGCCGCAAGTAGGTCTGGTGCATCTATAATACTATTAATAATTTTGTAAAAGGTTATAATATCAAAATACTTTCTCCTATTCTCAAGTGATGCAATACCAAGTACTCTCATAATGTCATTATAATTTATTTGATCATGCGGGACGTTTAATTTAAATGCAATTCTACTAAGAAACTTATGACTTGAACCCGCTCAAGCTTTTTGACATGCACATTATAATGCCATAGGCGCCGGAACCATGGGGGCAATGGGGGCTTGAGCCCCCGTAGGGAATTAACTATGGGGGCGGAGCCTCCATAGTGATTTTAGTGGTGGGTGTTGTGGGTAGGTACAAAAATATTGAGTTCCTAACTACTTATTTATATATCAAACTTGTGACTTTTATGTTTTATGTTTTTGTTATTTTTGCTATACCTACTTCAATAAACAGTTTGAATATTTTATTTTGTAGTATTATTTAAGCCTGTTGTATCTCCAATGATTCGTTGGATTATTATTTCCTTTCCTTTTTTTTTTCATGAGGTATGTTTACATTACCTAAATATATCATGATGTACCAAAACAATTTTTTACCTAGTTTATCATGGAAAATTTATATATAGACCGGACCAAGCTACTAGACACATTAGGAGTAATCAAACGCATTAGCTTGTACCCGGTTAAGGCGAATCGAATCGATGCTGCCCACTGGCGTTGGCAGGGAGGGGGACAAAGGGGCATTTACCCCCGTCCCCTAAAGGCCTTTAGATTTTATTTCAAAATTAAAATAAACAAAAAAATCAATTCAATTCTTGGGTAAATAATCAAATACATACATAAATTATATTAAGTAATGTTCTACTATAAATTCTTATCAAAATTTATGTTGAAATGGGCGCATCCCCGCTTGCCCCCACCATTAGAAGTTCCAAAAATACCGTGAAAAGACCCAAAAATTTCGAGCCTGCGGCGGAGCTTCTTGCAAATTTCCTGCAAATTTGCCCCATCCCCTCAATAAAAAATCCTTGTTACGCCAATGGTGCTGGTCCCATTTAAGTCTATGTGTCTAGTAGCCTAGTCTATATAATGTAGTAAGGAAAGATTTTTACTACGGATTGTTGCAGAGGAAAATAATCGATGAAACACAACTAATTTGAATAAACTTTAATATCGTAATTGGGAGCAAAACTAATTACATAAGACCCATAAAAGCTTAATAATGCACGTGTTTTCTATTCTGGAATCTAATCGAGTGCCCACGGCCAAAAGCTGACATTGACATTGTCACTTTTCGTGGGATGTCACTTCTGTCACCACCGAAAGCAGTGTTGCCAAAACAAAATAAGACGGTAAAGAAGAGAACTGTGAATTGGCGTGCGAAATTCAAATTTAAATGCTACAATAATTAATTCTGCTCATGTTATTTTTTGAAGCCCCAGCCTCCATAGTAATTTTGAAATTCCAGCGCCTATGGTTCTTGCTTGTCTAATGAAATTGTTACTTAGTACCCATGGTTTGCCACAACGGGAATCTGGAATTTTTATAAAGCTGACGATGGTCTTATCAAACTGAAACGTGTTTTATTAAAATATCAGGGAGTCAACAAGTACCTATTACCTACAACACTGAAATATGTATAAACAAAAATTATAAACTTTATATTAATAAATGAATGGTTAAAGGACCCTGCACGCTTCTTATGGAATTTCTGACCGCGGTCAAATTCAACCAAATTTCAGTATGTTATAGATCGCACCTTTCTGATCAATACCTACCATGGGCAGAACTTAATCCTATGACTAGTTTTTGAGATACAGGTAGTTTAAACACACATTTCATATGCTGTATAAACAGGATAGTTTTTATTTTTCCTCTTCATCCATTATAGCCAATGGCAACAAAACCGTTGAAAGCCACACCTGAACAGTCAGGATTTATCCATAGGACTAATTTCTTTTAAGGACAATTCTTTGAAGGACCACTTGACCTATAACCAAGAAAGGAGTAGGAAAAAAAACACTTACATACTTATTCACTAATAATAATAAATTTTGTACAAACTTTGCAATTCACAAAAGGCACAAATGTCAAAAAATCCGTGATTGCAAAGAAAACCACACTCTACTTGTCTTGTAGACCAGAACAAACTTGTTGCTAGAGCAGACACTCGATTGAAGACTTCGCAGAAAAACATATCTAATATAGTAGTCAGAGAAAATGTGAGTAAAAGCCTGGAATAATTCTCCAGGGGCGTAACCGAGGAATTAACACTCAATTAACTAGCAATTTTGTACCACGATAAATTAATTACTGATTTTGTGCGAGAAACACGAGACTGTGCATTTAGAGTTCTGCAAACGGCAACAACCCTTCTCGATCACTGAAATGGTACTGCCCGCCCTTACTGGCGTCTGCCTTTCTCTGCTTATCTGAATATAAAGGTTGCAACATCATGCCAATAGTGTGATTTTAACAGGTTTTAACTTGTACCTTTAGGATACTGTTTGGGGAATTTTATAATTTTTTTTATTTTTGGAGAATAATTTTAATTTTAATAGGGATTTGAAATACGTGATTTCCAAACATATGCATTTACATCTACCTCTCACCTGAGCGTGAGGATACCTGTCCATCCTGGTATTATTAGGTGACAGGTAGATGTAATCTATCTATACAGGGTGTCACGAAAGGTTTGTTACAAACTTCTAGGGATGGTAGATCTCGTAAAAATAAAACTTTTTTTTTAATAAACATGTGTCCGGAAATGCTTCGTTTTCCAGATATACAGAGTGGCCCAAATTTCAGCCTCATCATTGGGATCTCGGTAACCGTAAGAGATACGGGGTCGGTTAAATAATGGCAAAGTTGCGCAGTTTTATGACCAATGGAATGCCGTTTTGAAACTAGAAACATTAATTTTCTTCAACCAAAGCCAAATTCACCATCGAAAAAAACTGAATTTAATTCAGCTAATAGATACGTTAACACAACATTTAATAGGTATATTTAATAATTCAGAGGCGGTACGAAGTTCACCGGGTCAGCTAGTATAATATAATATATAAATGCATATAAAATGTGCGTATTTCTTGGACATTAAACTACCTGTATCTCAAAAACTAATCATAGGATTAAGTTGTGCCCATGGCGGTTAATGATCAGGAAGGTGAGATATATAACATACTAAAATTTGGTTAAATTTGACCGCGGTCAGAAATCCCATAAGAAGTGTGCGGGGTCCTGAAAAAATATTGATAATTTCACTAAAATACAAAATTCATGTAACAAATATACCGTCATAGGTCTAAGCCCAACTAACAAGTGGTCTCTTCTCTACAAAGTCCGACAAAGCACAAACTGAAAATCACCAGCCCGAAACCCGTTTGTAACTGTAACCAACGAAGTAATTAATTTATAGGGACTCGATTGCCGCTTCATTATCATACTAAGCAGAATCATATGTATTGCATATTCTAACTGTGTGTGGAAACAATACAACCTCATAGTATGAAGTAATGGATTGGATGGTACACCTTGCGCTTGAAGTATGAATTTTCCAACAATTTTTTTTGCTACACTCTACAAACACTATAGAGGTAATTACATGAAAAGGCAAACATCACAAATACAACCATGCACCTTGCCGGGATTCGAACCAGGGACCATCAACACAGTTTCATCAACATGTGAAGCAGATGCACTAACATGCTGCCTGGTCGGCATTTTGATTAAATACAAAACAATCGAAATCCGACTTATACAATTCCGCAATATCAATCTTGTGTCGACAAAACACGGGTGCCTGACAGATTGAAATATACCGTTGAAACCGTCGCTCCCAAGCTATCGGCAGCGAGAAAGGGAATTTTATCCTCATTTAATAAAAGCTATTAAGATACAAGAAAATCGAAACAAAAGGAGGCGCGATGACGAATGAGTTCGATAACCCTATATAGCTGAATTCGCAGAAAGCCTCGAGATTAACGAGGCTTTTATGAAAATTTTCGTAGTTTCGTGGTGTGCACCTCGAGGAATACGATTGGTGGTTTTTTATGTACACGCAATAAACGATATTAAACGCAAAAAAAATATGAATCTTAAATTTATAAATAAATAGAAGATAATTATTCCTTTGCTTTTTTTTTCTATATTTTCTGTGACGCTTTCAAACTTTCCAGCCCTTGTTTTTACAGAATCGAAAGAGCATACAATACAGAATTACTTCTTTTATTAAATAATTTCTTATGACCGAATTGTAACAACACTACCTGATAATAAAATAACTGAAGTGTAGTGATTTCTCTCGAAGCGAAGCCGGTATTTTCACACTAGTATGGTAAAGTTTCATTTGCCGGATTTCTATGTAGAAAACAAAAATTATCGGACAATTTGTAAGAATTAATCTTACAGTCAGTAAGTAGCTCTTTGGAATGTAGTATCTTGGGAAAAACTATATTTTCCGGTTTGATAATCTTAAGGATGATACTGGACTAGCTTTAAAGGGCTTATGGAGTTTCGGCTCATACCAACATACACCACTACACGACAGTTGTTCAACAAATCTCTCATAGCCTTGTAAATAATAACTCATAGTTATTTTGCTAAGAATGTCCCTCAAAATATGAAATGAAATTAAGAGTAATTGTAATTCTATATGTCTATAAATGTTCAATTTTGGAATAAGAGTTTAACCAGATTCCAATTTTCATTAAATCCTCAATCTGTTACAAATAAATTATATTATTTGCAATTTGAGACAAAAGAACCTATAGGGTCGTGGAATTCAAAAATAAGAAAACGTGTAGCTCCTTTATGTCAAATAAAACCACTTAAAATTCAACAAACAACAATTTTATTAAGTGAGTTAACAAGTCAGAAACCGAGGGTTGGTTTTAAAAAAAATTACTTTATCAACAATCCGAAATTATTACCAGCGAAAGCACGTTACAATAAATGTTAAAATTATAATTAATTTCGACTGACTGACTATCCTAGGAAAATACATAATATATTTATAATAAGCTGAAAAGCACAACAAGCATTTTAAGTGAGGACTCCGCAAATAAACGTAATATAACCACAGCATATAACTCCTCCCTTCTCCTCCCCTCAAGCTGAAAGTCATTGAAAAGACACTTATACCTTGTCAAAATGATCACAAAAATTACTGTTATATGACGTTTGAAAATAAAATATTTTATTCTCAAAACTAGGTATCAAAGCTATATTTATTTCTCAGGGGACATTTAATGTTACCCATGTGAACTTTTCCGCGTGAGGTCGTTGCTATTGTTTTTCGTACTGGGTCAACAGTTTCAACTCGTGTCTGAGGTGTAAACTTATCGGCTAGTTTTTGACGTCTATGCTTTTTAATGTATATTTTTTGTTCTGGGTGGAATAATGTTGGTTTATCGGAAGTTTCATTAATCTTTCCTATAACTTTTTCTTTCTGATTTATAAGTTTTTCGTTGATGGTTAAATATAAGAGTTTAGACTTATTTTTATGTTCTGTGACATAATCTGTCAATAAAACTTGATCTAATTTTAGGTCAAATGGATCGTTTGGGATAATGTGTCCTGAAATAACATCTATTGGTTTGAATTGTCACCGAATGAATGGTGTGATTATATGCTAGGATTGCATATTTTATTTTTTGGCTGATAGGTTTCTTCAGAAAGCCACGATTATTTAGAATGCTTACGTGTTCGGGGAGAAGTTCGAGTGTAATCTCTCAAAAACACCGTTTGACTGGGGATGCTCGGGCGAGCAAAAATGAATTTTCATTTTATGAAGTTGTAATAATTCTGCGACCACTGTATTTTTAAATTCAGTTCCGTTGTCTAAAATGATTTTGGATGTAACACCGTGATGTGAAAAAAACGACATTAAATTATCGCTAATTTCGGTGGCTGATAATGAATTTAGAGCGTGAGCTTATGCGTACTTGGAAAAACTATCAATAATTGTGACAAAATTTAACTTTATCTAATGTATATGTATCAAGGTGAATAGTTTCGAAAGGTTTGGTTGCCGTGGGTGTAATATTCATTTCCATATTAAGTGAGTGCCGTTCGTATTCACTTTGTTGGCATATTTCGCATTCATTGATGTACGACTGACTCTTTAAGATTTGACCAATAATACTTTTGTTTAATACGTAGGTACTTCGGTTTCCTTGATTCCGCGATGGTTCGTCTGACTCTCATGGTAGTTCTGTATTATTTTCGGTATACTTTTTCTGTCTACTATGTCGATTAATTTTTTCAAACGTCTTCTAATTCCAATCGAGTGCCATTTAAAATTTTTCCTAACCACTTCGTAGAATGGTTCATATGTATCCGGGCTCTCGAAATAAGCATAGTATAATTTACCTGGCACGTTTTCTTTTATAAAATTAATTGTTTCATTTTCAAAATTATTTTCCGATATTTGAACTAAAAATCTTCTCTTCTTTTCAAATAAAATTAGTCGGTTTGTTTTGGCAGGTGAGTGCATGACCTTTGTGACGATTATTTGATTTACTCCATAGTTAACAGCTGATTCTTTAACCCGAGAACGCTCGCAGCACGGTCATTTTGCCGCCAAGCTTATATTTTTCCCCTTCCACATTTATTTGGGCCGCCATTGTACGACCCGCTTAGGAGTCTTCCTAGGTCGAACCGACGGGCCAGTATACTTTAAGTTTTAGTCAGAGAAATTGACGATTGGTCGTTTCAACCGACGCGCGAGCATTTTAAGGTTTGTACCAAATTATTTATTGTTTACAAGAAAATTGGGGGTCACAATCAAATAATTGTGGCAAAATCGAATAGATAATAACTTATTATGAATATTTACGTACCTATTTATTTTGTAGAATGGATTATGAAAAAGAAATCCAACGTTTGCAAGGGTTATATGAGGAAGTTTCAACAGACGAAGAGATAGTTGGAGGCGATTCGGACTCTGAAGAAGACATTCTGGAAGAAAGCGATCATGATACGAACTCAGAGCAGTCAGACGCTGATCAGAACGATGACAGTATTGATGGTGATTCATACGACGATGTGCCTTTGTCTCAGCGCCTTGAGAATTATGTGGGAAAATCTGGGATGTTATGGTGTAAATATCCTCCGATAAGCCGTGTCGCAAAAACAAAACCAGCGAATATTATAAGATTTCATGAAGGTCCTACAAACAAATCAAAATTTGCTGTAACACCACTAAGCTCCTGGAACTTATTTTTCCCTGATGATGTTATAGAAGAAATAGTGTTATGCACAAATGTAAAAATTCAATCTGTTCGTGCTAACTATACACGGGAAAGAGATGCCAAAGATACAGACGTCATTGAACTAAGAGCATTTATGGGACTGTTATATTTGGCCGGCGTTTCACGTGCTTCACACCTAAATCTTTCGGATTTATGGGCCACTGATGGCACCGGAATAGAATACTTCCGATGTGTTATGACTTTGTCAAGGTTTCAGTTTATAATGCGCTGTATCCGGTTCGACAATATACATGACCGAGAAGCTCGTAAAAACACAGATAAGTTAGCTCCCATCAGGCAATCGTTTAATGGATTTGTAAAACGATGTCAAGAAAATTACACTATTGGAGCAGATACTACAATAGACGAAATGCTGGAAGCTTTTCGAGGACGCTGCGGTTTCCGACAATACATAAAAAGTAAACCTGCTCGATATGGCGTTAAATTTTTTTCTCTAGCCGACTGACGATCCTATTATACTTATAACATGGAAATTTATGCTGGGCAACAGCCAGACGGTCCTTTCAAGCTAAATAATAGTCCTGCCAACGTTGTCAAGCGGCTTGTTGATCCTATTCTGGGATCAGGGCGCAATATAACCATGGACAATTGGTTCACTTCAATTGACCTGGCCCATGACTTACTAAAGGAAAATTTAACAATTGTCGGGACTATCAGAAGAAATAAAAGAGAGCTTCCACAAGAATTCGTCGATTCTAGAAAGAGGGAAGTGAAGAGTACAATTTTTGGATTTACAAATAACATAACTCTGCTTTCCTATGTACCTAAAAAAGGTAAGACGGTTTCATTGCTATCGACGATGCATCATCAGGGTGAGGTTGAAGATAATGTGAACAGGAAACCAATAATTATATCATATTATAATAAAACCAAGGGTGGTGTAGATAAAGTCGACGAGATGAAAGGCAGTTATTCGGTTTCGCGAAAAACTGCTAGGTGGCCTCTAACAATTTTTTTCTGTGAAATGAATATTGGCGGAATCAACAGCCAGGTCATTTATGAGTTCAACACCAAAGCAAATTTGAAGAGACGTGAATTTTTGAGGAACCTTTCCAAGGAGTTATGTTCTGAGCACATACATAGACGGCTGACAATGGATATACCTTTGAATATACGCACCAGTATTCACAACGTGCTCAGAATTCCTGTGTTGCCAACCAGAAGAGCTGAAAGTGTTGTAGGAAGATGTGGATATTGTAGTGCAAAGAAAAATAGAAAAACCACCACAACCTGTCAAACTTGTTCAACCTATGTTTGCAAGGAACACAGGGTAGACATTTGTGTAAGATGCGTAGGAAATGAAGAAAATTAGAACCTTTTTTTTGATTAAGAATATCACTTTGTTTTTTTTTTTTTTTTTTGATTGCGAGTTTGTCATTTTTATTTTTATTCAAAAACATACCTTCTTTATGTTTATAGTCAATAAAGTATCCAAAAAAAGTATATCAATAGTTGAATACCTTCAACAAACATAACAAATCCTGAAAAATTTATGGGTTTCCTAGTCGGTCAAAACGACCAACTGCGAGCGTCGACGTAACTTTTCAGGTGCGAGTGTTCTCGGGTTAATTGGAATTCCAACAATAGGATCTTGTTCAGCATTAGTATGGATAGTTTCATCATCGTCTTCAGCTGTTGCTTCGAGGTCAGGTTGCGCCATAGTTGATGTTTGGTCTAGGTTCTCAATCTTTTTGCTGGTTGTTGGGTTATTTTCCATTCTAGCTTCTTCCCCTAAGTCTTTATTGAATTCTTCAATACATGATACTAGATTCGATATATTGCCGGTTTCTTTAGTGTGTAATTCAATATGGCTTAGGGCGTCTGCATTTGTATTGAGTTTACCCTTTTTATAAATAATTTAATAATCAAACTCTTGTTGTTTGATTCGCTAGCGTACCCATTTCGATGTGGGGTCTTTATAATTGAGAAGCAATTGCAATGGCTTATGGTCCATTATGATATTGAATTTTTATCCGTAAAGGTAGGGTCGGAAGTACTTCGTCGCCCAGATAAGACACAGGCGCTCCTTTTCAATAGTGGAATAGTTTTGTTCTGAATCATTCAAAGTGCGAGATGCATAGGCTATGGGCAAATCTTGTCTAATGGGCACTTGTGATAACACAGCACCTAGGGCTACGTTACTAGCATCACATGTTAGGTTAAATGCCTTCGAAAAGTCTGGGTATTGTAGTTTAGGTTCATCTACAAGTAATTTCTTGCAATTTTCAAAACATTCCATAAATTCCTGGTTGTGTTCAATCTTTGCACCTTTCTTCAAGCATTTCGTGAGGGGTTTTGTGATTTTTGCACAATTATCTATAAAACGTCTATAATATCCAAGTAGTACGAAATAGTTATTTATGATATAAGTGTTAAAAGTACATTTTTAAGGCACGCATGTGAAAGTTTGCAGAATGAGCGAAGCGAATTCTGCAATTCACATAAGTGCCTTGAAAATACTTTTAATACAAATATCATACAATATTTTTTCTACAAACGGCAATAAGAAGCAATAACCAGTAACAAATTGGATTTCTAGATGAATAATAAGTTGGAAGCATCTTTCCTACATAAAATTATTGAATTTGACATTTGTCAAAAAGTCCAAACAACCAGCACCTTGTTTTACAGGTAATGAAATATCTTGTCAGTTTCTTGAAAGTCTGTCGTGATCAGTAATGCTTTTTGCTGATAATGCAACAAAATACAGAAGAAAAAGAGGGTTGCATCGATCCCTTGAAAAATATAGATGAGGCGGCTAATCGGGCTACCTCAGTTGTTCAAATTTCACCATTAATAACAATATAAATAACTAAAAATACAAACTTTTTTTGACGTTCGCTCTCAAAATTTGATTTCATTTTTAATACTAGTGCTATAAAGACTTTATGGCACTAGTGCGATAAAGTAATATTTTTAATGCTACGGAGGGGTGTTAAAAATTGCATTTTTAACACGTTTGTAGAAAAAATCCTTTAATTTGTTTTGAAGTTTTTGGAATTGGGTAATTTTTTATGGCTTTGATTTTGTATGGATTTGGTCGTTCTCCTTCTGGTGTCACTATACAAGACATTTTTCGTTCTTGATTCCTCGTAATGTACTGTCCATGGTCCTTTGGAATGTGTCGGGAGCGTTCTTCAATCCAAAGGGCATACGTAGAAATTCGTAATGGCCATTTTCTGTATTAAATGCGGTTTTCTGAATGTCGTTCTTATTTATCTTTCTTTGATGAAATCCGCTCGCCAAGTCTAATGTAGTAAAATATTGACATTTTCCTAATTTGTCTAATAGGTCGGTTATATTCGGTAGGGCGTATCTGTCTGTTATGGTTTTCGCATTAACGCCACGAAAATCCACTACTACTCTCCATTTCTGCTTTCCAGAAGCATCCGCTTTCTTTGGGACCACCCAAATTGACGATGACCAGAGAGAGTTGCTTGGGCGAATGATTTTTTGGTCCAACATTTTTTTCATCTGTGATTGGACTTCTTTTTATGTATAAAAGGGTATCTATAGGTTTACTATATACCGGTTGTTCATCAGTGGTTTAAATTGAATGTCTTATGTCACTTCAGTGACATGTTTTCTTGATAAAATATATCTGAGTATTCTTCAGATAATTTGATGATTTTCGATGTTTCTTCTGCATTCAGATGATCCGTACGAATTTGAGAACAATCAAAATTGGCTTTGCATTCAAGTGAGTCTTCGAAATTATTAAGATTTATTTTTTCCAATTTTTCTCGATTAAATGGTTCTACCTTAAATGGTTGCGAAATATCAAGGGTTATTGGTTTGTAAGTTGTATTCAAAATGCTAGTAAAAGCATAACCATTTTTTGCTATACTCAGCGAGTTTGGAATTTCGCAGTTATGTATCCTCTGGTAGGGTATAATAACCTTGCGGTCTTGTATATCAGTTTCAATTTTCACAAGTTGTTCAACTCGAGAAGAAACAGTAACATTATATATCGATGTGTCAGTTTTATGGAACTGCAATCTAATTCTTGCGTATGGGGTTATTAGAACTCCTGCATCAAAATTAATGTTAACTTGTAGGTTTTTAAGATTATCAAGCTCTTAAAAACCATCGAATATGTTGTGAAATTCATATAGGTAGAATTGTTGGAGTTTAAATTCGGAACAATGCAAATGTTTTGATTATTAAAACATGTGGTTTCAGCACCGTTACTTTCAGAAAATATTTGATTAATTATTCTAATTAAATCTTCCGAATCAGAAGATGAGTCAGTTGATTTTTTCAATTATTTCATCTACGTCAGACATAAGTAAAATTGCACTTACAGACTGAATAAGAAAAATTTCATTGCTATAAGGCCCAGCGGTTTGGTTGGCGATATGGTCCTTCCAAATGGTTCTTGGTCCTTGCGAGATTTGGACAATTTGGTTCTAAACTCCGGTTACTTCGAGGTAACAGGTTCACGATGAATTGGGTATTTCGATATCTAGAAAGCCACTCTAACACCTCACAGTAAACAATTAATGTAAGTCCGTTTTTTCCAGTTAGTCCGAATAGCGAAGAACCTGAGGGTGTCAAAATTCTTGAGACTTTTCAATTGAAACTTTTTAAATGAATTTTTGACATATCCAGATTTCTATTTATTTTAAAATTCCACCCTCCCAGTGCTCTTCTTACTAGAGAAGATAATGAGGAAGTCAAACATTAAATGGAAATGGCTATACAGGCCTCGGCCTGGATTCAGTAAAGAGTTGATAGGGATGGACACATAAAAACTCAGTGATAGTATAAACTGATGGTTAAATAAAGTGAAAAATATTAAGGAACATTCTAGAAATCTGAAAGGAAAAAAATAAATAAAAATGAGAATCAACTTGCTTGTTTAGTGGTCAGCTAGAAAATAGACCGTTTTAGAACCAAAACCCTGCAGGAAAACGAGTTTCGTGTTATTTTATACTTAACTGCGTGGTAACCATATCGAACCAATCAGAAGACAGCACACAACACACATAAAAGACCGTATTCACTGCATCAATTCAACACCACGTTGATTAAAAGGAAATAGATAAAAACACACTAGAATCATTTCAATTGTTTACGAATTACAATAATTCAAATTAAGGTTATGTTGAAAACACAAGACCGCTAATTAATTAGGTCATTAAGTTAAAAATAATTATTTCAGAATCAGAGTTAAAGCAAGATAGATATAATTTCTTTAAATAAAAATACCAATGACTGTCAATAAGTGATAATAAAAATAGTTAAAGAAAACTATCACAATTAAAAAAAAAAAAAATTATCAGGTACTAGATGGCGGTACCTTCTCTTAATAACAGATACTTGCATTTTTATGCTCATTATGGATAGATGGCTGTACTGATATTATATTGAATTATTTCAATTTTGTAGATACTTTCTATTACTTAAATTATGAATTATTATTTTGCTGATTCTGAAATGGCAAAAATACAACTTTATATCGAAAAAAAAAAGATCACCAGGAGTTCCTCGAAAACATCACCACACTATCATTATTCATCACTAACTAATTTATTGGGGTTAGACAATTACCATGATGTCTTTATCTAATCGATAAAATAATATTCGTTTTTTCGTTTTTCCAGTTGTAGACTGCCAAGTAACCCCATGGGGTCCATGGTCACCATGCGACGCGGATTGCGGTCCGGGTACCATGTCGCGTTCACGATCAATCCGGGTACAACCTCAAAATGGCGGTCGTCATTGTCCTAGCCTGGATCAGAGGCGAGGCTGTCAAGTTTCCACGTGCCATCATCATCCGGATCCTGCAATTAAAGGTAACAATAATTCCATAAAGTAAAACGTGGCTGCAGGAAAATAATTAGGTTGAAACAAATATGTTATATTGTTTTTTAATGAAATTTTATTTTTCAATAGCTCTCCAACCAATTCTGGGTAAGGTCAATGTCATTCAGTGCTAATATTGCCTTGACATTACATTTTAAAAATATGTGTTTTTAATTATTCATTATAATGTACATAGTATTTAAGAATACCCTTAAAAAATTTACTCGAATCATTCATTAAATAATTTCACAAATAAATATCATCTCGACTAAAATCCTTCGGGATTTGAGCTTTTATTGTTACTAAAACTAAGCTTCCGAATGGTAAATCAAAAACATTGAAAATTAGTTTATCAGAATTAACCCTAATAATCTTTGCAGGTAATCTATGATTGGGAGAAAATGCATTATTCAAATACAGGAGCCCTTTTATTGAATTCAGATTTAACGTTCGGAATAAAAAAAAGTTTCTTATCACTGTTTTCTTGACAATTTGGTACTTAGTTTTTCTGTAGAATTTTTAGCGATTTGTTTCTTTCAAATCCCTTTGTGCAGGAAATATGAAAATAATAAGTGGACTGTATAATTGGTGTAATCAAATCGATCGCGATATGCACAAAATTTGATTTTAATAAAAACTCACTCACCTATCTTGAAGCGTATCACTAAATTCTTGAATAAGAGGGCCCTCTGGAACACTTCCTTTGGGTTGCTCAATCCACCCCGCACAATAATTGAGTTAGTAAAGTTTTTTTAATAATGTCGAAAATCCGAAAACCGAAAGTTGTTTTGTAACCACAAATTAAAGTTACGACAAAAAGTAATGGCAAGAAAAGGTGCATGCCCTTTCACACGCGACACGCGACGGTACTCTCTGGTGCCTTGTCGGACGGGTTCAATCGTAGTGATGTTACTATTTTTAGGACCCGTATGTAGTACCAAAAAGATACAGGTTTTGCGCTGGTGACGTATGTCAGTTTTACCATTCAAACCTGTGCATATTATCAAAAATACTCAATGCTATGAGCGCGAATAGTAATCTTCAAATTCAAAAATATTGTCACCAACGATAAGATGCCAACTTTAGTTAAACCAACGTTAATTAATAATTAATTACACGCTAACATAAATTTAATAAATATTCTTCAACACCCTTGTATAAATAAGTAAAAATAAAATGAAATGAGAAGGATTGTTGCGCCTAAAATTACCCTTAAACTGTTTGAATACTAAATCTGAATTAATAAACCACAATAGGCCTAGGTACCGTAAGACACTCTTAAGGAATGCGGCCAGCGCAACCAAGTGCTCGCGGCTACTCAGTGGTGTGGGAGTAGGTTCAATATTAAAAGTTAAAATAGGGCGCCACTGGTTTATAAAATACAATCCGCGAACTTAAACCAGAAAGTCCCTGATCTCCAAAATTCCTATAAAAATGTACCTACCCAATGTACCTATCCTTCAAAATAAAACAATTTTACCTTGGTTTGGTTGATGTCAGTAGGAATAAAATAAGAGTCAAATTTAAAAACAGTGATTATAAATCTATTTAATAAAATGGGGGGAGGGGGTTTAAAATTGCAAAGGAATTTCAAAAGGCCAATAGGAGGCAATATGTAAAATACCACAATATATATTATTATTTAAAGTGAATGTCAGAATTACCAAAATGTAGTAATGACCAATGTGGCCTTATAAAAGACAATGCAATAAATTTGAGCTTTACCAATGAAATAAATGTTTGACTACCTTAGTTCAATGAGAGTGCAAGAGAACAAACAGTTATTAAAGATGTTAATGATAATAATTAAAACCTGTGCACGCTTATACCATGGTATATCGGGGCGGGTTTGTACAAAAATGTCACCTTAAATATAGTACATTAAAAATCATTGGTACTGTACACCCTTGTAATAATTAAGGCAGTAAAACAACCTTGGAAATATGCCAAGTAAATACAAGAAATACCATCAATAATAATTCAAAACAATAATCAAGACACGTTAAATAACTGTACGGTTACATCACCCCTTTTGGTCCTCCCTGCAGTTTAAACACCCATTTCCATAACTGCTTCCTGACGGCCTCGCAGCCCTTATAACAGACCCAATAACTTCCATTGACTTCCCTTCTTAAAAATGTGCATTACGGTTTGAATTCAGTGTTGTGGGTACTCATGACACCTCAACTTCGAGACTAGTAAACCGTCAAAGAGGAAAACCCAATGGAGAAGGTAAAATCCAGACTAAAAGCCTAACAAAAAAACCTAAAACCCTGAAAGAGTACAAAAGTCTTAGAACTCCTTCATACTTAAAAAAAAATGAAAAATCCCAACCCTCAAATGGTATGTAAAAGATTGGAATTACATAAGCAAAAACCCCTGAAACATGTAGGTTATCTTAAACAAAAAACCCCTTAATTAATAAGCTCATTAATGCCCCTTAAATGATTAATGAGTCTGAACATGGCCTCGTGGAGGTCAAATTGCCCTTTTTTATAGAATCCCAAATATTTACAAAAATTACTGATAAGCTAATCTAAATATTGATAACGAAAAGGTGAATATGAGAATGGTAAAAGCATTTAAAATTACTGGTTACAATTTGGGCTAATTGAACAAAACGTGGCTCTGCTCTTCACACGACAAACCAACAAAATGGCGTAGATTTCGTTTCCAGAAACTTCTGTGTGGTTGGCTTACAAATACGGGTACGACCAAATCCAAAGCTTTCACCCCAAAACCAATTTTAAGCCAGCAACCACTTGAAATCCCAGCGTCTTCAAAAGCTCACAAAAAGGTGGATGTTCCAAGGAACGTTGCCAAGAGGACCGCTGGTAAAATCTGCCAAAAAACTTGTTGCTTGCTCAACGTGCGAATTTAAAAGAGAACGGTCCCTTTTCAGCGATTTATTAGGTAGGCTTCAATATGAAAAATTTTCTAGAATTCCAGTTTTTTTTTCAAGATGTCCTCTGGTGCCAGATTTCCGATCTCGACCAGGAAGACGGAACACCCAGTTTGGCCCGGAACACAATCAGCTTGGAACGGAACACTCCAAACCACAATGATGACCAACAAAACTCAAAGTTGTTATCAAATTCTCTCCCCTAACATCAATTAGCACTAATTAATCACTTATACAAGTTATTAATCAGCATCTACCTAGTCTTCGGTCTAAAATCTATCAAAACGACCAGTGACTGTTTAGGGATTATAATTACAGTGACCCTATTACCCACAGCAGTGGTCAAATACGTCGGCAACAGTGCTGCCCGAAACGAATCCACAAGTGTCTTATAACCCCACTATATTTCTGAGAAAAATAAACATTTGAAAATGCGAAAAATAAAGGAAATAAGGGTGGAAAATCGATTTAGAGTGTGCTAAAGTGATTTGTGTTGTTGCAGAAATTTTAATAAAGGAAAATACGAGGTTCGTAAGTGTTGACAATTGATATTTATTTGAAAGTAAACAAATCTTTTCACCAACATTTAGGGCCTTTTAGAAAACTTTCGCACTGAGAAAAGTCCCAGGAGAAAATTCTTTGCTGGTTTTTTTTTAGCTGTTACAGTGGAAAATGTTTTAGAGGTAGCAATGTTATTTTGCTTCTACAGAAAAGACCACTTTGCTGAAACTACCTTATTGAAACTGCAAAGATATTTCTTATTCCAAAACCAAACTTTGCTGTTATAGCAAAATTAAAATTTTATGAAAATATTTCTGCTTCTCCGAAATAGAACTTTTCTAAGATAGGTAGATACTTTACTGTTGCAGCAAAAAAAAATTCCTGTAATTTTTGTTATTGTTACAGTAATGTTTTTTGCTACCCTAGCCAAATAACTTAACTAAAAATACCGTTCGGACATTTCCGTGATTTCTTCGGGTCCAAAAATAACCGCTAAAATATGTTTCGTGTTCATTTTCTTTCATTTTAGTTTAGTAGCTAACGCCGTACGGTGTGGATCATGGATGCTGTCGAGTCAAGTCGAGTGTCGGTCGCTGGGAATCTTTTTGGAAATGGTGCCAGCGCATCCATCAAAACTAGCAGAAACAACTTTAGCGCCAAACTTTTCATTAATTGACATTATTTCAGATCAGGTAATGAAAGTTTAGGGGTTTAAATAGAGTTTGTTTATCTCCTGGTTTTGTTATGAATGTTATGATGGACGCGCTACTACATATTTCCAAAGATTTCCAGCAAAATATTTTTGCTATTGGTGAGACAAATAACTTCCCATGGCTAATAAAACACTTGGCTGATTCTGGCAAGAAATTTTTTGTTCTGAAACAAACGCTTTCCTATTTCAGGAAGCATTTTTAATAACAACAAATATCTTTTCTTTCTTAGCAATCTACTTTTCAATAGCAAAAAAGGATGTTTTTGAGGGTATATAACCTCTTTTCTAGGACAGCATAGTTACTTTCCTACGACAGCAAAGTAGCTTTTCTATGCCAGCAAAGTGACCTTGTAGAAACTGTGAGTAAATTCTTTATAAAGTCACTTTGCTACCGCAAATAAACGGTGCCAGTAAAGTTATCTTTTCGGCGGTAGTAAAGATCTTGGCTGTCCCCTATGTAGCCAAAATTTTTGGCTACGGCAATGAAAAAATTTTCTCAGTGGCGAAAGCTAAATAAAGTGAATTCCTATCCTACCAGTAAGGCTTTATTATCCTAAAACAACCCTGTCATCTGAATACAAATAATTCACTCATTATTACCTTGAAAAATATACCCTTGTTCAACAACTAAATATTGGCCGCGTTCAAACAGAAGGTAAAAATCTAGCAAAATTCAATGAGCAACCTATCAATCACTGAAAAACATTAATCCTCAGGTATACAGCTTTATAAATACTGTAGCAAAACGCCCCAAGTACTTTATACAGGGTGGGGACTTTAACTGGAACTAATTCGCTAGAGCCTTCGAATAAAATATGTGGACAAAACGCAAAAACACGTCGGTCAAGATTTTTTGTTTGAGTGTTTTTCACATTAATTTTTTTATACAGGGTGTTCCAATAACAGCTGCACGGTTGTCAACTTTATTTTTCCAAATGGTAGCCCCTGTATATTATGACATTTCTGGATTCTGCAGAAAATTCTAGACATATTTCATTCACAATGTCATATACCTATCTTCAACTGTTTCGGAAATATTGACAGTTGAAAATGGACTTTTTTGCAACTTTGACAGGCTGTAAAACCTTAACGGTTAATTTTAGAAGAAAACCGATTTCACATTCCTATCTTGGATTTTCATAAGCTATCATTTGACACCAACTTTGAATTTAATCCATGATTAAAAATTCCAGTTAAATTCAATCTCCAGTTAAATTCAAAGTTAGTGTCAAATGATAGTTTATGAAAATCTAAGACAGGAATGTAAAACTGGTTTTCCTCTAAAATTAACCGTTTAGGTTTTACAGTCTGTCAAAGTTGCAAAAAAGTCAATTTTCAACTGTCAATATTTCCGAAACAGTTGAAGATAGGTATATAACATTGTACAAGAAATATGTGTAGAATTTTCAGCAGAATCCAGAAATGTCATAATATACAGGGGCTACCATTTGGAAAAATAAGGTTGATAACCGTACAGCTGTTCTTGCAACACCCTGTATAAAAAAATTAGTATGGAAAAATTTCAAAAAAAAAATCTTGATCAACGTGTTTTTGCGTTTTGTCCACATATTTTATCCGAAGGCTCTAGCGAATTAGTTCCAGTTAAAGTCCCCACCCGGTATAAATTGTTAGATGGTAAATGGCGAGCGGTGTATTGATGGTGCTTATATACTTGGAGCTTGCTATCTAAAATCTGTGGAAGAGGGTCTATTTGCAAGAGAGAAAAACAAACTAAGGAGGTGTACTAAATTATATTTTATTTCACATAAAACCCAAAATCTGCCAAATATCTTCCAATACTTTACATCCTTCTTTAGTTCTATAAAGGCAATACTTCACATACGTTCTATATTGTTATTTTACGGACCACTGAAATATCCCTACTAAATAAGAAACGCCCTATTCATACTATTTCTCAAAATTATAATTCAACTCATTTTACTACATCCGAATCATTCGTAATAACTATCCTTTACCTAGTCAAATAATTCCCTAAAATCTCTAAGTCCTTTACTTATGAAAACCCAAAATAATTACCTATTTGTTTATCAATTAATTTATTCTCATAAAATCTTACAATAACTTCTACTTGTAAAATAAACTCCCTAATTCAAAATCCCCTTCATGAACAATAAATTCTTTTAACAGCTTTCCCATATTCTAAGACAATTCTATTTCATGAACAAGTTTAATTTTCGAAACATCCTATTTCCTTTTAATTAGTTTATTTAATCAGAACAAATTCTATTATAATTTTCCTTTATAACAACATTCCAATATTTCAAGAAAACAATTCTATTTTATGTCATCAAATTTCTTTTCAAAATTTCCTATTGCAGTTAATAGTTTATCAGAACAAATTCTATTTTCGGATTCCTATGCCTAGCTAATAAATCCAACTGTTTAATTCATAATTCCAACTCAAAATTGAATATTGTTAAATGCATTATAAGTACTCTTCATATTTTTATTGCACATTTAAATGTCATTATATCTGAAGGTAATTAAAGTTATGCGATAATGTTTCCTTCATAAAACACTCAAGTTATTAATTTCGTTGTAATAAAGTTCCACCGTTAAATTAAAAGTCAAAAGTTTTCAGGTAAAATGCACACAAAGTCATGTTCATCAAAAATAGATCTTGTCACTATAAAGTACTTACATTTTGTCCATAAAACACACGTAAAATTTCTTAATTAATTACTCAAAATATTTAGCTAGCACGCACATAATTTATTGAACGAATTTCAAATGTTATTACTTTCACGATTTTCCGTAAATTTTCTAAGTTAAATTATACCCGAGGCCATAAGCCATGAAAGAAACTTTTCGCGAAACTGGTCAGACTTCAACTCAAATTGTCGACTCAACTGTTTTCTGGCAATTATCTTACTGCTAACTAAAAACGCGGTTTTTATATCTTTTGTTTCCCCTCCGAAATTCTGTGTTTGTCATGGCAATTAAGATGATGCAATTTCCTTGGAATTTTATATATTTTTTTTTTTTCTAAAATCAATTAAATATGTCGCAATAATCTGATTTATTGAGGTCAAAACGTTTTTGGTTCAAGAATGCCATATATCATTCGATTTAATTAGTTACGCATGGCCTTCACTAACGAAAAAGTTCATTGATCGGTTTATTAGTGATGTCATCACCTTGTAATCGTTTTTATTATTTTTAAGAATTTAATTTAGAAGACGACCAAGCGAGGGGGGGTCGAATTACGTAGCGTTAGTTTGTTCCATCTTTAATTTATCGTTACACTTTTAAAATACCGGAATTAAGTTTTTGATTGTTTGATTATTTATTTAATTTTTACAGTAAATGACATGGTAATTTATGAGTCTATTTTCTCGGAATATTACAATACCCTCACAAATAACTGAATTAATTACTGAATTCATTCAAAATATTTAGTTACGTTAGGGCAAAATTTTAACGTAACAGGATTAAGTTAGCTGTTCGATCTTACAAACTAATTGAATTTAAATACTGGCTAATAAAACTGAGGATATTGTGCTCGATTTGGATGAAAAATATTTCATTTCATAAACTGCATAAACTCAAAACTCTGTGTTCGAATAAATAGTTTCCACGGAAAAACTTCATCACTCTGCTGAAAATACGAAACGAAACGGAACAGACACAAATACGCTCGGTGACATAAAAATTTAAAATTTCATTTGAAAAATTAAACTTTTATTTCGACGTTGGAACGTTAAAATTTTAATCGGATTATTAAGCTCCGTTACACGAAAAAAGTTCGCCGGACCATTTTTAGATAATCGTTGCGCTAGCATCAGGACAGCAGCTGGATACTGGATAGTATTTGTTTTTTTTGAAGAATTTAATTATATTGTTTTAGCCCTTTTTTGTGAAGGTAATTTTTATCCATTACCTAGGCAATAAATAACGCTGCCAAAGCCAAACCAAACAAAGTGAAAAAGAGAGCAAGAACGCTAGAAGGCCCCATTAGATGTCTTATCTATTTTTGAAAGCTTCTCTCACTGGAACGGTCAATCGTAAATAGACTTTAAATCGAGAAACCGCTACCATCTCTGATATCGGAAGTTTTTTGGTTTAATAGAATTGGGCTGTTTGTTGTATATAAACTCATTTTTCTACCTGCAGTATTGTTTTTTTTTTTTTTTTAGTTAAAGATTTATTATTTAATAAAAATTTAGACATTCTTATATTACAAGTAGATACGGTATATCGGGTCTTCAAAAAAAAACAATCAAAGATTGCTATGGTTTTTTAAACGTATGTGTAAGCAATATTTTTCTAAGACATACGTTTAGAAAACCATAGATATCTTTGATTGTTCTTTTTTTTTTGAAGACCCGATATGATAATATGCTTATGCTTTTTTAAGGCTGGCATCCCTGTTTACGTCCGTTAGTTGCGGTGAAGCCCTTGTTGACTAGGCTACCCTGTCATAGATAATACCCTGTTTAATCTTGTTTTTTGCATCACTTTGGAGCGTCTTAGTTGCCTTTACTAGTTCTCCGCCAACATTGGTCCTCTCTAGTGTCTCACACAAACTTTGTCAGTGAGACACTGTCACATGTCTTTTCTGGATCCACAAATAGCAAATAAACTCCTCTGTCACACGCCAATTTTGTTTCTATCATGTAACGTTCTCAATTACTTTGGATTGAAAAGATTTAATGCTTACGGCAGCTGTTCATCTGAAAGCTTTTCTGGTCGTGTTTAAGGAGTGTTTACTGAGGGCGCCACGAAGTTTTTATTTATAAAGTCTTAAACCTCGAAATAGACCTCAATATCAAATCTGAAATATTATGTATAAAAAGAAATAATACAGCAACGCTCGCCACCTAATTATGTTTAATAAAAGTTCAATGAAAAATTACAAAATCTAGGATGTCAATTTAATAAGAATCCTAAATGTAAGAATAATTTGATTCCAACCAAGTACTACACTTAACTAAATATTATTCTGTAAAATAATAATAATGATCGATAATTTTATCCAAATTGGGACCTTTTCTACTGGCCTATCTGCCCTTAAAACTCATATGCTCAACCGGACAGCGAACTGAACATAGAAATGAGTCATTCCATTTATAAGGTAATGCTCAATAAAAATATAAAATAACCTCGTTGGGTCTATCTGCTCTGAAAATTCATATGCTCAACCGAACAGTGAACTGAACAAAGAAATGAGACATTCCAACTAGGTAATGCTCAATAAAAAATATAAAGCGACTTCGTTGAGTCTTGTGCTCTGAAAATTCACATGCTCAGCCGAACAGGGAACTGAACATGGAGATGAGACATTCCAATTGGGTAATGGTCAATAAAAAATTGTAATATAAAAGGTAAAATTTAAACGTAAAGAAACCTGTAATCACTACTTGCAAGTCGTGGTGTCATCATATTATAATTAAATAGAGATGGTATGGTGCCACCTAAATGGAAGTAGTACCCACAAAAAAATCAGGTTGACTCCTAATTGCAATCTAAACCTAAATCTAAATGGAAATAAGTATACTTGCTTTAAATGCGTTACAATAAATAATATATACAGCAATACGGGTGATTACAATTAAAAACACCTAAAATATAATAAATTTACATGCTTGAAATAATAAAATCTGTTTTCTTTTTAAAGATAATTTCCTATGTTAAAAATTTAGTAACTATGTTAGCAACACATGCCTTTTCTACATAAAAAAATTGAAAACATTGACAATTTTACATTGTATTGCCAACATTATGTCATTTGGAGTTTTATCTTTAAAAAAAAACACTGACTTCAATAGAATGACAACGATCTTTTAAAAGTCAAACTCCATTCAACTCAATGTAGATTTTCCTTATACCCATCAACATTAGTTATAATGGGAGCCTACTGGCTGTTGTAATCAAGAAACTGTATATAGACTTGTTTGCAGACTTCTTTTCTATTGTTTAACCGAACCATACCACCAATCAGGCTCCGGAATACTCATTTTCCAATGTCACTGATGTTTCTTGTGCTGATATTATAGAGCAAGTGAAAAATTCACCTGATAAGTTGTCATTTGGGCCGAATGGCCCTGGCTTCTCATAAAGAAATGCCTGTGACCCTTGCGAAGCCCTTCAACCATTTATTATCGACAGGTTCTTACCCGGTTTTGTGGAAGTTCATCTTTTTGAAACTAATATTTGAAAGTCAAAAGAAGAGGTCACAAATTACAGGGCTGTTTGCACGTAGTCTGAGATTCCTAAGTTGCTGGACTGGTCTCATTACCTTTGCTGGGACTGTAGGTTGTAGGTAAGTTAGGTAAGTACTTATATACGTGTTTTATGCAGCTTGAATCCATTATCAACATTAAAGACGCCACCTTTTCAAGAAAATGTATTATTCTATTGAGAACGACCTCAGACTTTCCCAAATTATTAAAAAAGTACCTATTTACTTACCGCCCAGATTTTATTCTACTTCTATAAGGAAGGAGTTGCATAAAATTTCTTGAGATTCAATTTCTAGCTTTAATTAAGGACCATTATTTGCAAGAGCCAAATTTATGTTTACCGCCAACTTTCGGAAATTCAAATTAATTAAAGACGTATTATAAAGTTGTTGTTGATCTCAAAGAGCCAAAAGTCATTGGGTGAAGCTGTTTAATTTAGATAGATAAAAAAAAATTATTTCATATATTTTTATACAGATAAAAATGCTGAATAAATGAAAACTAATTTGACTGCTTTTATTTGAAAGATACAAGAAAGGTTGAAATGAATGCGCGTTACGTATTTATCCAGAACAATGATTTTTTTGTGTCCCAGACATCGATATTCATTGAATCTGAATAGTTAGGGCTCACTCCCTATGTTGAAATTAAATTCCAGAAAAGATCCTGTTTGGTTGAGCATAAACTCTTAGGTAGATATGACAAAAAAAAAACTGAAATTTTGATATTGGTAGAAATACAGAGGGAACCGATAGAAAGAGCCAGATTTTAAATCCTTATATGCATAGATAAGTTATAAGCATTAAAAATCGGTCACTTTCTATTGAGACACCTTGTACACGACCAAAATCACTGAGCGCATAAAGCTTGAAAAAACAAAATGTCGTTATTTAATGTTCTATGCTAATGTTAAACCCAAATTGAATAGGATTTCACACGACAGTAACTCTCAGAAACCTGAGAATGGCAGGTCTACACAGTACCTAATCTAAGCCAACATAAAATCAACTATCGTTCAGAGCTGTGGTTCAAAGTTTGTCGAACAGCTCCAAACAAATTTTAAAAAACAGGGAAGTTTCTTCCGGCCAAATCGAAAGTTGCCAGACCTTGACAAAGCCATCAAAAGATGATATTTGTTATTTGACCCTATTCCGAAATTCACTTCGAACGAATCTATCAATAAAAGTTCAAAACTCTTTTTTCTACGAGCGTGCGTGAAACTCCACTTTTCTGCACATATTTTAGGTCATGCTCGGTATATATCTAGGTACAAATGTTAGTGCAGAAAGGGAAAATATTTAAAATTGGTAAGTATATAGGTGCAAATATTGTAGCATGTGAAATGCTACTGTTACTAATTGTTCTTTCTTCTTTAATATATAATTTTATAGGTTGGATTGTTACCTTTAATATTGAGAGTCTGGTGACTGGCATTTAAAAAAAAAAAGGTTCCTGCTGCTAATAATATTAGCAATTATTGAAGTTGAGTGCACGATTTTCATTTGAGTTTGAAGTATCAATTTAATACCAACACTTTTTGTTGGGTATTTTTTGTCCGTTTCTTCGACCTTTTTTAATTTTGCCGTTCCTGACTCTGGCCTGGAGGGCAGCCATCTTCCTCAACTGTGATTACTGTTTTATTTGAGTTTGAATTTCGAACCCCCTCGTGGTAAGTCTTTTTTAATTTTTTTAAGGTAATGGTTGTTCATGGAATACCTCCATTACTTACGGTTTTCCGAGGAGCTGTTTTTCCGAGGAACCGTTTTTCTTAGGAGCCGTTTTTCCGAGGAGCTGTTTTTCCGAGGAGCCGTTTCTCTCAACGAATCCACTTTCAAAAACCCACATTTTTAAAAGAACATCATTTTCGTAGAGCTTGGCATAGAGCTTTTGAAGGTATTCCTAGAGGAATCAAGTCCCTCACGTATTGATTCTTGTACCTCCATATTGACGACAACTGAGAACTTCTAGCCTCTATCTACCTTGATTCAAGGCTAGAATCTGTAACTTCCATGTGCAACTTCCCCCGTCAAAAAATGGACGGCAGGATGGCTATCGTGATCCACCTTTTGTTGGAATGAAGGCTTGTATAAAGTTTCATTAATACCTTTTAATATAATTTAATAAAATTTTTACTGACATTACATTTAAATATTTTCAAAATTTTATTTCCGCATTCTTGACACAGAGGTGATGGTGGAGTAATTGATTTTCTGGATTTTCGATTTATCGAATTTATTATAAATTTGTCTCTACCTATGCTGCCATGTTTTAGGACTGTAAATGTTATTATTCATAACCAATAATCTGAACTGAAGTCGAGGTTGGACAACATGTTCTAAATTTAAAATTATTCAGTAAGTACCTAAATCATCGAAAATTGATTTTTAACTTGGGTCCTATATTAATATATTGGAGGAAGTTGATTTTATTGAATTTATTTTTCAAGCAGAACCTGAACATATTTATCAATACAATTTTCAATCATCAATTTTTTTTTTTAATTAGTTTTCTGGAAGCCTAAATCTTTTATATTTTCATTTTATGATAATGGTATGATCAGCGACTGTTGATGAACTTGAAGGGCAGATATACTGAGGTAAATTGTAATATTATTATTTTGCGTGCGGAAAAATAACACTTTGCGCACTTGTTAGGAAAATAACTATTTCCTACTCGCGTGCGGTAAAGTACACTTTACCGCACTCATTTGCGTGCCGCAGGGAGTACTTTAACGCACTAAGTGCTGTAAAAATTCTTTACCGCACTCAGTGCTGTAAAAATTCTTTACCGCACTCTTTCAATAATACGTTTGTAATTGTTCATTTTCTTCATTGTATCGGTCCTTGGATTTTTGTGGAATCAAAGAGCCGACTGCTAAATTTCCTACTTCGAATATTTCTTCATTGAAGGTCTCCATTTTTCAAGAATTTATTTTATACCCAAAAAATGGGAAATTTGAACCACAAAACACGAATCTATCTGAGCTTCCTATGTGGTATCTTTAGACGCCAATTAAAATATTGATTTGCTGCCATGGGAAAAACAAAATGCAACGTAGCAAATTTTGACAAATGCCACCGATACCAGACATTTAACCAAATTCTTGTCATATTAATTTTGATATGAAAATTATTAATCAGCCACCAGTTGCAATTTATTTTTACCTTGATTTCCAATACCTTTTTTCTCAGTGCGGTAAAGATTCTTCACCGCACTGAGTGCGGTAAAAATTCTTTACCGCACTGTAGCAAAATTTAGAAAAAACAAACAATGTATTTGCTTCGCGTAATGCATTAAATATAAATATTTATTGTATTTAACAATCAATGTTTGCTTCCTTTTATGCATTTTTTCTTCTAATTAGATTTTCATTCCAAAAATTATGTGCTCCGAAGGAAAAATTTTGTACCTAACACGTGCGAAAAGTGACTTTACCGCACTCGACGACTTGCCCGAACTCCGCTTCGCGTCGTTCGTGCAACTGCCGTCGCGTGCTGTAAAGGTCAACTTCCGCACTTGTTAGGTAAATAACTATTTCCGCACGGCTGTAGGAAAAATATTTAACATATTATCAATTTCTTCTCTGCCGTGAGTGTCGTTGGAGCTCGAGTGTCTATTTTTCTTAAATTTATCTTATGTATATCAGGTAGACTTTGATTGTTAATCCACAGAATATTCGACAAATTTTTGTTTGTGTTAATCTCTACTTAATATATAAAAAAGTGGGCCGTCCTAATATAAGTGTACCATCTCACCCAAGATGGAAAACTCACAGCTGAATTTCGTAACTTTGTTATCATTATTCATAAAAAAAAAAAACAAAAACAAGGGCCTTTTCAAAGTTCAAAAACGACACTCAACCTACTACCAACTCCGCCAACGACGCGATAAAACTCATTAAAAGTTTTTTAATCCCACGGGACAACTCGTTTCGAAACGTGTTCTATTTCACTTTGTATAAGTTAAGCGATATACCGATTCGTTGAGCAAGATTAAAAGCGTGAGATTTGTAGCGAGAAAACTAACATGAAACTATTCAATAAGGGCATTCGATAAATTGGAGCAGTAAAATTTAAGAGATAAAATATTTTTTCTACAAACGTCACTAAAAGTGTCATTTTTAACGGATGCTGTCAGTGTCTAAAATTCCATTTTATGACACTGGTGTTAAAAGTGATTACTTTTAGCACTAGTGCTAAAGGTAATCACTTTTAGTGCCTTTGTAGAAAAAATAGTGTATGATATTCGTGCTAAAAGTGATTTTATTTTGTTCAAACGGATGGAACACTCTGCCTTCGGCGTCGTGTCCCAAACTTCCCTTTTCACAAAATAAAATGTCACTTTTAGCACTTATATCATAAATAACTATATATTAATGATCCTAATATTATGTCAATACTGTGCGCATCAGTAAGCAAATCTATAACTTTTTATAAGCCTATAGATATAGTATTTTTAATACCTATTTAGAAGTACCAGTCGTTCTAGTGACTAAACGTGTCGTTTCTTTACACACGAATGAAATTAGGTTAGGAATTTCCTATTTGTACATGAAAGTGACGTATTAGCAATCGACGTTCGTTTTTGTTGGTAATTTTTTGTTTCATCTGATTCGTGATTGATAAATAAGGATGGAGTTATTCTAAATGGGTATTACAAATACTATACTGCAAACGCATCGATTGCCAAATACCCAATCGGAAATATTCACGATTATATAAGATTTTCTGTAAGGTACAGGTGGAGAATTGCAAATTATCTATAGGCTTAAAGAAAGTTGTAGATTTGCTTACAGATGTGCACAGAATTGACCCGTGAACGTACCTACTTATAGTTAGGAATTATAAATGAAGAAAGTAATAAGGTATGAACAACTACTTATTTCAATATATCATTTCCAGCCAGGCGCGAATTACGTCGATCACCGAAGAAAGTCTGTTTTTAAAAAGTTTTATTATTTTAAAAGTTACAAGCTAAACAATATGGAATGAAAATTAATCTTAAACTAAGGTACATTTATATTTTAATTAGTGCTGAGCTGGTCAACGTGCCGGCGATGGGAAAGATCTTGCGTCGGCAGGTTCCACGGGATTCGAGATGTGTATACTTTGTGGCTACAATGTAACTCCTCCCATCTTAAGTTAGAAAATATCTCGGGTATTTTCTAAGGCAACCTCTTCTGTCGGCTTGCGGTCAGATTTTGGCTTCTTGAAATATTTGGCAATGGCAATTCTTCTTTGAAGTATTACGACGATTATGATGACCAGTAGAGAGACGGCTAGGACACCAATTATTATCGAAGAGTATCGGCTTGATTCGTTTTCGATCTCTTGAACTGGAGATAGTTGGTTTACCATATCTTTTAGCTTGTAGATTTCTTCAAAGTTGATTTGGCTTAGATTTTGGGTTTCGAGCATCTTTGTTGTTGTTGTGAAATTAGCGATGAATAATTCTGGTAGGATGAGTGGTTTACCATGGTTGATTTTCACGTTGTTGGTAAATTTCTTGGATCCAATTTGAATATGGCATTCTTTTGGAATTTTCACTAATGTCGGCTCTTCTAGGTCAATATATTGATCCATTTTGCATTTTGCTAAAATGCGTTGCATTTTGTGTGGAATTATTAGGATTTCTTCGGTTGTGATTTGTTCTATTATTGATTCTTGTAGGTGAATTTGCAGAATTTGGCAGGAATTTGTTTTTTGCCCGTCTAGAACTTCAATGATACAATCATCTTGAGGGTGTAGAAGTTCATTGCAGTAGTAAGTTTCTTCAAGTAAAGGACAATCACTTTCTTCAAACTGGATTTCTTTGTTTGCTCGTGCCATGTAGGGGTATTTTGGAACGATCATATGGGTTTTTTGGATCACAGGAAATAAATGTTGGAAAGAATATGTTTGAGGTTTCACAATAGGTACATGAATAGCAAAAATAATTTTTGATTGAGAAAAACTAACTTGTGTACCGAGAATTTGATAATAATTCAGGATATTTTTGAAATTTGGAATTTCCTCTTCAGTATAAATATTCTTTAAATAACCTAACATTTCTTCCAATTCAGAGCTCGATATTATAGAGTTATGCAAAGCATTTAATTTTGCAAATAATATCGCGTCCTCTAGATTATCCACAAAATTAATTAGATTTTGACAATCTAAATTGATATGAAATAAGACATTTTGAAGAATAATGAAATTATTTAAATTATTGATTTTATTATCAAGAGTTTGTTCAACCATCTCAATATTTTGTTCAAGTTTTCGTTGATTTTGACTAAGTGTGAAAATAGTATTGTTATAACTATTGATTAGATTATGTGATAATGATATTTGTAAATTCAACTCTTTAACAATGCTTTTTTGATTTTGCTGCAATACTTCGATAGCATGATTGTAGCGTTCTTCGTCATCAGTATCTAAAGTGCCGAATAGCCATTTTTGAGCTTTTCCAATAATATTAATTGAACCTCTTTTTTGTCTAATATGAGGATAGAGATTTTGTACCTTACTTTCAATATTACTTATTAGATATTCAGTGCGTAGAAGTGAACTTTTGAATAAGCCATTATACGATATTGAATGATCAACTACTTTACTAAAACGATTATTAATTTTTCTAAAATAAGTTTGAATATTTTCTAATTGATTAATTATAGGTGCTAAATCTACGTAGTGGATAAATGTATGTTTATTATATACAAGTTTTGCATTCCCTAATTGTATAGGAAGCACAGGGTTTTTGATCGTCGTTATTTGAACGTCATTACCCTTACTATTAGGAATTAGAAGGGCCAGGATTATTGGGAATAGGAGCAGTGTTATCTGCATCTTGCTTGTAAAACAGATTTTGTTTTAATTTTTGGTTTTCTCGCTGTGTCTTTATGATAAGAACCTTTTTTAGTAAAAACTTTAAGAGTATTTTGGCCAGTTATTGGAACTTTCTTAAACTTTGGAACATTTTTATTACGAGCCTTTATTTTAATGTAGGCTGTATTTTGATTTTCAAAACTTAGAGGGTCAGATCTATTCTCGTTAATTTTTGAAATGATTTTCTCTTTGGTCTTTTCATTTCTCTCTTGAATCTGCTTATAGAGCTCTTTTGTACTATCTTTATGTGACTGTACGTAGTTTGATATTAACACGTGGTCGCTTAGATCAAAAGGATCGGTGTTGTTTATATGACCTTTAATTATTTCGAACGGTGTGTATTTTGTTACATTATGTATAGAGTTATTATATCCGAGTACGGCACGTTTAATTAACTGGTCTGCGGAGAAAGCTTTATTCTCTTCTTTTAAACATCTAAAGTGTTCAATTAAAGTTGAATGAAACCTTTCTACAGGGGAATTAGAGTTACTATTTTTTGGAGTGGTAAAATGAAGTTCAATTTTGTATAGTTTGCAAAAATCCTCGAATTCTTTATTTTTGAATTCCGTTCCTGAATCTACCGTTACTTTAAGAGGTAAACCGTGATGGGTTATAAAGTTTAGGAAGTTTTCGGTAATAGAAATTCCTGTGACACTTTTTAACGGGTATGCTTGTGCATATCTGGAAAATGAGTCAATGATAGTTAAATAACTTTCGTTTGATATTTTGAAAGTGTCTAAGTGAACATGTTCAAACGGTTTAGAACTTGTAGGTGTTAAATTAAATTTGATTACTGGGGGATTTCTATCGTACATATTCTTTAGGCAGGTTTCGCAATTATTGATATAATTTTCTATATCAACGCCCATTTTTGGCCAATAGAATTTCATGGAAAGGGCCATTTTCATTTTGTTAATGCCTCTATGACATGTTTTTGTAGTGTGATACATATCGAGTTTTTCTTTTTGATCTTGTAGGGTTATAATGTCATCTAAGAATTTGGAACACTGAAATAATTTGAAGGATGAATTTTTAAAAAGATTTTGCACAGTGACTGTAAAATCTTTCACTAGCAAGTCATTTTTAGAAAAAATGGCATAAGTTTGTTTTGGATTGATATATTCTTTCAATAGCTTGATAAAGTGTGGAACTGGATCTTTATTCGAAACAGTTATGTATAAACGATTGTTTTCGAAAATTTTCTCTTGCTTGCACTGCATTTTTTCTGTATCACCTGAAGTGATAATAATTTGATTTTTAAAAGTGTTTATTGATCTTTCGGAAATTGGTATATTTAGAATTGGGTTTTCGATCGATGTATGAACAGTTTCTGAACAAGAAGGTTTCTGATTCTCTTTATCGAGAGTGAGTGTTTTTGATGGGGTCTCTATGGGTGTTATTGTGATGTCAAGCTTATTATCTTGTTTTGGGGAATTATTTCCATCGATGTTGTTTCTAAATTCGTAGTTTTTACCTGGCGGAATATTGAGGTCAGAAAGTATTTTAATTTTTGTAGTTTTTTGTTGTTTTTGTGTTCCAAGAATTTCTTCAATTTCTGTCTCGCTTATATCTTTTATTTTGTCCGGATTATTTAGGTAATCCTCTATGATGTCGTTTATATCACCGGGATTATTGGTGACTGATTCGGTTTCTAAAGCATTTAAATCAACGGGGTTGCGTGAAAGGGCATCCGCTGCCTTATTCAATTTGCCTTTTTTATGCTGGATTGTGTAATCGAACTCTTCTAATTTGAGTCGCCAACGAACAAGACGGAATTCTGGTTGTTTCACTGAAAACAACCATTGAAGTGGTCTATGATCAGTAAGAATGATGAATTTACGACCAAATAAATAGGGTCTGAAATATTTACAGCTCCATACGATAGCTAGGAGTTCTTTTTCTATCTTTGAGTAATTTATTTCAGCAGGGTTCAATGTCCGGGAAGCGTAACATATAGGATGATTGTCTTGGGACAGGATACCTCCTATAGCGAATTTGGAAGCATCTGTTGTTAATTCGAATGGTTTAGAGAAATCGGGGTAGGCTAATACGGGTTCTGATGTTAGAATTTTCCTGCATGTGTCGAAGCACTCTAGAAATTCTTTAGTGTGTTCAACCTTTGCGTTCTTTTTCAAGCATTTAGTCATAGGCTTTGTTATTTTCGCGAAATTTTCTATGAATCTGCGATAATAAGCTAAAAGTCCAAGGAAAGATTTTATATCACGTTGTGTTTTAGGTATTGGGAATTTTTGAACTGCTTCAATTTTTTTTTGGTTTGGTTTGATACCATTTTTTGTGACCACATGACCTAAAAATTCAACTTCTTTTCTTAGAAATTCACTTTTGTCAAGTTGTATTTTGAAGTTTGCTTCTCTTAATTTGGAAAATACTAATTCTAAATTTTGAATGTGTTCTTGCAATCCTGTACTGAAAATAATTATGTCGTCCATATAGACCATACAGATTTTGTTTTGGAGTTCTTTTAGGACTTCATCCATAACTCTATGGAATGTAGAGGGGGCATTTTTTAGACCGAAGGGCATTCGAAGGTATTCATAATGTCCATTATCAACTGTGAAGGCAGTTTTTTCAATAGAATCTTTTTCTATTTCGATTTGATGAAAGCCACTAGCTAGATCGAGCGTCGAGAAATATTGAGCTCTACCTAACCTGTCTAGGACGTCTTTTATGTTAGGAATTGGATATTTATCATTAATTGTTTTAGCATTTAGATTTCTATAATCGCAAACGATTCTCCATTTAACTTTACCCGAAGCGTCCATTTTCTTAGGCACAATCCAAATTGGACTTGACCACGGACTACAGGATGGACGTATAATGCCTTTATCTAACATATCGTTTATTTGTCTTTGCACTTCATCTTTGTGTACGTAAGGAAAACGATATGTTTTCGTATGAATCGGGATGTCGTCGGTTGTTTTAATGTCATGTTTTCTTTTAGAGGTGAATGTGAGTTTATCGCCTGGTTTTAAGAATATATCCGAATATTTATTACACAATTTAGATAATAAGAATTTTTCTTCGCAATTGAGGTGTTCAGTTCTCAATAAGGGATTGATGTTTTCATTATTATGTGGGAAATTAGATTTTTGGATCGAAGTATGGAAATGATCCATTGAATAAATTTCGTGAAGGTTTGAATCGAACGAATCCACTGGTAAAGGTTGATCCATGGTGACGCTAATAGTTCTATCAGTTTGATTTTCGATTTCTATTGGTGCAAATCCATCTTTGGCAATTGTTAAAATTTGGGGAATGTATAAATTATTAACTTTACAAGGTTTTGTTAAAATTTCACCTTCATAAATGCTAACGGGTAGATTTTTCACAACTTTTTCTTGTGGGTTCACAGAAAAGTTGACCTCATCAGCTTTTCTATAGTTGAAGGGTATTTCTAGATTAGGACCAATTAATCTTTTATTTGTAAGATCAATATTTACATTCAATTTCATTAGGTCATTAATGCCTATTATACCATCAAAGAAGTCATGAAAATCAAAAAGGATAAAATCTAGTTTACTATCAATGCCAGAACCTGAAAATATAGGAATTAAGAGGCCTGGGTACCTCTGTGCGACGGGTTAAACTATTTTTTGATTTACGTCCAAAGAATTGGATCAAAATCAATGAAATTTGGTGGGATGATAGATGATGAATCACAGAAGAATGAAAAGTAATTTTTTATAGAAAAAAGTAATTCTAAAAATTATCTCGCCTCTCAAAAAAAAAAAGATTGGAATATAAAATACTTCTCACATTTCTATGTTAAAATACTAACATTTTTTACCAATATAATTTTTTTGTTAACACGTACATTCTTGTTAAACATAAAAAAACAGAAAATGTATTATTTCGGATCAATTCATGCAATCGCAATTACATATTCTATGTCATGGCAACACTGAGAACTGCCTCGCCAACCCCCGGCCGGCGCTTCGACAACATCCCGGGAATAAAATAATATTTATTCTTATCTCAATAATTGTTTTGACCATTCCGTGCCGTCGAAGAGTTTTTGCATTGCCTTTTGTGTTTTGAAAATAAACTGGGTAAAACCTTTGGTACAACTTCAGAAATTTTCTTCCTTCCCCAAAGCCACATGGTTTTTGTCCGACAAATGATATCGTTAATGTAATGTAAAAAACAATCGATTGGCATTGAAACTACACGTACATGTATCAACTTCCTTAGGGACGTCAGAACGACAACTTCACGAAGAGCTAGTGCGGCAATGTCCCATCGCCCAGGGTGGAGATATGAAAAATATTGTCCGACTTGGTGTTATGAAGCCGCTCAGGAAGTTGGGCGTGTACATGAGTTACAAAATTTTAAGGTCGATGTACTGGGGACTATCTCTTCTATCAGAAAAACATTGTATTAGAGCATTTTTCAATTTATCCCAAGTATCTAATTCCATTCGTCGGCCAACCATAATTTCGGCTTTGCCAATTAGCTTTTCTTGGATACATTGAAAAACGTGAAGTTTTAATTCAGCATCATTAAAAGTATTATATTTTTGGATAAAATTTTCACACCTACTCAAAAATTTATTCATTCAAATCATATGGCTTTATGTTGTCTAATCTAGATTTAAACATATCGTATTTGAATTCAGACATAGTTACTTCTGTATCTGACTCTGAGTCAGAAAGTGTTGGCAGGCTATTTAAAAGATCTCTTACGAGAATATCTGTGTCTACCATAAATGAATAGTTCTATAATAAAAGTGTTTATTTTTAGATTAAACTGAATAATCTAAATTCAGAAATCGATAATTAAAAATTAAAAATAACCTACTTGTCTCCAATAGACTGAAATTAAAATTATTTTGTGTACGATACACTGACCTAACTATCCCTATAAGAAATCCTCAAACAAAGGGTTCAAAAGAGGCAAAAAGGAATACAAAGCACTTACAGATTTCTGTCTTTCTTCGTCCTTTCTCGATTCCAACTGTTCGCCTGGATAGTTCTTGGATGTTCGCGGTTAATCGAAGGTTCTGGATAGCACTTTAAGGGTTGAAACCACCGGTAATTTTCGACTCGATGCGAAACTGCACTATACTATCCGTTCCCGACTGCGCCAATTACGTCGATCACTGAAAAAAATCTGTTTTTAAAAAGTTTTATTTTTTTAAAAGTTACAAGCTATCTCGAGAGCAAAACAATATGGAATGAAAATTAATCTTAAACTAAGGTACATTTATATTTTAATTAGTGCTGAGCTGGTCAACGTGCCGGCGATGGGAAAGATCTTGCGTCGGCAGGTTCCACGGGATTCGGGATGGGTATACTTTGTGGCTACAATGTAACTCGCGTTATTAAAATATAGGCATTAAAAATGTAATAGAAAACCCCAACAAAAGAATTAATTTTAAAACGGATTGGAAAGATCCGCCATGTGGCTTTTAATTTTAATTTCGTTGGTGGGATTCAGTTTTTTTGTAATCCCATGTAGCAAGAGAAGCATTTTAAATAGCGCCCGGCTGAACTTTGTACAGGTTGGAAAAAGTTGAGAGCCATTTAAATATTGAATTTTTCATTTTAGCACGTTGGGCGCATTTTTTGCTCCCTTTTCGGGATGAATGATGAAAATCTGGATATAGGGATCGTTTTAATTCGAATTTTCGCGAGCCAAAATAGCTATTTATATTCGAACAATTCCAATTTTTCTCTTATTCATGGTTTCCTATAGAATCAAGAGAACAAGCTAATTTTGGAAAATCAAGATGTATTTTCTTTTATCCTTCAAAGAAGAAATCCAGTCTTGAGAAAACAAGTAGGTAATATGCGAAACATCACACAACAAATAATTGAATTAATTTATCTCGTAAAATCTGTGTAACTTTGAAAAAAAAAATTCAATCCCTTTTTGACCAATATTAACACCTTGCATAACGAGAAGAAAGTTTCTAAGCTTTCCTCAAAAATACTACGTAGCTGTTATTTTCAGATAGGTTTTCGTGTGTCAGTCTATACGCATGTACATCAAAATTATTATGTATAGTTAATAAACTTAGAAATACCTAGGGGATTAAATAGGAGATGACAGGAAGAAGTTGGATAGATTCAAATATGTCATGTCGTTTGAATTTCAAATCTGTGCTTAGGGTTATTGGAATTGACAACAATTAAATATTTGATTGAATATATTGGGGAGGGGGTTATGGCTTCACCTGAAAAGTAGGAAAAGTTAGAACTGGTACGTACTGATGGTATAATTAAAAATTCAATGTTAACAAAGGAAAATATTGGAGTGCACAGTGACACATACAGCGTATTTCATATTATGCGAGACCTGCTTCAAGGGGTAATTCGTTAGCTCAAAAAACTCAAAACAGGTACCTAGGCTATTGGCTATTGCTGTGATGTTCAAACAGTTATCTAAATTGCAGACCATATATTCAACATTTCAGAAGTGAGATAAACTAGAGGAAATTTCTAGGGCACACAAAAGTGGAAAAAAACATTTCATACATATTATAACCATTGCATTATCTAGAGAACCACAAGGCAAATGAGCATTGTGGTGCGTTGAATATTTTCTACATAAATCTATATCGTCAACGGAAAATTGTTCGAAAATAATTGTTCGAAAGAAAATTGTTCGAAAGAAAATTGTTCGAAAGAAAATTGTTCGAAAGAAAATTGTTCGAACGGAAAATTGTTCGAACGGAAAATTGTTCGAACGGAAAATTATTCGAACGAAAAATTGTTCGAAAATAATTGTTCGAAAGAAAATTGTTCGAACGATAAAAATTTTTTTTCCAAAAAAACAATAGTTTAACTGTGAATCGTAAATGAATCTATGGCCGGAGTTACCCAATTCCTTAATTCTTAATAATTGTCCCTGATTCTTAATTCTTGGTTTTTTAAATTCAATATTATTATACAAGAACTAGCACGCATTAGGTGGACGGGTTAATTTGGGTTAGTTTGCATTTTTTTGGGTTAGTTTGGGCTAGTTTACATATTTTTGGTTAGTTTCATCACGGTTCGTTTAATACTGGTTCACTGGTTAAAATAGTACTGCTTGACAATAGGAGGCGCTTGGTTTTTTAAATTTAATATTAAATTTAATATTTTAATTATACCTTATTTTTCTTAAAATAATTTTGTGAAAAAAAATCAAGTTAAAGTGTAGTACATACGCCACACATACATTTGAGTTAGTTACAAAACCCTGCAAATAAAAAAAAAAAAAATGGAATAGGTATCATTTTTTTTCTGGATCAACAATAGGTCTGTTTCTGCAGAAATCAAAAACCAGTCAGATTGAATTTCATTGGTTTAAACTAATTCTCTGACTGTTTCTGACTGTTTTCAACCAATGAAATTCACTCTGACTGGTTTGTGATTTCTGCAGAAACAGACCTGTTGTCAATGGGGTAAGTTATTACCAAGGACGTAAATGCTCATCATGCACATTTCGAATATAGCAATAAGGTACGTATTATTCAATCTAAGAGGTGAAGTAACAATGTATTTTCAAGATTATTTCTCAAAAATACTAAATAAATAACTAATCATATAGGTAATTATTTTTGGATGATCAACTCGAAAATCTCATACTCTGCTGTTTGTCTTTTTCTTCCTGATAAGGTAAGCTCTGGGTAACTAAACTTCACTTGTCAATTTATAACTTACTTACTAAATTCTTCTATTCTTATAAATAATAAATAAAACAAACCCACTCCTTCTATCGCATTAGAACCGAGAAATCCATAGCCACCATTTATTACCATTACAAAGACAAATCTATCATAACGTGCCCCGGTGAAACGGTGCAGTTGGTGATTTGAAAATCGGCGCTAAAAGCCATTTGAGGGGCTTTAAGCTTTAACTTTTACGTATCATTTGCGGCCGCTCACTACCGTGGAGGGAAATAAAAGTTGTTCCGCAATAGAACATGTATCGGAAAAGATATATTACATTGTTTCCGGGTTGCAGTTCGCTACTGTTTGTGTTATTCTCTTAAGGGTTTATTTTTATTTCGCCAGGTATATGAACAGGATTTCTAAACTATTATTAATCGTGAAATAGCATATTGCTTGATAAGTGATGACAATTATATTTTTGGGAAGTGGGACAATAAAGTTTTCTATCCTAAAGGGGTCCATAATTTGAACTTTATTGCCGACACTAGACATAGAAGTGATCCATTATGTTCCTAGGACTTATCAGCTGTTTAGTGTTTATTTTTCCGAAAATGGATGGACAGCAATGATCGAGTTGTGAAAGGAAATATAGAAATTTCTTGAAGATAAAATGTTGTATGCCATTCGGCCCCGAAGGTCTTTTTGTGATTCACTCAAGTGTAAGCCTCCGCGTATGAGCTCACCACAAAAAGACTCATTTCTGGGCGTAATGCCATAAATAACTATTATCACTGGCGAAATATCTATATATGCGACAAGTTGGAAAATACTATACCTTTTCAACTTCAAATTGGGAACTAACAATATCAAAGTGGGAAATTGACAGTGGACGAGTAGAATTTAGATTATAGGTGATTATATTATTTTGACATTATTTTGTACAGCGTGCAGTGTAATATTATAACCCCGCGTTTTAGGAAATAATATAATTATTTACATTTCAAATTACCTTCCCATCATCGAAATTTTACTCGTCCACTCTCAACGGTGACAGACAGCCAGAGACGGTCGCGCGATAATATAGTATTTACCGCATGCAAAATCGTACTGTATACCTCAGTTACCACACAGTAGTATATAAAATGAATCATTCAATGATGAATATACTTTGTCATATTGCCATGTCAAGGTCATCGGCATCGGACGTGTCCTTGACTGTGCCGGTATTTTACAATTTCTGTTGATCTATAGAGAGAGGGATAAAGTATCATGAGGCTTTTTAATGATAATTAGAGATAGTGCTACTTACATTAGTAAAATCACAGGACGTGACACATGGAAATCAAGTTAAGTCAATAGGTTTCTCAGGAAAAGATACTAGAGCCTTCTGTGCCGCTTCGAATTGCTACTGCTCAATGACAATTTTTTTTACAATTACATTCAAAGCTCCACTTGTAATAAATATCCCTTAAGGTATAGCGGTGCAAATGGCCGTTGTTGAGACAAATCTATAATAAATTCGATAAATCGAAAATCCAGAAAATCAATTACTCCAGCATCATCTCTGTGTCAAGAATGCGAAAATAAAATTTCAAATATTTAAATGTAATGTCAGTAAAAATTTTATCATTAAAATACATTAAAAGGTATTTATTTTCTACTTTACTATTATAGATCCATAATACCTAGGAAACGAAATACGTTAACACACCTATAACAACCTGATCCATAACGCCCGCTTTTGCGGGCGTTATGATCTATAACGCCCGCTTATAATACCTTAAGGTGTTTTTGTTGTTGTTGTTCTATTAATTTGCACTTTACCCTAGGCAGCCACTAAATGTCTGACCGAAAATAATTTTCGGTCTAGCCAGGATTCGAACCCGGTCTACCATCCATGTAGTCCAGCGCGTTAACCCACAGGACCACCACCGTTGCCTTGCCTTATGAGATGTTTATAGATATATTAATTTATTTCGTTTCTATGTACAGGTCGCAGGTACAGGTACAGGTCACAGGTACAGGTACATGTCAAAATACAAAACAATATTCTGTCACACAAGTTTAACTGATTTTGTTAATAACAAATTGATGAAAAAACATTGTGTTGAGTAGAAAATAAAGCATTGTATGCACCACGGGGATTTCAAGATTATAATGCCCTTCAGGCGAAATATATCCCTCGGGCCATAGGCCCTCGGGCTAGTTTCGCCTTCGGGCATTATAATCTACATAATCCCTTTGGTACATAAATAGCTATAATGAAACTTTATACAAGCCTTCATTCCAACAAAAGGTGGATTACGATAGCCATCCTGCCATCCATTTTTTTGACAGGAGAAGTTGCACATGGAAGTTACAGATTCTAGCCTTGAATCAAGGTAGATAGAGGCTAGAAGTTCTCAGTTGTCGTCAAATGTGGAGGTACAAGAATCAATACGTGAGGGATTTGATTCCTCTAGGAATCCCTTCGAAAGCTCTATGCCACGCTCTACGAAAATGGCGTTCTTTTAAAAATGTGGGTTTTTGGAAATAGATTCGTTAAGAGAAACGGCACCTCAGAAAAACAGCTCTTCGGAAAAACGGCTTCTCGGAAAAATGACTTCTCGGAAAAACAGCTTCTCGGAAAAACGGCTCCTCGGAAAAACGGCTCCTCGAAAAAACAGCTCCTCGGAAAAACAGCTCCTCGGAAAACCCTAAGTGATGAAGGTATTCCATATTAATTTGAATTTTCGCACTAATATTTGTACCTATATACCGAGCATGACCTAAAATACGTGCAGAAAAGTGGAGTTTCACGCAAGCTCGCAGAAAAAAGAGTTTTGAACTTTCATTGATAAGATTCGTTCGAACTGAATTTCGGAATAGGGTCAAATAATAAATATCATCTTTTGATGTGCACTGAATCTACCAATCGGAAACGCCATTAGATTACTGTGGAGAGCTGCCATTCTCAGGTTTCTGAGAGTTACTGTCGTGTGAAATCCTATTCAATTTGGGCTTAACATTAGCATATAACATTAAATAACGATATTTTGTTTTTTTCAAGCTTTATGCGCTCAGTGATTTTGGTCGTATACAAAGTGTCCCAATAGATTTTAAATGCTTATAACTCATCTATGCATATAAAGATTTAAAATCTGGCTTTTTCTATTGGTTCACTCTGTATTTCTACCAATATCAAAATTTTATTTATTTTTGTCATATTTACCTAAGAGTTTATGCTCAACCAAAAAGGATTTTTTCTGGAATTTTATTTTAATATAGCGAGTGAGCCCTATTTAGATTCAATGAATATCGATTTGTGGGACACAAAAAAATCGTTGTTCTGGATAAATACGTAATGCGCAACCTTTTTTCATTTCAACCTTTCTTGTGTCTTTCAAATAAAAACAGACAAATTAGTTTTCATTTATTCAGCTTTTTTATCTGTATAAAAATATGTGAAATAATTATTTTCCCTACGAGCGTGCGAAAAAGTTACTTTTTCGCACGATTTTTCGTTTTGAAAGTTGTACTTTTCCGCACGATTTTACTTTTCCGCACGATTTTACTTTTCCGCACTATTTTTTTACTTTTCCGCACGATTTTTACTTTTACTGAAAAGTGTACCCATACATATTAAAGTTCGGGGGCCCCCTATTTGGGGGCACAGTCCCGCAGGGGCCTTATTTTTGAGGGGCACAGCCCCGCAGTGGTCCCTTTCAGGGGGCGTAGCCCTGGGTGGCCCTTTTGGGGGGCGGAGCCCTGGGAGCCCTTTGGGGGGGGGCGGAGCCCTGGGGGCCCTTTTTGGGGGGCGGAGCACTGGGCCCCTTATTTGAGGGGCCGAGCCCCGCGGAAGCCCCTCATTTGGGGGCACAGCCCCGCAGGGCCCCCTATTTTAGGTGGCATAGCCCCGCGAAGGTAGGGGATCCTAACAAGTTTTTTGGCCAATTTAGATATAGGCCCAAGGATCATGATAAAAAAATCCGGTTCCATTATTTTTTTGTGTATAAAAAAATCGTGCGGAAAAGTCACTTTTTCGCACTAGTGCTGAAAAGTTACTTTTCCGCACGATTTTTTTATTTCTAAAAATAAAGATATTTAGGATCAAATAAATGATTTGTTATATATTATTTTATATTATGTGCTCTTTTGTACCATCGAAGAAATCTCTTCCCGCGCCGATGCGGGAAGACAGTCTTCCCGCACAGCAAATCGTGTGGGAAGAGCCATTCTCCGCACGCTCGTAGAAAAAATATTGTACCTAACTCTTGCGGAAAATGTTTTTTCCACCCTCGACGGCTTGCCCGAACTCCGCCCCGCGTCGTTCGTGCAACTGCCGTCTCGTGCGGAAAAGTACCACTTTCCGCACTTGCTAGGTAAATAACTATTTTCATCTGAATTGAAAAGCCCACAAACAGTTACACCCAATGACTTTTGTCTCTTTGAGATCAACAACAACTTTGTAATACGTCTTTAATTAATTTGAATTTCCGAAAGTTGGCGGTAAACATAAATTTGGTTCTCGCAAATAATTGTCCTTAATTAAAGCTAGAAATTGAATTTCAAGAAATTTTATGCAACTCCTTCCTTATAGAAGTAGAATAAAATCTGGGCGGTAAGTAAATAGGTACTGTTTTAATAATTTGGGAAAGTCTGAGGTCGTTTTCAATAGAATAATAAATTTTCTTGAATGTTGATAATGGATTCAAGCTGCATAAAACACGTGTATAAGTACTTGCCAATAAACACAAATAATTGTTTCTGTAGAAAATTAGCAACTTCTATGGAAGAAAAATCATGCCCAACTAACACCTAATAAAACGTATTTAGCAGATGATAAAATTATAGCAAAACACCGCCAAAGCTCTGAAAAATATCACCCTTCAAAAGCGATGTATAATTTGCTATCATCACGCCATCAACATAACCTTCTCAAACACTCATAAAAAAGAAAACTCGAACGTGAAATGTCAATTTTCTTTTACATTGGAACCCCTCTTATTCCCGTGTGTTGTAGTTATGTTCATGTACTTAGGTACACTTTTATAGGTTTGGGCTATCATAAAATTGTCGTTAATTCCTCCTTCTAATGTTAGTTTTATTGCTGCTGTAGAGATTTTGGAAACAGAACAAAATAGAATCAACACGATGTGTATTGTGTAAGGCTACGTGCGCATTTTACATTTCATTTTCACCAAAGGATTTTTCACAGAAGGTACACAGGGTTTAAATATACAATAACATCACATGGTTGTTATGGCTTACACTAGGGCTGTTGACCGATGCCACTTGAAACTTCATTGGTTAATCTGACCCTGAGGAGGTTAGAATTAGTTGAGCCCATTTCGTGCCTCTTCGGCAGCTCGGCTATACTTGGCTTCGGCAGCACCTGAGACCGGGTACAACCTAATTCGTCTCATTACTCCCTATGTGTCTAGTAGGTTGGTCTGGTCTATATAAAACCTATTAGGACAGATCTACAACTAGAAGAGATGAAGCTTCAGCAAGGAAATGATGTGGTAAGTAAAGGAGAAGTATGGGCTGCCAGACCAATTAGTAGAAAATATTTCAAGAAATAGTATTTTATATTGTTCGATCATTAAATTGTAAGAAATTAAGAACAAATAGTTTTACTCAAAGACCCTCCTTGAATAGAGCTAAAGAAAGTTTGGTAAGAAAAATAGTGTTCCTAACTCGTGCAAAAAGTTTCTATCCCCCACATGATTGCTTGGCCAAACTCCGGAAAAGTGGCACTTCTTGTACTGGTTGGGAAATATACAATTTCAGACCTAAGTTTCAAGCAGGTATCTTTTGAATTGAATACAAACTCCATTACTAAATTTTGCCAATACTCAATAATACTGCAGTTTAAAAAAAAAAGGAATACCTACATTAAATTTATATAATCTTTTTCCTATCTGCGCTATAAATTTAGGAATAAATCATTCCCTAATAAAACAAAAGCTATTCAAGCAAAATGTCTATAGATCCTTTCAGATTTATATCTTTTTGGCCTTATCTTTTTGCGTTTCATTTAGCGTCTCGTGAAAGTGAGATTTCGGCTTTCGTACGTTGTTTAAATTATTGGCTTAATCGAGCGCGAATGATAAATTTATTCACAAAAGTAAAAGGAAAACTGCTTGAAACAAATGAACAAAATATTGGAAAAAAATAAGAACACGCATTAATAAAAGAAGTATATTTTTATGCGAATAATACATTTAATTTTTTATTAATATACAGTACCTAATTTATTTAAAAAAATTCTCGAAATCAAAGCAATTTCATCACATCTATGATGCTATAGGTACTTGGACGGCAAAACTTCCTCAGGCAACACGATGGCATATGTTCTAACGTCTATCAATACATTTTGCTCCTAATAAATACATTTTATTTTTTCACGACTACCCTATAAAAGTAAGAAAGCTGTAAAAAGTCGAAGGGTTTATTGAACACATTCGAGCTAAGCTATTATCGACAGCTGGTGATATTTTTATGACACTCACTGTAGACGAATCAAAATTGCAATCTCTATAAAAGTTGATTGTATGTTTCATTGGCTTTTACAATTTACCAACTGTGTCCTAGAATTTATTCTTTATTTCCAGGTTTTAATTAAAAAGCCCTTGTTTTTTTAAGAAATGTAAATTCCATAGGGTTCAATATCCATAATCATGTTACATGCCCTAGAGTGGGAATGTTTAAGTTGGTTAAACTTCGCCATTCCTCTGAGATGCGTTTATACATGATTATATTAATAAAGACGATTTATCATTATTACTATTATTATTATTATTATTATTATTATTATTATTATTATTATTATTATTATTATTATTATTATTATTATTATTATTATTATTATTATTATTATTATTATTATTATTATTATTATTATTATTATTATTATTATTATTATTATTATTATTATTATTATTATTATTATTATAACAAATGCATATTGAAAAAGTGCGGTGTTCACCTATAATGAGCGCGAATCTTGCATGATGGAATCTTTCTAGCGATTAGCTAGATCGTGGATAGCTCAAGCTCGAAAATCTCAGGTTAAGGTTATAGAGTTGACACGGGTCTTTGAGTAGAGCATTGTTAAATTCACATCCACAATCACAGTGGATAGTTTACGGTATATCAAAGTTTTGGTAAACAGTAGAGAAGAGTCCACGACTATTGATGTCTTTTTGTATGAAATTGCATAATCTTTGGTGAGTTTATCTGACATTTTTAGGGCGTAATTACGGACTGGGAATTCAAAATGCTCAATGATGTTCATTTTTTCGAATAAAGTTTTGTGGCAGCTTGACTGATGATGAGTGGAATAAGATTTTACCTTTTTAGCGAATTTCACACATCTTTGAAGTTAATGGACAAATAACTGACTTATAACTATTTGACCCTGAGATAGGGTCTGTTTATCGGAGTCTTTTTTTTTGTCTGGCATTTTGAGGGCTGAATGTGGCTAGTTAACGGATGAGAATATAAGTGGATCTAATGCCTGCTCCCCGTTCGAAATTTTCACAGAATATTTTGCGGATTTTCTCGATTTCGAACTGTGATTATCATCTGGCGATTTCTCAGCGTTTTTTTTACAACAAAACCTTTCATATTCTCGATTGATAGACAGAAAGTAAATGCGGAAAGTTCTATACTTTTCTCTTGCAAGTTGACACCTATCCCCACTTTTTCAACCATTGAAGAGCATCTGGCATTTATGGGTGAATTATTTATGAATGAATCTTTTAATCAGAACGCTAAAGTCACTGCAAAAAGGATGCAGACGCCCTCAAAGTTTTCATTTTATGGCATTTCCTTCCACTTTTCTTCCTTTGTGTCCTTTCAAAATATATTTTTTCTACAACTGTCAAAAAATGATGAGGTTTGCACACTTATGAGTATGACAGTTTACGAAGTAACACTTTTTTTCCCAGGTATTGATTTTTTAACGTTCCCATGACGCCGTGCGCGAACTAGCTATTTCGCACACTAGTGCGCGGATTAGCTAGTTCGCACACTAGTGCGCGGATTAGCTAGTTCGCACACTGGGTGTCATAGTGACACATACCTGTCAGGAAACCAAAAATAATTAAAATTCACCTACCTTTGATTGAAAATGCAATTTTGACTTCGAATGATCGATATTTAAATGGAGTTGTAGAAAACATATTGTTTGCAACTCGGGCGCGAAATACTTCAGCAGCATTTCGCGCACTAGATACAAAAATAACTATTTGCAGGTATTTGACAAATCCCCTCGTTTTTATTCTGATCGGTGATTTCACCGATGAGTTAGCTATCTTTGTTTAGTGAATGAAAAATGACAATGACCGATATAGAATGGTGGATCCATCGGTAAAATTTGATGAGAATAAAAACGCAGGGGATATATGTGAAGGGACACCGAAGAGAAGCCATAAAATAAAAACTTTGAGGTCATCTGTCACCCTTTTTGCAGCGACCTAGACGTCTGACGATTTACATACGTTACCTGTGACCTTCAAAAAGATAATGTGCAAAATTTCTATAAATTTTAAACTTTGAGAAAACAGTTTAAAATACGAATTTGCGCGCTTCCCAGCGCCAGCTGTCCCGGAGCTGTGACTGTCCACTAACTTTCCATTTCTGAAGTACGACCTATTTTGAAAATATCAACCTTCAGAAAACTCTTGCATGTGTTCGACGCCAGCTCCATAATAAATTATTGAAAAAAAAAAATCATATAAATGAATATGAATGAATTTTCTCAAAATTTTCGAACGGGTGGCAGGCATCAGGGCCGGTATTCTCGTACTCGAAAACGCTCACCGCTTTTTAGTCGCTCGGCACTTTTAATCTAAATTTACATTGAAAGTGCCGAGCGACTAAAAAGCGGTGAGCGTTTTTGAGGACGAGAATACCGGTCCAGATCATCCATATTCTCATCAGCTAACTAGCCACATTCAGCCCTCAAACTGCCAGAAAAAATAGATAAAAATGACACGACTGAAAAGTCCCTATCTCAGGGTCTATATCAATAATTGAGACAAGAAACGATTTTCCCTCCGAACATTAAATGATACATTTTATTTCTTGCTCGATAATAAACTGATTAATGATACGAATTCTCACGAATTTTCATATTTAAAAGTAACAAAAGGTATAGAGCACAAAATGGCGACGGGACACCTATTGTCGCCACTGCATGCAGAGGTTTATTTAGTCACTATAATACAAACAAAACATGACGACCTCTACCGTCAGATCACGAAACTTTCGTTTAAAAAAAAAAAAATAAGACTTTTGATGATTGTTATTTCTTACAAAAACTAATGATTTTCTTTTGAAAAGTTCCAAGAGAAAATATAGTCTTCTACTCACAAATAATGGCTATTATTTACTAGAATGATTCCAACACTCGCCTTCGGCTCGTGTTTGAATTTTCATTCTCGTGAATAATAACTATCATTTTATGCTCGTTGAAAAATATACTATTATCACAAACCACCAACACTATTTAGACAACCAACGGCCATTCACCCTACTATAACATTAAAAATGACCTATTGTGGCGACATCTGTAATCTGTCCCCAGCAAAATTTCTCAAGTTTAAAGCAAATAATTACAGGTTTCTTCTTTTTTCTCCCACTGAAAAATAATTTCTTGGATGAATGCAGCCAAAGCATTTTAATAGTAGATTATACCACGAGTCAATAATGATAGCTATTATTCCCGAGGAATATTTACGAACTGAGCCGCGTTAGCGGCGAGGGAGTAACATTCCGAGGGAATACTAGCCATTATTGCGAGTAGTATACTCTACTTTATTTACGACAAATTAATTTATTTGAAACATTCTTTTTAAAAACGCTTGTTGCTCATCCGTCTTAATACAAATACACAAGCACTACGCGTTTGACACTGACACTTTTGAGTTTGTTCACTTATATTGTTTCCATGGTAGTACTACTTATTTAATTTGAGAAATTTTATGATTGATGTGCAAGCGGGAATAATGACCATTAATCCCTGCGGGAATAATATATGGCATTATGCTGCCAAAATCACAAATATAATACTTACATTATATGTCATGCGTAAATAAAATACAATTATTTTGTAAAGTAGCTCTTTTTATAAAATCTGCACAATTATTGTGCTGACTTATGGAACGAAAAATTAAAAAATTGTTCCAAAAATCAGTTATTGTTAGAACTTCTTTACAAAGTAATTGTATTTTATTATATTAGGTAAGGACCTACACAAAAAATATGAATAAACAGTGAAAATTTATTTTATTTGTGTGTTATGTCAGCAATAAAAAGTAAAGTTAATTTGTCACAAGAAATGCATCTCACATTTAATTAGAAAATATAGTTATGTACAAAGAAACATATGTCTCCTGCTGGTCCGGTCTTTGCATTCAGCAACACAACAAACTTCATTTCTCTTCGTTTCCATTTTAAGCCACCATGAAAATTACAAAAACTAAAACAAATCTCGGCCTGTACAAGGGTACAAAACACAACACGACACAACTCAACACAAAAATTATATAAAATCAAAATAGACTATTTATCAGTGGTCTTTGACGGGCAAGTTTTCAAAATCATCCATGACATATTGTTTGTCGATTTTAATCTGACACTTTTCGTATGAGGAGCGAGGGGGTGAAGTATAATATGACAAAAACAGGTGTGACGTTAGGTGACAATTGGCGTTCTAACGTAAGGAGCCACCAGCTCACATTCCTTTAGAGTATCAGATTAAAATCGACGGACAGTATCTATGCGTATTTTCACCGATGTAATGCTGTCCTTGTCATCTGACAGCAGCAAAATAAGGATAGATCACTCATCAAGAGAAATGCGCATAAACAAATGATGAATTTGAAAACTTGGCTGACCTTTAAGGTTAGGGTTGGGACACTAATGAAGAATGCCGGTATAGGAAATACCCATTTAGAATAATTCTATTCTTATTTATCAATCACGAATCAGATGAAACAAAAAATTACCAACGAAAACGAACGTCGATTGCTAATACGTCAATTTCATGTACAAATAGGAAATTCCTAACCTAATTTTATTTGTTTGTTCAAGAAGCGACATACGTTTAGTCACTAGAACTTAGAGCAGGTAAAGCGCTGTCCTACACAAATCCCAATGACCTCTATTGCCTGGAAACGGCCAAATACTGGGCGGAGCTATAATATGAATTTCTGTAAATTTTGTGTACAGTCAGCGCCATCTGTCTTCTGTCTCCAGGTACTAAACACGTTTAGGCGGGAAAGCATTACTTATTTTACTAAATTAAGTTGGTGTACTGTGCCTATTATCTGACATAACATTAGACAATCTATCAAAAATTAACGTCACTACTAAAACAGGTAAAAGCTTCTCATAAAATAAAAATAAAGTATAGGATTCTTATTGATGAAATCAATCTTCTAATAGATGAAACTGTACGCATATCATTTTGTAGGAATCCATTTAAAAATGCAGCAGGAACATCAATCTGATGCAGTTTCCAACCATTCTGTGAAGACGCTGATATAAGTAGTCTTATTGCAGCTAACCTACACACTGAGGCATGAATGAATTCATCACTTCCATTATATGGTACTTGGAAACCTCTTGCAACCAATCTTGCTTTCTCTGTACCAGCTTTGTTTGAAAGTTTTCATGAGATTTAATTTCCTTCTCTATGGCATCTCTCCACTCTGCAGTTTCACAGGCTTCTGCGTAACTCTTAAGCCCTTATTATAGATTGAAAAAGTTGTGGTTTAACGCCTGACGTTACTGTTGAACCGAAATTTACCTACTACCGAAAAATTAAGTTGAACTTGTTTAGAATTTTAAACCAGGCTCGACACCCAAAAATCTTGAGTTTACTCAGATTTTCTTATCCATGCCAAATTGTCGAGGGTGTAACTCCCCTAGGTGAAGCTCTAGTTGGAATTCTATTCAGTTCAAACACAGAACATTTCAGAGCATCATCCGGTAGTGCTTTTGGAATACCTACCTGAATCTATAATCTTGGTTTTTATTCTATTCAATAGAGTTTTATTCATTCTTTCAGCTTTTCCATTCTCTTGGGGGGTATATGGTATGGTATACTCCAAAGTCATACCATTCTTCTTACAAAAATTCCTAAAACTACTCGACACAAACTCTCTTCCATTATCTATTCTAAATGCTTTGACCTTAACCTGGTGCTGTTTCAAGGTCTTTTACATATTGAATAAGATTTATGCTAGCCTCTTCAGTTTTTATTATTTTTATCACTAAAAAATGTGAAAAATCATCTAATAATGTTTGGAAGTACTTACCACCATCTATAGTGGCTGGATTGATTGGTCCACAGACATCACTATGCACCAGATCTCCCATAGCAGTCGAGGTCCTCTCATTCTCATCAAATGAATACCATGTTGCCTTTCCTTCCATACAACTGCTGCATATTCTATCAGATTTTGATTAACCTAGCTGTATGAGTGCGTCATGACCCAATCTTCTATGCCATAAGTCCTTAGCTACTGAAATATGGCACTGGTAAGCAAAAGGTTCAATTAATCTGTCCACTGCTAACATACATATAGAGTCCCTGTTTGACTTCACACTGTAACATAAAACTTCTTCCACTGATGGTCGAACTATTTCTTTCTTCAATAATCTTATGCCTTTTTGATTTCAGTTTTGTGTTCCATTTTTGGCACAATTAATGCTTCAATTGAGAGTATGATACCTTGGCATTGTGCTTTTACGGTTCCCATTTTATTGCATTTAAGAATTTCTCCTTTTGCTTTATGTATTGATACATAGTTTGATGGCACCTGTATGTCAAACATTTTGGCTTCTAGACTTTCCTGCACAAAGTGATTACTTGCACTCGTCAGCCCTTAGTTTCGCCACAAAAATTATAATTTTTACTCCTAATAAAACAATATACTAATTTTCTGCGATTGACAAGAAATGTCAGCATTTTTGAATGGTTGACAGGTCGCAAAACTCATTATTCTGGTATTTCAATTATGTTTCAATAGTTGCTAAGGAATCAATGAATAACAATACAGGAAACACTTTTCCGGCCTAGGCCGGGAAAGTGATTCTCGTATTGCTGAATAATTGGAAGTAAAAGACAAACATTTAACAGATATTTAACCGATCGCAGAAAAAATAGTATGTGTTTTTTGGTGGAAAAGCACATTCTCGACCTTCGGTGTTTGCCGGCCTCGGCTACGCCTCGCCCGTCAACTTACACCATCGGTCGAGAATGTGTCACTTTTCCACCTAAATACACAATATACTATTGTGAGACTTGTCCAAAAGTTGCAGGTGGGAAATCTATCAGAGAAGTTCAAAATAAATCTGGTTTTATACAGGGTGTCCCACCGGAAAACAAATCGATCTTTATATGAAAAACTGTATGCAGAAAATTTTTGTAAATTTGACAGTATACTAATGTCAATGGGGACAACCCGGCTAAAATATTTTCAAGATGGTGGCACTTCCGGTTATTCCGGAAGTAGACGTCAACTTGCATATTTTAAATGAGACACCTTGTATGTGATTGCATATTTGGATTCTACATAATATTCTGAGCAGGTTTTATGTGATATACCCTATACCTATCTTCAACTGTTTTGGAAATATTGACAGTTGAAAATTGACTTTTTTCATCTTTGACAGGCTGTAAAACCTAAACGGTTAATTTTAGAGGAAAACCTATTTTATATTCTTATCTTAGATTTTTATAAACTATCATTTGACAACAACTTTGAATTTAATCCATGAATAAAAATTCCGGTTCAATTCAAAGTGGGTGTTAAATGAGAGTTTATGAAAATCAGAGATAAAAATGTTAGATCGGTTTTCCTCTAAAATTAACCGTTTAGGTTTTATAGCCTGTCAAATTTGAAAAAAGTAAATTTTCACCTGTCAATACATATCTCCAAAACAGTTGAAGATAGGTGTAGGGTATATTACATGAAATTTGCTCAGAATTTTATGTGAAATCCAAATATGCAATCACATACAGGGTGTTTCATTAAAAATAAGCAAGTTGACATCTACTTCCGGTATAATCATTATGTTGGCAATATAATGTAAAATTGTCAATGCTTTCAAATTTTTTACGTAGATAGAAGAAAAGGGTTGTGTTGCTAACATAGTTACTGAATTTTTGACATGAGGTTTTGTCTTTTAAAGAAAAACAGACTTTAGCGATAATAAGAGCATAAAAGCAATAATAAAATAAAAATAACTAGATAATTCCTGTGAAAAAGTTGTATGGAATCTTCGTGTTTGACCCTTCGAATTGGAATAATTTCGTTATTCACTGTCAAGGATAGGGATCCGCCACTACCAGTTAGACCAATCTTGATATGACGGCGTTGAGAGATCCTGCAGCGACTGCGACAAATTTTTATCTGGAAAACTTTGATTTTTTTTCAATTGACATAGGCATAACTACGTTATAGTTATTAATGACACTTGAACCAAATCATTCTTAGGTTTTATTTACGTAATATTGTAAGATGCTGATATCTTGATTCCAATGGAAACATTCTGGATCTGGCGACTGCTGCTACAGCGGTTTTAGAAATTATTGGTAATTGGATCTTTCAAGTTTGAACGATTTCTGCTTCCGGATTTCGTGAGGCAGTCATCCTAGAGAGGTGAACCCTATTATGAAAAATTCTGTTTCAATAAATGAATGGAATTTGATATGGTGCGGATTCGAATGAAAGTTAAAGGGCAGCACATGGTTTTCGTTGACACAGAAGCTGTCTGATAGCAAATGACGAATCACATAGTCTTCTATAAGGATGAACAGAACGTTTAATAGTCCGAGGACTCCAAATTCGCATTGTCTTCTCGGTTGAATAAAGGCCATTTCAGAACTAATATACCGAAAGCTCCTGATTTAATTTCGCTTAGGAAACCAGGCCAAGTTTTTTCAGCATCATCATCTTGAGAATAATCGGCAAATTGACAAGGAAACGGTCTTTCACTTTCTACTGGAAGTCCTCTTTTCTTAAGTGTAAAAGTTTCCAACGGACGAATTTTTAATTAACTTTCTCTCCAAATGGCGGAGTTGATTGGGGGATACACTGGAAATTTGTCAAGTTGCTACAACGTTTTTAATTAATTAACATTTTTTTGCCCTCCTTATGTTAAGTACTAAGGTTGAGAGTGAAGGTTATTTTTTTCTCAACTTTTCACCCTATTAAGTGAGGTAGATGTTTTTTTTTACTTAAATAAAAATTCCTTCAAAATTTCAAAGTGTAAGGAGGATGGTAAGTAGATAAATGTTGAAATGAAAAATGGATAGCGTAGAATATAGAAAAATGCTCGGAGGAAGTCAGTAAAAACCGCACTTCTTGTGGAAATTAATTTTATCGCTCAAAGTGAGAAGCTCACAAGCTGTACTTTTACACAGTGAACTTAGGTATATGAAATGGTCCCTGTACTTGCCCGACATGTTCCTGAAATTGACGTTTGGTACACAATTATAGGAAGGACATGAAAGAAACATGAACGAAGTCTTAGGAAATTACTTATTTACAGATGCAAACTTTATTTTGCCATGGTTGTCAGTCAGACACTAATGAATTATGCGAAATTAAAGGAAACAAATTAGTGAAATGAAATGGGGTAATTACTTGTATGCGGGTATCCTGTGTGATTTGTCGCAAAATAACAATTGCGATCGTTTCAGGAATGTTGCGTGAAACAACAACATTAGCAGAATTATTGATGTGCATCACAAACAAAAGCAACCAAAATACGTTATTTTCTATTGAAACTAAGATTATTCTAGTGAAAATACAGACATTTTGATTGTTGTTGAACAACACTCTCTGAGAGAGACCTTGAAGAAGTATTTGCAAGATTAGAAAAAAATAAATTAGACAAATCAAAATTCTTCAGTCATGTGATAACCCCAAATAAAGATAAACCAAATTCGAACAAACGCAAAACAAAATTCCCTCGTACTTACTGAAAACTATCAAGGAAATAAAATAACTTTCAGGGTTGATTGGAGGCTAAGGGTAATTCATCAAAAACTTTGCAAAAGTAACAACACTGCCTTAAAACACATCTTCATGATTTAATCGATTTAACAACAGCCTGATTTCAATAAACTACTCTTGCTCACAACAGACGTATCAAATTATGCAATCAGAGCAGTGTTATCTCAAGGTCTTATAGCAGCCAACCTTCCTATTGCATGCCGCAAGCAGAACATTGAACTTAGCTAAATGTAATTATCCAACTATCGAAAAAGAACTTTTGGCGATAGTTAGGAAACAAAATGGTTTTGACTCTATATTTTTAGTAAAAAAACTATAATAATGGCTATTGATTCTAAAAAAATAGAGTGCGAAATAAGTGCGATGCGGATTGAGACTCTCAGAATTTGATTATGACATAAAATACAAAAAAAAATAATCACTTGACACAGATGCAATGTAATGCAAGAATTCCTGCAATACAAATTCATGCCATTATAAATCAGATGAAAAATTAACAACAGATTCAGGAGAAGAATTCCATAAAAAACTGAGAGAAATGCTGAAGGCTGAAGGATATAAGTACCACATCTTTGTTTAATGACAAAATAATAGAGACTGAGCAAAGTGAAGAAATTGGTGAACATGAAAAGATAACAACTGAATAATCTCTTACGAAGAAAATTCCAGGAATAAGAAATCCAATAGAAAGTAGAAGAAGCACCGACAAAAGATTTGTGTAAAGTGATTATGACAATAAAATTCGAAAAGGGATTACAAAACAATTCAATAATGGAAAGAGAATAATATTCCATCAAATACCAAAATTCCAACAGAGCTACAAATAGGTAACGACTCTGGTAAAATAATAAATACCACCCGCGGTAATTACTGCTTACATTTCTACAACAGAATTTTGGAACCTATTGTGTTACACGATCAACAAGCCATTTTTCCCAATGTATAATAAGTAAACAGCATTTGAAATTGTATAAAAGCAACTGCGGCATAGTCAGAGCTATTGGTTCGACAATATTTTAACTTGATTCATTGTTATTTTATTGAAATTTATAATACAGGTTTTTAAAAAGGCAAATACCTGAAAATATAGGCAATTCACATCAACAATTTAAACGCCATTTACAGTCACAGCTCAGTAACCATTCGCATCGAATAAAGAAAAAGATAGTGGGAAAACTAGAGCATTTCGAATAAGTATCAAACATCCTGGAACTAATAATCAAGTACTCTCCTACTTGCAAATTCCTGAACTGTCGCAAAAAAAATAATCGATTTTCGATATAGTTCACTCAAACTACGATATAATCGTCTTTCAACCGTACACCTAGTTAAAAAGCTGTCGGCCATAACCATTAGCCAAGCTGAAATGCAGCATATGCTCCAAGTTAAAGTCTTTATAAACTCATTCTGGCACGATCGAATCTAAAACGAACGTAATCCGCTCAGCTGTATGGCTGTAGTCGATATATTGCAGTCGCGTCAAAGGGCTATAAAAATATCCTGCTGGAAAGAAATAAAAAATTAGTTTTCAGTTTTTTCTATTTGCACCAAATAAATTGAACAGAGAGAACCAGATGCATTTTTATGTGGGAAATCAATAAAATGTTTATTTATTTATTATCTTCAAATTTATGTCAAATAAGTATATAAAAATTGTCATTATGTTCAGAGGCAAATACGATGTAAAACACTGCGACCTTATAGAAAAAGCACTTCGAACCATGTCAAGGGATGGTGTCGGACAGTGGGGCTGAATCTAAACTCAGAAAACCACACTGGTAACATTTACAAAAAGAACGAAACTCCCAAACCTGAAAAACACTCGCCTCAATGGGAGCAGACTTAACTGAAAATAAGAAGTTAAATTCTTAGGAATAACCCTAGATTCTAAACTTCTCTGTCTGAAACCGAACTGTAGAGAACACAAAAAACAATATCGGCACTCATCGTCTGCAAAAACATTGCGGGTGAAACGTGGGGTAGTATAATCCTACGAGGATGTATACCATGATAGTAGGAGCTATCATCACCTATACGGAACGGTAGCCTGGTGTAGCCGAACCCAGTCAGTAATAGCTAGGAAAACCCTAGGAAAAGTGCAAAGATTCACGTGTATGACAGGAGCAATGAGATCATGCCCAACCGCGGCACTGGAAGTCATCCTAGACCTCACACCACTCCACATAATAGTGAATCGTGTTGCCAGTGGATTATGTCTGACTGGCGAATATAGACTTACAAGAGAAAACGCACTTTGGCGGAACTTTTCCCCTCCCAAACTATGCAGACCTCATGGATCTACCAAAAGACTTGATTGTTGATAAATTCAGTTTCGAGAAAATTTTTTCCATCAAAGTAAGTTCAAAAAACAGATAGAACATAAAATCTATCCAATCCCTTGAAGCAAACACCATCAAATAGTACATGGACAGTTCCAAAACTGCTGAGAGAACTGAAGCCGCAGTATTCGGGCCACGGACCAGATACTCGTAGCCAATGGGAAAATCACCATGCATATGTCAAGCGGAAGTTCATGCGATCGGAAGGTATCGAGAACGAGAGATTGTAATAATATCTGACAGCCAAGCAGCTATCCAAGCATTTAGCTCCCCTGTCATCAATTCTAGGATAGTGTGACTGTCTACAGAAACTCAACTAGCTGGGAAAAGAAAACAAATTAACCTTCTCGGGGTGCCTGAATACACAGGCGTCGAGGGCAACCAATGCACAGAGCAAGAACGGGAAAATCTAATCCTTTAACTGAGCCAGAATTCCAAGAAATCCTCAAAAAGGAAGAGAACCGGCTAAGGAACAAACAATGGCTACAACTGACAGGTCAAAGATTTATTGGACAACTTCAACAAAAAAAGATCAAAAAGATCAGAACTGCAAAAAAAGTCTGAAAACTCTAACCGGGTTTCTCTCGGGACATTGCAGACTTAGGAAACACCTACAGAAATTGGGGTTGAAAGAAAGTTTCACCTGCAGATTCTGTGAAGATGGAGAAGAGACATCTCACCATCTTCTACTGAGCTGCGATGCCGTTAGTCGCTCAAGGATGAACAATCTGGGAAATTCCCTTATACAGTTGGAAGACATTCCAGCCCTGGAACCGATAGATATCCTAAAATTCCTAAAGGATCTAGGACTAGAGGGGCTGCTTTGAGCAGCAGGAAATCTGAACTTAGCATCAGAATGAGAGGTTTGGTCGCAGTGCAACTGACATCTCCAACACATACATACATACAGCTGTATGCAACATCCTCTTTTAACTTAAAAGCGCTTTTTAAAACTGGTCATTTTAAAAATGTGTGTTCTAAGCCATGCAAAATTTTAAAGGTACTAGTTTTAAAAAGCGCTTTTAAATTAAAAGAGGATGTTGCATACAGCTGATAGTCTATAGCAAGATTTTATCAACACATAGGAATTCTGTCAGAAAATGTCGATCGTAGAGCGATTACTTGGTGCTTTATAGGTTTGGCTCTTTTGTTGGTGATATGTGAAGCTGGAGAAAGCGATTTTGAAGCCACCATTATTTATAACCCTTGCTGACTTCTGACTCGAAAAATCGCATTGCACATTCCAATAAGCACTGGATTATATCTCGGTCACAAGTGGAGGACCATATGCATATAAAGGTCCCACCGCCATATTTTTTCTTATAATTTGCAGTAAAAATCTAGAAGTAAGCCAAGCCTCTGCCGCCATATTCTTCCTTATTTTCAATATGAATATCAAGGGTTTTGAAGCACCAATCAGAAATAGGACGGCAATTGTCGCCACTGTGATAAAATGACTCTGTTATCTTCCGCAAATTTTTTCTGTAGTAAAACAGTAGTAGTAATGAGTAGTTTCCGCCTAATAAAACTAGACATTTCTTAATCCTTCCAATATACGGGTGTTATTAAATAGTGGGATCAAACTTCTAGGATAAATAGTACTCATTAAAACAAGAAAAAAGTGAATAAAAACATGGGTCCGCCAATGCTTAGTTTTCAAGATACAGGGTGTTAAAGCTCGAAATAAAAGCGGTTTTTTAGCTCAAAAATCCCTTTTCCAATTTTCTTTTTCAAATTTGGCAGGTTTGTATGTCATAACAAAAGGTATCTTTTCAGTTTTGACTGTAATATGATAATCTGCGAAAATATGAAAGTTATAAAAAATAGTGACATGCCATTTTTTTCTACTTTTACCAATGTAGTTGTCCTCTGGGCTGCCACTGGAATAATTACGGTGAATCTAATCGAATCAAGAGATACCTTTTGTTTTTATTATTACAAACAAATCTGCCAAGTTTGAAGAAATTCGGAAAACGGATTTTAACAAAACGATTTTGTCAAACTTTGACACCCTGTATCTCAAAAACTAAGCATTTGCGCACCTATGTTTCTATCAACTTTTTTCTTATTTTAATGAGTACTATTTATCCTAGAAGTTTGATCCCACTATTTATTAACACCCTGTATATTAACATTTAAATTCATGTAAGATTCAAGTTCAAATATTCTTTGAAAAGTGATCAATTCCCTTATATACGAGACTGAAATTGGAAGTGACGTTCTGGAAAATCTCTTAACGCCAGAAGGAACATGGAACATTAACTAACACATTGACAGGCGTGCCTGTTCATGCAGACATTCAAATAGGGGCAAATCTAGAGACAATATACAGGGTTGTCGTTATGTATGGAAACGGCTTGATATTTCAGAACGCGCTTAAGAAAATTATACAATATTTCCTACCTGATGGGCCTATTAGCCCCCTATAAATCTTGAATACGCAGGATCACATTTTTCTAAAGCTTGTTCTGAAATACGAGACCGTTTTCATACATGGAGGTCACAAGGAATTTGTTTGAAAAAGACCTGCATCTCAACCGAGGAACTGTTCTATAAAGTCATTCAATTTGATAGGTACTTGGTTTTTGCTTGTTAAGTTAACAATGAAAAACACAATTTCAGTTTGTACTATACTTTTAACCCTGTCATTATGACACAAATCGAATCTATTTGGACCATCGAAGATTAAATTTTGAATGATACATTGCTCGATAGTTTGTTCGATATGAACGTTATTGATGAAACTTGCGTAACGCCTCGTGGTTCGACGTTACACGCGAATTACGTCGATCACCGAAAAAAGTCTGTTTTTATAAAGTTTTTTTTTTCAAAAATTTTAAGTTATCTCAAGAGCAAAACAATTAAATTATAAAATTATAATCTTAAACTAAGGTATACATATACACGTGCCTGGCGATGGCAAACATCTTGCGTCGGCAGGTTCTATGGGATTCGTGATGAGTTGATGAGTATACTTTGTAGCTACAATGTACCTCCTCCCATCTTAAGTTAGAAAATATCTCTGGTATTTTCTAAGGCAACCTCTTCTTCCGGCTTGCGGTCGGATTTTGGCTTCTTCTTGAAATATTTGGCAATGGCCAATGGACACCAATTATTATCGAAGTGGTCCGTTTTCGATTTCTTGAACTGGAGATAGTTGGTTTGCCATATCTTTTAGCTTGTAGATTTCTTCAAAGTTGATTTGACTTATTTTTTGGGTTAGCATTTTTGTTGTTTGTTGTTTAGATAATTCTGGTAGGTTGAGTGGTTTACCATGGTTAATTTTCACGTTGTTGGTAAATTTCTTGGATCCAATTTGAATGGCATTCTTTTGGAATTTTCACTAGTGTCGGCTCTTCTAGATCAATATATTGGTCCATTTTGCATTTTGCTAATATCCATGTTGCATTTTGTGTGAAATTATTAGGATTTTTACTGTAGTGATTTGTTCTATTATTGATTCTTGTAGGTAAATTTGTAGAATTTGGCAGGATTTTTTTTTTGGCCCGTCCAGAACTTGAATGATACAATCATCTTGAGGGTGTATAACTTCATTACAGTAGTATGTTCCTTCAAATAAAGGACAATTACTTTCTTTGAACTGGATTTCCTTGTTTGCACGTGCCATGTAGGGGTGGTATTTTGGAGTGATCATATGGGTTTTTTTGATTACCTACAGGAAATAAATGTTGGGAAGAGAAGAATATGTTTGAGGTTTCACAATAGGTACATACATATGAATAGCAAGAGTGATTTTCGATTGAGAAAAACTAACTTGTGTACCCAGAATTTGATAATAATTAAGGATATTTGATTTGATTTTTGAAATTTGGAACTTTCTCTTCAGTACCTATAGATATTCTTTAAATATCCTAACATGTCTTCCAATTCAGAGCTCGATATTATAGAGTTATGCCAAGCATTTAATTTTGCAAACAATATTGCGTCCTCTAGATTATCCACAAAATTAATTAGATGTTGACAATGTAAATGGATATGAAATAAAATATTCTCAAAAATAATAAAATTGTTTAAATTATTAATTTTATTATCAAGAATTTCTTCAACTATGTTGATACTATGTTCAAGTTTTTGTTGATTTTGACGAAATGTGAAAATAGTTTTTTTATGCGATTGACAAGAAATGTCAGCATTTTTGACTGGTTGACAGGTCGCAAAACTCAATATTCTGGTATTTTAATTATGTTTCAATAGTTGCTAGGCCGGGAAAGTGATTCTCGTACTGCTGAATAATTGGAACCAAAAGACAGACATTGAACAGGTATTTAACCGATCGCAGAAAAAATAGTATGTGTATTTCGGTGGAAAAGCACATTCTCGACCGACGGTGTAAGTTGACGGGCGAGGCGTAGCCGAGGCCGGCAAGAATGTGTCACTTTTCCACCTAAATACACAATATACTATTATAACTAATAATTAAATTTTTTGATAGTGATACTTGCAAATTCAATTTTTATCAATGTTTCCTTGATTTTTTTGCAATACTTTGATAGCATCATTAAAACGTTTTCCGTCATCAGCATCTAAAGTTCCGAAAAACCATTTTTGAGTTTTTCCAATAATTTTAATTAATCCTCTTTTTTGTCTAAGATGAGAAAAGAGGTTCTGTACCTTACTCTCAATATTATTTATTAGGTATCCAGTGCGTAGCAGTGAACTTTTTAATAAGCCTTTATATGATATAGGGTGATCAATTACTCTACTAAAGTGATTATTGATATTACTAAAATAAGATCGAATATTTTCTAATTGCTTAATAATAATAGGTACTTAGGTGCTTATTCTGTAACTCATAACGATCCTGTTAAATTACGATGTCGTAACATAACGATGAAAGTTATTCTGGAAGGGCGATCGTTGCGAGAGATCGTTAACGGATCGTTGAACTACGATAGCTACGAACGATAATCTTAAGATAACGATTTGCCTTATTCTTTATCCATGCGAAATCGTTATCAAAGCGTTTCTAACGTCAAAATTCGATCGTTGATTAACGTCACCTCTATCAGCTATCTTTCACCCGAAAGTGTTAAATTTCAAAAAAAAAACATGGATTATGTATTGGATGACGCTATAAATAATGTTGCCCAAGAATTGCTTAGAAGAAATCATCACAAATTAATACTGAGACAGTTGAGAGATAGGAGTGATCCTTTCAGCTTATTGCCTGCTGAAATGTTGAAACAAACATACAGGTTGGAACCAGAGATTGCACGATACGTTTTTTTACGAATAGAGCATCATTTAAATAACGGTATCAGACGTACAAAAGTCCCTCCAGTCGTCCAATTCTTTTCTGCTTTGCACTTTTTTGCTCAAGGCAGCTATCAAAAATCCGTTGGAAAAGATTTCATTTGCCCCCTGTCCCAGTCTGCCGTGAGTAGAGCACTTCACGTTGTAGTACCGGCAATTGTGAATAATCTACATCAGCAAATCAAGTTTCCTCAAACAGATGCTGAAATACGTGAAGTGAAAAATGGATTCTATGAGAAATTTGGGATGCCAGGCGTTATTGGAGCGGTTGATGGCTCACATTTATTTGTCTATCGTCCCTCCAGCTATGGGTAACGCAGCCTACCCGCGATTCATTTTTTTAAATCGCAAGCAGTTTTTTAGCCTGAACTGCCAAATCATTTGTGACTCAGATTTGAACATTTTGAGTTTGAACGCTCGTTTTCCTGGCAGTGTCCACGATGCTGCGATTTGGTCACTGTCGGAAGTCCGATTACGTTCAAAAGAAAGGTATCAACATGGTGGAAGATACTTTTGGCTACTGGGCGATTCTGGGTATCCTTTAAGGCCCTATCTAATGACACCAATACTCCATGCTCCGCCAGGTTCCCCCGAAAGTAGATACACCGAAGTTCATTGCAGGGCTCGAAATACCATAGAACGATGCATTGGCGGCTTCAAAGGGCGCTTCCGTTGTCTTCGGAGAGACAGAACTTTGCATTACAAGCCAGAATTTGCGGCCCAAATCTTATACGCCTGTGCAATTCTGTACAATCTTATGAAAGCCGCCAATATTAGGCCTATTCGGGTTTGGAAAAAGGACGGTTCTAGAACGGTTCAAAACAATCGTCCAGTTTATTGATCAACAAAATAACAACGACTCAACTATCACAAATTTCATTAATAAACTGTGCGATTCTTCTGGACCGTTCTAGAACCGTACTTTTTCCAAACCCGAATAGGCCTATTGACGACGAAGAAATTATAGTGGAAGAGGACGTCCCCGCCGATCATGATGAAGATAATGAGGAGCCGGACGGTTTGCAACAAGGACTGGAAACCAGACAACATATAATTAGGAACATTTTTAATAACGCATAATAAAAAATAAACATTCACATATTAATAAAATAAAACATAATGCTAATTATAGAATTTTAACTAGGTATAACCTACAACGAATTATCACTTTCTTCCGCCGCGTCAGTGATACTTGTACCTTCTTCTTCTTCGGAGCCATTTTCGCTTTCGAGCTCTTCGTCTCCAGAGCTGTTCTCATTTTCATCAGGCATGTGTTTGGGATATTTTAATTTAAGTTTGAACTGTTCCAGCCGTAGTCGTTTCGTTTGAATTCCTACTAATGCTTCAAGGTGTTTTTCAATTTTCTGCAACACTGGCTCAGAACTCACTGGTAGAAGGTTCATATTTTCTGTGCGTGCCTGTAGCAGCTGTTGTAGTGAACCCGATAATGTTCCATGCCTACGTTTGTTGCGTGGCACAGTTTCAATTGGTGGAGTATATCAAGGCATACGCCCTTCGAATGACCAGATAAGCTATTGTTTTTCTTAAGATTATTGTCAGTCCTGTGCACTGTAACATCATTACTAATGCCCAGTTCAGGTACTTGCATCCCTTCAGTAACAATGCGTCCGGTTATATCCAGTAAACGGGTTTCCAAATCAGTCAGTGATCTGATAGGTGCGTCTCTTTATTGCCGGTTTCTTTATAAAGTTTTTGATTTTCGCGTTCCTTTTTACGCGTCTGGCTTTTCCAGTCGGCGAATACCTGAGGACGAAAAATAATTAATTTATAAACGAGTCAATTAATAAGCAACAACAAATTTTTACTTACGTGTTTCCACTGTTTAACATTTTTCTTAGGCCCTCCAGAGCTATTCAATTGTCCAACTAACCTATTCCAATCATTTTCTAGTTTTGCCGGATTTTCTTTCGGATTGAAGGAATTTTCGCGAAAACTTTGGTTGCACTCCAACTCGTTTAAATATAAAACATATTGTTCCCTACTGGTCTTCTGAGCCCCTGGTTTTTTCACACTTTTATTTTCAGTATTGTTACTCATTTTTATTGTAATTATTTTTTTTTGTTATGACGGCGTGCACCTCACCATAGCACCTCACAACTGTTTTCTGTTTTCGAGTTTAGACAATTCATAGCAACTGTAGCTTGTCGTTACTACTCGTCAAGGACACACATTTAACGAATGACTTACGATTAACGTTACAAAATAACGCTATAACGATCTGTCGTAAGTCTATCGTTAAAAAGCTATCGTTAATAAACGAATCCTTACGCAACGACCAAGTTACAGAATAAGCACCTTAATCTACGTATTGGATAAATGTATGTTTATTATATATAATTTTTGCGTTTCCTAATTCTATACAAAGCACAGTATCTTTTATAGTCATTAACTGAACGTCATTACCCTTACTAGGAATGACAAGGGCCAGGATTATTGGAAATAGGAGCAGTGTTATCTGCATCTTGCTTATCCTGTAAAACAGATTTTGTTCTAAATTTTGGTTTTCTCTCGTTTCTTTCTTGAATCTGCTCATAAAGTTCTTTCCTACTATCTTTTTATGATTGTATGTACGTAATTTGATATTAATACGTGGACGCTTATATCAAAAGAATCGGTGTTGTTTATGTGACCTCTGATTATTTCAGACGGTGTGTGTTTGGTTACACTATAAATAGAGTTATTATATCCGAGTATACGGCACGTTTTATTAACTGGTCTGCTGAGAAGGCTTTATTCTCTTCTTGTAAACATCTAGAATGTTCAATTGAAATTCCTTTTACGCTGTTTAAAGGGTATGCTTGCGCATATCTGGAAAGTGATTCAATAAGTTGTCGTGGATAACTTTCGTTTGATATTTTCAAAGTGTCTAGGTGAACATGTTCGAATAGTTTAGAACTTGTTGGTGTTAAGTTGAATTTAATTAAGAACTGGGGGATTTCTATCGTTTTTTTTTTTAAGGCAGTTTCGTAATTGAAGACTCTGATGCAAGAAGGGGATGAGTACCTATATAAATCTGCAAAAGTGAGATAACTGCATATTTAGATTTTAAAAGTTGCTCTTCTTGCCTTTGCAGGTACGGGATACGTATACGCCTAACAGATACTGAATATCCCCTGATACGGTCTGGTGCAATAATGGGATATGATTTGTGTAATATATCCCGTTCTTGCAGCAAATTTAGTATTATTTTTATATGTCCGTAATTTTGTCCCACTAATGCACCGGCCACACGACCTCAGTCACGAGTCACCAAAAAACCGTTGTACCACAGACAACTTTTTGGACAGTGAGCATAAGTTAACCTGGTACCCAAGTAAGGGTGCGGTGTATTAAAATATTATGTTATTTTTTATTATTTAAAATGTCATACGAGTTCAGGCTGTAAGGAGGATGAACCATTTTAAAGTTCAGGCAGTGAGTTCCTGCCTTCAAGTTCTAGCAGAGGTATAGATTGTTGATTCAGATGTCACAAGACACTAATATCTCTCGTGATTTTGAGTCTGATTAATTGATCACACTATTTTTATTTTTTTTAAACTATATATTTTTGATACTGGGTGGCTATTTTTATAAGAAACATCTGACTTTCTGTTGAAATTATTAGCATATTGCTTTAGTTTATATTTATCTTACTTATTCCCTTCTTGCACTTGCTGTAGATCATATTATGAAAAGTTTTAAACTTATCCTATTAATTGCACCACATTTTTTTTTGCTTAAAAGCATTCTTATTTGGCAGCTACTAAATGCTGTTTAAATCACATGTAGTGTAACGTTTTCAATTTCTTGGCTAATAAGCTACCTTGTTTTGCCATACTGGATATGATTCCATATAGAGCTACAATGAAATAAATGAATAAACAACTATCTTTTTTGTGCCCAGATTTTGTTACCTTGAGTGCTGCCTTCTACTAGAAGTTTTTTTGGTTCAGGTTTGCAAGTTTGGTTAATTGATCTAGGAAGGTTTGATTCAGTACGGCAGGGCCCGCTGTTATTGATTAGAATCTTAGGAAAAGGAGTTAGTACCATCACCATCTCTGTTTGCAAATCCAATCAATAATCTGAGGTTATGATAATAATTGTTGTTTTTTTGTACTCTTTGACTTTTCATTTCCATCATGTCATTGAACAGCTGTTTTGTCTAGGCGTTTTCTTTAGACCTGTTCTACCTTTTGATATATGTTCTATAGGCACTTTTCAACATTCAGCAGTCATTTTTTACACAACCGATTCTCAGTTCGTACTTTTGGGGTGAAACTGAACACGTCCTTTTCTATAATTTTCTTCAATGTCAAAATTAGAAGTTTGACAGATGAAAGTCTTCTTCCGAAATCTAAATTCTAAATGAAGAATCAGCCCTTTTGATCTTGAGACTTGATACCGAAAGGTTGGTCTCGGCCCTATTTGATTTTGGGCGAGACTTTTTGGAATTTTGTGCCAGGGAACTCAAGGTTTAGACTAATTTCTTGTTGGTAATTGTCTAGAGTCGTCCCTTGGTCATTTTGGATTTTGTTTCGGACTGTTCCGAGCAGCTTTTGGAAGTTTAAGACTTCACCTTTGGTCTAGAGGATCCCTCAATTTGAGGGTCCTACTCTTAGGCTATCGTTGGACAATCCTAGTGCTAGGCTGTAGCTAGAGAGTCTTAGGCTATAGTTGGACAGCTCCTAGAAAGAGATTCTAGACTAGATCTAGATTGCTCTTAGTTGGCTTTGGTAGCCTCCCTTCAGCAACCATCTTGGTACCGCTCTGCTAGAACCACATTGAGTTCTACGTAAAACAGATACCACATGGATAGGACTCATGACTATGACTCACTTACCATACCATAGTCTATCTACAGTGAGACCGAACCTGTAGATAATATCCCTTCAAAACTTCTAGATTTACACACACCTTTGAAGATAATCAACACTTGTACACATGTAAGTTGCACTTTTTACTATTTAGGCAAATCTTATATAAATCACTTGATACTGATTTACGTTCGGTAAGTGCCCCTTAAATAAAATTCTAGAATTTTACCCTGAGGTTGCCCTAACAATAATTTTCACCTTTCTGGTTTTGAATTTGCCTCTTGGTAGAGTGTAACTGATATTGTGGTTCTAATCTTTCACAAGTGTAAACAGACAGTTAAAACTGTTTATTTAAAAATCAATATTTTTATACATTATTCACATTCTTATTTTTTTTTTATAATCAAATATTTATAAATTGGTACAAGCATTATTCTAAACACATTTTTAATAACCTCCTGGCTATCCCTATATTTTGTTATTATTTTTAATAAAGAAGCCAGATACATTATTGTACCTAATTAGTTGTTTTATTGATAAGCTCTCCAATTGCACAGGTTTTGTTTATAACATCATTAACTTATCTTCCTAGTTAAGTCACAATTAACTTGGTGGCGCCCAAAGGTAAGATGTATGCAAGGAACCCATAGACCCATGGCCGCCGAACAGATGCTGACTAGCCGTATGCAGTATAATTAGGCAATTGCCAAAATAAGTACGTTATAGTAGCTGTTGTACTAGTTTGGCCATACTTCATGATCAATTTAAAATTTAATTTTAAAATAAAAACTTTTTTTGCTTCTCCTGAAAAATTTACATATTGCTACTTTATTCCTTCTTGCATCAGGGCCTTCAATTATTAATATAATTTTCTATATCAACGCCCATTTTTAGCCAATAGAATTTTGTGCAAAGGGCCTTTTTCATTTTGTTAATGCCTCTGTGGCATGTTTTTGTTTTTGTGCTGTGATACATTTCAGGTTTTTCCTTTTGATTTTGTAAAGTTATAATGTCATCTAAGAATTTGGAACACTGAATGAATTTGAATGATGAAGTTTTTAAGAGATTTTGCACCGTAACTGTAAAATATTTCACTAGCAAGTCGCTTTTAGAAAAAATGGCATAAGTTTGTTTTGGATTGATATATTCTTTCAATAGGTTAATAAAGTGTGGAACTGGATCTTTATTTGAGACAATTAAGTATAAACGATTATTTTCGAAAATTTTGTCTTGCTTGCATTGCATTTCTTCTATATCGCCTAGCCTGAGGTGCTTATAATTTGATTTTTGAAAGTATTTATTGATCTGTCGGAAATTGGTATATTTAGAATTGGGGTTTCGATAGATGTATGAACGGTTTCTAAACAAGACGATTTTTGCTTGTGGGTGTTTTTGATGGAGTATCTATGGGTGTAATTGTGATATCATAAGGTTGTTATCTGGTTTGGGGGAATTATTACTGCTCATATTATTCCTGAATTCGTAATTTCCACTTTGTGAAGTTGGTATAATACTGTAGTCTGATAAAATGTCGAATTTTGGAGGGCTTTTTTTGTTTTTATGCTCCTAGAATGTCTTTAATTTCTTGTTATTTGTCTGGATTATTTACATAATCTTCTATTATTTCATCTATATCATCAGGATTATTGGTGACTGATTCGATTTCTAAAGCATTTAAATCAACAGGGTTGCGTGAAAGGGCATCCGCTGCCTTATTTAATTTGCCTTTTTTATACTGAATGGTACAATCAAACTCTTCTAATTTGAGTCACCAACGAACAAGACGGAATACTGGTTGTTTCACTGAGAACAGCCATTGGAGTGGCCTATGATCAGTAAGGATGATAAATTTACGACCAAATAAATAGGATCTGGAATATTTACAGGTCCATACGATAACTAGAGTAGTTTATTTCAGCAGGGTTCAATATCCGTGAAGCGTAACATATAGGATGATTGTCTTGGGACAAGATTCCTCCTATAGCAAATTTGGAAGCATCTGTTGTTAATTAGAATGGTTTAAAACAATCGGGGTAGGCTAGTACGGGTTCTGATGTTAGAATTTTCTTGCATGGATCGAAACACTCCAGAAATTCTTTAGTGTGTTCAAGCCTTGCGTTCTTTTTCAAACATTTAGTCATAGGCTTTGTTATTTTCGCGAAATTTTCTATGAATCTGCGATTATAATACCTGAAAGTCTAAGGAAAATTTTTATATCACGTTATGTTTTAGGTATACCTATTGGGAATTTTTGGACTGCTTCAATTTTTTCTTGGTTTGGTTTGATACCACTTTTTGTGACAACAACACCTAAAAATTCAACTTCTTTTCTTAAAAATTCACTTTTGTCAAGTTGTATTTTGAAATTTGCTTCTCTTAATTTTAATTAATTTTAAATTTTGAATGTGCTCTTGCAATCCTGTACTGAAAATAATTATATCGTCCATATAGATACATACAGATTTTATTTTGGAGTTCTTTCAGGACTTCATCCATAACTCTCTGAAAAGTAGAAGGTGAGTTTTTCAATTCGAATGGCATTCGTAGGGATTCGTAATGTCAATTATCAACTATAAAAGCAGTTTTTTTAATAGAATCTTTTTCGATTTGATGAATCGAGCGTCGAAAAATATTGAGCTCTACCTAACCTGTCTAGGATGTCGCTTATGTTGAGAATTGGATATTTAACATTTATTGTTTCAGCATTTAGATTTCTTTAATCACAAACAATTCTCCATTTTACTTTACCCGAAGCGTCCATTCTCTTTGGCACAATCCAAATTGGACTTGACCACGGACTACAAGAAAGATGTATAATGCTTTTATCTAACATTTCGTTTATTTGTCTTTGCACTTCATCTTTGCGTACTTACGGAAAACGATAAGTTTTCGTATGAACCGGGATGTCGTTGGTTGTTTTAATATCATGTTCTTTTACAGGTAAATGTGAGTTAATCGCCTGGCTTCAAGAATATATCCTAATAATCATTACATAATTTAGATAATAAGGATTTTTCTTCGCAATTGAGGTGTTCGGTTCTCAATGAGGGATTGATGTTTTCATTATTATGTGGGAAATTAGATTTTTGGATCGAAGTATGGAAATGATCCATTGATTGAATTTCATAAAGGTTTAAATCGAACGAATCCACTGATAAAGGTTGATCCATGGTGACGTTAATAGTTCTATCAGTTTGATTTTCGATTTCTATTGGTGCAAATCCATCTTTGGCAATTGTTAAAATTTGGGGAATGTATGAGTTATTAACTTTACAAGATTTTTTCTAGCATTGAAAGGTGATAAATTTTACCTGTACCTGTGGACATCGGATTGTGAATGGATAATATGTGTGTTTGTGTTTTAGTTTCGAAGCACTAAATAAATATTTAGTTAAAAAGGATTCTACGCAACACGCAAAAATCCTATAACCACTTAAATTATTTTGCGTCTATAGGTATTTCAAACGTAAAGTATCATTTTTTTAGGTGCCTAATTAAGTCAAAGATATATTTAACATGACAGGCATGCCATGATATCGAATATGTACATTTTTTTACCGAAAAGGTAGGGGGTGTTCACTTTATACTGAATCACCCTGTACTTGACTATTTTGATTAAGGTTGCAGAAAAAAAAAAAAACTGACACCTAAAAATAATGAGAATGTAAGTATGAAAAAACTATATAGGTACGCCTCCGAAGGAAAATGCTTTTCCTGCCTTGGATAATAAAGCCCTCCGTTTCACGTCGTGCATCAAACTATCCGCGGGAGGAAAAGCACTATTTTTCTCCCATAGTATGCAAATAGCTATTTTACATTGAACAAAATTGATTGGAATGCAATTAAAATAAAAACCTTTTTTTCTGCGACGGGAAAAAAGTATAGTTTTTGTACCTGTTGACAGGGACAAAAATGTCACTTTTTCTCTAAAATCTAGTACTTTTTTCCCTTGTATAATAAATAACTATAATTGAACTAATATTTTAATTTCAGTGCCCAAAGCCAAAGGTTCAAATTAATGTCTTCCCGATTTCCATATTAAAGGAAAGGCACCCGAAACAATCCTTTTAGATTTATATTAATTATCGTGCCCCTATTCACAGGGTTTTTCCCAAAAAACGCGGATCGGGCGCGTAAAATAATTATTCCCCGAACGCCAATAATTCAGTAATTCGGTTGACGTTCGGAAATTTACGAGTCGGTGAGAAGAGATGATTTGCAAAAGTTCGACCATTCGAGCGCTAATCAGATTAAAAAGGTTCTTTTATCTGGAGTCAATTAGTTCCTTCGACTTGGGATTCTTGCCGATTCGAGATGAATTTATGTAGCTATTTCGACTTTATTTCTGCTTGTTCTGCTGATTCTGCAATTAACTTTCTAATTAATTTATCAAGCTCAATTTGTTATGTTACCAAATGAATATACATATTTGTTTTTCTTGTTTTTTTATTTTTTCAATCTTTGAGGCGTTATGTCTACTTAAATTGCTCATGGTGATTTGTGAATGTAAGCATTGTTTTTGCTGGCCTCTGTTGAATCAGTTCACTTTAGTAGTGTAACAATACGGGTTTCACTACAAAAATCCGAACATTACCTCAATCTTGCATTCTTGACACAAAGGTGGATGCGCCGAAAATACCGCCAAGGCGCCATCTGTTAAACGTCATGGCGCCTTCTGTCGAAAGTGGCGTGCAATTGATCGACAAGAATGATTGGTTCGAAATTACAGGTTCGTATGGTATAGAGTTTGCCAGGAAGGGATTGGTTTATATGATGTCGCTACGTATATTTAAATATGGTTCGGGTTCTGTGTGCTGTGATGACGTCATAGCGGCCTGGGTCACGCGGATTACATCAGTATGTGTCGGTGGCACCATCTAGCGTACATAGTGTGACGATATGTCCTATAACAGGATGCTGTAGTGGTGACGTAACTACGAGGATTCAGCAGCAGCTAGCTTCATGTCGTACCTGGTAGAGGGTGTTGGAACTAACGTCGTTAGAAGTGCCTTCGAAATCAGTCTGGGCGTCACACCGTGTGCACACCAGCCGTTCGAAAATGAAATGGTATTAACTCCAGTTCATTTTCACGCTAGTTCAAATATATTCGGGGTGCTACCCAGTGTGCACTCTTTCTTAACCAGCTCTGCCGCTAGGTAAATTTCACTCCTGTCATTCTTGTCATTTTTTTCATTATTTAAATCCACTACTTTCAGATTTAGTCACATTTATTTATTTTATTTTCCGTTCCTCGGAAGTTGTTTTTGATAAAAAGGTACAAACAGATAAATGAAATGTACAGAACACTGGGCCTGAATATTATGTTTATATGTTAGGTTATAATTATAGTGCATTCGAAAACACACCAGATAAAATTCACTCCTTTGACCACATGACCATATACCCATTTTCGAACGCACTCTAGAAGTTCACTAAGCCCGTCGACAATTCTTGCCTAGATCTAGGTAAGAACTGCCGACGGATTGATAACCTATTAGGTACCTCATTAGTTGATGTTGTCTATGAAATATATGAAATGAAATATACTAGAAATCAATTAGGAGAAGCACTTTAAACTAACACCCAAGCTAAAATTCAAAGTCTTCATCTAAAAAGCTACGCCCAAACAACAAAGTATAAAATTAATCTTAAAACTTGAGCGTGATATTCCAGAAATAAAGTTTGATTCCATCTGACGAATTTTTTTTAATAACTCCCAGTTTTTGTCGATGGTTTGTGAAAAATAAGGCCAAGAGGGATTTAAAAGGCTTTACACCAAAGCTTAATTGAGAGTTTCTAGGAAAAAGCTTCTGGCTATAAATTAAAGTTTTTAAAATTTTTTCGAGTCAAAAGAATTTTATATTTTTTTCCATTCGAGTCAGGCACTTGGATTAAATCTTTTTAAACGGTAAAAAAGTTTGTTGACTTTTTCGAAAATTTATTATTTTTTTAGATTCAACATTTCATGAAAGCTAGCTTTGATAATAATAAAAAATCACTTAGGTCAATAATAGAATGCAGTTCTAGTAAATATCTGAAAAAATAGACAGACTTAATCCATTTTCCTTCATATTTTTTTGGAATTAAAATCTGCTGCTATAGCAGTTTGACAAAAACTCACCTACGTTTCTGAAATGGCACTAAAGTGGATTTAATGCCTTGGCTATTTCTCCATTATCATATTAGTAGCATAAAATATGCAACCCTCGGCAAATGCAGAGTCGGCAACGCTGGTCCGGATCTAGGCAGGAAAGGAATCTCAGCGCTAGTTCCTGCTGATTTTATTTGATATGTATATGTAAGAAAACGCTAGAATTTCGACAATAAAAATAGTTTATTTCAAATTCACAAAAATATCAGGACGACGATGCGTTCAACATGCTGTACAAAATGCAAGTCCCTGTCGAAAATCACTAAAACTACCTAGCCTAAAACCTAACTGTTTTTTGAAGAGCACTTTCAATGTTACCGAAGTAACAATGGGTCGGGTCATAAACAGTGAATCATACAACCTAAATAATAAAACCAAGGGATCAACTATGGTTTTGGACAAATCCTTTTTGCGTCGCTGTCACGTCTCTATTTTTGGGGTATCAGATTCTCGCATATATATTCTAAACGTAAAGGGAAAATTCAATTAACTGTGTCAATGTGCAGCGCTACACCTGCCACACAGCAGGCATATTTACCGTCCTGCTGTTCAACCTAGATGTAATTATAATATAGGTACTGTTACGACATTACATCAAGATCCTGGCCAGTTGTTTACGTCTAGATCTATATTGGGAATTCTATTATATTGGATAAACAAATTCTTCTAGATAAATCCTGCATACAGTGTTGTTTATGAATAGCGTGCATAAGCGATAAGCCGTCAGTAAATTTCCATAGTCAATGTTCAATGAAAATTTAGTTATTCATTTATTTAATTAAAGTGCCTCAACATAAAAGTTCATTGGCACTAAACAGAAACCATCACATTGGTTACATTTTACTAATAAGTGTTAACTTTGCCAATTATAAATTGTTATACATGCCTGCCAAGTCAACATATTACAAGCCAATTTCAATGCAATAGAATTAAATTTCTTGAGAAAGTCTAAGGTTAAATAGAGAACGAAAACGATTTCTACTGTTTCACCTCCAGCATTGCCAGCGCTTTATGCTGGAGGTGGAAATCGTTTTAGTTCTCTATTTACCCTTAGACTTTTTCTAGACATTTCATTCAATCCCATTAAAATTAGCCTGTAAGATGTTAACTTGTCAGGCCTGTATATCTTTAAGAAAATTAATTAAGTTGACTAAATCATTATTCATATGCTAGAACCGCCCTAAGTTCTTCTTTCAGTTCATGTTTTCTTCTTAAATATTGTGAAAAGTCTATCAGGAAGTGTTGTACCATGAGTTTAACTTTGCAGTGGCTGCCTAACAGTGGATTTTTGGATTCTAGAAGATACTCATGTGTAGCTTGAGTGTGACCGAGAGGTAAACGTCGAAAAATTACAACATTATTCCGTGTTAAATTAGGCTGCAGTCTTCAAGTTATAAAAGGTTGGATGTTTTAAAATTTTATAATTGAGTTAGTCCAAGCAATTTGCCATTTATTTACTATAATTTGCTTTGGATGGCGCTTTATGTTCATAGGCAAACTCACTTAGCTGAGTTATCTGCAAGCCCATTTCCAATGATCCCAATATGTGACAGCACCCAAATGATGGTAATTCGCACTTCCAAATTGTATGTGTATTGGTTAATATTATGTATCTGTTGCACTAAATGGGTTCGTTGAATATGTGTTGCATATAGAGTGAATAGACGCTAGAGAATCAGTACAGATCGCAATGTTCTTACCTGTACCTGAGATCAATCGAAGGGCAAATAGTATTCCATATATTTAGTTCCCTGGTATATACACAAGAAACTAGAAAGCGTATATTGGGCCAAAGTAATATTATTCGATGTTGTAACTGCACCATTAATACTAGTATTGTTTTTGCAAGCATCGGTAAACAAAACTTCATCATAACTTGCGGAATGGACAGTCTCAAGAAACAGTTTTCTAAGTAATGAACTAGAAGTGTTATGTTTGCTGAATTCAGTCAGCAGCGTATTGATACTAAGCCGCACCAAGAACGATGGTGGAGAATTCAGAGTTGAGTAAGGGTATAATTCAGGAAAATCAAAATTAGGATGGGTATTTTGCAACATTCGTGGGTATGAGTAAGGTTTCCTAGGAGTATGTTGAGTATGCATCGGAATTCTATTCAGCAGGATATTAACAGGATTTGCATATACGCTGATTGTGTATGAAAGCATTTCTCGACGAAGTTGGAGAGGTTCTTGAGATTCGCAATTTAAAGAGCCATGGACTCGTTCTAAAGGCGCATGGGCATATGCGAAATGCTGTGTTGTGAATAGTATTTAGTTTTTTCAGCGTCGTAGAGCATACTGTAGAGTAAAAAATACTTCCATAGCCTCGCTTAGATCGTATGAGGGCTTAATACATTCCTAAAAGAGTTGTTTCATTAGCACCCCATTGATGATGAGCTAAAGATTTCAATATGTTAAGGCGTTTCATGCATACTGATTCGATTTCCTGAATGTGATGCCTACAGGTTAGTTTGAGTCAAAAATTATACCCACATACTTATAACTATTGACTGATTGTATTGGTACGTCGTTTAGAGAAAGTCTAACAGTACACTGACTCCTCCTGAGACTAAATTTCATCAATTTAGTTTTGGAAGGTTTATTTTTAATTTAATGCATGTTGAAGTATATGACATGCGGTATTAAATTCTCGTCCTGATCAGTAGAGGAGATCATCAGCAAAAAGTATTGATTTAACTAAAAGACTTATTTTTGAGAAGATAGGTACTGTTTATAGCCAAATTAAACAGAGTAGGACTAAGGGCTAATTTTTTCTAATATGACTTGCCTGGATACTACACCATTCCAAAACACATTAGCAGTTCTTCGTGATTAAAAATGAGATGTGAAGACCTGGATATTTCCAGATAGATAGATTTCTTGTAATTTATCAATGATTAAGGGTCTCTAGGTAGCATCCTCCTTCAATATCCAAAAATATTGCAACCATTTATTGTTTCAACGCAAAAGTATTGGCAACTTCTGACTGGAAAATAACTACTACGTTTGTCAAGTCTACACCATGCGGACGAAAACCCGATTGAATTGCAGTTAATATTTGATGTTTTTGTAAATACCAGGAGAGACATTTTTTCAAATAGTCTACACATAGTGCATGTCAAAGATATAAGGCAATAGGAGCTTGGTTCAAGCGTAGTAGAGTCCCTTTTATGATATGGCAAAATAGTTGAATGTCACCAATGTGATGGAAAGGTATGACTTGTCCAAACTTTATTATAATATAATCTAGTCGCTAGTCTTGTACTCCTGAGCTGCAATGTTCATTCCACCAAGGTACTGTCTTTCTGGTAGAAGAAATGTAATATTTGTCTATGTACTTTTGTGCTTGCAACTTATAAACTAGGTACTGTTCATTGGCTAGATTGATATCATTTGAGTAAACAAGATTATCAGTTTGCATTTGCGTAAATTTTCTAAAATTATCCTAGTCACCAGTTTTGATTTTCCATTTCTAGATTCTGTTGTCTGACGTAGGAGCATGACTACTAATTACAATAGGAAAACGATCACTATCATGCAGGCTATCAAGTGCATGCTAACTGAGCTGTGACGTTGTTCCTGAGTCAGCAAAACTCAAATCAATCGAAGAGAAAGTTCCGGATGATATATTAAAGTGTGTTTCCTAGCCTGTATTCAAAAGACAAAGGGTATTTTCATTTAACCAGTTTTCAATGATTCTATCTTTCCTATTAGTACTTTCTGAACCTCATATTATTGCGAGCATTAAACTCACCTGTCATTATAAATGGTAGGTACCTTTAGGTACATTTCGATACCTCTCTCGAATGAAATGGAACTGAATTTCAACATGTTTCGTACGACTATGGAATTCAGGATGGTGTATCAAATTGATGGCACTTTGGCTGTCAATATACGCTGGAGTTGCACCATTTACTGGAACTCCAATATCACTCAGAAATTGGCGTAACCATACAGCTTCTTTGGTAGCCTGGCAGGCAGCTACGTACTCAGCTTCAGTGGTTGTATGGTAATCACTGACTGTTGTTGGGGATCGGGAGTTGACCGATGCCACGAATGTTGAGTACCTGGAGTTTTCCGCTCGCTCCAATATCGTACTTCGATAATTAAAACTCGGTATTGTATAAAAATGTTTCATTTATTGAAATTCTCGTTGAGGGGGGACACTTAATTAAGAATGTTGAGAGGCAACCCGACTGTTCAGAGTGAAGCTCGGAATCTGAATACCTGATACCTTGCCTTCAACTATCTTCCACCAAGGAAGGCAAGTTTGGACCACCCTAAAAAAGGGTATTTTACAATTTCCTAAAATTAACTTATCCTAACAACATATTTTATTTAGGTGCTAAAATATTACGAAAAGTTTGTACAATCATAAACCTAAAATAAGCCTAGGGGTTGTAATTCTCGCCATCTGCATTATAAAAAAGGCCTGGGAAGGTACTATGTCTTTGGCGGCAAGAGTACTTCCCATGGGCCGTATTTGACTTAGTTTTTATATTTACAACAAATGGGGTTTCTGCAATAGAAGTACCGACTTTTTGAGAAAATGTAGCGAACATTCATTAGGATTATTGATAATATAAGTAATAATAAATTCACTAGTTCACAACACTGTCATTTGCTTGACCAAGTAATCGGACCACCTGAGGCCTTGAGCACATAGCCTGTTGTTGACCTTCTTATATGCTTGTCTGCTGCATAGTCAGCGTCGCAAAAACCAATGAAATTGTGGTCTGGTTCTCTCTTGTAGTCAATTCTATAGCTTGGTGTGCTTTTCAAGTAACGAATGATTCTTTCTACTGCAGTCCATTGTGCAACGGTTGGATTGTCATCATGAACCAACACACTCTTGGAAGGACCTTCAAAATTAATATCCCTGAGTTTTTATTCTCATTAAATTTTACTGATGGATATAAATGAAAATAGAGTTTTTATGTTTGTTCTCTATTATTTCTAGTCCAACAAAATTGCTAACATTGCTCTTTCTAATCTGAAAGCATTTCTGCAGCTCAGTATGAACAGTTTCTAATGCAGTCTCACAGCTTGACATCAGTAGTCCGTAGTCTGTACTGTACTGTAGGTGCATTTGTCAGCTAGGCATTGTTCGAAACCAAACTGTCTTAGAATGCTGTCAAATTTTTGGTTCCAGCGCAGGGATGCTTGTTCAAGTCCATATAATGACTTCATTAGTTTACACACTTTGTCAGTCTTCGGGAACCCTTCAGGTACCTCCATATATATTTCTGAACGTTCACCATATAAGAAGGCTGTCTTGATGTCAAACCGTTTGATTTTGTAGCCTGCGTGTGCAGCAACAGATAGAACAATTCTGATTGAATCATACCTTGTTGTGGGTGGAAATATTGCAGCATAATCGAGATCTTCTTTTTGTACAAAGCCCTTTGCACATACCTAGCTTTGTATCTTTCGATTTCACCTTGACTCTTGACTGTCGTATTTCACTTTAAAAACCCACTTTGATCCAATTGCCTCTCTGTCTTCTGGTAAATCCTGTAAAATCCATGTCTTGTTTTCATTGAGAGCATTTATTTCTTCCTGTATAGCATTCTTCCATTTTTTAGAGTCATTACAACTTACTGTTTCTTCATAAGTACTTAGAACTTCTAGCTCTACTAAATATAACTCAAATTCTCTCAATTTTTGTGGTATTTTTATATTTCTTTGCGGTCTCAAATTTTGAAGGTTAGGTTCTTTTTCTTTTTATACCTCTTCAGGAGGGTATTATAAAACTACCTTGACAGTTAACTTAAAGTTAACTCCTTCTTCCTCATGTAATTCCAGAAGTTAACTTTGAGTTAACTGTCAAAGTAGTTTTATAATTCCCGCCCTTCATGTTGTTGTTGCCTATTATTCTGTGGCCCGAGTTGAGCAGGTGGGATTAATCTAATATTCTCTTCTTCATCATTTTCGAATTCAATCAACACTGGTATCTTTCCTTGTTTGTCAGCAAACCCGTTGATTTTCTCGTCAAATAAAACATTGCATGATACTGATATCTTTCTATTTATGGAATTATACAAACGATTATTTGTTGAGTTTTTGTCATACCCAACAAATATCATTTTATGACTTTTTGGCTCTAGTTTTGTTAGCTTTTTATCTGGTGTGTAGTTGTATACAAAAGAGCCAAATGTTTTAGCATGTTCCAAGTATGGTTTCTCACCTGTGCATTGTTCATATGGTGTGCTGAAGCTCTGCTTAGAAGGTGTTCGATTCAGAATGCATATTGCAGGCAGTACCTACTCGCTGCTTCTGCCCAGAGATATCAGTGATACACTAGTTGTCCAGGAGCACTTTTAAGAACACACCTTTTACTATGTTTTTATTGAGCATGTCTTTCAAATACTGCTTGTTGATATGCATGTCAGTTTTTCAATGAGTCGCTAACCTCTTCGGCAACAGTAACCTCACTTGGTTGCACACTGTACGAATAAGCATTTTATACAGGTTATTCGATTCTTGCTGAATGGAACTAGCTACTAGGTCTTCTTCTTCATAAATTTTTCCGGTATTACCTTCTTTGATTATTTTCATCTTCTTATTTATCGAAATTTCTTCAAAAATGATATTCTTTCGCAGTTCTGGGATGAAAAGTATATTGTGTATGTGTGAGTCACACACTTAAAAGTCCGGCTGTCAGGTTCTTTACATTCTGCTTCGTTTCGTCCATTGATAACCAAGCTTGTCTAACGTTTCGGTATTTATGTGGCAGCGTGTTCAAACTTTCTGTGATTATGGCAGTTTCACTAACCGTATCACCACAATCTGAGATCTGTTGTGCTAAGTTCTCAATTTTTGCTACGTGCTTTACCACTGAATCACCAGGATCCATCTTGTATTGTTGAAAATTTTCATGTGCCATTAGTTTGTTTACTTCTGACCTCTGTCTATAAATAGAGTCTTACTTATTCTTTATGTCTTTCGAGGTTTGGAATTTTTTTATCAAGGTAATCTGCTCGAAATCCATGGCCGATGTTATTGAAAACATTGCTCGTGCGTCTTTTTTGTACCATGTTGAAAGCTCGACCACTTGAATAGCCAGCTGGTTTCACAGTTGACCTATCAACTAGTTCATACAGCCCTTTTGCCTTCAATGCACACTGAACTTGAAACATCCATTGATGATAGTTTTCGACAGCAAACCTGGTTATGCTTCCGAGATTGCTTTAGTCTACCATTTTTATTTTTTTTTCCGTTGCAGTAGCCGATTCTTTTAATTAGTTCTCCCAAGCACTCTAGACCAATAACCTGTTAGAGATCTTGCTTGCATTGGATTTCAAGGATATCACAATGACTAAGCTACAGTTTCTTAATTGAAAAGTTACGAAGAAAATGAAAATAATACTCCTTTCTAGAAAAACATTCAAATCAAAAACAACTAAAGTTAGGTTAGGCTGTCACTCCCTATTCTTGAACCCAAACTAGGTCCCTATTCTTGAACACACGAAAAACAATATTTACAACGTTCTTCACTTATGAGTTTTGTTTTTATCTTCTTACTAAGCCTGGTGAATTTATTTTTGATGGATCTTCCTTATAGTAGGGTAAATTTCGTACATATTTGTAGGTAACAGCTTGACATTAGAAGTGAATTTAAGAGCTTCTATATAAGGATCATTGTGTTTTCTAGGAAAGCAATAAGGTTTTCAGCAGAAAGGGCAAAATCATCGGTAGATAAACTATATGCTTTATATGAATATCCTTTTTACACTTTTCTGATATTCCTAGTATATTCTTTCGATCTGAATAAACTGATTGTGATCACATGAGGTTTGTTCATGAGGCGTCAAAAAACAGCTGAGGCCAATGAAATCGTTGTAACACCGGATGAAAATTGTTTGATACAAACCTCAAGTGACTGGATCAGTTTTTTCAGATCGATAGAATACATGTGCTTGGAATCAATATTTGTTTTACGCTTTTTCTGAGTATGCGTGATTTTGATAGAAGTTGGCGGCATTACATTATCAAGAGCGAAGCTGTGTTCAACAGCAGTTGAAACATCGGAACTACGATCACTAGCAGTCAAGATGTCAGATATATTTCTTTTTTGAGGCTGATGATCTGCTTTCTTTTGCGAATCAATATTTTGACTATGTGCAGTTTGCATTGTTGAACTTGGACATTTATAAGTGGCCTGTTTGTTTACAAATAAAATATTCCATTTTATCCGAGGAAAGAAAAATTCTATACGCAATTTCTTCATAAGTAACAACTGTAGATGCATGTAATTCGAAATTATCTGGAGTAGGGAAGACATCACTCGTTTAGAAGGTGAAACCAGTCTTCGAACCGATAAAACTCTATCAGCTTTCCCGACAGTGGGGTGAGAGGAGATGATTAAATCAACCAGTTCAAGTTTAGAAAGATAAATGCAGATCCTGTTATTATAAATACGCGATGCAAGGGCTTTTTTTTTGCCTGTAAGTAACGATGTCACCTATAGCGCTTCAACATTATAATCATCCTCTTCCGCGTGCAGAATTATTGCTTGTTCTTTTTTTGAGAAAGTAAACTTGGGGATGGATTCAGTTACCAAAGAATAAATGATTCCTTCATTCTCTGAATTTGAACCAGAAGGCTGATCCATGACTTAGCACAGTATTTTTGTCCAACTTGAGTTTAATTTCTGCCCTTGTAGTCGAAGACAGTTTGTTGTAAGACATTAATATTTAATAAATTATATGAAAATTCCACTCAATATATATATCGCTGAAGCGAAAAAAAATATTTAGTCCGACACAAAGTAAACCAGTTTTTTCACCTGAGTATATACAGCACACACAAAAAACTACTCGAATTGTCTCGACGAGGTACTGCACTCGACAGTTGTTGAACTAGAACTCCAATAAAAATTGTTGCTGTTGGAAAGTGACTTTTAGTGGACCCGGAATCCGTGATAATGCCTACTATTAAAATCCTAGAAAATGTATTTATCAACAAATCATAACCCCCCTTTATCATTAAAAATACGCTTCCATTGAATTCCAGTTGATAAATACATTATCTCACAGTATTTCTTCCTTTAAAGTATGATTTTAATTCCAAAAATACGAAACGAAGCCAGGAATTGAAAAGCACCAGCTTAATTAACAAAAGTTTCCTATAGGATATTCGAGTATAGGTATCCATCATCATTCCGAATCGATTGAAAAAGGTGGAACTATGTGCAATATCAGTCTTTCCCGGAACCGAAACGGAAACAAAAGATCAGTTTCTGCCGTCAACGAATGGACATATGAATGGGAATGTATAAATTTTGAAAATTAGATTCGGAATGGATGGAATCCAATTTAAAAGGGGAATTAGGAACGTATCCTTGCTTATAAAATATGAACCGAATTACGAACCCAGTTCTGAGAGGGTAGATTTATATATTTTTTGAGATCCATTCTGGAATTGGCTTTCCAATTCCGCTATAACAGGATGTTTCAAAAAAGTTTTGACAATTTTGTGATTTTAAAAATGAAAATTACATAAAAAGTGAAACAAAATCAGCCCATTTCAATGAGGCAGCCCTATAACTGACAACTGCACAAAGATACTTAATTAATATGTATGATAGATTCTCAGAAACCTATGTATTGTGCAGATTTGCCTTACTCACTTACATTGATGTTTTTTATTGTTGATTCACCAATGATTATTTCTTCGGTCTCAGGACATAAGGCCCTATCTCGTTTTTTACAAGTTTTCAGGAGAGCAATTAAAAGAAACCTAATATCTTTACGCCAATATAATACAAAGAACTATACTCATTTTTGGTCTCTTTTTTTGGAATTAATAACAACAACTCATGTAAGTTTTTTGACAAATACTACATTTCAAAATAGTAGTTAACATTTGTGTCTCAATATTCACCTTTATGCTGTGATAAAACTATTCATACTTCAAGATAGGGCCATGTGTTTTCTCACTTTTTTAACGAAATTACCTGATTTTGAGATAAGACCTTTGGCTAAAAACAAGTAGGTATACACTAAATACAACATATCTATGAACTTAACTCATTTTGGCCCTATCTCGAGATAGGGCCTTATGTCATGAGACCGACGATTTCATGAACATAATCATTTGCTTCTAATATACAGAGACTAATATTTAAACTTAGTCGTGTAATCTCCAACATTTATACCCTATGTAGCGCATCGTTCGTTAACAAGACACCAGCAAGTTTAAACCCCCAACTTTAAATCCCCAATTTAATAAAACAAATGAACAACGAGACTCAATTTAGCCTCGGTACGCCATTGCCAGCTAAAAAGTTAATTGTGTCATCGGTCTGACTGTCAAACCATCAGTCGCGGCTAATGGGGCCAATTTCGTGCAAGCGGTTGTTCTATTGGCCAATTTGTCTTTCATCTGTTACTCTGATTGGATGATTTGAAAGTGCATTTAAGCCGGTATCAGACTGTGCGAGACATGTTGATTAAAATCTTTTAACTAATTCGACCAAGTTGGATTCAGGTGACAAAATTCATCGGAGTATTTTTAAATAGAATTATTAGAATATTTTATTGATGATTATCAGCGAAATCGTAACGTTTAAATGTTCATGTTAACATTAGCCAAAAACAAAATGGATTTGGGCATTAGTGCAAGATAGGTGACGCGAAATGAACAATTGCTCATATGACAACGCCAGACATATTTTGGAAAATTATCGCTGGCATGTTTATATTTCGCCAATCGTGTGTTCTACAAATGCTCAGACCCAAAATTAATTAACAAAAATGCTATTTATAAAAATAAAAAGTATTTGTATAAAAATAATCAGGGAGATATATCGATAATACTGTCACGGATTCCGGGCTCAGTAAAAACTCACTTCACAAACAGTAACAACTTCTATTAAACTAATTGAATACAAAATTCACTTACAACTTATTGAAATATACACGATCAATATCGTGTCAATCAAGGCTGACTTACTTACCCTACTACTTCGCGATATTCATAGCCGACAGTGTACAGTGTCCTCGGGATTTATCTAGAAAAACCTGGTGCCGTACTTGAACAGAGATATTCCCGAATTATTTACGCGACGCGCAGAAAATTGCATTTTTTAGAATCCGGTCAGGCTCCTAAGGCAATTTCGTGAAAATAGGTACCATCGTCACCAAAAGTAACTGGGACAGCATCACATTAACTCTTGTCCTATTATATGAATTTTATTGTCAAATATTTGTCAAACTATGAATTAAATGCATTGAAATGAATGACAGTAGAATTAGTCCAGGAGATTTTTATGCATTATTTGTGTCCCAGATACTTTTGGTGACGATGGTACCTACTGTTATGTCAAAAAGCAATCTGTCAACAAAAAATGATACATCATGGGCCTAAATATCAGTTTTATTGTGTGCGTGATCTATTATTATCTATTTATATTTACTCTCTTTCGAATACATATATCTGTACCTCAGAGGTAAATTGTATTAAGTCATAATATTATAATTTAATATACTGACACTAAGTGATTCTGGTACAATTTACCTTTAAGCCTGGTGAGTCACTTGACACAGGTTCCAATTGGGTATTTCGGTTGTCTTAAAAGCTAGGTGTATGAAATTTTCTCAGGAGGTCAAGTAAGTTATTAGAAGTAGTATTCAGCTAAAAACCCATTTTCGAAAAAAAAAGTGACTTAATACAGTTTACCTCTGAGGTACATATATGGATTATAATACATTATAGGCAGACTACTACCTGTTTTAACATTTCACGCCTCTTGGGACTTATGTGCAACATACTTGCCAGTATATTGATATTTGTGGACCCCAAACGTAAAATTTTGATTTTGGACGTCGAAAAGACGTACCTATCACGGTTTTATCTGTACATTTTATTTTAATATAATATATCAATTTTCTTTAAACTTCATTGGTGCATATTCTGAATTCACACCAATGATCAAAACATTTAAATTTACTTCGTTCCATAAATCACCAGTTATCGTTTGCTTTATTTACCGGAAAGAAAAAGACGTATATAAACCAATGGGTCCACCTCCTTTGTCTAATAATAATTAGACAAAAGTTATATTAGAGACATCAAACATTTTACGGTCTAAAAGCACTGTTACCAAAATTTTTCTGTTCAAAAAAGTTAATATTTTCCTATAAGTCGAATGGACAATAATGCACTTAAAAATCTTGGTTAGGTAGTTTTCCGATTAAATAGTCTACTGCGGAATGACGAATATTAAAATACAAGAGAAGAAAGGAACAAGCTTGTTTACATTACCCTGGTGCCTTTTTTCATTACTTCATAGTGATGATTCATCAATTAGGTATAATTATATTAAGATAAATAAATCCTTGCTGAAATGCACAAACATCAATTTCAGATTGTTTCGAAAATATGTTGAAAAACCTGGAATATTTCTGATTTTGAGAATGATCATTATTCAAGCGGTAAAAATTGCAAAAACAATTATCATTATTTTTTTTTATGTTGGTACCAACTGTACTTATCATATTATGCATCAGATATCATGTACTTTTATTACTATGTAGATGTACTGAAATGATGAAATTTCAAATTATTTTATGTTGAGATTTTGTGTCTAAATGATCATTCAGGACCTCCCCAAACTCCATACACTAAATTATTCTGATATTTGAAGCTGAAATATATGAGAAAAGGTTGGCCAATACAGAAACAAATTTTGCACTCTCCAAAGAAAAGGTAAATGTCAAGCGACTAAATTATTTCATCAACCAAAATATACCTACCATCTGAAAAAAAAAAACTATTTTTCTTTATTCGATTTCTCAAATCGGTTTGTGCTCAAATCCTATTAAAATTCAACAAAACAAAAACGTTCTGTGACCAGAACAGTCCAATCAGTCATTCAATAATTCACAATATTTGACGTTTTCTGTTTGCCTTTCAAAATCAGATCTAAAATACATATAATGGATTATTTCTTCCAAAAATATACAGTCAATCGAGAAGATTCCGAAGAGAATGACCCAAAACAACTAAAAATCTATGGCAAAACAATTAATCCTAGATCTGATAGTTCTCCATCAATTGATGGTTTCGAAGAGCAAGAAGAAAGAATCCAAAATTTATTAGCATCTCTCAAACAGAGTATTTCAAAATTGAAAAAAGAGATTATTCTCTGCACTTCTAGGCTTGGAGCTTCAGAAAATAGATTAGCAAACCAGATATCAATCATAAACATGGAAACTATTAGATTACAAAGAAAAAATGAAAAAATGTCTTGTAAAATTGAGAAAATTTCAGAAAACGTTCCATACTTGCATAGTCGTGTCAAGAAGGAAGTTGAGGAAAAAGAAGATACTATGGGGTTTAATTTTTCGCAGACCGAAGAGACTTACGTAGAAGAAGAATCGTTACTCGAATCAGTGGTGGAGAAGAATGCTGAAGAAAAAAAATATTTCAATCTTCAACAAGACTCGAGTAACTGGAATTTCGAAAATTGACTTGTGTGTGACAAAGAAGAATTAAGTAGCAGATTTGCCGCAAAGCAAGAGATTCAAATTTAAAAAATCCACTATTTCAATTTACAATAAAAAATTATTTACCTGTATAATTTTGTATTTTTATATATAGTCTGGGTGCTTCTGCTATTTATAACAAGTTACACAACAAAGTTATAAAACAAATTTGTAGTACAACTTTGTTATTAACTATTTTGTTACATAGTCTGGACCCGGCTTCACAAGTTCTCGCAAAAGTACACAAATTACACAAATCGGCGTTTTTGTCCACTTTCCCGCACGCATTTTTAAGTCATCCGTATTTCGTCAGTTATTTCATAACTAATCGTTCTGAGTTTAGGGAGACTACTCGTGAAGTTTGAAACGAGATGGAGCACCTTTTACATTTGCTCGTGGCAGTAAATTTGTAGAGGAGCTCCTTGATTCAAAAGCAGTCTCTTTGTCGGAAAACTTAAGTTTTTTCTGACTGGTACCGATGTCATTGCTTACTTATGTTAGTGATTATGAAAATTGTCTTCTATGATAAGTTCAGGACCGTTGATAAAAATAAAAATTTGCTGCGCAAGTTAAGTAACTTTGATCAATTTTACCTTCAAATATCCTCATAGCTAATTCGCTCGTGAATAACACTTTTTTGAAAACTTATCTATTCAATTTTATATTTACAATTTCACTAGTGCCAAATGTTACGAATCTGTTACCCTAATACCGTCTAATCCACTCCCATATTGTTCGTCGATTTTTAACTGATACTTGCGGTATGAAGAGCGAGGGGGTGTTTCATATGGCAAAAACAGGTGTGACGTCAGGTAACCATTGGCGTTCTAATGTAGGGAGCCACCAGCTCACATTCCGTCCGAGTATCAGATTAAAATCGACGAACAATACCAACGGTAATCGCAGAAGGTTGCTATTGGTCTGCACAACTTAAAATTGATGAAAGACTTGACCGACAAAGTAGAAATGGAACAGGTCTTGGTAGCTCAGTTGGTAAAGCGTTACATTGAATATGCGATGGTCCTGCGTTCAAATCCTAGTCGAGGCAAGAAAATTTTCCATCAATTTTAATTAACGTATGCATGCCACTTAATTCAATAACACACAGTCAGTTAGATATTATATTAATATCATTTAATTATGTTGTTAGTAGGTACACATCGGAAACGGTTTATCCGGCTTATCCGGCTATATAGTTAAATTAAGTGCAATTATACGTTCATTAATGATTCAGCTTCCTCTAATTTCAATTCATAGCAAATCCTCAACATTGCGCCCTAAATAGATGTGTCTAACTATCTTCTTTCGGTTTCTTGGAATTTAATTTTAAAATTATTCTTAACATTCCACTCTGTATAGAGAACATTGATAGAGAAGCAAAGGATACATTTTATTTGATAAATGGTAAGTTCTAGAATTTAATGATTAGCCTGATTTGTCTAAATCCATTTTCTTCAGTTTATTTAGTTTTTTTTTTAATTCATTTTAGAATAAATTCTCCACATTGCACCCAGTATTGAGAATCGAAAGAAGCATTTTATGTAATAAAGTCAATCCCAGTAAATGGTACAATTTACTGTTGACCTTGCTTTATAATTTTGTGAAAAACTCTCAAGATAAAAATAAAAATAGGTGTTGAAAGTTCCTGTCTTGCCACAGGTTGACTTCCATAAAATTTAATTTAAAAAAAAAAAAATACTTCATAAATTAACATTGTAGGAAAACGCCCCAAGTACTCTATGTAATTGGTTAGATGGTAAATGGCGAGCGGTATTTTGAATTTATTTCCTTGGAGCTGCTACCTATAAAATTGTGGAGGGTCTATTCGCAAAAGGGAGAAACAAACTATTGAAGTTTACTAAATTATATTTTATTATACATAAAACCAAAAATTTAAATAAGCAAAATATCTTTCAATTCTTACAGCCACTTCTATTTTTTTCAAATTCAATTACTTCACATCCGTTCAAATGTCATCATTAGGGACCAGGAAATATTCATAAAAGAAAAACGCCCTACTTAAACTATTCTCAATAACTTATACGTTTATACATTTCAACACTTCCGATTCATTCCTATTAAACTACCCTTCACCTATATCTTTAAATTCTTAAAAATTCCTAAGCCCTTTACTTATGAAAAAGCAAAATAAATATTTTTTTATTAATATAGGTATTATTAACTTATTCTTAAAAAAATCTTACAATAATTTCTACATAAAAAATAAAAACCCTAATTCAAAATTTCGGCACTTAAGATTATCAATGTTTCTTCATGAACAACAAGTTTTATTTCGAAACTTCCCATTTACATTTAATGGTTTATTTAAATCAGAACAATTACTATTTTCGGATTCCTAGCCAACAAACACAATTATTTAATTCTTATTAGATTCGTTACTATAGCCCTTAAACTTCAATATGGACAATCCAATTCAAAATTCTTTAATAATTCCTACTCAAAATCGATACTTGTTAAGTGCATTATAAATTCCTCTTTTAAATTTATGCAATAATGTTCCATAGTCAAAACACTCGAGTTATTAATATTTATGCAATTAAGTTCCAAAGTTAATTCACTTCATAGTCATTCATCATTTATAAAGTCAACAAGTTTTACTAGTCAAAATCACTCAAGTTTTTAGGCATTAAAAGTCATTGTCAATTCACTTCTTATCATTCAGAATCATTGTTAAAAGTCAGAAAAATAATAATCACTAAAGTACTTACATTTAACTTTTCACGCGTGTAAAATTACTTAATTTAATTTACTTCAAAAATCTTTAGAGCACGCACATAATATTGAACGAATGTTCTTTCTTTCATAATTATCCGTTACTTTTCAAAGACTTTTTCCGAGTCAATAAAAGAAACTTTCGCGAATTTTACTCGGACTGACACATTAGGTACTGTAGACTTTAACTCAAACTGGACTGAACTAACAATTGAAACCGCTGTATTTATATTATTCGATCCCCCCAAAAATTCCAACTTTCACCATTCTAGAAGATGATGCAATCTCCTTTGTTATTTGTTTAAAATCGAATAATTATGTCGCAATTTCCTGGTTTTATCGGGGTCAACACTCATTTTTGGTTCAAGAATGCCATAAATCATCGATTTAATTACTATGACCTCGCTTTAAATAAGTTCATTGATTCGATGTCAGGAGATGACATCACGCTTGGTGACTAAATAAGAATTTTTAACGTATATAAATATTTTAATATAATTTGGGGTCAACGCTAATTTGTTTCATTTTCAATTTATCGATACTGATTTGAAATACCGGAATTTCAGTTTTTGTTTATTTGATACATTTAATTTTTACAGTAAAGACATTGTTAATATCGGAACTATTTTTCCGGATCATTACAACATCATAATATCAGAGTGATTATAATTTGAACAAAGTTATTATACATAAATCGAACAAAATGATCTGCTGAATAGGCAATTTTGCAACAAACAAAATAAATCACCCAACAAGCAACTAGCCCTTTAAAACTAATTCCCCGTTTAAAGTATCGTAAACAAAGGTGCGCATTTCTCCATTAACTGAAAAATCCGCACAATTACTCCAGCGAGCCGCGTATCTGGGCCGATAAATAACGGTCATTAAGAGCCTTAAATTCCTTCCGTAATTACTTCGTTTTAATTAATTACCCAACTACTAACGGTGGAAGGTGGAGCATTCGAGCTTGAGTGCGTTCGTTTCGCCAAGGAGACGTTTTTGTAGTGGTATGTTACAAATTGGGATAAACGTAAAACCTAATATACTTACTTAAGTTATATTAGTGAAATTCCAATGAAAGTCGAACGAATTGTTGGGTTACTGAATGAGAATTTATGTAGTTTAAATTGAGAAGATAAAGTACTTTTTCTCATTTTTGTCAATATGGTTCTTTTAAGCAAGAAGAACAATTATCTAAAGCAACTCACAAAAATGTAGGGCCTACTTAAATTAATGTTTTGACAGCAATTTCAAAAACGTATACGGGGTGGAATTTTTAAATGGAATAAAATTAGTATCAGAAAGCCTGTTTATTTTTTGGAAAAAAAAAAAACGGGTCTTTTTTCATGGTATTTACCCCTTTCTTAGGGGTAGAAACCACCCTCAACTATTTTTTTTTCAAATGTGAAGATATGTATTGTGATAGCTCGTTGGAATGGGCATAAAAAAAGGAATATGACCCATTATTTACTTTTGCATTTCGGTGATCTAGTTATGTAATTATTTTTGACATTAACGCACTATTTTAGGGTTGAGAATCCGAGTATCAGGCATCAAATAGTGTGTTAACGTCAGAAATAATTACATAACGTTACAAATGCGGCTTGTTTCTCATTAAAGTTCTACCAAGAAGAAATGTTGAAGATATTCAACAATTTTAAGTGTAAAAAAATTGTGTGGAAATAGTATATTAAAATACAAGTTGCAGAAGGCCACATATTCCCGCACGAATTCGAAATTTGGCCACGAGCGACGAAGGAGCGAGTGGACGAACGAATGAGTGCGAGAATAGCCTTCTGCAACGTGTGTTTTATACTATTTTCTCGATTTTGGATTTTATTTTTAATTTTTTAAATTTTTTTTGTGAACGCAGTTAATTGGGGATTTTTTTATTTTCAAAATGTCAGTTGGTGTCACTTACTTACCAACCAACTGACAGGTGGATTCTATCATTTTAGAAGGTTTGACAATTTTGAAGGTATCAATAGGTATCCTTTGAAAACTAAATGTCACTAAAAATCGTTGAAGAATGAGCTTCATTCTTCAACGATTTTGCGTGCGGGAATAATGACATTCTCATATCAAAATCGAGAAAATATGTTTTAATTTTTTTCTCGCTTCCTAGATCACCGAAATGCAAAAGTAAACAATGGGTCATTTTCCTTTCTTTATGTCCATTCCAACGAGCTTTCACAATACATATATTTACATTTGAAAAAAAAAAGTTGGGGGCGGTTTCTACTCTTAAGAGAGGGATAAATTCCATGAAAAGGCCGAAAAAATGTGCCAAACTAAAAATAAAGGGACTCGTTTTTTTTTTTATTTTTCCAGAAATTAAACAGGCTTTCTGATACTGAATTTATACCATTTAAAAATTCCACCCTGTATAGTATACATATAGTTTTCCTTGTTTTTATAGTTCACAAAAATTTAAGGTTTTATCATTTCCTTACTGAAAGTTGATACCTACTGATTTTTTTTTCAAAAAGGCCACATCTGGTCATTTATATTCAATGTTTATGACAGCCACGTTAACGACGTAAACATTATCACAGTTGGCTGCACTACTTGCCAAGAAAAATTTAATTGCGGCTCGTAAAGATTTCAATGCGGAAATTTCGAAAAAAGGTAAAGTTCATTTCACGAAGGTTTGTACGATTGTCATAACTTGGAGAAAAAGGTTGGTCGTAGATTAATTCATATAAATTCAATAGCGTTCAGATTTTTTATTAAATTTTATTTAGTTCATTTGAGTTATCCGAAAACATATAATCTATTCACAATTCAAAGTCCGAACTAAAGGTAAGATTTATCACCTTTCAGTTGGTAAACATTTTGATATGTCTTTGGAAGGTTATGATGACAAACTAAAAAATAGCAGAGCAGGACTGAAGCATATTTTTATATTTTGAATAAGGTACTTTTTACCGTTGAAACAATAATCTTACTTTTATTTGGTAAGTCAATATAAATATAAAATGCAATAAGGCAAAATAAAAATCACCATACTTAACTGATAAATTGATAAGAACATAACATAACATGGAAAATACCTAATTCAAATAACTCAAAGCACATTAATTATTAATTAGAAAGAGCTGTACATACATGAATATTCAAGAAAATAGTGAATAGGTATGTCACACGACTGACGGATGGGAGACAGACCAAAAGAATCTCGAGTGGCGGCTTAGAAGTGATAAACGCAGCCCTGGCTGACCTTCAACTCGCTGGTCAGACGATATCAGGAGGATTTCGACAAACTGGATTGCAACATCACAAAAATAGAGAAGAATGGAAACACCTTGAGGTGTCCAACAGTGGTCGCAACTAGAGGCTGAATGACGATGATGATGATCTTATCCGAGCCTGAGAATTAAAATGTCAAATTCCAGCTGCAACTATTCTCAACTTCCATAATTTCTTCATCAGGATCAGGAATCAGAATCTAACAAGCTTTTGGAATCAGAATCTGACTCATTGAAGGGAATGATGATAGGAGGAATGTTTTCGAAGCTAGTGTTTCCCATTAATTTATCCCAGTCCTCGTGTATCAAAGTTTCACAATGCCTAACAGAATTTTGCCACATGTCTGGAATATAGGCAAACAAGGCCTTTTTCCATAAACCTATAACTCTGTTTTTCGATAAAGCCTCCTCGTTTATGTGCTTGTTGTAAAAGTTCTTAGTAAACCCCCATGCCATCTCAATAGGATTATATTGACAATGGTATGGAGGTAATCTAAGAACTTCATGACCATATCTACTAAGAACCTCGTCAATCACATATTTTTTGGTCCCTGTTTCCCTAAATGGTTTGATCAATTCCCATAATTTTCTTTTGGAAGTCCGTCAGCAAAAGCAACATTATGTCTTTTCAAGAATTCCTGCATTTTGGCCTTTTTAGACGAAAAACATGGTGGTTTATCGATAAGCATAGAATGATATGCTGCATTATCCATAACCACCACATATTTTCCTTCTAAATTAGACAATGCAAAAACTAATTGTCTTTTCACCCAATTTTGAAAAATGTTTTTTATTTATTTATTTATTACGGGATAAACCCATTAAGAAAAAGTATTACCATTGACAAAGGTAGGTAAAACAACAAAGGCAATGCTGAACTATGCTACTGGAAAATAAATTAACTAAATATGTAATAACAATGCTGACAAAAAAAAAATGAAATTTGACTTCAAAGAGAAATAACTATAAATAAATTCAAGACCAATTTTATATGTATCGTAACAATTTAAATATTACCCCATAGAATTTTACAAGTAAGTAACAACCCTAATAAACAAGTTAATTTAAATTTAAATTTCTGCTAAGAAGGAACATGTATCACATTTTTGCACCTATTTTTGAACATGGCTAACTGCATACCAAAAACATCAATATTAAGATTATTTAACATACGAAGATATCTATTAATTGGACATTAGCCCCATAGGCTGTTCTATGAAATGGAGTAATAAATGTTGACTGATTTCTCAAACCATGATAGTAAGGTACATACATTCAGGCTGATTTGATTCAAAAGTGTTGGAGAGTCAATACCTCCACTAATAATTTAAAACAAAAATATTAAGCCGAATAAGTCTCTTCTCTCACTTAATGGAGGCAATTTCTTCCAATTCGTGATCTATAATCCTAACATTACTTCTAAAGGCACATACTCGCAAAAATCTATGTTGGACCCTTTCCAAGGAATCAGAATGGATTTGAAAAAATGGCGACCATATCACCGAACAGTATTCAAGCACAGATCGAACTAAAGAACAATAGACCATTCTGGTGGCTCCGATAGAAAAGTTCTGTGTATTTCTTAAAATAAAACCCAGCATCTTTGAAATTTTTATCGAGATGGCATTTATATGTTCGACAAATGATAGTTTTTCATCAAAGATGACACCAAGATCTTTGATTGAAGATTTGTATTTAAGCTGTTGTTCATTAATGAGGTAATTTGTTACAATTCTATGAGGTTTATGGGAGAAGCTTATAAAACAACATTTCTCCACGTTTAGGTTTAGCTTATTTTCCTGACACCAGTCTGACAAACGATCCAAATTCCTTCTGAAAAAGCCTGTGATCACAAACGCTTTCGATTTTTCTCCAAAACTTGTGCAAACTTGGAGCACCTGCTATTCAGAAAACAGTCAACAATATCGTTCACAAAAATGTTAAATAAAAGAGGTGAACTATGGCCCCCTTGGGGTACGCCAGAAGTAACTTCAATTGTGTTTGAGTAATAACAGCCTATTTTAACTCTCTGGATTCTATCTGAAAGCGAACTATCCCACCATAACACAAAGTCTAAATTAAAACCGATCAGGAGCAACGTTTTAAGCAAGATCGTGTGATCGACACGATCAAAGGCTTTTGAAAAGTCTGTGTAGACAGAATCAGTCTGCTTTCTGTCTTCTATGTTTTGGAGAATATCAAGTTGATAAGCTACCAAGTTGGATAATGTTGACTTGTTCTTTGAAAAGCCATGCTGCTCTTGGCAAATAAGGTCCTTGCATTGCCAAGTAATCTGCTTGGCAAGTAAACAATCAAAAATCTTTAGTATAGCAGATTGTATACATATGCTGCGATAGTTTGCAACATTATCTTTTTTCCCTCTTTTAAAAATGGGAACTATATCACTTTCTTTCCATTTAGTTGGAAAGGCAGATGATCTCAAGGATTTATTCAAAAGAAGAGAAGATGCAAAGGAGACACTAGAATACAAATACATTTTTTCAACAGGAAATTAGATATGCCGTCAGGGCCAGAAGATAACTTATCCTTTGTGATAGTCGTTGTCAGTATTGTTAGAATATGCTTCAGTCCAGCTCTGCTATTTTTCAGTTTGTCATCAAAATATGACACATGCATAACCTTCCAAAGACATGTCAAAATGTTACCAACTTAACGCAGGTAATAAATAAAATAAAATCCGTATCAACTACCAACTGAAAGGTGATAAATCTACCTTTACCTTTGGACTTCGGATTGTGAATAGATTATACATATAAATTAATTAACTGCGTATTATAAAGCGCGGAACCGAAATAAAGAGATATTGCACATCAGCCTTAATAAGGCTAAAATTGTTATTATAAATGGATGACATTTCCTATGGTGCAAACGAATGTTGTGCAGCTTATTAGCAAATAACAGAACACAAAACCCTCCGATAAGGCTCGCATTATACTTAACTAGCTGTTGCCCGCGGCTTCGCACGCCCTATACAAATTTTGTAGGTGTAGGGTGTAGGTAGCATAAGGTAATCTTCTTTCAAAGAGCTAAGGGGATAGTTGCGTCAGACATATGGTCATGTAACTCTTATTTTTGCAGCACCTCTCTGTAAACCACATTTTTTGTTCTGCTTTGTGGCTGCAGAATATGAAGACTATTTTTTGACAGCTGACGTTTTTTGAAGTGCCACTCGCTGCTAATAGCTTTGTTCGCGGATCATATTTTGAACCGATTCCGAACCAGTCCGGAACTAATTGAGGACTATGGTAGAGCGCATGCCCAGTTATAGCTGGGATCGGCTTGCTCACTCCGTGCACTCCGAGTGATTCCGTTCGCACTTCAGCCGTTCGGGTATTACCTTTTGGCTTATCAGATAACGGCTGGAGTGTGATCGGAGTAACTCGGAGTGAGCAACCCGAACCCAACTTGTGAATGGGTTCAGGTTCCTATTTTATCGCGAGCAGTTTTGGAACCAAACAAAAACTCCAGAACCTTGCTCCAGACTGCCGAATACGTGAACGAATTGCGAATGTCATGTCTCAAACTTGAAGTTAGCTTAGCCTGGGACCGGTGGAATTTGTTCAGAATCGGTTCCGAATCGTTTCTGGTGAAAGCATGAAAATATAACGACAAAAACACATTTTTTTTTGCACTGATTCTGCAAATGGAAATTGCTATGAATTTGATTCTGCTTGTCATATTTCTGAATTTGACAGCTGACACGTCGTCTGTTTCTGTCATAGAAAAGTGATATATGGCGTTTCTGATTGGTAGATCTAGTGCGGAACTAGTGCAATTTTTTCTATTTCTGTCTTTTTCTTCTACAGGTCGATTAAAAGGATACAAATACACTCAGTGTGCACTGAATCTACCAATCGGAAACGCCATTATATTCTTGATATAGAACGCTCACTTCTGTTGTAGTCGCCAAGTGACATTTCCGACGGTGCTGCCATAGCGGTGTAGTCATTGAACTAATATTTGGCGGGCCGTTTGAATCTCGGCTTTAAATGACTGGTTTGACAATTCAATTATTTCAAAATAAGGCAATGCTTCAAAACTTCATAAACTAAAATTTTATACATTTTATTTTCATATATTTATGTGAGAATCACTTAATGAATAAAATAGTCTATAATCTATTTAAAGATGATCTGGCGTATCTGACTCATGAGTTGACTGAAACACTTTCCAATCTGCTTTTTGAAAATGTCCATTTTTCCAGTTAAAAGGCTGTCATATTTGATCAAGTTATTTATAATTCCCTCGAGCATCTATGGAGCATCATACAGTGACACCATTTCTAGGTTGTTTATCGCCAACAAAACCAAAATTTCTGATTCTGTGTTGTTTTCCATGTAGATTTCCCTGGTCTGTGGCTGCAATTCGCTTTTGGCCGATTCATTTTTTGCTGCCTGGTCACACACTGTGGCAACAACTCTCAAACCGGCTGCTTATGATGATGTACTTATCACTTCTTTCATAGTCTTGGAATTTAAAACAATCAACGACGATGTACTCAACAAATTAATTCAGATGACAACAGAGATGATGACAAGATGACATTTGCATTATGATGTTGAATGGACATCTGCATTTTTATGACTGGTTTTTATATACACGATTCTATGTTGGTCATTATCATTTTCTATTCACTAAACAAAGATAGCTATCTCATCGGTGAAGTAATAGATTAGAATAAAAATGAGGGGGACGTTGAGAAACTGCGATATGGGCGCACAGCGGTGTAGTCACGAACTAAAACAAAAAGTGGAGGGGATAAATCCAGTGAATGTTCTATTTAAGAATTTATAAATCACTTTTCTATGGTTTCTGTTTACACTTTTTTCCCCGCACTCCCGCACCACACCGTTTCTTACTTTTGGTTATTTAAGGCGATTGCTTAAGGCCATGTTGATATTGCTAAGCACATAGTGGAGCGGTGAGCAGAGCAGCAGGCAGTGCGGAGAGCAGAGCGTCAATTGAGCATAGATTGGATGAAAGAATTGTATGCACATAGTAGAGTTAATACTCGAGTGAAAATGATAAAAATGAATAATTTGGTTTTAGCTAAAACGTCTTCTTTCAAAATTTGGTATTTAAAGAGAAGGCACAGAAAGAAAAAAAGAAGGTGTGGTGCAGACCATATAAACAGAAGCAGACTTCGATTAGGCGAATATCACCATCAATGTGAGGAATTACGGCAACATCCAGAAAAATTTCACTCTTATCTTCGAATGGATATTAAAACTTTTGATTTAACAAAAATACTACTTATTATTTATTGTTCAACGTCCATGTTTACAACACAGAGACAAACGAGCAAAGTAGAAAAATCAAACTTGCTTGAACGCGTCGCTTTGCTCGATATTAACAGCGCTGCTAAATCTCCGCACTGCTCTTCACTATGTGTCAAACAATTTAATCTCGTGTGTTAGTTTTCGCTGCTTCGCTCTCCTCACTGCTCACTACTTTGCTCGTCGCTCCACTATGTGCTTACCCTTAGTGAGCATCTCCAAGCTATTACCTACCTGTTTGCAAAATTTCATCTCGATTGGTTTAGTAGTTTTCGAGATTTCGTGTTTAATCAGTCAGTCAGTCAGTCAGTGAGTGAGTGAATTTCACGTTTATATATACAGATAGAGAGATATTGCAAATCAGCCTTAATAAGGCTAAAACCTTATTTAGACGCGATAGGTCATTTTCTTACTTCGAATGACAGGTATAGATATTGCAAATTTCCAGAAACGACTGGAAGTTGATGCCTTATTTCTAACCTGAAAATCTTGAATTTTTGTTATTGTTTTTTTTTTAGGTTTTGAACTTGAAGTATTTTCTTTCTCTGCAACGTATGATTAGATATTTTGAAAATAAGAAATTAGTTGTTCAAAATATTTAAATAGTACGCGTAAAATCGTAGAACAGTGGAAGGAATATGACACAAACACAAGGAAAACCAGTTCATCGTTATACGTAAAACTTAGTCTGCCTCTTTTCTGTGCCTCGATGCTGTATTGATTTTGCGCTATTTCTCAAAGTTTGGAAAAAAAAACTTCAAGAAAACTCAAAATTTATTGTCATGAATCTAAAATCTATGGTAATAAACACACAGCACAACAAAAATCAGCTCGTGTTTGCTACCGATCATCGCCGATCGACCAAGAACTTTTAAATAAGGCAAAGATAGGGCAGGTCTTATTTTTTCCTAAATTAGGTAGATCCTTATATTTAATAAGACTGTCCTCATTCCAAATGGAAACTGCGGATGCGCAGCTATCAAAATAAGGCTTGCCTTAATAAGACAAGCACTTGCAATATCTCTCTAGTAATTTTATTCCTAAATGTACCTAAGGTTTATTTTCATTTGCACGTCTTTAGAACTTCTTTTTTATGTGCAAATTTTCGAACTAAGCAAGATTAAACTCCCAAGTCCATACGGGTGTGATATATCAGACGTTCAACATAACCTTGTTTTTATTTAATTATGAAGGGACAGCGCAATCTGATGCCGCGAACTTCGAATCAGCTATCAGGGATGGCGTTGCACGCGGATTAAATAAATTTTCTTCATACATTTGTTTTGCATGATTTTTTTCTATATTTCAATAGTTGTTATGTTAGTCGGGGCAAAGACAAATCAAATAAAGCAAAAATCATGAAAATCGGTCCAGCAGTTCTCGAGTCATGAATGGTGTAACCGACACGACTTTGTTTTATACAGGGTGTCCCAGGGAAAACAGTCCACCCCGATTTATTGGATTTAGAATGATTATCTAGATAAATGCTCAGACACGTCATCCCCGTAGCTTCAACCCCCTATCTAGGGGGAGAAAAACTCCCCCAAATTTGAATAGGTAATAGGGGTCGAGTCATACCTCTTTTTAAAGGTCCCATCGAGTTGTTTATGACCCTAGAATTTCGTCTCATTATTTTCATCCGTAACGAAATAACAGCTTTTTAAATCTTGGAAATAGACTATTGTTTTAGTAGAATTAAAAGCGGTATTTACCCCTCTTAATAAAAATACTTAAAATTTACAATTCACATTTACACCTAATTAATAATAATAATAATATAAAACTTCAATTTCAAGTATTTATATTAAGGGAGGTAAGTATCGCTTTCACTTCCACCAAAACAATAGTCTATTTCCAAGATATTGACAAGCTGTCATTTCGTTACGGATGAGAATAATGAGACCAAATTCTAGGGTCACAAAGAACTCGATGATACCTTTAAAAAGAGGCATGACACGACCCCTATCACCTATTCAAATTTGGGGGGTTGTTCTTCCCCTAGCTAGGCGGTTGAAGCTATGGGGATAAAAAAAAAAACTGAAAAATATTTCCTCTTTGAATCAAAAACCGGCGTGTCCGAGATTTCAAATCGAAAAAATCGGGGTGGACTGTTTTCCCTGGTTAAAATGTTGTTTATATAGGTTGGCCCTTAATACTCAATAACTCAATGTGTTAATTTTTGATGGAATAAGACCTATTTCCAACACAATTTTAGAGACTTAACTTATTTGTTTAATCGGTAAAAGAAACAAATAGTTACTACTAAGTATATTTAACCCTAAGTATAACTTATCGTCACATTCCCATAAATATCAGAAGAAATGAGTCAATTTGTCCTTTTTAATATTACTCTCTCGAGCAACACTCTTTTCCGCATAACTACCCAAACAACAAACTTTATATTTAAGTGTGCGACATTACATTTATCTTCAAAAACTGCCGACTACAGTAGAAAAATCATATGAAAGTTCAAACATACTTGAAAGTTTTTAAATTTGCATGCTCACCGATACGATGCAGCATTTTGAACTTGAAAAGGTGCCAACTTTCAAGTGTCTCGAAAAGTTCTGCAACTATAGAGATAGTCACAGTAACAAGGACTCGAGAAAACTTGTTTGGAAAACTACCTAACCAGGATTTTTAAGTGCATTATTGTCCATTCGACTTGTAGGAAAAGATTAACTTTTTTAAATAGAAAAAGTTTTGGTAACGGTGCTTTTAGACCGTGAAATGTTTGATGTCTAATATAACTTTTGTCTAATTATTAGAAAGGTGGACCCATTGGTTTATATACGTCGTTGTTCTTTCCGGTAGGTAAATAAAGCAAAAGTGACCGGTGATTTATGGCACGAAGTAAATTTAAATCTATTTTTCTCCCTCAAAATCTGAGAATATCGGAATTGAACAATCGCAGCTATTTGCACATCGACTTCCTATGGCTGTTACCATATTGTGTGCGTAATTTAAACAATATAGATGGAAAGTTTCTGCTATGGCTAGGTTCAATATTGAAACTAAATTGCCGGTATTAATTAGCAATTTCACGTTGTACTTAGTTTTTGATTTGAATAAATTATTTGAAGCAATTGATTTTTATCTGGCTCTGGGGCTTTCTAGGGCAGTTTCAAAAACATTTCAAATCTCTGTTCAATTTTGTTGGAATTTTCAGGAATTAAATTTACACCTTTAACATAATAAGCGACATAATTATGATTGGAACAAAAGTCTTCATAATTATTGTGGCGCGTTCGCCAGCATGTACAGAATCTAAATTGGAATCTCGAAAATGCTACTTTATTCGGGCAAAATGATTATCGAATTTAATACCACAAGAGTTTTCAGGATTACCGGATAATACTTTTATCTGTTAGGAAACGCAGCAATACCACGACTCCGAAGGAGGAGTGGTGTTGCTGGTAACGCGTTGAGTGTCAGATGAAAGTATTAGGTAGGTAATCCTGAAACATCGAGTGGTATTCAAAAGGTTATACAACAAACTAAACTTCGATACCTTATTAATTTTTATTATTATTATTAACAAATGAACAATATTTCCACCAAGCGCGATAATCCCAAAAGGCTTATCACTTATTAAGCCTCTCGTGTCATATGGGAATAATGTACAGGGTGCTGCAACTTGGAGTGTTTCAACAGGAAAAACATACTTCCAGACCAGATAGAGGAAAATTGACTTAGACGACGTGGGATCGATTTTCGAGAAACGTTGATTGTCAAAAACCGTATCACGATTTCTTCCATAGTACCATTGATACAGCGCGATTTTCGATTTTCCCCTATTATGAAAAATAGCTATAAGTTTTTTGTTTATCAATTTTTTTTATTTCTGTAAAAACATTATCCTTTTTTGAGCACAATCCAGTGGCAGACTCAGTTTTTTTCTATATCACTCCGATTTCGAGATATCGACCAAAGTCCGATATTTTCAAATGAAACACCCTATAACTATATTAACAACTCATTGGATAGCTAGCTCTGTTTTTGCTGGTTTCAATGATATAAAGTTCGATAGGCTTATCTCTAACAGTTTTCGAGAAAAAAAAAAATTATATCTGTTTTTGTCGTAAGGACCAATGTGTTAGAAAAGGATTTTATATGTGTAAGGAAAATGAGGAAGGTCTCTTTCTAACACATTCTTTCTTATGACTGAAACAGATATAATTTTTTTTCTCGAAAACTGTTAGAGATAAACCTATCAAACTTCAGATAATTGAAATCAGCAAAAGCAGAGCTATCTAATGAGTTATTAATATATAGGGTGTTTCATTTGAAAATATCGGACTTTGGTTGATATCTCGAAATCGGAGCGATATAGAAAAAAACTGAGTCAGCCACTGGATTGTGCTCAAAAAAGTATCACTATAATGTTTTTACAGAACTAAAAAAAATTGATAAATAAAAAAACTCATAGCTATTTTTCATAATAGGGAAAAATCGAAAATCGCCCTGTATCAATGGTACCATTGAAGATATCGCGATACGGTTTTTGACAATCGACGTTTCTCGAAAATCAATCCCATGACATCTAAGTCAATTTTCCTCTATCTGGTCTGGAAGTATGTTTTTCCTGTTAAAACACTCCAAATTCCAGCACCCTGTACAGTGAGTTGTATAATCGCGTTAATTCTGGATTCTACACGAATAGATTGCGGATATACAGGGTGAGTTACTAAGCGCGCGGTCGTCCATATCTCCTATACTATAGGAGATCGAAGAAAAAACTATATACAAAACTTGTAGATAAACATGAGTACTACATTCCTAAATCATTTTCCAGTATACAGGGTGGCCCAATAAGTAGTGATGATACAAACTTATGTTTTTTTAAATGACTCTCCCTGTATATTATGACATTTCCAGATTCTGCGGAAAATTCTACACATATTTCATGCACAATATCATATACCTAAATTTTCAACTGTTCCAAAAATATTGACCATGGAAAATTGACTTTTTTGCATCTTTGACAGACTGTAAAACCTAAACGGTTAATTTTAGAGGAACACCCATTTCACATTAACACCTACTTTGAATTTAACCGAAGATTAATAATTTAGGCGGAATGTTCAATCATGGATTAAATAATTCAAGATTGGTGTCAAATAATAGTTTATGAAAAACCAAGACAGGAGTGTATGATCGGTTTTGCTGTAAAATTAACCGTTCAGGTTTTACAGTCTGTCAAAGATGCAAAAAAGTTAATTTCCAACTGTCAATATTTCCGAAACAGTTGAAGATAGGTATAGATAGATATGACATTGTACATGAAATATGTATAGAATTTTTCGCAGAATCCAGAAATGTTATGATATACAGGGAGATTCTTTTAAAAAAACATAAGTTTGTATCATCACTACTTATTGGGCTACCCTGTATACTGGAAAATAATTTAGGAATGTAGTACTCATGTTTATCTACAAGTTTTGTATATAGTTTTTTCTTCGATCTTCTATAGTATAGGAGATATGGACGACCGCGCGCTTAGTAACTCACCCTGTATAAAGGCCGGTACTAGTTAGTAGTATTTAGTTTAAGATAGTGTGATATGATTTAGATACTGATTATTGTTGAGAGTTGTAAAGAGTATAGTTTTTTGAGTTAATTGGTGAAGTAATTAGTGTCAGAGTGTATAGTAACGTGGAATAAATTATTGTTGTGTTAATTGGACTTCAATTTTGGAATAAACGAACCCAAGATTTCTGTCACGCAAGCTAGAGCCGTGACATTATAATTGGGAGTGAACTTTTCTTCATTGTCATTCTCACCTATTTTATTTACTACACAGTTTTAAAAATGAAATTTGCAGGTTTTCTAATTATAAAGTTGGTTCTGTTTGGTCTTAACGAAGGACTTCTGGAACTTTCATAAACGATTGGTAGTCATAAAGCACCAAATACAAACTTGGCTATATCTGTAGAGAATTTCTGATTCTCCATTTGCCTATGTTGGCTGTTCATGGGTGGAGAGGGCCAAGAAGATTTTGGTGTAAAATTTTGAGTGAATAATTGTGTTCAGAAAGAGTATTGGCTATGGGGTGTATATGATATTTGTGCATTATTATTCTGAATAGGTATATAAAAGGGTTTCACGTTTGGTTTTGACCTATGAATCCTACAAGATATCGAATGAGTTCTCAAAATGTTCAAACTCATTCACGTGGGCAACTGCGTCTGCTATAGGCTTGTGTGCATGTTATTTCGCAAGTTACCAGCTCGACGAGGTCGTAGACCGAGTCGTTCTGAGCACACGAGTTTTGTAGTCATGTTTAAATGCACGTATGATGTATGTACAGGGTGAGTCACCATATTTTGACACCCACCTGCAGCCATAATTACAGATAGGTAAAAAGTCTAAATACAAAACTTGCAGCATTTTATTTGAACCGCCAGAATTTTCAATTGGATTGAACAGATGAACAACGCAAAAAAAAAAATATGTCAATGTTCAGTTTTTTTTTAAATGGAATGCCCTTAATTTTCTTTCAAATTCTTAAAGTTTTCGTTGTTCTGATTCAGATTATATAATATGTTAATGATTCTTCCAATAGTTTTGGAAATATCTGGAGTTTAGTTATTCAAAGACAGTGGTTTTTTGAATATATGTTACCTGTCACCTGTCCCAAAACATTCTGCTCTGGGACTCTGTGCTCTATAGAATTCTACAGCTTGCTTTCCATAGTAGATATCTATTTTCAAAAGCGAAAGTCGACTGAAACGGCACTCTCACTATCGACAACAATCCGGATACGTTCTCGGATCCTTTTATCATGCTACTAACCATACGAAAAACGTAGTACAAATCTAGGGGAAACTCTAGGGAATTTTTATTTCATTCCTAAGAAATGTCAATATTATTTATTGAATTGACTGTATACGTCATTAATAAGTTTGTTTTTGTTATTATTTGGTTTGCTTGTTTATACCATAACTATTTATGCTTCCTGAAAGTTGAGTTTAAGTTTAAAAACTATGCTTTGTTGCCCATTAATAATTTAAATAACAATATTGTTGAAGAAGATGAGGAGCTTGAACATATTTGTCTGGAAAATATCCAGTGATGAGTGATGCCCAACTACCAACAACAGTGACTGTTTTCAAAAAGAAGATGTTATATTTGAAGAAATAATCGGGCAAAGCTATAATATTTATGTGGCTACAAACTATGTCACGAGCGGAGCAATAGAGAAAGTATCAATAGCCATCAGGGTTCAGTTTCCTGTGACTCAACACGAGAAAAATCTAATTGAAGCCGGATTTATGGAAAAAAATAATTTTCCAGGTGTGATTACTATCACACTGCCGATGGAACCCACAATGAGTGAAATTATTAGACCACATGACGAAGAACCCTGGCTAATGACACATAGAGAAAACACTGTTCCAGGAACTCCAGAGTTCAATTATAGCCAAAATCACATCCGAACTCGAAATTGTATCGGTGTGTTTAAACAAAGATTTGTATGTAGGTACTTCAAAAGTGTTCAGGCATGCTCCAGAAAAAGTTGGGCGCTTTGTTATTGTTTGTGTTATTTTACATAATTGCTCGGAAGGGAGACTGAATGGTCCCCAAACCTCATATCCGAAGGGATAACATTCAGTTACTGAGGTACCATATAATGTAACATTATGCAAGCAGGAGTCCAAGCAAGAAACAATTTGATTCGTCGTCATTTTATGCACTGATTTTCTAAAATATTATTATAAAGATTTTAACCATAATATGTGTTTTATTTCGGGTTTTTCGCTTCTCAATCTCATGACAATGGCGATAATATTATAGCTATTTACCTAACAAGTGCGGAAAATGATTTTTTCCGCACGCGGCTGCCGTTCAACGAACGACGCGTAGCGGAGTTCGGTGAAGCAGCCGAGTAAGATTTTTCTTTTTTTTTTGACAGATCAGTGCGGTAAAATTTTTTCCGCACTGACAGCCGTGCGGAAAAACTTTTTCCGCACTGATATGCGTGCGGTAAAAGTTTTACCGCACCGTGCGGGAAAACTCATTTTCCGCACGTATGTCAGTGCGGAAAATCGATTTTTCCGCACGGCTGTAGGAAAATACTATTAATATAATCGGAAACCGATGTCTGCTCGAAATAAACTAATAAAAATATTAAATATTATTAAATAAATAAGATATAGAAATGAAATAATTATTTCTCAATATAAATATGGAATATCAACAACAACAATTTCGCAATTGTCAGTGTCATTCATGAAACTTCACAATGCACATGCGTCAGTAGTATTCGACACGTCTCGAGATGTAGAAATGAAATTATAAAATAAATAGCGTTCTGTCGATATTTTTGATGCACAGAGTGCCAACCATGTAGAATCTTGTCGACTGATATAATTCTAGATGACACAGAGTTCCGCTCCTGATATGTGAATAGATCTTTGAATAACTAGACTCCAAATATTTCCATAACTATTGAAAGAAACATTACTATATTATATAATCTGAATCAGAAAAACGAGAACTTTGAGGATTTGAAAGAAAATAAAGTGCATTCCATTTGAAAAAAGTGAACATTGACATATTTTTTCACTTTGTGTTGCTCATTTGTTCAATCTAATTGAAAATTCTGGCGGTTCAGATAAAATGCTACAACTTTTGTATTTACACCTTTTACCTATCACCTGTAATTTCGGCTGCAGGTGGATGTCAAAACATAATGACTCACCCTTTACAATGTTTTATCTACAAGCGAAAAATAAGATTTTTTTTACTAATTTTCGTTTATAAGTAGGTGTCTACATTCTACCTTCATACGTTTTACTATGACATTTGTCACATCACAAAAAACTAGATGCATTATAGATTCATAACCTAGTTCATAACACCACTAGTTGTGTTATGCGAGTTAACTATCTCGATAGGCCAGCTTCGTTTTTAAAAAACATTTATTTTAGATTATTACAAAAGCACCTAAAAATACTGACTAACTTTAACAATACAATTCTAATTATTTTATAATATTAATTATGCGGGGTCAGCATGTCGACTCAGTTTGTTTAGCCGTTTGGTGGTGACATAACTTGCGTTTCATAACATAACTCAAACACTAGAAAAATAGTTATGTAACAACGTTTTAATTAAACGCTTGTAGATAAAGATATATTTATAAGTTATTTCTGCTGTGCTGGTTTTGTTGTCGGCTGATGGTAAGCAGCTTGAGTCGGCATGTTCTGTGGGAATCGTAACCTGTAACTCGTAACAATAGAATATTAAATTTTGATGAGAAAAAATAGTATATTACATACCGAGGTGGAAAGTGTTTCATTACTGTCGAGAGATTTAAGTTAGACCGAGGCGCAGCCGAGGTCTAACTGAAATCTCGAGACAGTAATGAAACTTTTCACCGAGGTATGTATACTATTTTATTTACAATCATTCGAATTTTGAAATTTTCATTTGGATTAAAACTAAAAAATAAAATAATTAACAATTTCATTTACTTTTTACTTTCGACCCGTGGGCCGAAAGTAAAAGTCAAAAAATACAATAAATTTTAAAAATTTCATTCACTTTCGACCCACGGGTCGAAAGTAAATTTTCGACCCGTGGGCCGAAAGTAAAAGTCAAAAAAGTGACATTTTCGAACTTTTTAAAAGTCAGTAAAGTCAACATTACATGTATGATTGTAAATAATAGTATATTATATACCTCGGTAGAGAAATTGATCATTATATACCGAGCGCTATTACAAACCGAGGCGCGAAGCGCCGAGGCCTATAATTTTCAAGGTACACAAATATTGGCTTTCTCTACCGAGGAATAGGTATATAGATTTTTTTTTACTACTGCTAGTAGAAAAATTAGAAAATAAAATGTACGAAATCTGTGTTTATTATCTACACAATTGAACAACACTTTCGCAACGACATGTCAACAAATGAAAAAACATAATACACCGCTAAGTAACCATACATATGTAACATCGACATTTTTGAACTCTTGAAGAACCGCATATTATAAACCTACGAATTTTCTGAAAATTTGGTGGTTTAATAATTTAGAGGGAGGAAAATTTTTGTTTCTAAGGAGAAAAAAAAAATTCTCCGGTAGGAAAAGAACTATTTTCCTCCCTTGTTTAGGGGTCGGAAATGACGTTTTCTAGTAAGGTAGTAGAAAAAAAAATCACATAAGTAGTAAGACTGAAATGAAAATTCGCTAGATGTACCTTGGGATAGAAAAACGATAGAAGAAACAAAATAATTATCCATTGGGGACCATGGACTCATAAGAAGACCACAGATGCGAGGGTCAGGTGAGAAATCTAATTTCTCGTTAATTTTTAATTTGAAAAAGCGCTTACAGGAGACCTTTATCATAAAAGAATGCGGTTAATTTTGGAAATACTAAGTACCTATGTATAATAAAACTCATAAGGTTTCGTTTTTCCAAAATATTCGATTCCGGAAAATGTTTTTTTAAACTTTAGTATTTGCTTTAGAGCAAAAATTCGCATGTGAAATTGTTTTTGACACGAAGCAGGCTTTTTATACAACAAAAATTTCCCTACTTCCTTCACATTTTTGTTCTTAATAGTATTATTAAGCTAATACTTAAAGAAAAAACTTGCGATCATGAATCAACGGTTTTTTTTTTCTAAAAAAAAAGCTTTCGGCAACCCTATCCGTACTGATTTTCCGATGACACATAATTTTTCACTGAATTTACTCCACCTTGTCAAATTAACTTTCTCTATTGTGCCGCGAAAGTAAAAGACGCCGTCAATCATGCTGGTGTTTATGAATGGCAGCTCGTATTTTTTTTTTCGTACTCTGCCATCTTGATAAATGAATATGCGTTTCTTCACGAGGCTTAATCTAGACGTATTGTTTACAAATGGGTTTCGTCTTTTCTTATGTCTTAACACAAACACGGAGCAATTTTAAGTAGGTGTATGCCGCCAGAAGGGAACAGCTGCTTTCCATAAATTTTTTTCACGTTTTCTTTCAGGCCCTTTTCTCATCTACAAAGAAGTTCAGTTACAGAATATTTATGTAGCGTATGCTTTTTTATTTATCAACCCAGCTATTTTCTATATATACTTAGGTAAATAGAGTACTTGTACCTATACGTATATTCAAAATCAAAACATTTCTTGATATATTATTTTAATTCCTGGAATAAACGTGTACCTAGTCAGTAATAGAAAATTCTCATGAGAAATAAATATGCTTCGTCCTAATCTGTAAACTGCGTAATTCCATTTCAGTAAATTTTACAGGAGATACAAAAAACTACCTGTAGCTATTTAGAATTGTTATTTTTTAACTTACCTTTTTGTGCAGTATTTAGTATCTTAGTTTTTCAATATTTGGTAATTATAATATTTATAACCCTGGTAATTTCCATTTTCCAGGAGATACGCATATTTCCCAGTCATAAGCTGGAGTTACGCATTTTTTAATAAAATGAAATAATACAATGAATGCTGAAAAATCAAAATTTGATTCAAAAAACGATCTCATTATGAACTACAAAAAAAAAATTCTCCGATAGAAATACTGTCATGGTAAATATGAAAAAAAAAAATTATAATGATAAGAACCCATTTATAAATACACAATTCTCCTCAAAAAGGCTGACGCTCACTGGAGCGCAGCGTACGGAAGCGCGGCGTAAAGGACTTTTTATAATACATTGTTTTAAACGGGAGGATGCCGATCAGTGCTCTTCCGATAAGTGAGCGTACTCCCGTTTAAAACAATGTATTATAAAAAGTCCTCTACGCCGCGCTTCCTTGCGCTGCGCTCCAGTGAGCGTCAGCCTCCAGTGAGCGTCAGCCTTTTTGCCTTTGGTTTTAGTTGAATTTTTTTTTTTCTATACTATCGCGCGTGAAGTACTTAAACTACTCTACTTATGGGGCAAATTGTCATAAAATAAATGATAATCCGGCAGTAAACTTTTCTTTGAGGCTTGAAGGTGATTATACTTTTCGATAGAAATTTTTATCCTCTCACTATACCTATAAGGATGGTAATTGCTCAAATGGTCTCATTTCGATCTTATTATTTCTCCTCACATTTAAAATTGTACAATCTTCCTCCGAATGTCTTAGTTTATAAAAAAATCCATCTTTTGTGTACTTTATTTGCTTTAAATCCGTTACATGTGGGTCACCAACTGTTTGAAGAAGGTGTGGTGTAGATATTTCACAGTGTAAGCTGTTTTACAAGCAGTCTCACAAATATTAATGTAATCCGCCGGTATATTGATATTTTTCTTTTTTTATCTTCCTCTCAATGGTGGAATGAACTGAATCCACTTCCATTTGTGTATGACCTTTCAATAAGAATTTTTGAATTATTTCAATATTTTTTTTGGTAGGCTAGATTGAACAAACTATTTGCCAAAACGCAATTACGATTTTAGTAGTTGCAGCCATCGCTATACAATATTATTGTTTTGGGTGGTTCGGAAGAAGTTTTAATAAATTGAGGACAAAATAATTAATTAGTGTTGAAAACTCGTTGGCTGTCAACCCACCTTCACATTCATTCTACAAAAAGCAAAATCCTTTGTTCTCTTTATTATCGAAGAGGGTGAAGTTATGCACTGACAATTTCATTCTGTAATACATTGAAGATATGTTAGATTTGGGTGACAGAAGCACAGATTGCAAGTCCATAGAAAATACGGCGTGTTCTGATAACTTGTCCTTTTCTAATTCATTCCTTGCTTCACGTTTTAAAGTTTGATGTAAGTCAAATTCAGTTTGTTCTACATTTCCACTTTCATACCCTATACATACATCACAGCGATCTTTCTTTGGGCTATACAGTGTCATTACTTAAGTGTGCAACATATGGGATTTTTTTTTAAATATTGGAACAATCAAAATACAAACAAGGCGAAAAGTTGGTGCATGTCTGATCATCAGATTAGGTGCTTCAGGTAATTCTGTGGCAATTTATTATTCATTTATGGAGGTCAGTGATATTCGTGGTTCGCCTGAAATGGTTTTTAAATTTTATCTCAAAAATAAAGCAACATACGGAAAAAAATGAAGAGTCAAAAAAGTTGTATCTATAGGTGTTCTATTCAAAAAACATATCCTAATTGAAAATAAATCTACTGGACGATGTTTTTGGCACGTCCCTGGAATTACTGGGTCAACTCTGAGAAGTCCAAAAGATACCTCATAAAGGTTTCAACAAACTATGGAAATTTCATTTAATTCGTCTAACGTATTTCTAAGAATTAATGAAAAAAATTGGCTTTTCTTTACAAAGTCTAACACCCTGTATCTGGAAAGCGAAGCATTTCCGGACATATGTTTATCAAAAAAAAAACTTAATTTTTACGAGATCTGTCATTCCTAGAAGTTTGTAACAAACCTTTCGTGACACCCTGTATAATGAAATTTTTTTTGTATCAAACATTTTGGAAAAAGTTGCGTATGACAAAGAAGTTATTTTATGGTCAATGCAAAAACTGTTTTTGTAAAACTTGTACAACTGAGACTTTGATTCCCATACTGGCTCCAGATACAATTTCGACGAGCTTGCACGACAATAATGAGACTCCAACTTAGGAAGATCGCCAAAAAACTTACTCAAAAATGCTTTTTGATTTTCGTAGGGGCCATTCTTTATGTTCACTAAATCTACGTTATGTGGAAGATCTGGCTTTGCCCAATTTTTAATAACCCATTCTCCTACTGCTAAGGTATTGAGAAACATTTTCTTACAAACACGTATCCTCTTTGTTTCTGTTTTAAAAAAAAAATTCTGTTGTTAAATTTCTTCTGGAATTTTCTTCCAAGCCTCTCTTTCTTCTTGTTGGTTTAACATCTAATGTACTTTTCACGAACATTTTCTTTTCCTTCCATGTAAGCTTCCAAAATCTTTCAAATATTGTCTCACGGTCTTGTTGTGTTAATAACGCACAGTTTATTTTCTTCGATACTTTGCCTAATTTACAATCACAACTAACTTTCATTTCCTTTGGGGGTTTTTCAATGTCATATCGCCACTTGTTCTCAACCCTTTTTCTACCCAAATACTTCTGTCCACTTTCCCTCTTTTGTCGATTCATTCGATCACTACAGTTTATTCCATTAACTTGGCATCTTCTAACTCTCTTTCTTTTTTTCTCCACATCCTGGTCTTCGTCCTCTAACGGTTCTGCCCTCGGTTCTTCCTCAGATTGACCTTCACTTTGATTTTTTCCATCTTGCGGTACATACTCACTTCCTGATGACTCATCACTGTATTTCATTTCATTTTCGTTGATATTTTTTTCGGTCCCATTCTCGTCGTCTACTTCAATAACCTTCCTTTTTTATACCCATGGTTCTCCAGCACTGTAGACGAGTGGTCTTCCACAGAATGATCTTTAGTCTGAATATCACAATTTTCAGGCACCAATGTAGTTCCTGATGATTCTTCATAATTTTCATTCTGCTCGGTAATATTCTCGTCTTCGACGTCTTCTATGTTTTCCTGAGATTGTTCTGACACATTTTTTTCTATTTCCAAATCTCCAGATTCTGGAAAATTATATTCTATTGCGTCTGTTTGCAGCTGTAACGAGTTTTCTTCGGAAATGCCATCTAATTCTTGAAAGTCCTGATATTTATTGGCTTCAGACATAAATGCATTTGAGTATTGATTTTCCACCGTACTGTCTAATTGGATTAGGTCACCATTTGGTAGTAAATCTTCATCGGACTGAATAATCAATATTGAAATATTATCCAAATCAAGCTCGTCACTTTCTAAATTAGAACTTTCTGTACTTGAAACTTCAGCAGATTTGCTCGTGGAAGGCCCAGTTGATGGCAAATTCACCGACTTATATTGTGGAATAGACTTAAGAACCATTTTTAAACATTTGATTCCCCTTGAATTGGGATTCATTGTTGAATCTAAAAACAAGAAAAGCACGTCACTTGACTACATGAACAATTTACTTGAAATTTTAAATTAAAAGTCATGATCTGTATCTATTATTAACCCTGTTTGTCATTTATTATTTTTTTATATAAAATCTGTTTCTGCAGAAATCGCAAACCAGTCAGAGCAAATTTCATTGGATGAAAACAGTCAGAAACAGTCGGAAAACTAGTTGCAACCAATGAAATTCACTCTGATAGTTTGTGTGTGATTTCTGCAGAAACAGACCTATAAAAAACTATTTTCAAAAAAAACCGTTGAATAAAAACACTCATTGATAATCTTGGCTTCGTTGCAGGAAAACATCGTAAATCCACTCAATAACCAATAAATATAATTCGAATACTACGTATCTCCACGTATAGATAAAAATGACAAAATAATAATACCCAATAAATATAATAACTAAATATTGCTTAACAAAGTAATCAATGGTAATAAAGTAAAACTTACCACTCAATTCCTTGTATAAAATCCTTAAAAAACTGTTATTTACCTTTACAATACAGCAGCAGCACACAACCATGCCAGATTTCTACTAGGAAATGTGGAGTTACGCATCTTTCATTTCAAATATGGCGGTACTGGAGTTACGCTGTTTTCGTAGTGAGCGATATCTGATATTTTGGTCAAAATACGGACATACGCATTATTCATAAAAATAAGTTATAGCATTCGATCAAAGATGGCACAATAACTCATTTTCAGAGAATTGTGGAGTTACAGATTAGGCCGACGTATGGCTTATTTTGTTTTCATGGTGCATATTTTTCTGTAAAACATTGAATATGAGCAGTTTTGTATTAAATTTATGGATATTATAGGCATACGTTAATAGGGAACTTGCACATTAAATTAAATATGGAATAAATAACCAAACAGATTAACAATCATCCTAATAAATGATGCAATGAGGAAAAAAAATTAATATCTTATCTCTGGTGTCCAAAATCTTCAATTGAAAATACCAAATAATTCGAAATTCATGACGCGATCAAAAACGAATTTCTATGGGTCGTGACGTCACAAGGCAGTAATAATCGGGTCGCGCCGCTGCCACGTCATGTGCTGCTGGTGTCGCCGATGTCAAATCTATCAAAAACTGCATACATAACAACATAACCATAATCTTAATCTACCTGCTCGAAGTACGAAGTGCTCGTCACTGTCATCGGAATTTTGTTACCGAGTGACGTCACACTAATCGGTCGTTTCAAATGGCGATATTTCGAGCGTAACTTCAAATATTTATAAAAAATTAACGGCTGATTTTTAATGCTTGATATTTGGCATGACTATGTCTTTAGTGTAGTAGAACACATTTTTGAAATAAAAAAAAAATGTGCAAGTTCCCTATTATTAGTTTTAAATTGAAAAGTTTCGCGCGGAAAAGTAACGTTTTTCAATTTTCATGGCCGCTTCCAGTGACGTCAACTGTTCGTAATTTAAGGTTAAGGGTAGTTTACACTGATCGTGAATCCACGGTCCACACTTTCGTGGTTCACTCTTGAGTCGTGGAACGATTGGTTCACGATCAGCTCACGTCACGCCACGACTGATATTGAACCACCGTAAACGGGTCTATAGAGGGAAGATTGTCAGACTGCGCTTTTGTAAATCCTGCATCAACCATGATGAACCATTTAAAACATAAAATGTCACAATATGGCACTAAATACAGAAACACCACATAACTGCTTTCAATGCAGTCGAAGGTTCAAGCTAAGCGATTCTTTCTGACAGTTTGCAAAGTGTCAGAGGTTCTTGTGAGAACAGACCTTAACATTGTAGACCTTAACATATGGGTACATTTTATATTTGAATATATGATTGTTCCCTATTGATTTGTTCAGGTAAGTGCTCAATTGACATTTTATTTAATAATAAAAAAAGGGTGTTACCTACTTTATTGTACTGCAAACATTTGTTTGAACTTCTAGGTATTGCATAATGAAAAACAATGTAGTGTAGGTACATAAATCTGTTATTAGATAGCAGTTCTGAGTTCTGTTCTATTTTTTTGCAGTGATCTTTTGGGATACCCCATGATATAGATAAATTATTTTTTCTACAAACGTCACTAAAAGTGTCATTTTTAACGGATGCTGTCAGTGTCTAAAATGCCATTTTATGACACTGGTGCTAAAAGTGATTACTTTTAGCACTAGTGCTAAAAGTAATCACTTTTAGTGCGTTTCTAGAAACAATAGTGTATGTTCAAAGGGATGGAACACTCCGCCTTCGGCGTCTTGTCCTAAACTTCCCTTTTCACAAAATAAAATGTCACTTTTAGCACTTATATCATAAATAACTATTAATAGGTACCTACCTATACTTAATTTTTTTCCAAGTTAGATTTTGGCATTGTCAATTTTGAAACATAAACAATGCCACTAATGCCGCTTATTGGTCGCTATTGTAAAACTGATGCCAACCTGCAGAAACATCTCATTTTTCGACCAATTAGGGTCAAGCGTTATTGTTTATGTTTCAAAGTTTTCAATGTCAAAATCTATCTTGGGAAAAAATAAAGTATAGTTGTGATGTTATCTCTACAACCGAAAACTCATCCATAATGGTCAGGAATTTCTGATTATTGATCATGTATATGCACTATGCACGCATGTTCGAAAGGTTTCAATCCGATACTTAGTGTTAGCTTACCCACTATTTTGTACCGCTGTCTTTCATTTATTTAGTTTCATTGCACAGCACATCTCGCATATTTTAACTATGCTTTGTACTCTAATATTGAGCTAATCTTTCCTTGAAGGCTGCCACGTTTTCTGTCATTCCTCAGTCAGAAGATTTTATTCCGAGAAATAATTTAATTTTTACTTCCCTCGGTAGGAAGTGAAGTATTGTATTCAAGTAAAAAAATCAACCTCGAGATTTTGTCAAATCTATACGTTTTCAGGCCCCTAGTTTTTTCGAACATCAACATCAATCTCATTATTTCTCAATTCTGCCGCTTAACCTTAAACAACAATTTTTGGTAAACACATTGGACACATCGCTTATACGAGGGTTTTCGTTCGCAGATATATAGGGTGTCCCAAAAACTGTTTCAGTTACAAGACAGGTAAATAATACGAAGTTGGTTATGTTAACAAAAAATTACCGTTCTTGGAGTTTACTATAGATACGTTTTTGTTGTGGACGTTTCAAGATATGAGGCCCTTTGTGTTCAAAAATATTTTGTCATATTTTTTAAGAGGTACTTATTTTAGAAGAATGGTTCAAATTTGGAAGTTCTTCAGGTCCATCTGCTCTACAAGATTGAGACTTGAAATTTTGATATTTTTATCGAAAAAAGGGTGGGATGATTTGTCGAGGAAAGTCATGGGTAAAGGTTTTCACCGATTTTTTCATGTTGAATATCAATTTCTGTTATGCCTTTTACTGCAGATTTTTGAATATAGAAAATAAACGAGTTGGCAGTAAACGATGCTTGTAAAGTTCCTGACACAATGGGGGGGTATGGTATGTATGAAAATCAGTAAAAAAACTGCTCGACATTATTCTATAGGCTAAATGGTGATGGTATAGTGGGATACTAAATTATTTTTCAGCATAGTGTTGAATTTGAATTTAGCGCCACAGCGGCGACCAATAGTATTCGAGCCGTTGACCATCTGGCAACGCTGCTCAAAATGCCTCTAAACGACAGCTGACTTCACAGTTCAACGACGTATGGTATCGTGTGAATCCTGTGGCATGTGACATTCTCGCTGTAACTTGCTTACGTTGTTTGATGTAGTCGATCTGACGTTTCGTTCTTGACGGTCAATATCAGTGCAAATTGTGCGTTCTCAAAACCGTGATGTGTTGCCAGATTGGAAAAACTAACTACGTCACGAACTTTTATTCTCACGTAGGGGCGGGGCTAAGAAGAAATTTGAAAAACAAAATTCCAGTGTATTGCGGTTTTTACAAAGCAACTGATTACACTAAATAGTACGATTTGTCGAGTATATCACTACGCAGTAGTTGAAAATCACTTGTATACTACCCCATTATTAGTTCCCAATAGTCTCATTAAAGAAATGAAGGCGGCATAATATTATATTTCATTACTAGATATTCTATTTGTACCTAACTTTGTTTGATTGTTTGGTATAAAGAGTACTATTCTCTTTTTCTCATTGAAAGGTTTGGTAATTTCATCATAGTTCGAATATCTAAATATGATTGATTTGTGGAAACATTCACATATTTTATCTGGCTCCCAACATCGAGTTATCCAGAGATTTATGTATTGTCTATTCAATATCCGAAAGCGTCTCTTCTTCTTGCTCATTTCCTGGAAGAGTTTCTGCTTCTTATTCATTTCCTGTGAAAATAATTTATTTTTTGGATTAGTTTTGGGTATTTTCCTTAATTTTTATGCCGCTTCTGTGGATTGGGATCATTCAGATGTAGTTGCTTAAGTGTATCTGCTATGATTTCAACATTACAAAATGGTGTATCTTCATGCACTTTTCCTTATTTTTCATGTTATTCTTTTTCTGAATCCGTTGACAATTTTGCATCGAGTTCTGGTTTAAGTATGGCATCATTGGCATAAGTTATTGACACAGGGCATCTCCACAATGGGTCTGTCTACATCTATGTTAAATGTTTTTTTACCTATATTCTATTCGTAATCAATTTCTGATCTGCATTGCCCAAATTTTGAATATCGTTCTGTTACCCACAAACCACGATTGAAAGGTAAATATTACTTTAAGGAAGTGAGACAGTGAATGGGTAACTAAAACAAAAAGATAATAGAAAGATAGGGTTGGTTGGTGGCTGAAATCTAGAAACGTGATTTCGTGTGAAGGGTTGCCGACTAGCTTCCAATGCGAAGAGGGGTGTGGATCAATTAGATAATTAAATATAGAGCGCCACCTGCTTTTCCCTGCAGTACACGACATCAACCGATATAACGAAAACAGGAAACTTCTACGGACCTATAGCAGCACCACCTGAAATATAAACTTAAACAAGAAGGAAGTACAAAAGTGAAACGCTTTGCTACAATCAGGTACAGGTTTTTAATTAGAGCCAGAACAGAACAGGTTTGACTCCAGATCAGGTTCGGAGTGGGTTTTCCGAACACTGACAATTATTAACCTAGAACCAGAACAAGAACAAAATAAATCGACTAGGGACTAGGAGTACCAAACCTTATATGTTCTAAAAATAATATTTACAATAAATTAACCCAATTTGAGTCCCTAAATAAAGAAATAAAGAGTATTATATAACGCTTATAACAGCAACAATACCTGAAATGTAAATTATTAAGCAAGCTTACTAAATGCAGTACCTTCGTAAGTTCGTAAATGGCCATTTAACCCCAGTGTACAAGTATTTCCTGTATTCAGTGCAGCATGTATTTATGGGATAGATATTAGAGAAATATAGATCAATAATTAAAGTTGAAGTAACAATTAAACTATCCAAGATGCTGTCAAACTTAAATTAAAATGTCCGCCAAGAGGCACACAAACCCTTTGCTTGCTTGTCAAAGTCACGTGTTTGGGATAGGCTAATACATAGCCTGAGGGGCAAATTTGATATTATGGAATAATATAGATGGTATAGATAAATACTTAAAATTGAAGTACCTAACAGTACATAACCTGAATGGTAAATTTCATATAATAAAGGTAATATATACAGTGGGGACATGAAGTCCGTCGCTCCCCCTCTAACTTTTGAACCGCTCGGTATATGGCAACGAAATTTGGAATGATGATATGTGAGCAAATTCTCCATTTTTGCAAATGACAGCTTCAGCTGTCAAAATGACAGCTGGGCAGAGTTTTGAAATTTTTTTTAAAATAGAAGGCGGTATCGAGTGATATATCGTTTTAAAGGTCTCTTTATTCTTAATTTAATACCCGATTCTGAAAACATTTGGTTTAGCGGTTTTCAAATGATAACAAGAAAACACAGGCTTGTTTTGCTCATGAACACTCATGAAAAAAATCAAAAAAAAAAAATTATCGGATTTTTACTCATTATTGTTTTTTTTTTCAGTAATAATAATGACGTAATGACATCGGTAACTCAAAAAAAAAAAAGTACTCATAAAATAATGATTCAATTACTAAAAAAAAAATTTATGACCAAAACAAGCCTTTTTTGTTTCGCCATGATTTGAAAACCACTAAACCAAATGTTTTCAGAATCGGGGATTAAATTAAAAATAAAGAGATCTTTAAAACGATCATTCACTCGACACCGCCTTCTATTTAAAAAAATGTTTCAAAACTGCGCTGTCATTTGTTTTTCAGAAGATGGAGTATTTGGCCACATATCATTTCAAATTTCGTTGCAATATACCGAGCGGTTCAAAAGTTAGAGGGGGGGGGGGCGACGGACTTTATGTCCTCACTGTATAATTAATCAAAACTGAAATAACAACATCTAATCTGAAGGGTAATTTAATATTGTAGTAGAACTGCGTTGTTGTGGTGATTTACTCCAACAAGGGGTTGGTAAGGTTTGATATAAAGGCAATATACAACACACTTATCAAACCTGAGTAGTCCCTAATCTCTAGAGGGGAACTTGAAGGATTGGATCAATATCTTCCAATGTTTCCGATGGCCTGGAACTGAATCAGGATCGCGACAAGAAGCAACTGGCCCTGGGCACTGAAGTTCAGTAACTAGGAGTCACTAAGGCTTCCAATTGTCTAGAGGAGGCTGAAGATTGGAGGTACTACTTGAAATATACAGTAAGCTTAACGTATAACTCTTTACTCAAGTTAAGGACTAAAGCGTGACGAATAAAAGGTGACGTCTAAAGGTAAAGGCCTGAAACAAATCGACTTTATGAGACTGGGCGTGGAGCGATAGGTAGGTATGTCCAATATTCGGAATTTAACTATTTAATTAACAAAAAACTATGCTTTTATCTAGGCAATAGAGAAACACAGAGAAAACGAATAAGAAAACAACTTACCAAAATACTTTGGCCTTTAGGAACAAACAATTGATCACGTTGCTCTTTTTCGGCAAAGAAATCCGCATAAGGCGCTTTGGTGCTAAAATAACGGATTAGCCACCCTATAGATCTATGAGCGAAAACTGGCAACTCAGAAATCGGCAAAATGTGCCTGAGGAGTTTTCCCGAACACTTAATCGTGGAAAGTCCTCGACCTGAATGACCTCTGCTTGTCCCTGCAATGTCCTTTAAAAAGGTTCTGTCAAAACTCCAAGGTGGAAGGTTCTGGGGAATTTTGATGGTAGTTGGGGCATGGGACTTCAAATTAAGTTAGTACCGGTCATTGACCCTATTTGGAGCGCTGTCAATCTAGTCAATCTAATCGGATCAGACAATCAGCTGTTCTAATTGTAAATATTGTGATTTTATTTATTAATAAATTAATTGACTTTTTATTTTAACCCTACTAAAAGGAAATCAATTCCATTATTTAACCTCTAACTCAATGATTCTGGAAAGAATGAAAAGTTTGATGAAAAGTGTGGCCACAACTATTGGATAGAAAATAGTGGCTTGGCGAAGGTATCCTATTCAATGAGGCGAATACGCTTATTTCCTTTTATTTTGGCCTAGGAAAAATCATCCCGTAAGAGTTCTTTCAAAAAAATAGGATCGGAAATATTTCGTTGCCCAGACTATACAATGACCATAGAGTCTGGATGCATATCCAATTCAGATATCTCAATGCTAAGCACAATGTTAGGGCTAAAATTAATCTTGCTTACTCTAACCACCTTCGCGATATTGAAGCTAATCTATAAATTACAAATCTCAAGTGGATGTCATATATACACTGATATGGAGGCATTTGACAAGGTGAGCCATTGCGTATATTTAAGTCTCTCTCCGAGTTGGATCTTTCTCCATATATTGTAAATTTAATTCAATTTTACCTCACTTATTTCTAGAGGTATACATCAGTTTTTGAACAAAATGTTATCCTGAATAATAGTCACCGTATTTTATTCTAAAGCGGCTCTCATTTCAATTTGGAATTGTAAATCTATAGTAGGAACTTGAGAAAATTTCTCTCATCCTTTTATTTATTTTGATTTTATGGCGGTGGCCATATATCCACTCTTTTTCAGAATTTTCACCAATGCACCTATATTAATTAAAACGTTTATTTTAAATTTCCACCCAATTTTTGGTTGGAATCCGTGGATTAGATTCTATATTAGATAAGTTAAATTGAGCCACACCCCGGTTCAATTATCTCCCGATAAACTTTCTGGTAGTTATCTGCAAGATTTAACTAGTGCCCGGCCGACCAATATGATCCTGGATTACGTTCTCATCCATCAGATTGCGTTACCATCCAAATTTCAATTGTTTCAAATTTTGGTAGGTATCAACTTTTCCATATCCTACCGACTGCGCCAGGTAAATTTTCAAAAACTTGGTTTTCTGAAAACATCTATTTGGAATATGTATCTAAAATACGAGATTGAAATAGAAAAATGAAAAAGGGCATACAATGTAGGTATGTGTTCGCTTTGGGTTTTGTATTAACCACATAACTTCCATACTCTAATTTCAAAATTTTCTTGACATTTATTTTTTTATTCCTTGAGCATACAGCAACCTTAATGTAGGTTAACATTTATTGGAAAGCTTTTGTATATAAATTTTCTTTTATACCCGACTATCATGGTCGGATTTATAAAGTTTATCCTCAGAGACTCAAGCTAAGCGGATGATACGGAAGTGTTTCATCAGATAAATATTATCTTTAGTAGTAGGTAGATCTTAATCGCATAAAGAAAAATCTCAAAAAAATTGCTGAATTTTCTCAATAAAATGATAATTCAAAAATTAAGTTCCTTAGCTTATAGTGTTTTCAAATGTCGATTAAAGGATGAAATATTAAAAAGACCGATAACCAACGAAATTTCAGAAAATCGATAATGGCCAAACTGCTTGATCAAAACTTCTGGAATTTCAAATGTAGACTCTACATACAGGGTGTTCCTAAATATCATGTACAAATGAAGGGGGGTGATTCTTTGTTTTATTTTATGACTAAAATTTCTAATAAACATAGGTTCACAAATGCTTCGTTACCGATCTACAGGGTGTTGAAATTTTAATATTTTTTCAGTTTTTTTCTTTATAGCACCTGCAATTTTTCAGGGATTTAGCTCAAATTTAGAATGTAGGTTGATTGCACATGTCAAACGTTTGCCAGAATCTACAGGGTGATGTTTTTTCAGAGGTCATGCCCCCTTCTCTGCCTCTGAATTTTTTCACGGTGCGCCGCTAGTCGATTCTAAGAAACAAAATAATTTTTCTACCTTATTTAGAAACTTTTTGTTCTCTTGTAGTTTTTTCGTATCACCGACCCTTATCGAGAAAAAAAAATAAAAAACAAATCTCTGTAATTAGCTGGATGAAACTAAAGTGACTCAATAAACCTTCTCTACCTACAGTGGCCACAAAAGGGGTCCCGAAGCCATATTCTTACTCATTTTCAATAGGAATCTAGAGGTAAGACACCCCTCGCCGCCATATTCTTGCCCATTTTCATTATGAATACATTAAAATTTCAACACCCTGTAGATCGGTAACGAAGCGTTTGCGAACCTTTGTTTATCTGAAATTTTAGTCATAAGCTAGTTATTAGTTAAGCGATCGCGAACGTCAAAACATTATTTGGCGAGGGTTGTCTACAAGTCTTCCCCCCCATCACTTCTCTATTTCTCTTTAACTTAAAACATAATTAATTTGTTAGAGACGTCGTCAGACTAATCTGATTAATTGTGGCAAACTGGGATGCTAGGACGCGAAGCGTGATTATAACTATTTGCTTTTGATTTGATTTCGGGATTGGGTAATGAAAACTGACTAAATTGGCACTGACGCGAATAAAATTTGTATAATCATATATAATATCACAAGAGAAAAAAATTTGTCGGCAAAATTTTCGAAAGGTATGAAAGTTTGTTGCTGCGCGAATGACATCTTTGACAAAATCACGAGCCGTCAGGCGAGTGATTTTATCAAAAATGTCATGAGCGAAATTGCCGAAAAGCAACAAACTTGAATAAAACCTTGAGAACAATTTTGCCTACACAATTTTTTCTCGAGTGGTATTCGTCATGACTATTTCACGTAAGATTTTGAAATAAATAGAATGCAAAATTATGAATAAAAACTTCAAATTAAAAATACCAGTTTGACAATGTCAAAAGATGGTCGCTGAAATACCATGTTGTTGGTATTGTCCAGGTAGCGTTATTGTCAGGTGAATACCGAATTTATTGCTGGTGTAATACACTCTAGTGAAATAGTCAACTCAATGAGCGCACCTCAAAAGTAATTGCAAACAATATTATCTGTAATGCATAAGAAAATAAATGTGTTTGGTAGCTATTAACATAACATGTACCTTATAGTGTAATAAGCATTTGAATATGCTCGTTACAATCCTCAAAAATGTACACAATTTTAGTTAAATTGGAATATAAAGTTTTGCCAGATTTTTCTTTTTTTATTTTTCTCTTTTATCGATTAATTCAGGTATTCTGTTTTTGCCATTCCCATGTAATTTACTTTCTTTATTTGTGGATTATTACCTACGTATCTAGGTAATTAGGAGATTATGGTTGCTGATATCCTTATTCAAGTCAGGAGAGGAAAATATATTCGAGTTAATAGTTTTTTACTTCTTGCGTAGGTACGTAAAATATTAAAGTGTGAAAATTCAGAGACACTCCTACAAGAAAAGATTAGGTAGCAAAAGGTGATTGATAATTCTGAAAAAGAAATAAATAAGGCATACAACTCAACCAAGTCTTGACATAGGTAAAACCAATAAAACACTCATGTAATTTTCAGATTAAAATAGTGTAAATTTAGAGTGAAAATTTAAAAAAATTACGCCTTTTTAAACGATAATTTTATTGACAAAACCTTTCCACGGTGATATCAGATTCACAGTGAGGTTGAAAATCAAGTAGTCAAATTTTGACAAATAACATCAGTTGTTGATAATAGTAGATTATACCACGAGTCAATAATGATAGCTATTATTCCCGAGGATTATTACGAACTGAGCCGCGTTAGCGGCGAGGGAGTAACATTCCGAGGGAATAATAGCCATTATTGCGAGTAGTATACTCTACTTTATTTACGACAAATTAATTTATTTGAGATTTTCAATGAACAAATTTCATCCGTCTGATAATTTTCAATACAAATCCACAAGCACTACACGTTTGACACTGACACTTTTGTGGAATAATGACCATTAATCCCGCTACTCGTCATTAATCCCTGGAGGAATAACATATGTCATTATACTGCCAAAATTACAAATATAGTACACACATTATACATTAGTCGTAAATAAAAAACTTTAAATAAAATCAATAGATAGAGGTTAACCCTCAATCAGATTCACTAAACTCCAAAAATATAATAGGTATCACAATGTACCTACATCAATATAGTTGCCATATAAGTTAATTAACAGTTGCTGGCCATATCATTTACTTGAACAAGAAATGAAAACATGGAAGCTTTAAGTTTCCAGAAACTTTAATTTAAAAAAAAAAATTGATGAATGAAAATTGCAATTTTGTACGGATAAATCAAATTAAACCTGTATGAAATCAAAGGTTAAGTTGAATGGTGGAGGTATACCTATTGAAAATATGACAGAAATTCTTAAATACGTATAATAGGGTAGTGGACAAGGTATAATTTCAATGAAATCGATGATCTATTCTTCATCTATGGAGTAAATAAAAAATATTCGTATCAAAAGAAATTTCAGATAAAATTACTAACCTTGTTCAAAACGGCGGTAAAAGTAGAGTTTTGGGACGCACTATTTTAACGGAAATATTTCGCGCCCTGATTCTACGTCATAGCTGTTGTATTCAAGTATGAATTAAATTAAACCTACGTCCGATATTCGACACAAACTTACTCTCTAGTGCAAAAAAGAGAGAGATATCAGCGTCTCTCCGGTATTATTACATTTAGGCGCACCCTCAACATAACCCCACTTTTTGAGAGAATTCTATTTATCAATCAGTGCGTACTGAGTTTATCGGCATCTTTTTCTAAAAGCATGTAAAATATAAGGACGCGCTATTGGACATACATAACAGCTATGACGTAATTTCCTGGCGGTAAATTATAGCGTTTAAAATAAGTACAAATTTGTTAATTTATTTTAACGCATATTTTTGTTTTTTAAAATCAAAGAATCATCAACAATTGTTTATTTTGTAATGAAGATTAATAAAAAAAATATTCCAAAAAATTCTCCACTACCCTATTATAAGTAATAGAACCCAGATGTAATAGTAAGTAACTCAGCAAATTCAAATTTAGAACATGTTGTCTAACCTTGACCCTAGTTCAGATTACTGATTAACAAAATCTACATTCTTAAAACATAGTAGTATAAAAAGTTAATTGAAGGTAAATCAATAATAAATTCGATAAATCGAAAATGAAAAATAATTATTCAACCGTCACTTCTGTGTCAAGAATGCGAAATTGAAAATTTTAAATATCTGAGTCATATCAGTTAAAAAAATCAAATAATTATGGTAATTGATCAGGTATCGGCACGTAAGGGACTTGATTCCTCTACTCTAGGAAATCCCTTCAAAAGCTCTATGCCCATGTTCCACGAAAATGGTGATCGTTAGAAATGTGGACTCGTTGGAACCAGGCGCCTCGGAAGTAACGAGCTCCTCGAAAGAAACGGCTCCTCGGAAAAAACAGCTCCTCGAAACGAAAGACCCTAAGTAATAGAGGCATTCCATGAACAACCATTACTTTTAAAAAAATTTAATTTACATTCGAAAAAAACGAAATTCAAACTTGAATAAAACGGTAATCACAAGACTTTTGATTAAAAACTTCTCGGTAATCAACGAAACTTTACCTTACGCAGCTTTATTCCATCAAAATAGTGCCTGATGGCCAATAAGGTACCTTTTTTCCACGAGAACGGTAATCGATATTTCACATATGAAGATGGCTGCCCCAAGGCCAGGCTCAACCTTTCAGGTGGAAAGTCAAAATTTAAAAGGGACCAAGAAAAGGACAAGCTGAACCTTCGAAAAATAGCCAATGGTAAGTGTTGGTACCAAACTGGTACTTCAAAATTGAAGGAAAAGCGTGCCCTTTAGGTTAATATTTGCTATTATTAGTGGCGACAGAAACCTCCTTTCAATAATGGCATTCACCAGACTGTCAGCATTCAAGGCGACAATTTAATTTATTAAATGAAATATGGAAAAAAAGACAGTAGCATTTAAACATTTAGCATTTTACACTCATTATACGTAAGAGTTTGATGAGAAACTCATCCCACCCTAATAAAGTGCGCATAGTCGATATTTCTAGGGAGTTCCGTTACATCTCGTATTTCTTGGATTAGCAGCTCATTGTATGTAAGAATTTAAAACTTCCCAGGAAACTGTATTTATATGAAGTATTTCTAGATAAATTTTCATTTGTGGTTTTTTGTAATATTTCTATGGTAAGTATTAATTTTCATTTCAAAATAAATAAATGACTTATATTGCTTAAACTGTTGTTCTTATTCCTTTTCTTTCGGCTTCACTTGGACAAATAATCCGTCAATTGCTTTTGAAACCTTGTATTCTACGCAGCTAGGGCAACTCAAAGAAATGACAAAAGCTAAATTTATCAATTATTAACATCATTCAATACATAAAATTAACAGAACGACAGTAAGAAAGATGCATTTTCATTCCAAATTTAAAGTGAAGTAGAACTAAATTACCAAATCACGAATGATGGAAAAGCTACATTAATCCAAGGGTATATTAATTGGAATAGTATATTACATATCGCCAAGGTGGTGTTTTGATACTCTCGAGAGATTGAAAGTTAATTGGAACGTAATAAGGCAACGACGTTAACTTCGTCTCAAGATAGAAATTTACCTTCTTCCCATGGCGGTAACAATAATTTTCTCTAAATACTAATTTAAACATGAAGGTACGAAAATAATAAGAGTAAGCAATGAAGACAGATCTTTGAGACAGACAGTATCGGTAGGTAAATATGACACTTCCAAACTTGCGAGAAAATTAATAACATAACTTATGGATTTGATGTGGGTTATAGGACTTGGCCACATTAAATCCATAAATTATATTATATCAGAAAATCAGCATGAATGGAAAATTATTCAATATTAATCATTATGATTGTAAATACAAGTACATATATATGGTGAGGTGGAAAATGTTTTGTACTGATGAAAGCTTCGGAAGTTGAATTTTTCTCCAGATAGAAAAGATTTGTTTTTTTTTTTATTGTGTTTGTATTATTTGTATTATCAACAAATTCAACAATAGTTATAATAATTGTAGAAACTAGGTACTACGTCGTAAGTGATAAGTATAACCACAAACATAATATGTAATGCTGATACTTGGAAACACCTCCATTTCTGAGGTGAGCAACTTGGTAGATATTGAGAGTCACTTCACTTCCCCAGCTTCTTCTCGGTCTGTGGGGTCTCGTTCTTCCCCCTGGCTTCCAGGCTTCCCCTCCAATGATTTACTTGGATATTTTCGTACATGTCACAATTAGTTTGGTTGTCTTTGAGCCATCTCAGTTACTTCCAATGCGGTTGTCCTTCAGTAGCCAGACCTCTGAACTGTGACTATGCTTTTGACGATGGTTTATATTTTTCAACACTTCTTCAATCTGTATGTGTGTTTATTACAATCCTTTATTGTACATTCTGATTATTAACTGCTACGTCTAAGGGTTCCACCATGCAAAATGTTCAACGCCAGATTTATTCAATGCATTTTTTATTTTTAGACCGTTATTCAATTTCAGGTTTCGTTGTTCTCCTCCGATGGGTATATATTCTGTTAGAGTTACTTACCTCATTTCTCGTATTTCTCTAATAATTTACGTATCATGTGGGTTCTCTAGGCCATCATAATCCTGTGCAATTAAGACTTGGTCATCTAGGAAAGCTTTGAGTATATGAATTGTATTAATTGAGCGGTATACCCATTCATCTGCAGTGTGCTTCGCCTAGCTTTTTAAGTGGAATACTGTCGTATGTTTTTTCTAGATCACAAATATCAAATTAACTTGGCCATACTCTAGTTTCTCTGCTGTTACTGGGTCAAACTAAATAAGTGGTTTGATTTGTTTGCTCTAAAATCTACTTGTTTTTATACCTCACTATCTTTATACCCGTTATCCATTTTGATTTTAATAACTTTTCAATGCATCGTTTTTAGCGTATTTGCCACTACAATACCTCTACCGTTTTCACATTTGTTTCTATATCTTTTCTAATACAGGGTGTTTCATAATTGAAACTGGAAGAGGTTGTAGACGGTATGAAAATAAGCAAGTTTGTATTATAGAGCCCTATCCGGCGGAAATACCTCTTTATTAATACAGCTTGCAAAAAGTGTTCGAAGCGTTCTCCACATCGTTTAGTACACAGCTGGGTACGATTGTTCATTGATCGCTGGACTCTGCGGAATCTCCCCGATGTATCTTGGATTTCTGCGCACAGGTCCATGACTCTTCCTAGTGGCTTTTGTTAGTTGGGAGCAGGCGGCTCATACACCAAAGCTTTTATAGGGGCGATCGCGCGGGCCATTGCACAGGGTCGGTTCGCCTATTGATTTGTTACCAAAAGTGTCATCCAAAGACTAAAGACAGTTTCTGGAGATTCTATTGGCAGGAATGTGGAGAGCCCAAGGAGCATCCGCCGTTGCCAAATGTATCGTTATTTATATAGGTTAATAGGTAATGTGTTGGAATGAACCTGTGTTCCATTCTCGTTGCGAGATAATAAAATTTTTTAAGGTTTTTTTTTAGGGTTTTGATTTTTTTTAGATTACTAAAAGGATGGACGAGTTAGTTTGGATTAGTTTCGATTAGCTCTTTTCATCTCAAATATTAACATACAAAGACTAGCATTCATTACAAGGACAGGTTAGTTTGGATTAGCTCTTTTCGTCTAAAATACCAACATACAAAGACTAGCACTCATTACGACACATTTGGCACTGGTGTCTCGAGCTCTCCTTATACACATGCGCACTTGAACTCAATCCGGCTCTTCTTACTCCTGCGAATAGACTTTTGTCCAAAGACTGCCGCGCAACCTAAAGTGTGGTGAAGCGTCATCGTTTTGAAACTACATATTAGTTTACTGTTCACTGGAACATCCTTCAACAGCTCCGGAGCATAAATATGCCCGACCAAGCGTGCTGGGAGCAAAGTCGCCCACAATGCCGGCCCACATCTACCTATGTATTTCAAATTGATGTTGTTCTCTATAAAGAGCTAGGGCATGGGCATTATCTTCAGCCCGAATGTGAGTGTGACAGCTATTAAAATACCCGTCTCGCGTAAAACAAAAATGGGAAACAAAACATGCCGACCAAATTCTGGTTCCCTCAACTCCTGCTACAACCACCAACGACGAAAATGGCGCCACGGCAGATGATCATCCTGTCCCAGGCCTTGGACTCGTAGCAGATTGATGGTACGGGTGCAGTTGCTGATCTCGGAAATTACACCAAAAAGTACCTACATGGAGCCACTCTCATAATATTAACAATGACACGCACACTTGTGGACGGGTTGTCCTCTACAGCTTCTTCAATCTGTATTGTGCGCATAAAGACGTTCGTAAATTCTCGTAAAAATGGCGTAGCTAGGATGATGACGGTCTGGGAACCGTTCGGCGTACAGCAACTCGGCACTTCTCACTTTAGCGCCAGCTTCTTCATAAATCAAATGCATATCAACAAGCACAGTATACGAATAATGCTCCATTTCAACATTAAATAAATGCTATTTACTTCTGTTGCACCACGCACTGAAGTTAACTACAGAGATAACAAAACCATGCAATCATTCTGCTCAGTTTATGTATGATATAGGGTAACAACCAAACCTATATCCGCCATCTGTGGATATTGACATGACAAGTTAAGTCAGTAGTGACAATTCAGTTTCTGTCATGTGTAATTATTTAACGTGGCTGGAAGTTATAATAATTCATTACTAATAAACGCATCGTGATTTTGAACGTTTATTTATTTGATGTTAATAGTTAACAAATCAAACATGGTGTCAGGTTGGTTCTGACTGGCTAGTGACTAGTAGTGGTGGTTCTGGAATACCTAACCCAGTAAGTGAATAGTTAAGCCTCACTGGAAAATGGAAAACTGTTTTAGGCCCCCTGAGCCCCTTATGTTGGATGGCAACATAGCCGAAAATTGGCGCAAATTTGAACAAAAATTCAAAGTGTTTTTGACTGCCACAGACTTGGCCGGTAAGCAAGAAGAGAAAAAAATTGCTGTGTTTCTCAATTTGATTGGTGATGAGGCTCTGGACTTGTATAACACGTTTAATATTCAAGGAGCCCAGAGAACCTTGGAAAATCTGTTGAAAGCATTCTCAGACTATTGTTCTCCAAAGAAAAATGTTATCTTCGAACGTTTTAAGTTCAATAGTGTGGTTCAGCAAGAAGGACAGACCTTTGAAAATTTCTTTACCGAGCTTCGAAAGGCAGTAAGAACAACAGAATATTCAGAACCAGAGCAGATGATTCGTGACAGGATAGTGATGGGAATATTCGATAAAACCACCCAAGAGATACTGTTGCGCGAGTCAGCATTAACGCTAACTAAAGCATTTGAGTTCTGCAGAGCAATTGAAGCAAGTAAAACTCAATCTAAAGCTCTACAAAATGAGTCCAGTATTCATGCATTGCGATCATCAAGACATTCAGCTAATTATCAACTAGTTTCATGTAAGTTTTGTGGGTACGACCATGCCAGTGGAAGATGCCCTGCTTGGAAAAAAACATATGCTAGATGCCAAGGTCGAAACCACTTTGCCAGTGTGTGCAAACAAAATAATGTCAAGAAAAAAATAGAAGAAAGATCTCAAGATAGAAGTACTCAAAGTGAAAAAAAAAAGGAAAATATAAAGAAGAAAGAAAATGGAACCAAGAAACGAGTGTATGAAGTCGCAGAATATGTAACACCAGAGTGTAGTGATGATGATAGTGACAATGAAAGTGGAGAATACGAGTTTTTTGTCAGTTCATTTCATGAAAAATGCAAAGAAGACCAGCCAGGTAAGAATGCTATAAAAAATAAAACTAAAACAACCACGTGGACTGAAAAAGTATTCATTGACAATAGCTTAGTCACTTTTAAAATAGACACAGGCGTAGAAGTCAGTGTTTTACCAATCAACATTTCAAAAAAGGTAGCCCCAGAAGCTCAAATTATTAAATCTTATATTTCGTTAATACCTTATGGTAAATCTAATGCTAAAATCAAAAGCTTAGGAAAAGTTGAACTTAATTGTTCTACAAAAAATAAGTTTAAAGTTCTCTCATTTGTAGTAGTTGAAGCGGTTAATCAAATACCATTACTGGGACTTAAAGAATGCTTAAAATTAAAATAAATTAAACGAGTAGATTTTGTAGAAAAAGAACAAGTTAAGTTTAACAGCCTTGAGGGCATGGTTGTAGAATATTCAAAAGTTTTTGAAGGATTAGGAAAATTCCCTAGTCAGCATCACATAACATTGCAAGAAGGTGTAAAACCACATATCAGTGCTATCAGGCGAGTGCATCAAGTATTGCATCATAAATTAAAAGATAAGTTGTGTGATCTTGAGCTAGGAGGAATCATCAAGAAAGTAGACAAACCCACGGAGTGGGTGCATCCGTTGGTTATTGTGGAAAAGCCCAATGGTGACCTCTGGCTGTGCCTAGATCCAAAGGAATTGAATAGTGTGATAAAGCGTGAGCATTTTCTAATTCCATCTGCTAATAAAATCGCGGCAAAATTGAGCAACAAGCAGTATTTCACAGTACTTGATATGAAAAATGGGTATTGGCAGATTGAATTAGATGATGAGAGTTCTGATCTAATGACTTTTGGTACTCCGTTTGGCAGGTATCAGTTTACAAGGTTGGCTTTTGGCATATGTTCGGCACCAGACGTGTTCCAGAAAGAGAATTTTGAGGTATTTGGTGACCTTGAAGGAGTAGGGATCTAATTTGATGATCTGATAGTTACTGGGTCTTCTGAGACTGAGCATGACAAAAACCTTAAAAATGTTTTGGATAGGGCTTTGAAATATAATTTGAAATTCAACAAATGCAAAATTCAATTTAAGCAAAATAGTGTAAAATATATGAGACAGATATTTTCGAAGGATGGTGTAAAAACTAATTTTAAATACATTCAAGCTATCCTAGATATGCCAACACCACAGTCCAAACCAGATGTGCTAAGATTTTTAGGGATGGTTAAATTTGTTGGAAAATTTGTACCAAATCTTTCGAAACTGTCTGCTCCACTAAGAAACCTAACAAGGATCGATGTTGGCTGGGAATGGACTGCAGATTGTCAAACTTGGTTTGACAATTTGAAAGATGTATTGACTCATTCTCCAGTTTTGGCATTCTTCAATATTAAAAAGAGTATGTATTGTATTAGAGACAGACGCATCAAAAGATGGCTTGGGAGCATGCCTTTTGCAAGAGGGCATTTGCATCAAGGAGTTTGAACAAAACAGAACAACAGTATGCTCAAATAGAAAAAGAAACTCTAGCTATCTTATTTGGTGCTAAAAAATTTCATTATTTCATTTATGGTTGAAGTGCATTGCGACCATGGACCCCTGGAATCAATTTTCAAAAAAAATTTACAAAGTATACAGTATATGTATATATCCGATGCACTTTCAAGGGCCTATTTGAAAAATAAAAATGTCAGACCTGATTCAGAAATTGAATATGCCGTTCATTCTATCGTTAATACGTTACCTATGTCTGAGGAAAGAAAAAAACAATTTAGAGAAGAAACCAAAAATGACTCACAATTGAAAATACTCTCCGATTTTATCGCCAATGATTGGCCAACTAATAAAAACAAAATTCCAGAGTCAGTTCGGGTTTTTGCTAAACTCAAAGAACAATTAGTTAGTTGCAATGATTTGATATTTTTAGAACACAAACTTGTAGTTCCCAAATCACTAAGGAAAGAAATGCTATCCTTATTACATGAGGGACATTTAGGAATAGAAAAAACTAAAGCACAAGCGCGTAGAATTTTTTACTGGCCTGGTTTATCAATGGAGATTGAGTCATTTATTCAATCATGCAAAATCTGTGAGAAATTTGCTAGAAAAAATCCCAAACAGAATCTATTATCCTATTCTCTACCAACTCGACCATGGGAAAGGGTGGCCTCATACATATTTACTTTTGCAGGCCAAAGTTATGTTGTTTTGTTTGACGCGTAGTCAAATTGGCTCGAGTTGCTTCCAATTAAAGACAAAAGTGCACAGGCTGTAATCATCCAACTAATGACAGTTTTTTCTAGATTTGGATCACCTGATTTTCTGGTGGCTGATAATATACCATATAATAGTGATAAATTTAAGGCGTTTAGTAAAACCTGGAACTTTACTCTCACTCTCAGGAGCCCAAATTATCCTCAATCAAACGGACTAGCTGAAAAAGCAGTGGCAATATCCAAAAGCTTAATCAGAAAAACACTAGAAGCTGATGGAAATTTGAATTTTCAAAGTGCTTTACTGAATTATAGAAATTCACCACTCAAAAACATGGGATACTCCCCATCTCAACTGTTAAATAGTAGAAGAATGAAGAGTAAGGTCCCAGTGTCAATAAACTTGTTACAACCAAGTGTGTGTGTGAATGTCGAAGATAAGATGCATCAAGCCAGAGAGGCCAGTGCACAAATATATAACAAAATCTCAAAAATGTTAAAGCCGTTAGAAAAAGACAGCAATGTCAGAGTATATGATCATACAACTAGCACATGGAATCCTGCAAAGATCTTGGACATTCACGATGCTTCTAGATCATATATACTACGAAATAGCGTCGGCAACATTATTAGAAGAAACAGAAAAGACATAAAACAATCAAAAAATGAATTTAAAATCAAAGCTGATGTTCATGATGATTGTCATGCTGACAATGACAATAATAATGAATCTTCTGATAATGATGCCACCAACAGTACCAACAAGGCACTACGCTAGCCCCATAGAAGTATTGATAACAATAAGTCTAAACAAACACCCATTTCTCCCAAAAATGTGACACATGATAAAGATTTTACTGAAGATATTTCAGGTAATGCTCTTTCTTGTGAGTCGCAGATATCTCGAGGTGTCATAGTTTCTCGTTCAGGTCGAGTTATTAAAAAACCTGATAAGTTAAATTTGTGAATTAATTACCTATGTATTCATTTGTTTCCACTTGTTAAGTAAAGTCCTTATGTAAAACCTTGAAAAAGGAGATGTATGATATAGGGTAACAACCAACACTATATCCCCAATCTGTGGATATTGACATGACAAGTTAAGTCAGTAGTGACAATTTAGTTTCTGTCATGTGTGTAATTATTTAACGTGGCTGGAAGTTATAATAATTCATTACTAATAAACGCATCTTAAATTTGAACGTTTATTTATTTGATGTTAATAGTTATTAACAAATCAAACAGTTTACTGTAATATTTTCACTTCAACTTCTACATTATTCTTATTTCAGGTGACCTTATATTTCGCTACACGGTATCTTCATTAGAGTAAACTAATCTTTTTCGTAATTTTAATACTCTTCTTTTTCCTAGCCGTTCTCTTCTAGTTCTATCCTCTGGATATATGCCTCTCTCAGATTTTGCCAAAAATTAACAGCTGTATGCAACATCCTCTTTTAACTTAAAAGCGCTTTTTAAAACTGGTACCTTTAAAATTTTGCATGGCTTAGAATACACCAGAGATAAATACTATATAAACTGTCGAGAATGGAATCTCATAGTCCAGGAGGTGGGGTCGAAAACATGCAAAAGTTTTTTGAAGGCTGATATTTTCAAAGTAGGTCGTACTTTATACATAAAAGGCTAGTGTACAGGGTGGTCCAAATTGGACACTTTCTTATGGAAACACCCTTTATTTTTAGAGATAGAAAAAAATGGACCCCCTACTCTGAGGCTCAAATTTCATGAAATTTTGATTGGTGCAAACCGCATTTTGATATCTTCAACCGTTTAGGCGCTAGAGGGCGATTCTCGACTTTGAGCAATACTGTAAAGCCTCCATAACTTTTTTGTTTATGGAAATAATTTATTTCTGTAAAGACCTTTTGGAGGCACTTTTTTAAGCAGAATTCAGTGACGTTCCCAGTTTTTTTCTGTCTGGCTACGATTTCGAGATATTGACCAAAATCCGATTTTTTTCAATAGGACACTCTATATATTAATAGTTCATTAGAAAGCTATGCTTTCGCTGATTTTAATGATACAGGTTTGATAGGTTTATCTTTAACAGTTTTCGAGAAAAAAAATTATTTCTGTTTTTGTCATAAGAAACAATGTGTAAGAAAGAGACCTTTCTCAGTTTCCTTATAGAGATAAAGTCCTTTTCCAACACATTGTTTCTTATAACAAAAACCGAAATAATTTTTTTTCTCGAAAACTGTTAGAGATAAACCTATCAAACCTTGTATCATTAAAATCAGCGAAAGCATAGCTTTCTAATGAACTATTAATATATAGAGTGTCCTATTGAGAAAAATCGGATTTTGGTCAATATCTCGAAATCGAAGCCAGACAGAAAAAAACTGAGAATGTCACTGAATTCTGCTTGAAAAAGTGCTTCCAAAAGGTCTTTACGGAAATGAATTATTTTCATAAACAAGAAAGTTATGGAGGCTTTACAGTATTGCTCAAAATCGAGAATCGCCCTCTAGCGGCTAAACGGTTGAAGATATCAAAATGCGGTTTGCACCAATCAAGATTTCATGAAATTTGAGCCTCAGAGTGGGGGGTCCATTTTTTTCTATCTCTAAAAATAAAGGGTGTTTCCATAAGAAAGTGTCCAATTTGGCCCACCCTGTACAGTCAGCACTTACAGTTCCGGACAGCTGGCGTTGGGACGCGCGCAAAGTTGTTATTTTAAGATGTATCTAACTGTTTCCTCAAATCTCAAAATTAATAGAAATTTTGCACATTATCCGTTTGAAGGTCACAGATAACGTGAGTAAATCGTCAAATGTCTAGGTCGCTGCGAAAAGGGTATCAGACGCCCTCAAAGTTTTTATTTTATGGCTTTTTCTTCGGTGTCCTGTCAAAATATATTTTTGCAGGTATTTGACAAATACATTTGAAGAAAATGCCATAAAATAAAAACTTTGAGGACGTCTGGCCCCCTTTTTGCAACGAACTAAACGTCTGACGATTTACATACATTATCTGTGACCTTGAAACAGATAATGTGCAAGATGTGTATAAATTTTGAGCTTTGAGAAAATAGTTTAGATCCTTCTTAAAATTACAACTTTGCCCGAGTCCCAGGGCCAGCTGTCCCGGAACTGTGAGTGCTGACTGTACACTAGCCTTCTAACACTAAAGTACAACCTATTTTGAAAAAATATCAGCCTTGAGAAAACTCTTGAATGTTTTTGACACCAGCTCCCCAACTATCAGTGTATATTTTGTTGTCAACAAAATTGAGCCAAGCCAGCGCCATCTACCATATTGGAAACTCACTATTTACTGGTTTTTCATCGACGCTACAGACACCTACTTTACATAGGGCTTCAAAACATTTTTATGATAGATGGCGCCCTGTTCGCATTACAGTCGGTCTGTTCAAATTCATTTATTCTAGACTTTGGGACAATAATGTTTGCTTAAATTAATTGATGTTTTGTTAATTAGATCAAAAGACAGTTCCTTTATCGATGGTTAAGGATATCCTTAACATATTTATTCAAAGTTCTGATTGATGTCTAATTGAACCTGTCATTAATCTAATCAACAAAGATAAAAATAGATCTTCCAATCTATAGAGATTGAAGGAAGGTCTTCGTGAAACAAACAAAACCACTTTGAAATCACTTAGAAACACTTGACAACACAAAGAAAGACGAAATGCAAGATCGGCAAACGAAAAACATTATGAATTATTAGTTATGATCGAACGAATATTTTGGCATATTGTCATGTATTGACATGTCAATCTCATGTCAATGTTATCGACATCGGACGTGTTCTTGATGTGCTGGTATTTTACAATTCTGTTGTTGTTAGCGATATCTAGAAAAACGGAAAAGAGTTATGTGGTTTATTACTGGCAATAAGAGATCGCAGGGCCTGGAACACACATTTTTAAAAGTGACCAGTTTTAAAAAGCGCTTTTATTAAGTTAAAAGAGGATGTTGTATACAGCTGTAACACTTTAACTAAGAATTAGGTAACATTTAACTTAAATAGTTGAGGTTATGATATGTAACGTAGCGGTTCATAAAAAAAAAATTAAGACTTATCAACCAAGAATTGAGAACTGCATAAGCGCAAGTTGTAACTTAATTTTCTTAAATTAGTTTAAATGTTAATTTTTTTTTATAAACCCGCCATTATTCCTGAAATTGTAACGAATTCGGAGAAAAAATTGTATGTTTCACATGGCAGAAAATCCGATTTAATTTCTTAGCCGGTTTCCTAGCCTCGGCTATGAAACACCAGCCGCGGCATTAAATCTTATTATTATTAGTCTATTAATATCAAAAACGGCCGCTCGCTTCGATCTCGTGCTAAGTTTGAAAATGCTTTATTTTATGAAAATATGGGACTACTAGATTACCAAATGGTATGTTGGCATTTCTGTAAATTATTTTTTTCCGAAAAACAGCCACTTCAAGATCGCGGATGGAGCAATTTTTGAAAAATTCGTATATCCATTATTATTTGATCAATTTTCTATTTCAAAAAAAGAAATTACTTGGAAAAGTCTATAATTTAATAAAAAAATTGCTTCAACCACAAATATTCAATAATAAAAGAAAGTTTCCCCAAAAATTGAAAAAAAAAGATATTTTTTTTTTATTTATTTTTTTTTTACCATTTTTCTTTCTATAATTATAAATTATACAGAAAAAAGTTTCAGATAAAAAATGCTCAGAATTTTCTGCTGAATCGAATGATATATAATTTATTAGAGGTTGTTCAGTAGATACTACTGAAAAGTGAGTTACCAAGTCAGAAACAGAGGGTGGGTTTTTAAAAAATTACTTTAATAACAATCCGAAAATTTATACTAGCGAAAGCACGTTACAATAAATGTTACAATTATAATTAATTTCAACTGACTGACTATCCTAGGAAAAAACATACATTTATAATAAACTGAAAAGTAGAATAAGCCTTTTAAACACAGCAAATAGGCGCGATATAACTCCTCCGTTCTTCGGCTTTTACATATTTCATGTAAACCAAGAAGATACAGGCAATAACGATGAGAACATATATAAGGATTGTCCCAAGGCTGGGTATTCTATTGATTTCGGTGAAACTCAGTTGTGGGCGTATGTCCATTTCTTCTTTGCTCAATTGGTGAAGGTCGTCTAATTTCAAATATTTTAGATGTCGACTTAGATTGAGGGTCGGCATCATGGTATCAGCGGTGGCCACTTGGCAACCAATTGGTATTTGAAGCATAAATGTTCCCATGATGTTTTGTACTTCCTTGAATTGGATGTCTTCTTTGACAGGAACGACCAATATCTATCGATTGGAATCGTCCAATCGATTTATGATAATTTGCGGGACTTTAACTTCGGTTTGTTCTCAGGTGGAGGTATTTTTGTCAGATTCTACTAGTTTAATTTCGCATGGGCTGTCTCTTTGGATTTCATGAATGTCTTCTCTTCCACAATTATTGAATTTCTGAATAATTTCTGGACATTCTTGACCATAGTATGTGTAGTGTAATTTATTTTTCAGCAAGAATTTATTTTGCGGTAAGACAACCTTAAACCACTAATCTCAAAAATAAATGGATAAACAAAGAACGCTTCTAATGCTGCTAATTTACGAGGTCAAAATTTAAACAAAAACAACTGACTGGGACAGCTAGGAGCGTGCGCAGTAGATACATGTATTGTGCTTGCACAAAATCTGGCCAATGAAAATTAAGTAATTTCAAATTTTAGAACAGTTGTTCGAAAGATAAGACACTGCGCAGGCGTTAGGCTGTTCCGTTGCACAACTGTTCGTAGAATATTGACCCCAAATGGACCTTGCACAAAATCATAGGAAAGTGGCCCGCAGTGGGATTTGGCTGAAATTTACATATGTTGTAGGTAATGAGTTTCTGATCAAATGTTCTTATTGGCACAATCCTCTAAGACCAGTGATTTAGCTCTCAGGGCCATATTTAGTATAGGTGCCCAATAAACAATGACACTTTTTTTTCTCAGATTAGGTATTTAATTTTAATGCGGAAAATTGTGTAATCTTAGTATTTGTGTTTTAGCACAAGTCCTTTTCGAATCATGTATTTTCTTACAGGACCGTATTTAGTAAAGCTGTATTTGCCAAGTGGTACCCGAAAAAAACCGAATTAAAAATTGATTGTGTATCGTGTTATAACTTTCTTATTTCTTGTCATATTTTCATGGTTGATAGCTCGTTTGTTAGAAGATAAATGTAGCTTTCTCTTCCAGTCACAAAAATGGCCATTATCTCTAGCCAATATTCTTGTTCATATGTAGCTTTTTAAGGAAGAGAGAAATAGATAGAAAATTAACAACAGATGCAATATGGCAAGTTTTCACTTGTCGAAATGGGGCAAATATTCAACGGGGTAAAATAGTGGGCAGATCAAAGCGTTAAAATAGTAACGTAAAGTTTGTTTAAAACGGTTCAGTTTTATGTGAATTATATTAAGAGTATAAAAGTAGGTGTCACTGTGAACTGTGAACCAAAAATATCAATATCAATCAAATCTGCCTTGGGGACATGGGGAAAAAAATCAGCTCACAAAATTTTTTCTATCATTATTTGACACATTTACAGTTTGTGTTCTGTTTATTGATTTTTTTTTTTGAGTTTAAGCCTATATATTCTTCAAGTTGTTTTTTGATTTTTATGAAACACTTTTCTTTAAAAAGTGAAAATGGATCCCATATTTCCATGTTATGTCTGTATAACGGTATATGATGTACGGAGAATGGCACGGATCGACCGAGTGGGTGACGTACATAAAAGGGAAATTGCTGTCACAAGACGAAATGAAAGAGGCCATATAAACTTAGAGGTAAGCCCTGAGACAAGGGTGTGTATAATTTGCAATCTAGGAATTCTAAATGAAATTGCTTTAATCGAACAAGATCCCGCAAGTATACGATTAAACATCATAAGACAAAGATCCCACCAAAAATGCTGTGTATATGCAATGCCCTTAAAAATCTTGTGAGAATATCTTTAGCAGCCCGAGTTAGTGTCTTTATTAAACAAAATATTTACATTCCTGAGGGAGTAAGATGTTGCGACCATCAATTGGACGAACAAAGACTCATGCTCAATGCTGTGTTGCCTGGATTAGAGTCTGTAAATTGCCCATACCTTTTGAAAGGAAAAACTCTCCAAGACTTCCTGCAAGGTCTTCGTAACGCTGCAAATAAAAAAAAACAAGATTTTTGTGATGAAAACTCCTATGCGGATGACGAATTTAAAATATTGACTTCCATTTCAAAAATCAATTGCAAGAATTATTTGGATATTGTGATCCTATTCCCGGTGAAGCTGGATTCAGATATGTACTCAAGAAAGACCGTTTAGCATTTCTGTGCAAGCTAAACCAAGGCGTATCTGACGAATTTTTAAAGATAATTTTCGCCTATACCACAAGACAGTCATTAAGTTTGGCAATTAGCAAAGTGAGATTGTCTCTGCGGATCAGATTTCTTACAGATAATATTGGATTTCAAGCAATCACTCATCATCAGTATATAGAGCGACACGTTACTCCATTTTCAAATGAGCTTTATAACCCCACACCCGAAAATCCGAAAGCAATATGCTTAGTAGACGCTACTTATGCCTACATCGACAAAAGTTTCAATTTTCGGACTCTTAGGCAGACATTTTCTCAACATAAAGGCCGCCATTTGGTAAAACCGACCCTACTGGTTACTCCCGATGGCTACATTCTCGCTGTACTGGGTGTTTACTTCACTGATGGGCGGAATACGGATAGCATGATTCTGGAAAATGAATACGAAAATGACGTTCAGGGTATGAGGAAACTGGTTTTTGGAGGGTGACATACTCCTCGTCGACAGAGGGTACAGAGTTGCAATACCCCTTTTAAATAGAGTGGGGATTAATTACAGAATGCCAGCGTTTATGCAACCAGGAGAAAATCAGCTCTCAACGGAAGCAGCAAACGATAGCCGATTGGTAACAAAGTTTCGATGGGTAATAGAAAGTCGTAATGGACATTTTAAGTCAATTTTTAAATTCTTTGATAGAGTTATCAATATGCAACATGCTCAACACTTGAAAGACTTTTATCTTATTGCTGGCGCTATTATTAATAGATATCATCCACCAATTTTAATGGCAAATGCTACAGTTGAACTAGCAAAAACTATGCTAGCCAGGTCTAGACATATTGATCTTGTTCAACAACGGGTAGAACAAGAACGCTTACTCAATCGACATGGATTATGGCAGCATCTTAATAATGAGCATGTACCTCAATTTCCATTTCTATCTATGGATTACTTAAGACAGTTAACTTTTGGAACCTACCAAATTAAATTATCAGCTTCTTATGTCCAAGACAGAATATTTAGAGATGATCACGAGTCATTCGAAATTGACCTAAGACTGAATGAACCCGGATTTATTAGATTGAGAGTATATTCTTGATTCAGAAGAAGAGAAAAATATCAAGTATTTATTCAATACACTTTGCATGAAAACCAGCCTGATGAGAATAATGAAGAATACGTATTGGTAACAGGATACTACTGCAGTTCCAAATCAGGGGCAAGGACATTAGGAACATGTGCTCATATTTGTAGCATATCGTCGGTCTCATGACATAAGGCCCTATCTCGAGATAGGGCCAAAATGAGTTAAGTTCATAGATTGGTTGCATTTAGTGTATTCTTGTTTTTAGCCAAGGGTCTTATCTTAAAATCAGTTCATTTCGTTAAAAAAGTGAGAAAATCCTTGGCATTATCTTGCAATATGAATAGGGATTAGTATTCTTCTAATTGCTCTCCTGAAAACTTGTTAAAAATGAGATAGGGCCTTATGTCATGAAACCGACGATATTATGGTATTTGGGATTTGCGCGCCATAATCAAAATATCAAATATCCATCGACTTCAATGTTACAACATATTAAAGATACCGCAAATCGTCCAGTGCAAGATGCGATACCCCATTAGCTGTAAGTGTTCGGGTATTATTTTGAAAATATAACCAAAATGATAGGACTAAAGCTCAATTTATAAACTCGCCGTCGGGATTCCGTTTTCTTCTACAGCGAACTGTGAGGCCGATGGCGAGTATAATAGTTATTTGTGTACCAAGGCCGTAAAGTTGATCTTTTTTGGCCGAATCAGAAATTTGCGGCCGAGGCACAGCCGAGGTCAAGCAAATTTCAGGTGAGGCCAAAAAAGATCATTCGGCCGAGGTGCACACAAAATTTTTTAGGCGAGTGTTTGTTCTTGAAAAATGAATAAAATTCAACAGTAGCTTTAAACTTTATTGATCAAATAAATAATCCAGCAAAGATAGGTAGATACACAATTAATAATAACAAAAACTACGATAAAGAGAGTGTGATTATAGAAAAAATTGTTTATTTTCACCAAAGTAGCGGCCGTAAAGTAAAAGCGGCCGTGAAGTAAAAGCGGCCGTGAAGTAAAAGCGGCCGTAAAGTAAATGCGGCCAAAAAAGATATACTTTAGGGATGATATTGAATCCGTAAAACTAATCTTTTTGTGACAGTCGCCCAAAAAATGATTTTATGGGATTTCTAATATTCAATTGGCTCGACGCAAATGCAAACGCAAGCGGAATCTCGACGGTGGGCTTATAAATTGGGCTTAAAGTGTGCTTAACTTTTTTGAAGGTTAGCTTTTTTGTTCTCTTTCCCTGCCCTGGAAATATCGATTTCAACTTTGTTAATTATGAAATAGTATAGTGTTTGTTGTAGTTTTGTAGTTTGTTATAGTAAAATGCACATTCAACTTTGACTGCATTCTATATTTTGATTGCAATTTTGTTTTTCTTTTTGCGATAAAAGGCAATAGATTTTCAAAAAATCATAACTTGTTTTATTCTGTCCAAAGCTAAAACTAAAAACTGAAACGAGATCCAGTAGTTTCATGATTTTGGCAGAATGGCCAAAGGTACATGACCTAACAATTTTTCAAGTGACTCAGTAAGTATTTGACCTATTTCATCCAAGTGAAACGTTGTCATGTTTACATTTGTTGTTCATATTTTCCTCTGTTACTTTCTTCCTTAAAGAGCTACGAGATGTCCTACTACATAAGTATATAGGTTAAGCCCGCCATATTGGATATTAAGATAATAGAGATTTTTTGAAACTGAAAAAGAAAGCTTCATTTATCTATCAACGATTAAAATAGGACAAGAAATGAAAAAGGTATAACACAATAAATTAATTCGGTTTTTTCGGATTATGCATATATTATTATATTTGGATTATAGGTACCTATTGCAGCTTTATTAAATACGATCCTGTAGGACAAAACATGATTCAGAGAGGACTTGTGCTAAAAAAAAATACTAAGATTATATATATATAAAAAAAAACAAACTTAGCAATATACAAAATGCAGAATGAACTGGAGATAATATTATGGACATGATGTGAAGTATTTTGTCACATTACAATCAAGTCCATCGGGCTTTCTAAATTGGTGCACCAACGGCTGCGGAATTGCATAATATTTATGTCAATGAATTTCGTTGAAAAGGCGTCAGGCGTACTCTGCGGTCTAACTAATGCTACATTTAATCCATCCGCTGCTTTCAGTCAAAGCAAAGCGTGTTTGCAGCTGGCAATGGTGTTTAGGTGCCAGAATATTTGAATGCAATTTATTATGATGAACGCCGCGCGACGTACGTATGATTGTATTGTCCACGCCCACCGAGTTACGGACAAAATAATATGGTATCATGCAAGACAAAACTCAAATCCAGCGATTATAAACTTATTTGTATAATCATTTGCTTTCAATTTTGATCATCATTTCAACTCACTTTACTTTTTTATTCTTTTCATGAAGGTTGGAATCACTATAGCGAGCTAAATTTCACACATTCATTTTTACAGATTTCAACAAAACCAATACGTGCCAATACCAACAAATTTAAAAATTACATAACAACTTTTCCAAACTTCAACATAAATTCTCTATTAAAAATTCCATCCAAATCCGTCTTTAAATTATAAATGACGTTAGGTAAATAATCCTATCGTTGTTAATAGATTTCGACTATGGCATATTTTTAATTACAATTTCATTCCGAATCCTCCCATTCATTGCGGATTTGCTTGTTTTTTAAAAACCACTGGGATATTGGAATGAAAAATCTATGTTTGAAAAAATATTTAATCAGTCTTATTTCTATGATTTAGTAAATATTTGCTTGTGTGTATGTGTTTTTTTTTTGTTTTGTTATGGAGCCTCATTTTTTTCCTTATCCTCTCTTGAAACACTTTTTAAGGAAACGTCAAGTAGTTGCATTCAAGTAGAAGCAAAGAAAATGTGCTCCAGATAACTCAAGCCACGAGGAAAAATGCGAATAAAAATTGAGAAATCGTGGTCTCCTCGGCTAACATATGCTTTGTTCACATGATCAGAAAGTATACTGACAGGAATTTCTTGACTATTTTAACAAATACTGGGCCCTCTATAGAAAACAGCGGAAAGAAAATCTTTTCTAGTCGTTTGCATAAAGCGGCAAATAAGCAAAAAGCTAGTCCAGTTATATTAGGCCGGAAAAAGCAGCATCTTCTGAAAAAATCCGAGTGAGCCTAAATTTTGTCCACACCTTTATTCTACCTCAAGAAATAATGTTTTAAAAGTCCCCATCGATATCGCGCTTGCGTTTTCAGATATTCAAGGTCAAAAGTCATGAACGTCATTTAATAACGATTGGTTGCCAAATGACCGGTTAATCGCATTCAATCGATGTAAGTCAGTTCAAATCTAGTTGGCAAGAAGTCTAGACGTTTCGTTTTGTGATTTACGGCCATTTGCACCGCTTCGACTTAAGGAGTATTTAATCTCAGTGGAGCTTTGAATGTGACTCTTGTAGAAACAAAAGTCACATTCAAAGCTCCACTTAGATTAAATTTCACTTAAGTGATAGCCGTGCAAATAGCCATTAATTACCCATCGCGATGGACGCGTCTTATTTTATTTGCAGTCAATTTTTCTCGAAAGGTGTTACAGTGAGTGTAGAACGCGGTATAGATGCTTTGAGAGACGCAAGTGCGGAAAGAGAAATTCATGCAGAACGCTCAAGGGATACAGATTCGGTAACAGTACATAAAAACTGTCGCAAGGAGTATACATAGTAGCATCTAAAAGTCCCCTCATTTTTCTCGACAGAAGTGTGGTGACTTGCTTACCCTGCACTTGGATCGCGTATTAGGCTGACAATACTTTGCGTGGGTCCCCTCACTATCGGGATCACTTTAGGCGGCCAGTAGACGAGCCCCCCTAGTATTGATGGTGCGAGCTGCTTACGAGCACGAAAAAAGAAAAGAGAGAGCCAACGATTAAATCCTCCGGGCGCGAAATAAGGTTTTCGGAAAACCCAGTTCGTCGTAAGGGAAACCCGCATCAATGATCGAATTGGAAGTTGGTGTCCTAGGGGAGTAGCATAGTGTCATCTAAAAGACGACGAGATGACGATGCTTTTCTTCGCAAAACACGCTCTAGCTTGGAATCTTTTGATTTAAAAACTGTGTTTTTTTTGTGGTGGAGAAGCCCACGAAGAAACAGAGACGAAAAAGACTAAGAAATATCAATGTATAATTAGAAGTTTGGCAATGAGCGGAAAGCCACGCAACTTCCTCTAACAACACCAATCAAAAAGATCTGTAGGGTCGTGGTGGCTTAGTTGGTTCGAGCGTAGCACCGGCAATGCTGAGGACGCGGGTTCGAATCCCGCCCAAAACCAAAATCTTCAATCCTCCAATTTTCCTTAGTTTTCTTTTCATTTTCAATTTTCACGATTTTCGGTTGTTGTAACCGACAAAACTTCATTGCTTTTCGACTATGATTTGTTTCCGCGATACTCAAAATAATATTTTAAGTAAAGCTTGGTATGAAAATAAGAAATCTCAACCGGCAAAAGAACGCCTTCGAATTATACAATATGTGGCCAAAATTATCAGATAAGACATTCGTTTCATGACTGTTGATTGTCAACCTTATCCTCCTCCCAGTAAAATGTTTCCCAATCTTAATAAAAACATCCCACAGAGCCTTTCATACTTTATTGAAGAATTAATTCTGAAAAACATAAAAGGCAAAACTGACCATCTGAAGTGTAAGTGTACCGCTATTTGTCATGTTATTATGGCTACGATACGTGCACGATCTTTACATTATGGGGCTTATTAAAATAGTAACACCAAGCAGCGCCGTTGCTTCTGAAGAATCCATGAAGAAATATATCACGATGTAACGGTCAACCCATCGGTCGGTACCAAAATAGACGGCCTCTCGGTGAAACGGGGGACGGATGATGATGTAATCTTTACGGTCAGTTGCTGATGCGCAAAAATGTCCCTGCTCGGGCGCCAAATTTGTCACGGGTTTTCCTTGAGCTGTGGCAGATTAACAGTCGGTATTTATCTTTCGGTTAATCCAGCGGTAATCTCGAGCGCCAGCCTCAAGATTATAATGGTTGAGGACCCACTAGCACCGGGTAGCCTGTTACAGTGAAAAAAGATAAACCAGGGGTCAATGCGCAGATAAAGGAATAAAACAACTATCGAAGAAATAAGCCCTAGGTTCAGCATCAGTCCCCGAAAGCTTCTAGCGACAAATTCGGAATCGCGTGTCTTAGCGGGGTAGAAAGTATAACTGATCCATGTTTGTACGTTCAACCAGGACATAAGGATTACGGTTATCCTGCTGGACTTGTCTGTACAGCCGAGACTTGTCCTGATCAGTCTACCCACTACCCAACTCTTATCGATAAGGGGCGCGGCGTTTCGGAGCCAGAACTGAACGGTACAAATGTTAACACCAAATACATTATGGGCCGATGCTGTGTTTATTGTTAACATTTGTACGTCGTGAAAGAGGGGACAGGTTACGAGAATGAAGATCGCACATCCTACATCTAAAAGTCAAAACAAGAAAGATCATGGATTAGGTCTACAGTAAAAATACAATGTAAAAAAAACGCGCCTTGCATCTTACCTCTGGGGTGGTATGGAAACGGGTGCTACCCTCTGTTTTCCATGCGTATCAGGTGGAAACCGGTTGGTATGACGTAAAATATGTGAATAACATTTTTTGAAGAGAATTTTTCGATATTTTTAGCCAAAATAGTCGTAGGACATACCCAAAGCAAAATATTTAAGAAAAACTGATTTTTGCGATATTTGACCTTAAATATCTTGAAACGCAAACAAGATATCGGTGGGGACTTTTAATACATTAATTCTTGAGGTAAAATAAAGGTGTAGACAAAATTTAGGCTTACTCGGATTTTTTCAGTAGATGAATCCTTGTATGACTGTACTATAATGGCATTTCTCGAAATGCTTTTGAGTCCCCATTGTCCCCAATTAATGAAAATGAGAAAAGAACAATCACAGAAAGTTGGAGAATACTGAAAAACATCAGGACAACAAAAACCACAACAACACTCCATCAATGGAAAAATTATTTCGAAGAATTACTGACCTGACATAACAACGGGCAGAGTTTAAAAAGAAGAAAAAGAACAGACACAAAATATAAAAAAGTAGTGTTGGTAGATTCTTGAAAAATGGAAGAGTTCCAGGCTCAGTAGAAACTTATGCAGAACTTATAAAGTATGAGATCAATAATAGTTATTTATGTATCAAGGGAATTATGAGGGTATTATCACCTGATAATTCCCGTGGTACATAGATAATTTTATATCCTACTGAATTTACTGTATTCTGTCTATTTTTATAAAGGAATAAACCATAAATCAAAATTTCTATTTTTTCTCAAAATTTTACCTATTCAAGTTAAAAGCGGGAGTTATGAAAATCCTTACCTCCCTTGGGAGTTAAGACCCTGTTTATGATTATCGTAACCAAGGTATTACATGGTTATAATACTTCATTAGAATATAAATAAAATATAGGTTTTTTACGTTATATTTAGGATGACATCATAGAACAAGGACTGACAATGTTTTCAATGCCTATTTGTTTTCTTATAATTTACCAGAATGTCATAAGACCACTGACAGCTAAAAATAACGAAATGAATCGATAGGCGTTATTTACTTGATAATGTTTATTTAAATCATGCAACGTGGCGCGCCGTTGCCAACCAGAAACGTCTGAAATTCCCCTACCTTAAATGCGTTAAGAAGTACTTTTAGTTTTGTTAGGTTTGCAGCAGAAATTTACTAAATGTGACGTCATCCTAAATATAGCGTGAAAATCCTATAACACCTAACAAAACTATTCCAAAGATGCATAGATAGGTATAGGTACATAAAATATAAATATAGTGAAAAAACACCCATTTAAGGACAATATTGTGACAAACTGATAGGAGTTGTAGAGGGTATCAAAATAAGCAAAATTGCCTGATAATAGGGTTGCCAGATTTACGAGAGGGAAAAGCGTGGCAACGACGGAAGGGGGGGGGGGATTTTTTTTTTTATTACCTACCTAGTTCTATTCCACGCACAAGGAATTTGGTCACCTTCAGTGGGGGTAAATCTTTTATTTCCGTAAATGGCAATAATGAATACAGGGTGTTTGGTACATCGATAGGAATATTTCAATGAATGATAGTTGAGGTCATTTTGGAGCTGTTTGACCACATTTACCCTTATGCAAAGTTCCGTCATTTTTGAGATATCAGCATTTTTAGATATTTCTGAATTGTTCCTAAAACATATTATTTTTTTTTGGTAGTTAACACTTTACCCTTCCTCAATTTTTTTTTCCAATATTCTCAATATGCACTCTTTCGAAAAATACGGAAAGAAAAATCGAATGATTGATACAAAAAATATGTAGCCCAAGTTATGTGTTGAAATATATGGATTCAAAATATCTAAAAATGGCGATATCTCAAAAAACAACTTTTCATTAGGGTAAATATGGTCAAACAGCTTCCAAATAACCCCAACTATCACTCATTGAAATATTCCTATCGATGTACCAAACACCCTGTATATTAAGGTCTGAGGCAAGTCTATTTTTAACTAATATAGTAGATTATACCACGAGTCAATAATAATAGCCATTATTGCGAGTAGTATACTCTACTTTATTTACGACAAATTAATTAATTTAAAATTTTCGTTTCAAAAACGCTCATTGTTCATCCATCTCAATACAAATACACAAGCACTACGCGTTTGACACTGACACTTTTGAGTTTGTTCAGGTATATTGTTTCCATGGCAGTACTAGTCCGGGGGCCGAGGACCTTTTTTCCAAATCATTAATAACAAGCTAGTTTTTTCAATGCAGCTTCATTTCACCGAGACGCCCAACTTTTTTCTCTTCGAAAATTGCGAAAACAGGTAGCTAACATACTGCGCAGGTGTAAAACATGTCGATTTGGTGACTATGAAAATTTAATGAATAACAGTTAGTTTTTCAGCTAAATGTTGAGATAATTTTATGAATAATTTGAAACAACATTTGTCCTACAAAATAAAGGGTTTGGTCTACGATGTCCCCCCCCTCAAACATGTAGCAATTACGTTGCATAAAAAATGATTAATAACAAGTTGATTTTTTCAATGTAGGTTGGTAAATATTATTACAATTAAATGGTCACACTGTCCTACAAATAAACAGGTAGCTATTTTCAGTCCTACACTCAAAAGTTGTCGATTTCACGATTTAACTTTTTTCATTAATAACCGGCTAAATCTTCGTGAGTATCTTCATTTTGATAAGACGCTCAAATTTTCTGTTGCGAAAATTCCAAAAACAGGTAGCTAACAGAGTGCGCAGGTGGAAAACATGTCTATTTGGTGATCATACAAATGTAAATAATAACAGTTAATTTTGTAACTGAATGTTGAGATAGTATCATAAATAATATGAAACAACATTTGTCCGACAAAATAAATGGTTTGATTTAGGCTGTCTCCCTTCTCAAACATGTAGCAGATACGTTACATAAAAAATGATTTATAACCAGTTGATTTTTTTAATGTAGCTTAGTAAATATTACTAGTGAGCACATAGCACATGTAAAATACCTTGATTAGGTGATTATGCAAATGTAATTATTAACAGTTAACAGTTAATTTTTCAGGTGAATAATGGGATAATTTTATAAATAATTCGAAATTCGATTTGAACCACAAAATAAATGGTTTGGTCTTCAATGTTCCCTTTCTCAAAAATGTAGCAATTACTGGCTCATAAAAAACGATTTATAACCAGTTGATTTTATAACTGTAGTTTGGTAAATATTACTACAATTGAATGGTCACATTGTCCTAAAGAGGTAAGATTTCTCAGCCCTACATTCGAGAATTTCGAAAATAGCTTTATGCATATTATACGTAAATATGTACAGGGCTTTCATTTCAAAACTTACCACCCACGTTATCTGCGTAAAGAGACAGATTTCTGGAAAAAAAGATTAAATTCGAGAATTTTACCTTTTGTATTTTGAAAAATATAATTATTAAAATATTTGATTTTTGATATTATTTGAAATGAACATACCTATCTCTTTTATTTTTGAGCTGTCGAGAAAATATTATTTGGAAAACTCCTGTATTTTTTTAAGTTCCACGTTATTTAAAAAGAAAAACTCTAACTTAGGAAACACCCTGTATTCACCCTATATACAGCAAAAAAGCGCGCCAGATTTAATACATTAAAAAAGGAGCTCTTTTTTTTTAAATATCTTTAGAATTAAGATAAACCGGTTGGATCAAACCTTCTCAATCTGGGTATGGAAAATGACAAAGGGCATGGCCCCCTCTACTTTGATGGCATGCCAAAACTCTTTTTCGAGCAATTCAAATCTGGCGCGCTTTTTGAATCACCCTATACTACGATACTGTGTTATTTACGAGCATGCGCGTCGATGCGAATGGAAACCATCGACATAAATGTAGGTATGTGTACATACGCATAACACATATATACACGCATCTGTATACGTACATATGTACATACAGGGGCTTTCATTTCGAAATTTGCCACCCACGTTATCTGCCTAAAGAGACAGATTTCTGGAAATCGCCGGTACACGTCAACAAATTAACGCACCCCCTCAATAAATTTGTTGACATGTTTCGGCGATTTCTAGAAATCTGTCTATTTAAGGCCGTTTTACAGCTTGCAATTTTATCTGCAATATGCAAGAAACTTGAACGAGGGCATGCGCAGAAGTGAGTCAGCTGATTGGTTTCTGCAAGATTCTTGAAACTTGAATGGCATTGCATGCAATCGGTTCGGTGCCATTTTTCTTGAAGGTTTTCGTGCAAGCTGGGGAATATTTAGCAATTATGATGCTTGAAGTTGTTGCTATTGCTTTCTTCTTTCAATATCGACTTATAAACACTTTTTTTATTTTTGGAAAATGCAAATATCAACAACACAACATTGAAAACAAAAAAGTATGGTTAAGGTTAGAGAAAGAAATAAGTCAAATTGCAAGGTGTAAAACGACGTGCAAGAAAACTTGAATGCAATTTTTTTGCATGCAAAGAATTGCCTTCAAGTTTTCTTGCAAGCTGTAAAACGGCCTTTCGCAGATAACGTGAGTGGCAAGTTTTGAAATGAAAGCCCTGTACATATTTACGTATAATATGCATAAGGCTATTTTCGAAATTCTCGAATGTAGGGCTGAGAAATCTTACCTCTTTTGGACAATGTGACCATTCAATTGTAGTTATATATACCAAACTACAGTAAAAAAATCAACTGGTTATAAATCGTTTTTTATGAGCCAGTAATTGCTACATTTTTGAGAAAAGGGGACACTGCAGACCTAACCATTTATTTTGTGGCTCAAATCGAATTTCGAATAATATAAAATATCAAAAACAATCACAATAAATATAGATACATAAATGAAAGAATCATCAAATGTCAAAAATCTCGTCCAATCCTTTGTCCTTCTGAATGGTACCCATCACTGAAGCCGCATTACCTCGTTGAATTATTTATAAAATTATCTCATTATTCACCTGAAAAATTAACTGTTAACTGTTAATAATTACATTTGCATAATCACCTAATCAAGGTATTTTACATGTGCTATGTGCTCACTAGTGCTCACTCCAGTAGCTACTACTTTTGCAACTTTTCGCAATAGAAAAGTTAGGCGTATTATCAATACGAAGATGCTCGAGAAGATTAAGCCGGTGTCCGGTGATTGATGAATAAAGTATTACCGTGAAGTCGACAACTTTTGAGTGTAGGACTGGAGAAATGTACCTCTTCATTTGTAGGACAGTGTAACCATTTAATTGTAGTAATATTTACTAAGCTACATTAAAAAAATCAACTAGTTATAAATCATTTTTTATGTAACGTATCTGCTACATGTTTGAGAAGGGAGACAGCCTAGATCAAACCATTTATTTTGTCGGACAAATGTTGTTTCATATTATTTATGAAACTATCTCAACATTCAGCTACAAAATTAACATTTGTATGATCACCAAATAGACATGTTTTCCCCCTGCGCACTCTGTTAGCTACCTGTTTTTGGAATTTTCGCAACAGAAAATTTGGGCGTCTTATCAAAATGAAGATACTCACGAAGATTTAGCCGGTTATTAATGAAAAAAGTTAAATCGTGAAATCGACAACTTTTGAGTGTATGACTGAAAATGGCTACCTGTTTATTTGTAGGACAGTGTGACCATTTAATTGTAATAATATTTACCAACCTACATTGAAAAAATCAACTTGTTATTAATCATTTTTTATGCAACGTAATTGCTACATGTTTGAGTGGGGGGACATCGTAGACCAAACCCTTTATTTTGTCGGACAAATGTTGTTTCAAATTATTCATAAAATTATCTCAACATTTAGCTGAAAAACTAACTGTTATTAATTAAATTTTCACAGTCACCAAATCAACATGTTTTACACCTGCGCAGTATGTTAGCTACCTGTTTTCACAATTTTCGAAGAGAAAAAAGTTGGGCGTCTCGGTGAAATGGAGCTGCATTGAAAAAACTAGCTTGTTATTAATGATTTGGAAAAAAGGTCCTCGGCCCCCGGACTATACTAGTTATTTAATTTGAGAAATTTTGTGATTGGTGTGCAAGCGGGAATAATGACCATTAATCCCTACGGGAATAATATATTGTCATTAACCTGCCAAAATCACAAGTATAAGACTTACATTATAATATGTCAGTCGTAAATAAAATAATTTATTTACTAAGCAATGAAAGCATTTACATGAAGTTATGGAAAAGCGTGTCACGCGCATACTCAGGCGTGATGTGTGACAACCATTAAAAAATCGTGACAATCACGCCTAATGCGTGACGCCTGGCAACTCTACCTGATAAACCCCTATCCGGAAATTTATCGTTTGGGCTACGAAAAAAAAAAAAACGAAATATTGTGATTATCAGTTTATTCATACAGCTTATTGTTACAGTTCAAAATTCACTGTATCAATTTGTTAGTTTTATATAAATTCTCATTTAATAATGTACTCCAAAGCTCAAGAATCATTTCAATTAATATCCTTTTATTTTAATCATTTCATGAACATAAGCAATTCATTTTCTGACAGGTTGGCAGGGTGCTTCTGTTTTCCTGTATTCTTGTTTTGTCGGGGAAATATTCCTTGTGGGACTGCGTCTAAAATGTAGAAGGATGACTTCAGATGAAATAGAATTCATTTTCAATACTTACCTTTGTTGAAAATTGGGGCCCAGTGTTTGTTTACCTTCCGTTACTTGAACTTGAACTTGAACAGCTGCGTGCTCCGAACACTTCGGTTTTCATTATGTAGCGGTCTTGGGATGTCGCACAGGTGCTTGGAGTAAATGGGTCAAGGATTCACCGATAAATCAAAGTCATTGGCGTAGTTCACAGAATTGTTACTGTGTTGCTGTCTGTAGCAACACTAAGTTTTCTTCGTTTTTGTTCATGAATTGAAATTTTCTGTGTAAATTATAATTTAGCTGAGGAAGTTAACAACTATTTGAGACTTTAAAGAGTCCTATTGGGTTTTTGGATTGTATGGAAATTTTTGTGAGATTTGGCAACAGACCCAGAGAGACGAGTCGTCCCTGGTTTTTGGCATGACATTGCAGTTTGTCATAAGGGGGGGAAATTAAACCCCTCAAGTCCTTCCTTCGGCCTTTTCGACCCCAACTTTCAGCCTGAATGGTCGTTTGAGCTGCTAGCCTTCTTGAGTCCTAGGATTCGCCTTGTACCTAAGGGATTTTGGCTGCAGTTTCCACGTGGAATCCGATTCTTTGGTTTACTGGATAAACCGCAAGTTGTGATGGAGGCACGTGTAATTTTGGGATTTCCAAAAACCTTTTTGTAAGGGATTTTTGACCACGTGACTGGTAAGTTATCTTACTTTTGCTGCCCAAAAACCACATGATTCTTGGCTACACATTTCCATACTACATACCAAAAGTTTCTCGTCACTTATAGAGAGTTGGTTCCAAGGGCTTATATGTCCATTTTTGTCCTGCCTTTCCGCCGTTTTACGTGTGCCTTGATGGTGATATTAGGGAGATATGCCCTTTCGACAATTACGGTGTCGCCGGATGAGGAAATGGTGTCCTTAGGCGTTGTAGGAATGTAATTGTTGGAAGGTATGTTTTTATCTATTTTTTTATATGTAATGGGGAGGGAATAATATATAGGGTTTTTACTTAATAAAATCTAGATGATGGGCTATTATGAAAGCGCCATTTGTGTGACTTTAAGTTCACCCTAAATGTGCACACTTCGTAGACCCGGCTTGTCGAGGCCGTCTAGTGCTAGTCTTTGTGCTGTCAAAGCTAGTTATTATTTAATTTAGTTCTGGAACTAAGGCTGAATACCTTTCTAGGGTTTTTGGTGGTGTCTTGTTCCGGTGCATGTCTGATGTTGATGTCTAAGTCAGCTCTAGTGTTTGGTGTGTAATGCATATAGCTATTGGGTAGCAGTAGCAGCGGATGTAGCTTCTGGACGTTTCTCATCCTTTCCAGGCTGGTGCTGTTTTATTTCACCAGCAGGATCGAGTAATGTATAGCTGCTCTATTTTATTTCTTACATAATAATAATAATGATGCTCAAGAGTTGAATATTACTAAGGAAAATTGTTTTATTATATACCTATCTAGTTAAATATTTTCTTGCCTGAAATAGTGGCATGGTCAATATACTGCATCACATATTGAAAAATATAGCAAAATTTATACTGATTGCTCCTTTTACACGTTCGATGTCACCCAACGTGGACTCGATAGATCTGATTGGCCATTGCCGATTTTTGATTGGCCGACATACTGTTTCTGTTCATTCCGCTTTGTGGGGCGATATGATTGTCGGTGTGAGAGACAGTGCAGTGCATTACCTACTCTAGTTTATTAATTACTAATTTGAGTAGCGCCTTTGAAAATTACGCCGTCCATGTTGGGCAAAGAAAAAGCCGACTTATGCCGGGATTTGTTTTTTTTTACTAGTCCAAGTGATTTCGTAGAGACGAAAATTGTTTGAAGTGTCTTCCACGTCGTTCAGCACACAGCTAGGCACGATTGCTCATTGATCGCCGGACTCTGCAGAATCTCCCCGGTGTATCTTGGAATTCTACGTACACGGTCATCACTTTTCCCAGTAGCTTTTATTGGTTAAATGACCAACTTGATTTACATAATTTACCTTTGTTAAATATGTTTGAATTTTATTACCTGAATAGATACCAAACATATTTGCATAATTCCTTTTTTAAATTTATATAGATATTCCTATAATTCTAAGTACTAATTTAAGTATTACTAGTATTAAGACACCGAGTACGCAAGAAAAATTTAGCAAAGAAACAAAACAAATGCTGGAGAAGGGAAGAGAACTCATAAAACAAGGAAAAAAACATAAACCAGAATACAGAGAGACTTACAAAATAGCCAGAAGGATGACAAAACAAGACATTAAAAACTACCAAGAAGCACAAATCGAAAAACAGAAAGGCTTAAACGTTTTCAAACGGGAGAACGCACATAAAAGAGAAATTATGAAGCTGATGGACAAACAAGGAAACCTTATAGAAGACAGATGGGATATTGTGTATGGCGGAAAATTTCAATAAGGAATTATACGACGCAAATAACAAATAAGAAACATCCAAAAATTTAAATGTTGGGTCAGAAAAGCTCCCTGATATAGAAAACGAAGAAATTGCAAGAGCGCTAAACCAATTAAACAACGGAAAAGCCCCAGGAATTGAGGATATACTACAAGAAATGCTAAAGGAGGCACCTTATAAAACAACTAAAACACTTTTCAATAAATGTATAACAGAGGAAAAAAACCACACGACTGGGACACTCTGCCATCATCGTTCTTCTATACCAAAAAGGAGACCCATCAAATCTGGAAAACTATAGACCCATAAGCCTCCTGTCTCAGATATACAAACTGTTTATGAGAATAATCACCAACCGTCTAGAAAAAAAATTCGATGATTACCATTCTGAAGAACAATTAGGCTATAGAAAGAGCTACATACAGCACTATAGAACATCTTCACACAATAAAAATACTAAGTGAAAAAACGACCGAATATAACATTACTAGCATTCATTGATTTTAGGAAAGCCTTCGCACTGTCAAATTCTGGGCGATAGAAAGAGCTATAGGAAATGCACGAATAGATCAGCGATCGCCTTGAACGTATCAGACCTGAAAATCATGCTGAAAGAATAACGCCAAGAAGATAGGATTAGAAATGAACTCATCAACAACAGAGTTTATGACAAACGGGCAAACAGATAGGAACCCAATATCCATAGAAAACCAACAGGTGAAAAAAGTGAACTCCTACAAGTATGTAGGACAGCAATAACACTTGGCAAAATCAATTAAGAGCTTGAAATTGATAGGAGAATACGACTAGAATGGGCGGCGTATGGTAAAGTGCGGTACATACTACATATTCCGGTCCAAATTACCGTTGAGGCTGAAAACTAAAGTCTAGAACGAATGTATTCTGCCAGTAGTTGCATACCACCAACTAACTAATGAGATCATGGAAAACCGTTCTCAATTGAACTTCAGTGAAATCAGAAGATTACCAAGCATGGGAACGGTACTGGTGCACATTCTGATCTCTGTTGGTTCTGCTATCCTTGCCTACAAGAAGCTAGTACCGAAACTCAGAAGCAAGAAGAACCGTCCTGAAGAGGAGCCCGAAACAATCCAACTTCCCTACTTCGCATGAAAGTTTCATCTTAAAGGGGTTGTGACCCTAAAAAACGACTGAAGCTACTTAAATGAAACATCTCTCGTGAAAACCGCAGTCCTATATTCAAAATAGTCTCCGAGAAAATTCCTTGTGAAGATAAATTATGCAGGAACTTGAGACGTCACAACCGTCGAAATCGCAGTCTTCTGTTCGGTATGGTCACACGCCCTTTGAGAAGGGAGGAGTTACAGTGGCGACGCCAAGGGGGGCCAGAGGGGGCCGGGGCCCCCACTGAAATTTAGCCGGCCCCCCCTGAAAACTTGCCCTCATGTCGACAACAATGCAATGCAACATGAGTATCCTCTGTCGGTTAATTTGGTATTCGGTGGGCACCAGTCAACCGCGACGCTGCTTTCGCTTTCCTGGGATTCCCCCAAACATATTTTTATTCACCTACAGGGTTTTCCGGTGTATTTTTTGCACCTCACCTGAAGGCCGGTTTCTCAATAGCAAGTCACCCCCGGGTCAGAGCAGTTAAGCATAACTCCAGGATAAACATTGCAACTGGACACGTTTACCCTGGAGTTAAAACCAACTCAGAGGTGACTCGTTATTGAGAAACCGACCCTGAACGGTTAATTGAATAGGTATTAAGAAGATTTACCTATACAGGGTGTCCGTTTTTCGAGGGCAACCATTGGAATATAGGAAACGGTAAGAAATACAGGTTGGGTTAAATTGGGACAAAGTTGCGCAATTTCTTGCTTAACCAAAACGCTACTCGAAATTTGGAATATTCCTAATACTTCCGGAAATACACGGAAATCAAAATTTTGTAAAATCATTTTTATTTTTTCCTGGACTCATTTGTAAAGGTATTTCAAATAAACTTCACTTTATTGGGGCAACTTTCTCCCCTCTACATAATGGTGTCCAAATTTGAAATCCGACGTTTCGTCTTTCGCCGATCATCATCAACTTTATTTTTTTAAATAAAGGTTTGCATTTTTTTGAATTGTATTCGGAGTTTCTTGATCTCCCAAAAGCAGTAACACATTTGGCTATTCATTACAATTTTGTATCACTTACCGTTTCCTATATTCCAATGGTTGCCCTCGAAAAACGGACACCCTGTATACAAAATCCAAATAAAAACCTTTTTATTTCCTACTGAACTATTATAACCATATAATACCGTGGTTACGATAATCATAAACAGGGTCTTAACTCCCTAGGGAGTTAAGGATTTCATAACTCCCGCGCGGGAGTTAAGGGTATCCTAACTCCCAAGGGAGTTAAGGATTTCCATGCTATTACCTGGAATAGGTGAAACTTTGACAAAAAATAGAAATTTTGATTTATGGTTTATTTCTTTATAAAAATGGACAAAATACAGTAAATTCAGTAGGAAATAAAATTATCTATGTACCACGGGAATTATCAGGTGCCAATACCCACGGGCAATCGGTGTCCCGAGGGCCGAAAACTTTGCCCTGGGGTATTAACACCCTCATAATTCCCTTGATACATAAATAACTATTATTTACGACTAATGTATAATGTGCGTATTATATTTGTGATTTTGGCAGTATAATGACATATGTTATTCCTCCAGGGATTAATGACGAGTAGCGGGATTAATGGTCATTATTCCACAAAAGTGTCAGTGTCAAACATGTAGTGCTTGTGGATTTGTATTGGAAATTATGAGACGGATGAAATTTGTTCATTGAAAATCTCAAATTAATTAATTTGTCGTAAATAAAGTAGAGTATACTACTCGCAATAATGGCTATTATTCCCTCGGAATGTTACTCCTTCGCCGCTAACGCGGCTCAGTTCGTAATAATCCTCGGGAATAATAGCTATCATTATTGACTCGTGGTATAATCTACTATTATACATATTCAATTAACCTGTTCAGGTGGGGTGTAAAAATATACGGGAAAACTGGGAAAACTCTGCAATTTCCATTTTTTATTTCAAAGAAGAAAAGCAATAAAGTAAAAACAAGTGCCCCCCCTAGATTTTTCTGGCCCCCCCTAACGTAAAACCCTGGCGTCGCCACTGAGGAGTTATATCGTGCTAAACCGATGACCATTCAACAAAGGTGCTTGCCGCTGGACGTCGCAAGCCAGTCAGTAGTTGAACGGTATTATACTTGTATTTTTTAAACCTTATAATTTTTGTAACGCATTTCGCGATTTTTTTTTTTGTAATTTAGAAATAAAGTTGTTAGACAGATAGTCGAGGATATGGCTATTTACCTAACAAGTGCGGAAAATGAATTTTTACGCACGAGTCTGCCGTTCAACGAACGACACAGCCGAGTGCAGAGAAAACATTTTTCGCTAGTGTACATGTTTGTTCCATTATTACATAAAATGCCAAAGTATAATAGTATTCAAAAATTGAAGTGATAATACTATTAATTGGCAACAAAATCCTACCAAATACAAAGGTTATAATGGGACGGAATGAAAACATCATCAGATTATCGCCACCTGTCACGACAAAATAACGAACCGGGTCATAGTTTTTTTTTTATTCTTGCTGCAACGCGAACGCGGACAACCTAATTACTGCAATTTCTGCTGTCGAGATATTTTTTAGCTTTTATGACACATCATTGCAGTCTAAACTTTACAAGCTTCGAGAAAATTACCCTAATTATAGAAAGTTTCGCCCTGGTGACAACTATAAAACTCCATTTCTCATTTCTCGGGTCAAAAATGGTTGGTTAGAAAGGGTGTGTGAAAATGGTAATTAAAAACTTTATGTGACGAAATTACCCATTTATATAGTATATTATTAAATTAGGTAGGTAGGTATACGGAGTGATATAAAAAGTATTTGAATATCAACACATACACGGTGGCTCATCGAAAACGTACTGCAAGGCATTACAGGCTGGGAGAGATCTTTCCGACAAAATTCAAAAGCACATCAACCTTGTTTGTTCAGGGGGACAACTTTTGAGGCATGACGAAATTTTAATGCAAAAATCAAATTAATTCTACTTTCAAACTTACCGTATACCTTAAAGAAATTCCTTGAAGAGAATTCGCTGTTTTTGCTGATTGGGACAAGTTTTAATGGATGGATAGTAGGAACGCTGAGTACAAGACAATTGGCCGTTGCGTTTCATCGGGCGTATGTTAATCCAAATTAAATAACATTTTTCATTATAAATTTATATTCTAAAGTATGACCCCGGCGCAAACAGCTGACGACACCGTTGATGACGTCGGCAATGGTGCAGCACCAAACACCATAATATGATATGACCTCGAATCAGAAAATCAAGGCCGATGAGCGATCCTCTAATAGTGTGTAATATATTTTTTTTTTCTTTATTAATAGAATAACAACAGTTGTACCGGGTGGGCCAAATTGGACACTTTCTTATGGTAACACCCTTTATTTTTAGAGATAGAAAAAAATAGATCCCCCACTCTGAGGCTCAAATTTCATGAAATCTTGATTGGTGCAAACTGCAATTTGATATCTTCAACCGTTTAGCCGCTAGAGGGCTATTCTCGATTTTGAGCAATATTGTAAAGTCTCCATAACTTTTTTGTTTATGAAAATAATTCATTTCCGTAAAGACCTTTTGGAAACACTTTTTCAAGTAGAATTCAGTGACGTTCTCAGTTTTTTTCTGTCTGGCTTCGATTTCGATATATTGACCAATATCCGATTTTTTCCAATAGGGCACCCTATATATTAATAGTTCATTAGAAAGGTACGCTTTCGCTGATGAGTGGGGGGTCCATTTTTTTCTATCTCTAAAAATAAAGGGTGTTTCCATAAGAAAGTGTCCAATTTGGACCACCCTGTACAATAATACATGTTAACAAAATATAAATATCAATAGTCTTACAATGCTGTTATTGTCCTTAGACAGCAAAGCTGCTGGTATCAGGACAGAATACTATTAAGAGTGTACAATCAAATAAATAGATAGATACTTATGATTAATTAATTTGATTTAAAAAAAACTATAATATTAATATTAAATTCATTATCCTATACAAAGTTTTTACTTTTTAAATACATTTTTAAATGGTTCAAATATATCTTAAAGTTAGGACATTGTCTTACATTTAAAGGTATCAAGTTAAAAGCCAATATGGCCTGAGTTAAGGGGTTATGCAGTGCTGTGTTTGTTCTAACGTTTTCTAGATGAATATTATTATTGTTTCTGGTATTATAATTGTGAATATCACTATTAAATGTCAGATTGCTATTACATTTTATGTCCCTGGCTAGAATTTTAAAGATTTGTTTACATTGTTCAAGTTCAAGAATATATCTCACCGGATACAGTGTAGTATTTTCAAAAAGCTCAGTTGTTGTGTTGGTGTAAGAAAGGGTTTCTGAAAAATTATTTTTATAGCTTTATTTTGTAGTGTTTGAATTTTTTTGAAGTTTGTTATACCACATGTATACTCGATTGCTCGATAGGTTCATTTGTTTCAAGTGCTCTTATTATAGTAAAAAACCAGGCCATTTGAAGTGAATTTAAAAAGTGAATTTCACGAAAGTTCAACGTATAAGTTACACACAACTTGGACAAGTAAAAGGTAGGCTTTGATCTTCCTTTAAAGTAGAAAAATAGATAAAAAAGTATTGAACAAAACCGTTATAATTTGCAAAATTCAAATTCAATCATATGGTACACACTCCCACCACCACGCGACACCACACACAGTGAATATCTATACTTAAAACAGTCGAATGAAAATCTCAGTCGACTTGAAGCTACCGTACCGTTTGTACTTCGATTTTTCATACAGCAGTCAAAAAGATCGCAAGAATGGGACAACCGACAACGCTTGCTGAGATGTACAAATTGTTATCGGAACAGAACAAAAAACAGACTGGCACTTTATGTTCGCAAATTCAGAACAGCGAGAAAAAAGTTACAGCGCAACTTCAACAAGTTAATAAAAAAATACGAACCTTAGAGGCCAATTCACGGCTAGTTGAGAGAAAACTGAGAAGAAATAACGTTTTATTATTTGGTCCATTGAAAGTGGAAAGTAGGGCTAACCTGAGCAGAATAACCCTCGAAAAATTGAACGAGCTATTCTCGTTAAATTTTACATTGAGCGATATTAATAATATCTACTGGTTAGGAAAAGGAGAAAACTCGCCCATCCTGATAGAATTTATTTCATATCTCAGAAAGTCAGAATTATTTCACGATACTGATAAGCTGAGAGCTCTGAAAAATACAGGATTTTCGATATCTAACGACTACTGCAGAGACGATAGAGAAGAACAAAAAATTTTAAGAAAACATCTAAAAAAAGCTCGTGAAGAAAATAAAACCGCAAAAATCATAGGATTTAAATTAGAGATTGAGAACAAGCAATATTCAGCCGTAGATTTAGAAGAATTGGGCACCGTTTCAGACAGTTCTGGTGAATCTGAATATACAGATACTTCCGAAGAAGATCAAGCAGAAACACAAAAATTGGAAACAAAGAAAACTAAAAAACGAAAACAAAAATACACACCAACTCGCGAAAGTGGAATTGGCACACGATCGAAGAAAAATAGAAAATAGAAACCACAAAAATTATCGTTTGCTCTATTTTATTTAAAATTTAATATGTATGTAGTTTTCGATAGGTCTAGCATAGTATAGGTTAAGTTATAGGTTGTAGTTCGTAGATTTATAGGTATATATGTTGATTCCTATTCTATATGTTCATATATATAAAACAGGAATTAGGTTTGAATTTAACTTCAAGTCCCTCAAATGGATCCTTATATAAGAGATTTTCAAGAAACAGTTGATGTACCACAATTGGTCAAAAATTTAAATTTCTTCAACCGGTCTGTCGATAGTGCAAACTTTATGATACTCCACTTGAATATATGCGGTATTAAAACAAATTTTGATGAACTTTTGTGCTTCTTAGAACAAATAAAAGAAAAATTCGTAATTTTAGTCTTAACTGAGACCCACACAATAACTGATTTGCAGATATTTCAAATACCTGAATATACAACATTTTATAATAAGGCAAACTTCAATAAATGTGATGGGATTGCAGTTTTCGTCAAAGACTCACTAAATGTAGCTTGTTCGTTTGAGTACATAGGAGATGTTAAATGTGTTGAATTGTTAATTGGTCAACATTCAAATCAATTTCTTTTAACATGTATATATAGGTCTCCAGCTGTAAATGAAAATATTTTTGTTACAAACTTCTCCGAATATTTAGAACAAAACAAAAATAGAAAAAAACATATAATTACGGGAGATATAAATTTTGATTTACTAAGAAATTGCAAAAGTTATACGGAAGACTACAAAAGTATATTGGCAGTTTATGGATTTGCATCTTTTATAAACAAATTTTACACAAGGCCTTTGACGAGAACATGCCTTGGCCATTTTTTTGTGAAAGACGAAAACTCAGGTTGTTTCAGGAACGCAAAATCATTTATTTTTGATTATAAAATAACCGATCATAGCCCAATCGCTTTTGTCTTTAACTACACTTCACAAAACAAAATAAATGCAGATTAACACACGAATAAAGACATACATAAACTACAGAAAGTTAAGGGAAGATTTACAAAATGAAACTTGGACATCAGTTTATCAAGCTTCAAACGTAAATCTTGCAGTGTCGATTTTTTTAAATATTTTACAGGACAATATTACAAAAAACAAACACACCAAAAGTCAAACAAACACAAAAAATGGCAAAAATAAATGGATCACAAAAAGCTTGCTGGACAAAATCAAAACTAAAAATGAGATGTATAAAAAATGCCTAGACAATCCGGAAAATGCCCAGTTGAAAATTAGATACAAAACATATAAAAATCAGTTATTAAAAACTATCAACAATGCTAAAAAAGACTTTGCACAAAAACAAATAGATTCTAACAAAAATAAATCACAAGCCCTATGGAAATGTGTAAACAATATTTGTAATAAACCCTTTCAGAAAACAAATATCGAAAAAATAGCACTGACAAACAACGAAGTCATTACAAATAAACTGGATATAGCTAATCATTTCAACGATTATTTTTGCGAAATAGGAGAAAGATTAGCTAGAGAAATAAACCCTCCACAATACTATACAGAACGAACCGACAGACCAAATAAAAAATTGTTTTATTTGAAGGAAACCTCTTGCAACGAAATTGAAAAAACTATTTGCCAACTCAAGCTAAAAAAATCTCCGGGACCAGATGGGATACGTTCAGAAACCCTTAAGGAAATTTCTCATCAAATCTCATCAGTTCTTTGTTACTTAATTAATCTAAGTTTTAGAATTGGTGAATTTCCCGAGATTCTTAAAATTGCAGAAATCAAACCCTTATTCAAGTCTGGATCCAAAACTGAAATTGGCAATTACAGACCCATATCTTTAATTTCAAATATTTCGAAACTATTTGAAAAAATTATAAAACAGAGAATAACAAGATTTCTAGAAAAACAAAATATATTGTGTAAAAAACAGTATGGTTTTAGAAACGGAAAATCCACAGAAGACGCAATCCTCGCACTGACATCTCAAATCTACGATGCGCTTGATCAGAAGAAACCGTCCCTCTGTGTATTTGTTGATCTCACTAAAACATTTGATACAGTGTGCCATGAAAGACTTATGCAAAAACTAGAATACATTGGGATAATGGGCAGTGTTTTGAACCTATGCAAGAGCTATCTGGAGGACAGACATCAGTATGTTAAATTGGATGGGATAGCGAGTGGTCTGAGGGCTGTCACTTGTGGTGTACCGCAAGGGACAGTTCTGGGACCTCTACTGTTCACTATTTATATAAACAACCTCCTAAAGATTGACTGGAAGGGAAGTCTGGTTAGTTTTGCTGATGATACTGCAGTTTTTTATTCTGGTAATTCATGGCAAGAAGTTAAAAATATGGCAGAATCTGATCTAGGCAACATCTCTAAATGGTTTCGAAGCAACAAACTAACGCTTAATCAAACAAAAACCAATTTTATTGCCTTTGTGTCATATTTGAATAAACAACCCGATTTTCGGTTTCTGAACATCGGAGAAAACATGTTCATCTCCAAAGTAGATTTCATCAAATATCTTGGTATAATGATTGACCAGCACCTAAGATGGGACAAGCAAGTAGAGCTTGTGGTTTCAAAGACAAGATATTTGATTAGTCGCTTCTCTTTTCTGAAAACTTACCTAAAAACAGAACAATTAAAAAATATATATTATGCCTTGGTTCAATCACAAATAAATTATGGCATCGTTGGATGGGGTAGTGTGAGACAATGCTATCTAAAACATTTAGATGTTATCCAAAAATGGATACTGAAAACAATTTTCAACAAAAATAGGCTATTCTCTAGTGATTTGCTCTTTACGGAAGCAAAGGTGTTTGACACTAGACAATTATACTTTTTCAATGTTTTAATGTTAGTGAATAAAAATAAATTGTCACTTCAATCTGTGAATCATGGCAAAAACACACGATTCGAAAAAGAATTTATGGTTGTTCCTTTAAACCGTAAAGAAGTGGGTCATCGTTCAGTTAGTTACATGGCCCCAAAATGTTATAATTTGCTTCCTAAGCACCTTAGAGAACAAGTCTTTCACAAAAAATTTAAAAACGAATTTAAAAAATGGTTGCAAAAAACAAACAGAAATCAAATACATAGTCTTTTCTAAATAATGTATCATTGTATTAGTATAATCTAGTTCTTTCATAAGTAAATTAAATAGTGAACTGTGAATTATTGTGAACTGAAATCCCGAATGTGACTTTTCCCAAATTATGACATTTAAACCCGGAAGTGACTCTTTACCAAAATTGTGACAAAAAAAAACCCTAACTAGACACTCGGCACTAACAAGCAACATGTATTGCTTCAGAGCCTCAAAATGTTTATTACTCTAGGAGAATTTTTTGTAGCTACACCAAAATGTATTATTGAGAAATAAACTATTTATTATTATTATTATTATTATTATTATGTTCCCCAGATGTTAATCAAGTATTGTATGTTCGCGACAATATAAGCGTTATAGATCATATAACGATTTGCTGTATTTAGGTAGTTAGCGCACCTGTACAGAGCTCCTAGCATTGGAACAATTTTGTCATTTATTTTTTTAATATGACTATCCCAGTTTAATCTATCGTCTATCATTAAACCTAGGTATTTAGTAGCACTAACTCTAGAAAGCTGGATGTTATCAATTTTTAGAGATATTTCCGAAATAACAGTATTTTCTTGTTTGAACAACATAAAGACAGTCTTTTCAATATTAATCTTCAATTTATTATAATGCAACCATTGAGAGTATTTAAGTAAGTCATCATTAATTGTGGTTCCCAAAAGCTCTATATCAGTTCCACTATATATTAAGACTGTATCATCCGCATAACTATGTTTTCCAACTAATCCAGCCTGACTTAAAGATAAAACATGCAAAGAGTATAATAGTGGCCCTAATACAGAGCCCTGGGGTACCCCATACCTGTTAATTGTTTTTTTGCTGTGTTTACCCCCCAAACTGACAAACTGTGATCGATTTCTCAGATAAGTTGAAATAAGAGAGTGTGCTATGCCAGATATTCCCATCTGAGTAAGTTTATTTAATAAAACTGAATGGTCCACCACATCAAACGCTTTTTTCAAGTCAATAAATACAGCTATTACAATGTGTCTGTGGTCCATTTCAGTGCTTATGTGGTTGACCAAATCAGTAGTTGCACATAAGGTACTGCTTCCCTTCAGAAACCCATACTGAAAAGGGTCAAATCCAACACAGTCTTCAACAAACCTCGTCAACTTCGATTTCATCAAGCTTTCAATGATTTTCGAGAAGATGCTAACAACAGAAATTGGGCGGTAGTTTACAACTTTGGTCATATCACCCGATTTATGAATCGGAGTGACTTTACTAGTTTTTATTATTTCAGGAAAGATGCCGGAAGTAAAAACAGAATTTATAAGGTTTGTTAAGATCGGCAACAGGTTATCTTTGATTTGAATAATATCATGAAAATTCACACCATCACTGCCAGCAGCAGAGTTTTTGTTTAAATTAATAATTGTGTTATTAATCTCTTGTTCTGTTATTTCAAAAAGTTCTATAACATGGTTGGTACTTATTTCCCTAAATTGGTAATCATTTTGATTATCCAATGAGGTGACAATTGATTGACCGATACTAGTGAAATAATCATTAAATTCATTGGCTATTGCTAATGGATCAGTAAGAGTTGCAGTTTCAGTTTCTATTGTAAGAGTTGTAGCATAATTAGCTTTGTTTTTATTCAAAAGTGAATTAATCACTTTCCATTGTTTTTTTGGATTAGTGCCCGCATTGGTCCAACTCTGTTCAAAAAAAGCAGTTTTTTGTTTTCTTATTTCATTAGTAACCCTATTTTTTAAGTTTTTAAAGTTATTTTCTAAGAATTCATGTTTTATATTTAATTTCTGCAGATCCATTAATTCTTTGTAAGATTTATTTCTTTCCTTTATTAGATTTAAAATATTGATGTTCATCCAATTGTTACCTTCATGATGTCTGATACTAATACTGTAAGAAGCCTCAGTCTTACATTTTTTAACTATATCTGTTAATGCCTCAAAAGAGTTAATATTTTCACTACTTGTTGATTGAAACTTTTGGCAAAATTTCGTTTGATTGACTACCTGTATTACCCTTTGAACTTTAGATTTGAACACTTTTACTAAATCTATATTAAGACCTACATTTAAGGGTTTATGATCAGATATTGCATAATCCAGTACCGATGTTTTACAGCCAATTGACTTATTAACAAGTACATGATCAATAAGCGAAATCGAATTAGTGGAAATTCTTGTAGCATTATTGTTTGTTATATTGAACCCACCCATAGTTACTACGTTTAAATAATCTGTTTTTTCTTCAGAGATTTCGCTCAATAAATTAACATTCATATCACCCAATATCACAGTTCTTCGTTTTTTGCTTAACAACAAATTTTGAAACATATTAATAAAGTCTGTGAAAAGATACCTGGGAGGTCGATATACAGCAATTATTTCCATCTTAATACTAGGTATAAATATGGAAACAAGATTATATGGCATGCTACCTTCTATGATATTATTGATTTTATAAATTATATGCTTTTTTAGGTAGGTATATAGAAGTTCCACCAGCTCTACCTTCTCTACACGAATGAACAACATTAAGTCTTGTAAATTAAAATATATGGTTTCTTTGCTTGATAACCAAGTTTCCGTCAAAACCAATATATCACAGTCATTCTTTTGTAAAAAGCAACAAAGTTCTTCAAATTTATTCCTTATACTTTGGATATTTATATATTGGATACAGAGTTTTTGGTTCTTTGTCATTGTTCATATTAGTTTTTTAAGTCTTCTTCATCCTCCACTAGCACGGATCTGCTGTTTTCATCCTTCCGCAAATATATTTTCCCATGCTTTATCCAGATAAACTTGTATCCGTTTTCACGCTTAAATACCCTTGCCTTCTTGTAGATATCTTGATTTATCCTTGTTAAGTCATGATCCACATAGATACGTCCATCTGTTCCAGGATTATTCTTTGTGTAGCCCAAATCTTCTATTGTTAGTGGTTTTTTTCTTTTTTGCTTGGATAAATTTTAATTTATCTTCGTCATCCCTAAAGCATACTTTTATTGGTGCAGATTGCACAGCTCCCTTGCCCAATCTGTATGCTTTAAATTTTTTTACTTCTACTCGCAATGAGTTCCCCACTTTGGTTAAAATTTCTTCCAAGTTTTCATTTCCATCCACTTGAGGTATTCCCTTTATTAGTATATTGTTCTTCAGCTCCCTTTGTTCTCGATTATTTATTTCACGAGTAAGCTTTTTTTGTAGATCGTGAACCTCTGAACGAAGTTCTATGTTTTGCTTTTGTTGTTCTTCGAATCTTTGTAATAAATCTGTATAACGCCTGTCCATTTCAATATGCCTATTATCCATTTCCTTTAATTGTTTCATAACATCATTCAGTGTATATTCTTCCTGAACGTCCTCCTCTTCATTCGTTTTTTTCTTTTTAACGGAATTATTTCCATTATTAATCTGTGAGTTAACCTCACTTTTATCACAAGCCGTACATTTAAATCTATCTCCTTTGGGATTTCTTTTTTGATCGTCAAAATAATTGAACCTTTCTGTGGTCATAGAAATGCACTTTTTGTGATACCACTTCCCACATACCACGCAGTTAATTGCAAAAGAATTATTACACGATTTTGAACAGCTAACACACAAGTACGTCATATCAATTGCAGGTTTTTATAGTTTTAATCATCTATCACTTATGCCCTTATTTACAGAGCAGGTCGAACGCACAAAAAAACCCACTTACAATGAAATTATAATTTTAAAGACCTTAAATTTCTCACAAAATTACACAAAAACTAAGCATTTGATTTGTAAACAACTCAAGATATAACCTCATATTCAATACATGGTAATACCCTCGTATCGTACCGCAGACATCAAAAAATTCGTAGACTGAAAACAAAAAAATGTACCGCTTATTAAACAGTTTAGCAAGAGGCTTTGCAGGATTAACCAAAAATATTTCTACAGATTTTTGCCTCACAGTATGAATAGTTTTGAATAGTGGCTATTCTTTGAAACGTTCAAAGTTTCATACAATTTCGTGGCTCCCTGCTTTAACTGTACCAATACGACTCCGCGCTAAGAACGTAGTAAGCATAGCTAGGCCGATTAGAGAAAGTTTGTTACTCCGATAACATAGACAGTTACAGCGACCGCACAAACAGGAAGAAGATTAGTAGCCAGTGTTTCAATAATGGATGTTGCCACGTTATTTTCAGCTTATTGTTTTGAAGAAAGAGAGCAATTCAATACGTAGAAAAGAATTTCAATTGCCCCTGCGTATAATCTCCTTGCCAATGGTTCCTATTCTAGATGCCGGAGTCCGATTCGGACAATGAAGTCCTGTAGAAATTACTTTATCTGCTCGATGTATTCTATGTTTGTTAGGATTCATTTCAACTAGATGGTTATAGAACCTTTGTGTTTTATTATCGTCAGAATCTAAAGTTTTGGCGTAAGAACGCCGCTATTAAATTACCCTCACCAAGTTATTACAACATAGATTGCATACTTAAGTTGAAGTTGTAAACACCCCATTAGACCATTAGATTTTTTTGTAACGTTAATAAGCCACTTTACTTTCAGATTGGCATTTTATGATGATTTCTTTTGTTTCAGAAATCGCAATGTTACTTCCTGGATCTTTATCACAAAGCAGAACAGCAAATACTACGAGCGACATAAGGAAAAATTTAAGAGTAAGAGATCCATCGGAAAATCCTCAATATGATCCCAAAAAGACGTAAGTAACTTTTATATCAATAGCTTCTGGCTTTTTAATACCTAAAACCTCAAAGGTGAGCTTAAAAACGAAGTTGAGCAAAAGTTCCATTGTAGGTGTGTATATCTGAGTGAAAATTAGTCATGCAATTATATTATTCCTTAAATTTATAAATTTTACTCACTTGGTCTGGACTGCATCTTGCTGTGGTAAATTGTGGTAAATTATTGGGGTACCAGTTCGAAAAAAGGATGTAAATAATGAAATAAAATCTCAAGGAGAATGAAACACAGATTACAAAAATTATGCAGTTATGTATTGAAAAACCTGTATTCAAATTCACGCATTCACATTTTCTATAATTGTTTCGACTTCCTAGTTTCTCCAAGAAAATAGTGTATTTTATGATTAATAACTAAGTACCTACCCGAATAACCTGCTGGTAAGTACTCAGGGGTTTTTCATCAATATCTAGAGAATTTGACCAAAAACCACTTCCTTTGTGTTAGTTTATATATCCTCATAAACCTATATGTGGTCCTTTGAAGTGGTCTATATTTGGCCTTTAAGGGGCTTAGTTACCGTTCTAGGAATGTAATTAGGATAACTTTATTAACAAGTAGCATATGATTTGGTTCAAAACTTTATAAAATAGGTAATTAGTGGAAGTTTGTGCTAACTTTTTCAATTTTATTTGCTTACAGATGCCCCAAGGCTTATTACTAAAGTTTTCAAATTGAAAAACTTAATTGGCTTAGGATTAAACAAATTTAATATGAAATACATGAGAAAAATAAAAATACTTAGGTAGCTATTCTGTTTGTTTTCGGGTTTCTTTTAATGTTGGGCATTTTAATGAGTTAATTTTCCTAGGATTAGAAAGTAACCCCATTAATCATAAAGTGCCATATAGTTGTCAGAAGTCCAAATTTATCATGACCCAATAAATTCATGTTTCATGCACGGTTGCATCCCGTGGCAAATTTAACACATTTATTACAAATTTGATCCGAACTCTACGTAGTTATTGCAGGGAGTTTATTTTGTAAAAATGAGTCCGGAGTCGCGTTTCGATAAAACAGATATCGGCGATTTATTACCAACACGTCCATCGACACGGTTCATAAATAACGTATGCAATTTTGTTGGTAACTATACCGATGAGCTATATGAGTTTAGATTTAAATTGCTTTTTTGTGTTGGTTGGTGAAGTGGTTGACTTGGAGGTAGTCTGAAATCATTTTTTTTTTTCGTATGTATTTCAAATTATGATATTAGAATTATTGCTAAATCAAAATCAACCTGATTATGTAGTGGATAAAGAGCTGACGCTTATTAAAATTAGCCCACACGAAGAATAAAAAACACCTACACAAAACTGAGAAAAAAAATCACCTTCCTTCTGATAAACTGTCAGGTATGCAATCTGTATTATTTGAAATGTCACAACAATATATTTATCGTTCTTAATTATTTCTATATATTTTGGATTCATTTAAAAGTACTATTTCGTACACCTAGCGACATCTATGATTCTTCTGACTAGTTTTCCTAACCTAATATCATTGAATCGAGAATTCCATTATTTCCGAGAAACCTGTAGCGCTGTCATTTTTATGATTTCGACAAGCCTGACAGATAGAGAAGGAAAAGACAGAGCCACTTTGGGTACTTTCGACTGGCTTTTTCTATTTTTGTCGTGGGACCGAAACGGTCGTCCAAATTTTTAATCTTAAAAATCTTGAAATTTTGTCTTTATTTTTGGCCATCGAGCCCAGAGTTTTATATTTTGACTAGCCAGAAAAGTGATTAATCGTGTCAGCTAGAACGTTTCTTGGAAAATCAACAGATTGTTGATTTTTGTGAACATTTTTGAAAGTGAGGTTAACTATCGGCCGTTCAGGTATGTAAATCCCTTTTTCTTTCTGATGAATGAGTCCTTATATTTTTTCAATTCATTCATGCAACTTTGGCCAGGATGAAAAATCCGCGCCTGCACTATAACGTACTTATTTTGGCAATTGCCTAATTATACTGCATACGGCTAGTCAGCATCAGCTCGGAGGCCATGGGTCTATGAGTTCCTTGTATACATCTTACCTTTGGGCGCCACCAAGTTAATTGTGACTTAACTAGGAAGATAACTTAATGATGTTATAAACAAAACCTGTGCAATTGGAGCGCTTAACAATAAAACAAGTAATTAGGTACAATAATGTATCTGGCTTTCTTTATTTAAAAAAAATAATAACAATATTAAATAGGGATAGCCAAGACGTTATTAAAAAGGTGTTTAGGATTAGGCTTGTACCTAATTCGTAAATATTTGAATAAATAAAAAAAATGTATGTAAATAATAAATATATGAATTTAAAATAAACAGTTTTAACTGTTTATTAACACTTGTGAAAGTTTAAAAAGAACAGTATGGGTTACACTCTACCAACAGGCAAATTAAACACAGAAAGGTAAAAGTTATTCTTTGGGCAACCTCAGGGTAAAATTCTAGAATTTTATTTAAGGGGCACGTACTGACGTAATTCAGTGTCAGATAATTTATATAAGATTTGCCTAAATAGTAAAAAGTGCAACTTACATGTATACAAGTGAAATGTATGTGAAAATCCAGAAATTTCCAAAGTGAGGTTATCTACAGGTTTGGTCTCACTATAGATAGACTAAAGTGTGGTAAGTGAGTTCTATAGGAGCTCTATCCACGTTGTGTCCATTATACGTAGAACTCCACATAGTTCTGTCAGAATGGTACCAAGAGAGTTGCTGAAGAATGGCTACCAAAGCCCCAACTGAGAGCAATCTAGATCTAGTCTAGAATCTCTTAAATTACAGCCTAGGAGCTGTCTAGATATAGCCTAGAGTCTTCCAAGTATAACCTGGCACTAGGACCCTATAACGATGTTCGTATAAAAAAACAAGTCGAGCCCCAAATATTAGAAATAATCTTACCTCAAATTGAGGGATACTCTAGACCAAAGGTGAAGTCTTAAACTTCCAAAAGCTGCTCGGAACAGTCTATTGAAGAAACAAACACGTGTTGTAGGTTAATAATCCTGAAGAAAATCTCAAAAACTTACCGAAACAAAATCCAAAATGACCAAGAGACGACTCCAGACAATTATCAATAAGAAATTAGTCTTAACCTTGAGTTCCCTGACACAAAATTCCAAAAAGTCTCGCCCAAAATCAATTAGGGCCGAGACCAACCTTTTCGGTATCAAGTCTCAAGATCAAAAGGGCTGATTCTTCATTTAGATTTCGGAAGAAGGTTTCCATTTGTGAAACTTCTAATTTTGACATTGAAGAAAATTATAGAAAAAAGCGTGTTCAGTTTCACCCCAAGAAGTGGGTTGTGAAAAAAAAAATGACTGGTGAATGTTGAAAAAATGCCTATATAGTTCATACCAAATAAACTTACAGTCGGGTTGTCAAGCTCGGCCGGCACAGCGTTGCCGTCTCTTCCATATTTTCCTTTGGTCAAAATATTTTCAGAAACAATAATGGATTATTGTATTATAATATAATGTAAACATTTATTACTTAAATTATAAACATTGCTTCAAAGCTTGGTTTTATAGATATTTAATAACAACTCAATTTTCAATCATCACATAAAATATAATAATAACGCTCAGTACCTATTTTATTTACAGCCACTCTAAATACTATAAAAATCTTATTAAATATTATGAATATTTGATCCATCAAGAAGATTTTCAATTATTCTGGATCACTGAAATCGCTGAAATCGCTAGAGTCTTCATCAATATTGATAAGTGAAAGGATGTATGCTATTGAAGTGGAAGAGCGTATGCCATATGAGCATTGTCTATAACAATGACAGATAGTTCACTCAAGTTCTTCAACAGCTGATTTTCGAACCAACATAAAAAGTTTTGCTGATTAATTTCTTCATGATGGTCGTTAAGTTGAGTTTTCGATGAATATACAAACGATGTACCTTCAATGAATCCATTTTCAGTGCCAGCATGAAGTAGGTATGATATATCTAGAAAAAGCATTTCTTTGTACATATAATACACTGCTCTCTGTATTCATGTTTATATTTACCTATACCATCAACTTTGGTAGTTTTAACACTTCGCTTGTTGTTGTCTTCCCACGGTTAATAGTACCATTTTGAAAAATTCAAGTCTCGTTCAAGAAAACAAACTGGTACAAAGCCTCCTGTTTCAGTCTTAGATAAGACCTTAAAAATGTTATGCGTTTAACAGCAATATCAGAGACTTTATTCGTGAAACCGAGGAACAGCGTTCTCATGAGAACGATTGCTTTGTCATTGTCAGTGTTATGGAAATATGAATACGGACGATGAAGACAGAGCCTTCGTTCTCATGAGAACGCTGCTCCCCTGTTTCGAGAATAAAGTCCCAGGAAGTTCCATGAGCCCTCGTCTTGGGTCATCTTTTTTCCATTTGAAGCCTATTTCTTTTAAGATTCTACTCAATGGCATGCTACTGCCATCAAATAATTGTTTGTCTTTCAATTGCCCCCATATACAGGATAATGTTACATGCTGTTCTACAAGAAGAAAAAAGGCGATTCATAGATATCTATATGTACCTTTGTCTCAAACGATTTACTTTTTATACACATATCGTAAATAGTGTTATGTATAGCACTGCTATCGAGCTTTGAAACATAACAGACTCTCTTATTCGAAGTGCATCGTTTCTTAAAAGGCGATTCCAAATCTTCATTATTTTTTACTGCCTTCGAAATAGCACAGACAGTGGACATACTTAAGTTCAAAGCCTCTGCTACTCGCTAAAAATGAGAGAAAGTTCAAATTAAAAATTCGTATTTGGTCACACGACAGCAACGACTTATAAACTCACCTTCCTAACAGCATTTAAGGGACATTAAGGGCCATTATTATCGCGTTCTCGTTCGAAATATTGTAAAAAGGATGCGATTAGTTCTTTGCAACGGCTGTTAAGCTGTTTCGGCATCTTGTACACTTCGCACTACAAGCTGATTTCAAAAAACAAGGTCACAATTAACAGCACAAACCAAAAACTCGTAAACTGCCAAAATGCAATCAAAATGTCAAGAATTTAATTTGGCAACGTTACATTTTTTGACATGGTGTTACCAACTGAATGGCCAGCGGGAAATTCAAATTCCAATTAAGTCAATCCGACGCCGAATATTTTCACGGTTGGCGATATCGATTTTAAAAATGGCGTCATCGATGTCACAACAACAAGTTTATTTGGTATGAACTATAGAACATATATCAAAAAGTAGAACAGGTCTAAAGAAAACGCCTAGACAAAACAGCTGTTCAATGACATGATCGAAATGAAAAATCAAAAGAAGTAAACAACAATTTATCATAACCTCAGATTATTTATTAATTGGATTTGCAAACAGAGATGATGAAAAAATCTCTCCTTTATATAAGATTCTAATCAATAACAGCGGGCCCTCCGTACTGAATCAAACCTTCCTAGATCAATTAACCAAACTTGCAAACCTGAGCTAAAAAAACTTTCAGTAGCAGGCAGTACTCAAGGTAATAAAATCTGGGCACAGAAAAGATAGTTGTTCATTCATTTATTTCTTTATAGTTCTATATAGAATCATATCTACTAGAGCAAAACACAGTAGCATATTAAATAAGAAATTGAGAATGCTACAGCACTTCTGAGTGAAAATTGACGAATTTGAGACCATGCTGTTCTGTATCTCAAAATAAATCTGGGTCCCCTTTTCAAGGAATGTTGGTATCCTGTAAGAAGTTTATACCCAACCATTATTTGGTTGCCTCCAACCAGTTTGGTACTTATAGATCTCAAATTTGTGAAAACTTCCAAGGATTCCGTCCAGGCTTGTATAATTGTTTACCTATGGGTCTCTTAAATGTGCCATATTAATTACCGTAACTTACCTTTTCTTTATCGCCCCTATCGATTAGGTTAATTAGCTGATTAATATCTTTGTAAATCTTAATTACCGTTACTTATTGTTACCTTTTTTTCTATTGCCCCCTATCGTTTAGCTCCATTGACTGATTGATATCTTTATAAAATCAATTACCGACTCGTTTACCCTATAGTGGTGTTTGGCTGGAATAGCTGACTCCTGTTTAAATATAATTATTGATTTAATTAATTGATCATTATCATAATCAGATATTTACCTTCATTGACGTTTTCTTTATCATTATCTAGTATTCTAGTATCTAACAATTATGAGTTATTGTAATTATTACAAATTTGCTTCTTTCATATCGAGTGCCGATAGATATAATATATAGTGGATTCATTGACCTTTGGGGGTTGATTTGGCCTTCGATTTCAAGTCAATAGTGTGGTAGTTTTGCAAGGTAAACCAATATAAGATCTTTAGGTAGGTAGTTAAAGTTGAGTTTTATGTTTACATATGTTGAATTTTAATTACAGGTAAGACGGTAGAGCTCTCCCCTATATCCTTAATTTCAGGTTTTTGATATTTATAACTCCCTAGGGATTATACGAAATATATGTATATTACCTTTCTGCATTTATGAATTTTTTTTTTATTGATTTAATCGACTTTGAGTCAAAAATTAAAGGTTAATGGTATCATGACTTCAACAGTTATACTTAGGTAAATTTCATCGTAGGTATCTATTTAATTGTTTTTAAATTTCAATCTTTTTATATACCTATTTAAATTAAGTTTTGCTTTTGGAAAGCTGCTTATTTTTTTTTTAATTGGATACTGAACAATATTTTCCTTTGAACCATTAACAAGTTCGCCATTTTGTCGACAAATTTTCAATGAACAACAGTTCGACATTTGGTTAATAATTTATTGTTTTTAGAATTCCAAAACTTGTGTTTTTATTGAATGGGTTAAATGTCAGATAGCAATTGGATTTATTTTTTCCTTTTCAGATTTTGAATTTATCTTTTAAAATAGTGACTGATTATTCGAATAGTGTCTAGTTTGGCTATTCTTTTATAATCTATAAAAACTAGTGGCGCCCTCTCTTTACTGTACCAACACCAAGGACCACCTCAAGCTAAACAACCACAGAGCATAGTCGAGCACAAATTATGAGCATTCTTTTGTTATGACAAAAGAGCGTTACAAATCTGACGGATAAAAATGCAATCTGTAATTCCATTGGCTGGCCCAGTAATCCACCGACCAATAGAATTATGGAACAGTAAATTTATCTTGCAGATAGAGGACCAGGAAATTTATCTGAGAATGAATATGCTCCAACACCCGTGTGATTGGGAAAAATACATTTTATTTGCAGTTTTGAAAATTTAAATTGTTGGAAGTTCTAGAAAAATAATGTATTGCAAGACAGACGAAACGGTGAACAATAATATAGGTTGACTACAACCAAGACTACAACCCAGGAATCGCATCTTCTCCCGCTACCTATTAATCCTTGTGTTATTTTGTATCTTTTTCTAACATAAGGACCGCGATAATTTTTCAATGAAAATTAGCAACGCCGCAAAAAAATAAATTCCATCTTTTCACCAATAAATGGCTTCTGATCAATTCTCATGTCAAAATGCGACCTAACCTGAGCGTAGTTAGCGTACGCATTTTGTATCCTACTCCTGGCCACTCGGCCCATAAACATGTTGTCTACCAGAAAAAAGCTATTTTATCAATGGAATGTTCCATCTATCTGTGTTAATAGATCATTGGTTATAATAACCAAAGTATGTCGTAAGTATTAATAATTAACTCACATTATTCTTTTTCGGATTCTCCATCGCTAGCATCGTCATCGTCAGACCATTTCTTGGCAGTTGGTTTTTTACAGGTGGAAGAGCATCTCTTCTTTTTGTTGGCTACGAAATTTTCATTCTCCTCTTCATCTTCCTCTTCGACTTTATCAGTAACCTCTTCAGCATCAGCGTTCGCCTTTCTTGTCCTCCTTTTTACAGTCTCCTTCCTTTTTTCTCTTACAAAGTCCATTTTTTCGAGATTGCAATTTAGCATCTGGTTTCTCTTTCAGTTCCAGGAGCACCTTCTTTCTTGATGAATGTTGAAGCCAAGTCCACATCCTTAAAGATAGCGGGAATTACTTTTCAAAATCAAAGAACTTCTTTTTCATAATGTATCAAAAAGAGATAGTTCTACTCAAGAGTCTTTTTTTCTCTAAAGATTTAGTATTTTGTCTCCAGGAAACGATGGTATGCGACCGCTCTACTTCCTCAAAACTATAACTTACCCACTCAAACCTCAATTCCTCAATGTTTGATCTGAAAATTGAAACTCTAGTTTGATCGCTTTGTTACCGATACTTTCGATAATGAATATATTTTGGATAGACTAAATTGTTGCCAAATCTTTCGTCGATGAAGTTTCTGGTTATACAGACATGCTAAAAGTCCCATTTGGTTCTTCCAATCGTTTTACGTTTCTACATCTTTCAGGTTAATTTGATTTGATTTGATATACAACAGCAAGGCAAGGTTCATTGATTCCCTGACACTGCAGTTAGTTAGTTTGTTGTATCTCTTGCTGAGTAAGTTTCTGCTAAAACAGGTTTGACACCTTCGCCAGGTGCAATAGCCTCTTTATTGGAGTCCTCAGGGAAATATTTAACATTTAAGTTACAATTCGAGTAATATTTTAAAAGACACTTCGTAAAACTAAAATAGGATAACATATTTCCGCCGAATTGCCAATAATAAAAGAATTTACTTACATTATATTCGCCATGAGAACTTTATCGAAACGAACATTTATTGGGATACACTTTTCCGAGACTTTTCTGCCTACCGCTTGAAGGACCGAAACTTGACTGACTTGTCTTCAAAACTGTATTCGAATGTCATTGAATCAATGTTTTATCTTGTTAGTAGTCTGAAGTTTTTTGCTATAAAAAACTGAGCGACAACACCCCTCTATCTTCTATAGTTTTTTTTTTCTGCAGCGTCTTGAATAGTAGCATGTTTTTGTTCAAGGTCAGTGAATCAACGTTTCTGTTGTTTGCGCGCATTTCATGCAGCAGCGGCCGAATGCATAATCAATTTTTCGAACACCACATTATTGCTAATGAAATGCACTCTCCAATGCATTTTTGCTCGAATTTTTTGCTTGGAAATTAAGCGAGCACGGACTTGCCTAATGTGCGAGGATGTTGTAAATTGCATCGAAAACTATCCTTTTCTTGCATTCACTGCACTTTCTAAACGGGGCCAAATATTTGGTGACAGTTTTCGACAATCGGCAGCCCATTTATTTCTCTCATAATGCCTCAGCGAACTTTTTTTTTTCGTTAATTACTCAATGACCCATTGGCCTAAACACATCGCGCGGAATTTTTCAAAAAGTCAAAAAAAAAATAAAATTGTCGCACAGCGCTGAAATTTGGTACGATGGCTTTATTTATTGTTCTCATGAATATACTGCAATTCTAATTGTTGCTGGAGTCATGTGAAGCAATTAAAATTGCTGTATCTTCATAAGAACAATAAATAATGCCATCGTACCAAGTTTCAGCGCTGTGCGACAATTTAAATTTTTTTTGACTTTTTGAAAAATTCCGCGCGACGTGTTCAGGCCAATATTGGCCATCGTTTTTAATCTGACACTTTCCGTATGAAGAGCAAGGGGGTGAAACTTATGGCAAAAACAGGTGTGATGTCAGGTAACCATTGGCGTTCTAACTTGGGGAGCCACCAGCTCACATTCCTTTGGAGTATCAGATTAAAATCGATGGACTTCAAGTCATTGAGTAATTAACGAGAAAAAAATCCGCTGGGACATTATAGGAGAGGAATAACTCGGCTGCCGATTGTCGAAAACCATCACCAAATAATTGGCTCCATTTAGAAATTACAGTGAATGCAAGAAAGGGGTAGTTTTCGATGCAATTTACAACTTCCTCGCACATTAGGCAAGTCCGTGCTCGCTTAATTTCTAAAAAAAAAATTCGAATGGAAAAGCATTGGAGATTGCATTTCATTAGCAATAATGTGGTGTTCGAAAAATTGAAATGGAATTATGCATTCGTCCGCTGCTGCATCAAATGCGCGCAAACAGGCGAAACGTTGATTCAGCGACCTTGAACAAAAACATGCTACGCTCCAGAAAAAAAAACTATAGAAGATAAAGGGGTGATGTCGCGGAGTTTTATATAGTAAAAACCTTCAGCTACAACAATCATTTGAAGCTTTTTGTTTTTGGACCATCCCTTTGAGCAGCGTTCTCCATAAACCGCAAATTATCCCTAAAAACTCCATGGAAGTGTAAGGTCGCAAATTTAATATGTTATTCAGCATATTAAAATGGACCGATCCCCCAAAAAAAAAATGTCAAGTTCTAATTATGTTGAGGTAAACCCGAGGATAAACCCTCTTTTCAGATGCCCGTTACTTGGACTATAGTGAGTTTTCTGTTTTGTTTTCCCAGTTACCTAATCTGGGTTTGAAACGGTTTGTGAGTGTTTATTCTCGAGGTCATGCTGTCACTACTCATCTCAAACAGTGAGTTTGTAACAATGTTTGTTATCCTGGTATGTCCGGATGTTCTTCTCGGATTCCAATTCTGGCCACAATTGAGTCTGTGTAGGCCTCCATTCTTCCCTCAGTTTTCAGAATGATATCAAGTGGCGCGAGGTTTAGTATGGTTTCTATAGCAGTGGTTGGAGTGCTTCTCATTATACTGAGACAAGCCAATATTTGAAGTTTGGATAGCTCTATTGTTGCATTGCTGTGTTCGAACTTTTGGCCACCAACCTGTTGATCCGTATGTTATTCTGGGTCTTACCACTACTCGTATAGATCCAATATACTATGTGGGTTCCCCATGTTTTTCCCACTGGTGGCCATAAGTGTCATTTTACCTTTGTCGGTGGCGTATTCAATATACGCGTTCCAGGCTAGTTTTGCATCTAGGATAATCCCTAGGTATTTGATTTTCCAGAAGAATTGTATTTGCTTTCCGAAGAAAGTGGGAGGGGCGTCTAGTTTTCTTCTTTTCAAGGTTGACTCTCAAGTTTGCCCTTTCGACGCAGTCCTCCACGATTTTAAGTGCTCTTTGCATTTGCGCAGTTTGTAATTTTTTTCCCATGACAGACGACCAGGTCCCACAGTTAAGGTATAACGTACTTTTTTGTCAATTGCCTAATTATACTGCGTACGGCTAGTCAGCATCAATTCGGAAGCCATGGGTTTATGGGTTCCTTGTATACATCTTACCTTCGGGCGCCACCAAGTTAATTGTGACTTTACTAGGAAGATTACTTAATGATGTCATAAACAAAACCTGTGCAATTGGAGAGCTTAGTAATAAAACACAACTAATTAGGTACAATAATGTATCTGGCTTTCTTTATTAAAAATAATTACAATGTTAAATAGGGATAGCCAGGACGTTATTAGATAAGTGTATAGATTTAGGCTTGTACCCAATTTTAAATATTTAAATTTAAAAAAAAAAAATGAATGTAAATACTACACATAAAAATATGAATTTTTAAATAAACAACACAAAAAACTGTTTGATATTTACACTTGTGAAAGATGAAAGAATACAGTTCCAGCTACATTCTACCAGCAGGCAAATTTAACACCAGAAAGGTGAAAGTTATTGTTTGGGCAACCTCAGGGTAAAATTCTAGAATTTTATTTAAGGGAGCATGTACTGAACATAATTCAGTGTCTAGTGATTTATGTAAGATTTGCCTAAATAGTAAGAAGTGCAACTTATGTGTATACAAGTGTTATTTTGAACTGTATGTGAAAACTCAGAAGTTCCAAAAGTGGGGTTATCTACATGTTTGGTCTCATTGTAGATCCAGACAGAAGCAGTTAGCAGTTTTAAGTTTGTTCCACGCTATGGTGTGGTGAGTGAGTCCTTTGGAAGTCCTATCCACGTTTTATCTGTTTAACGTAGAACTCAACGTGGTTCTATCAGAGTGGTACCAAAAGGGTTGCTGAAGGGAAGCTACCAAAGCCCCAACTAAGAGCAAAACTGAGGGATGCTCTACTCTAGGCCAAAAGTGTAGTCTTAAACTTCCAAAAGCTGCTCGGAACGATCCTATTAAAGAAATGAAACACGTGTTGTAGGTTGATAATCCTGAAGAAAATCTCAAAACTTACCGAAACAAAATCCAAAATGACCAAGGGACAACTCTAGACAATGATCAACAAGAAATTAGTCTATCTTGAGTTTCCCTGGCACAAAATTCCAAAAATTCTTGCCCAAAAATAATTAGAACCAAGACCGGACCTCACAGCATGAGGTCTCAAATCAAAAGGGCAGATTCTTGCTTTTAAATTTGAAAGAGGGATTCCATTTGTCAAACTTCTAATTTTGCCATTGATGAAAATTATAGAAAAGAGCGTGTTAAGTTTCACCCCAAAAATACAAACTGTAAAGTGGGTTGTGTATAAATGACTCCAGATAACCGGTGAATGTTGAAAATTGCATATAGAACCTATATCAAAAGGTAGAACAGGTCTTAAAGAAAACGCAAAAAACTTTTAGTAGAAGGCTGTACTCAAGGTAATAAAATCTGGGCATAGAAAAGATATAAACTTCATTCATTTATTCATAGTTCTATATGGAATCATATCCACTAGAGCAAAACAAAGTAGCATATTAGCCAAGAAATTGAAAATTTTACAAAGGGACATAGGACCCCACACGGGGAGCATCCTTTTGATAATGACCCATTGTATTATTATTAAGCGTGGCCTGAACTTGTCTATCACGAAGCATGTTACTTATCAATACATCTGCTAATGGTATGTGTGACTCCATGTCTGGACAAAGCAGTGTTCATAGATTCAAATGAGATTCAGTCAGAGGCCCTTTCTGTGTCGAGGAATGCTGCAAGGGCTACGTCCTTTTTAAAATTTGCGCGCTCTATTCTTGCCACCAGTTGGTGTAGGGCCGTTTCGCAAAATTTACCCAGTTAATAGGCATGTTGGCCTGTATTCATAATAAAGGATGTATTCATAATAAAGGATGATAGTGTAATTGGTCTTAAGTTTAAAGGCTTTTGCCTGCGAGCAGTCTTTCCTAGGTTTTGGTATAAAGACCATTCTGGCCTTTCTCCATTATGGGGTAATTATCCTGTGGCTAGGCTAGCTCTTAGTAGTCTTCAGAGTGACAGTAATATGATAAATTTGCCTTGCTGGAGTAGAGCAGGTATAATTCCATCGGGCCCTGGCGATTTAAATGGTTCAAAAGAGATTATTCCCCAAATGCCCATTCTATTTTTTTATAGGTTATGATCTCCTTTGCTGTGGCCCAGTTGTCTTTAGTAGTCTTGATTTTTTGATTAATATGAATGTTTCTTTCCGTTCGGATTTCGAATGATTCTGGGAGATGAGTGTGAATCTGTGTAGGTGCCATTTGGTTTAATGAGGATGCCCACTAAATTAATAGGATCCTTAGACAGAGTTTTCTGATGTCTCGCTGCTCCATTGGTGTTTTAAGCCTCTTGTCAGTGGCGTTTTTGATATCGGTTTTGACCTGGTTGCAGTTAATAACCCTTCTTACGCTTCTCAGAGAGGTATGATTTCTTAATGAATATTACCATAAAAAGTGGAAGAAAAATATTCCTGGTACTAAGGGTTTTTCCGAGACTAGGAAGGTATAAGGCTAAATTACCGATGAGATAATGTGATGAGAAGGCGGATGCATATGAAGAGCAACTGCGCGTGTTTTCTTCTGAAGCTGACGAAATAAGTTAATTGGCAGGTTAAAAAGAAACTCCTATGTTTTCGCGAATATGCGTTCCAATGACGAACAGATATCAGTGGCGTAACTTCAAATCCGGGGCCCCCCCGCAAGGATTTTCCCGGGGCCCATCTTTTATGTATTTTTTGTATCTTTCTAATTTTGCTTTATACAGGGTGTCCGTTTTAAGTGATACCACTATTGCTATCTCCGAACCGGTAAGAGGGACGAAGTAGGTTAAATTAGATAAAAGTGGCAGATTTTAGTATCCATTGAAGGTAAGTACACAGGGTTGCCAAGTTTTTATTCGTTTCCGAGATATAAGGGAAAATATAAAAAAAAAAAAAAATTATTTAATGAATATTTCAAAATCTATTAACTTTAAAAAAAAGTTTTCATACAAAAGATTCAAGATTCTTTTTTCTCTACAAAATGATGTCATGTTATGTTATCTTCACATGGCTCGAAACAAACTTATAAATAAGCTAATGGCATGGCCAAAAAATGAACTACCTATAATAATATACAGGTTTGACCAGGTCAACAACAGGCCAATTTTAATGCAATAATAGAATGAAATGTCTAGAAAAACTCTAAGGTTGAATAGAGAACGAAAGATAACGATTTCCCCTGTTCCACCTCCAGCATTCCCAGTGCTTTTTAGCCACCTTGTTGTTGTCTCCCTCCGCTTCGCGACGAGAGGCAGACCACATCTCGCTCTAAAATCTAATACTATTTTCCCTTGTATAATGAATAACTATTATTGATGGGATGTTCCATCTTTTGGTGTTAAAGTTGCTCAATATATTGGAATATGAAATATCATCCATAACTCTTTGGAATGTAGCCGGCGCGTTCTTCAAACCAAAGGGCATGCGCAAAAACTTATAATGCCCGTTTTCTGTGCTGAATGCGGTTTTTTCGATGTCGTTCTCTAGATCTGGTGGAAGCCGCTAGCTAAATCTGAGGCAGTGAAATACTGCCAGCCTCCCAGCTTCTTCAAGAGATCCGTTATGTTGGGTAATGGGTATCTGTCAAACTGTTTGTCAAAGTGGTTATAGCAAAAACAACAAAAACATAAAACACACAGGTTTGATATAAAAATAAATAGTTAGGAATGTTAGGATCAGGAACTCAATATTTTTGTACCTACTCACTACACCCACTACATACAATGCCAAAATCACTATGCATAGCAAATTCACAACGGGGGCTCAAGCCCCATTTCCCCCATGGTTCCGGCGCCTATGTGTCTAAACATTTTTCTCTAAGATCTCTTACATTGATTAGACATACTTTTTCAATGGTTTTCATGTATTATGAGGTTCAAAGGTTAGGTTTAAGTATTTTCTTTTAGTTTAGTAATATTCTTGTCGCCTGGTCTGGGGCCCTGTGGGGCCCCACCGCAACTGCGGGCCCTGCGGGCCCTTAGTTACGCCACTGACAGATATACGTCCATCGAATCAACTAAAACAAGGATAAAATATAAAATACCACTTCTACAATGTATCATCAAAGTTTTCTGAAATGTCCGAAATTAAGCACAAAAGTGCCCCAGAGATGACGGAATTTTAACCTCGAACTTTCGTTGCAAATGAAAAATTCGCATGAAATGTGGTCGTTAGTAGGTAGGAAATTATCTCGTGTACTAGAGCAATTACGCACTCCTAGATTTTCCATTTGTATGCAACGAATGTGACCCAGTTAATTTAAATAATCTTTAATAATCACTGTTTATATACGCAGCGAAATGCGATCCGAACACAAACCAAGACTCTTTTGTTTCCTGAAAAATGCACACAAAAGTATTCGAAAAGAATCCCAGAATGGCCATAATTCAGTCCAGATAAACGCAGATTCGGTGGTTAATTTATAGCGGTGCCCCTGTGGACGCTTAGATAAACTCTCCTTTTGTTGAAACCTGCAAAAGGTGTTTTTAAATTGGTCGTTTATTTTGTTTCGAATCGTTACTTTACAATAGAATATTTTTCTATTAGGTACATTTCAGTGACTTCTTATTTAATTCACAGTGAGGTTATTAACTCATCACATATTTTGGCTAATTCCAAGTTATTGTATTTCCTCTCCTAGCCAAGAGGATTACCACGCAGAGTAATTTTCCAATGTACTTGATCTAGTATAAGCCAACGGAAGCCGCAAATTGACCATCGGCTAGAGGCTGATTTAGCCAAAGACGGCTTTTAGCTATCTTGCCTTGCTTGGCTATAGCTGAATTGCTACGGCTTTGTTTTCGTAACGAGTTCCATTGTGTGCTAGAGTTCTCTAGCGGCTTGATTACCTGTAAAATTCAAGGTGTTTGCTTCAAATATAAATACTTATACAATTTGTCCTCAAAGATATATTTGTCTAGCATATCACGTTTACCTACAAGAGAAGAAAAATATTATTTCAATTTAGTAGCCTTTCATATTATTTTTTTAAAGGCTAGGTACTAGGTCCTTTTCACTTTTGTCAACGGTTCATGTCCGAAAGTATATTTATCCTGGTTACATATTTTTAACTGAAACAATTATTGATGGAATTCTCATCGGTTGATGATTTTTATTTCATTTCGATTATAGAAAAGAAAGAAAGAGAAGATATATTTAAATATATTTTCATTTACAAACTCAGCTTTCTTAAATTTCACTTCCACACATCTGTTCCACTAGTCATCGGTATTGGGGATTATGGGATTCAGCTTACTTCAGTTTGGAACAAATAGGAAATATTAATTATTTTAACACTGATTGATATAGCATGGTAACATAAATAACGAACACATAATAAAAATATTGATGCAATACTTACCAGGTACGTTAGCCTAGATCAAAAAGGGATCAATGTTACATTACAATCAGTGATTGGTTCGCAGAGGTTATAAAGCCTTGGTTTGGAGATCATTTTGTATTAATGGATCAACTGGCCATCGAATACTAGAGCCAAAGTAAGAAGGTTTTTCTGTTCAACTTCCTGGATTTTCAATCCAGAATCTTTGGCGCTTTTGTGTTTTGTGGAAGCCAATTTAGCAGCAGCTCAAGCAGTAATTTCTTTACGTGAAATATACTTGCATACATTCTTCTAATCCAATTTTCGGCCCTCTTGGTCACAAGTGTGACTTTTCACCCTACGTGGGAGACGACTCCAAGTTCCAAGGATTGGACCATCAGTTATTGTATAAAGTCTGTTTTTTTTTCAAAGATAAAAGTCAAAATGACATTATGTTGGCAATACAATGTAAAATTGTCAATGCTTTCACATTTTTTATGTAGAAAAGGCTTGTGTTGCCAACATAGTTACAAAATTTTTGACTCGGGGAATTATCTTTAAACAAAAAAAAAACAGACTTTATATAGTTATTTTTGTTTTTTTGGTTATTTGCACCTCACCTGCCCTGCGAAATTCATTACCCCAGTGCCCGTGGTATTGCCTGCCTTATTACTATATTTGTGACAGTTTCGAGGATAAACAGGCCAGATAATTGACTGTTGTTAAAATTGTTATTGTTTCACTCTCAAAAAAATGTCAAAGATGTTTTCTTCTCTCTGCTTGGCGATTTTCCAGTAATATTGCCTTTTCTAATATATTTTCGATCTCTATGATTTTTTTTTTTAAAACTTTAAAATTGAAGCTTTAGTGTTATAATCTGGACCCATAGCCTCTCTAGATATTGAGAAAAATTTCAAAAAAAAAAATTTCCATCCGCCCCGACCTTAATATTTTATTGATCCTGAGATGGCATTCTCCCCTCAGTGTGTTTTATACTTTCATCTATTTAAAATAAAGTGAACGCGCCTTAAAAAATTGCGAGAAATGTTTTCCTGTTTTTCCTAAAAAAAAAAAATATTAACAGAAATGGCAACGTAATCACCCACAGACTTTAAAAGAAGCTATGGTCAAAATAACATTCGAGCCACGGAAATATACAGGGTGTCATATTGAAAACTTCCCACTATTATTATCTGAGAAACGGTAAATTTTAGAAAAAATCCACGAAACACGTGAACTATAATTTGGGTGGAAATGAGATTTTATGTACCTATTTAGTTCCTCCTTTCACCTAGAGCACATTTTCTGGAAAAAAAATAAGAAAATTAGGAACATATCATAGTAAAGTTTCAAATTTTTTCACTGGAAAATAACCCCATTGGAAATTAATGAATATCAACTAAATTATGCATAAATGCACCATCTAACATTTAATTTTTTTTATGGAAAACTATTCAGGGGAAAATTATGAAATTTTCTGGGAAAAAAGAAGAAAATCAGGGGCGTATCATAGTAAAGTTTCAAATTTTTTTAGTGGAAACTAACCCCATTGGAAATTAATGAAAATCAACTAAATTAGGCATAAAGGCACCATCCAACATTTAATTTTTCTTCTTGAAAACTATTCAGGGGAAAATTATGACATTTTCTGGAGAAAAAGAGAAAAGTCAGGGGCGCATCACACTAAAATTTCAAACTTTTCCCGTGAAGAACAACAAAATTAAAAATAATTTTAAAAATTAAATAGGGGTGCGTTCGATAACATCTTTTTTGGTATAAAAAAAGGATTCGCTTAGGAAAATTAATAAAATTGACAATTGACAGTGTAAACCCAGTCACCTAAAAAATACTAAACTAAAATTTTTGACAGTTGACATTTAAAATGTCAACTGTCAAAAAATGCATTCTCCATCAATACTAAAACGACAGAGCCTCTTTAGCTAAAAAAAAAAAAAAAAAGTGACTAGACATGAGGGCTTGCACGCCAATAAAATAGGCTTAGGAAGATAGAGATTATTTTCCAGTAAAAAACTAAATAATTTGATAATGCATAATTATAGTATTTTAGGCGTACTATAATGACCTTTGATAGTACATAGTACATAACCATTCAATTATAGAACAAATACTATAATTATAGTACGGTTGGCAACACTGAACCCTCCGGGCAGGGCATTTGTAAGTCCTACTTCAATAATTTAAATTCTGAACTCTGATATGCTAATACCATAAAATTTTTATTTTACGAGTCTTCTGTGTTTCATGTGTTTAACTTATATTAGATCAATTTGAAGTCACGTGTGAAAAAATTTGTCGCATTTGCGATGTTATTTTTGAACTCCCCTATTTTGTTTAGAGGGTAGATATCTATCTCTGGGTGGTAGGGCTGAAAGGACGGAGTTGAATTTTACATATAAACTCATCCCTTCCAAATTATGCTGACGTACGAGGAGTTTTTCTGAACTTTCCCGTTTCTGAGAGCCTTGTTGCAAATCTTCCAACTGCCTTCTTATAAGCTTATCTTGTAATTGTTATTTCGGGCCTGCTCTGCCTGCGCTGTGGCCGATACAACAAGATGGCGTAGCCTTTATTAAAGGTGGCCAATGGCTGCTATTTTTTTTTTTTTTTTTTGTATGGTTATTGGCTTCTGCTCCTTTCAAGGGCAATTTGCCAGCTCATTTGTTCTTGTGCAGCAACCTTATCTGGCTCTTGACCATCGTCGTTGCACTTTCATCTTCTTCACTATCTGTGTGTATTTCTTGTCTTCTCTCTTCTGTTCTTTTCTTTTTTCGTTGATTTTCAATAATTATCTTCAGGTGATGGACTGTTAGTTTGGGACATACACAACAGAGGATTGTTTATGCTTTGGAATCACTGAAGGATAATTTTTTTTTTTTTTTTTTTTGTGTTATGGATTCTGATAGTTTGATAGTTTGGGGATGTAAGGCTAAAGCTGTATCTTATTGTGTTTCATAAAATTATTCAATATATTAATTGTATTGTTATTCAGTTTTCCTAGTACAGTGGTCATTGATAGAGGTGTTGCATGATCCTCTTCCCTACTTAAGATGCCGTAGAGGTCGTTATTTGCTATAGCATTTATTGGGCATTCCAGGAATATGTGGTTTAGGTCCTCAACCTGGCCGCACTCACAGTTTGGTGATTCTTTGATGCCTATTTTGTGGAGGTATTCTTTGGTTAGGCAGTGTCCAGTTCTCATTCTTGTTATTGTTGTTGTGTGATTTCTGTGCACGTATGGGAATTTTTTGTACCATGGCATTGTAGGAAACTTTTCTTGTATTTGGGCATACCATCTGCCTTTTTGTTTGAGGGATGCTTTCCAGGCTTCCTTGTGTTCTATCCATATTTTTTCTTTTATTATATTGTATATTTGTCCATTGTTTAGGGGTATTCTTTTTGGGACGTATAGTCCTCTTCCTATGTTGGCAAGTTTGTCTGCTGTTTCATTCCCAGGTATATTTGCGTGTCCAGGAATCCATGCAATTCTGATGTCCTTTTCGTTTTCGTTTGCTGCTTTTATTAATGCTTTGGTTCTTAGGGTGAAGTAGTCGATTTCCGGGTTGATGTATGTTTGGTTGAGTCTGTCTATTGCACTCTTTGAGTCTGAGAGGATTATTGCATTTTTTATATTTTTTCTGATTATGTATAATGCTGCTTCTTTAATTGCCATTATCTCTGCTGTGCATATGTCAATTTCATTCGGGAGTCTGCAGCTGAAGTTGTGGTTTTGACTGGGACAGTGTATTCCAGATCCTGTTTTTTTGTTTTGTCTTGATCCATCCGTTTAAATAAAAGTGTAATCCTTTTCGTATTTTTCTGTGTTTGCGATGAATGAGATTCTTGCATATGGATCATTTTTCCTTAGCCCTAAATCTATTGTGGGTAGTTCACTAATTTGTGTTTCGAATTTAATTATATAGCATGGTAATCTATCTAGTGTGTCTGTTTTGTCTTTGTATTGATATAGATAGTCTAAGGACTGTACAAGGAATGGGATGTCTTTTCTCCTCCAATAATTGGCATGATGCATGTATTGTAACTTTATTGCTTTAATGATTGCTACAATGAGGTGGTTATTGATATTGATGATCTTGGATAGGAATTTGATTCCCAATAATTTTTGTCTATGTTCCAGTTGCATTTGTTTGGCCTCTGCCAATAATACGTTGGTTGGAGTTGTTTTTGTGCATCCTAGGACTATTCTGAGAGATTGGTATTGTATACTTTGTAGTTTTTTTTTATTTTTTTCTGTCAGGTTCAGTAGGAATGCTCCGTATTCAAGATGTGACATAATTAGAGCGGAGTGTATCTTTATTAGGGCCATTGGGTCGGCACCCCATCTAACCCTTCCAAATATTTTGATTAGGTTTAGTCCATTTTTGGCTTTTATGGTTATGTGTTCTATGTGTTTATTAAAGTTGAGGTTGCTATCCAATATGAATCCAAGATATCTGACTGTTTCTGTTAGTGGTATATTTTCATTCTGTATTTTTATGGGAGGGTATACTGTTTTCCTTTTTCCCTTTGTGAAGATCATGGCTTGGCATTTATTGGTAGCTAGGGTTAGTTTGTTTGTGCTCAACCAGCTTGCTGTTGTGTTCAGTGATGTATTTATTTTGCCTATTATCTGCGGTATGTGTTTTCCCTTGGTGAAGATTACTATATCATCTGCATATGCGCTCATGATTATGTCTTTTTCTATGTTTTTGAATATGTCTCTGATATAAATGTTAAATAGTATTGTGCTCAATGGGGATCCTTGTGGAAGTCCTCTGGTTGCTATTGATGGTCCTATTAGTTTGCCTTGTGTGTTTCTGGTGAATAGTTTTCTATTTTTTAATATTTTGTATATAATATTGCATAGTTCTGTGGGAATTTCTATGTCTATTAGTTTTTGGTAGAGTATATGTATGTCTACAGCATCAAAAGCAGATTTCAGATCCAGGAAAACGGCTACCACTGCCTCGTTTCTGGTGAATGCCAAGTTAATGTAAGTAACTAGATGGCTTAGATTGTTGTGTACACTATTTTTTTTCCTGAAGCCTGTTTGTGAGTGCGTTAGCAGTTTTTTATTTTCTATATGCCAGTCCATTCTGTTCTTTATCATTGTTTTTAGAGTCTTAAGATAGCATGATGCTAGAGCTATTGGTCTATAGCTCTCGCTTGTTTCTGGGTCCTTGTTTGGTTTGTTTATGGCTATAATCAAATACTGGTTCCATGTTGTTGGGAGATTCTCGCCTTCCATGATCCGGTTGTATTTATTTAGTAGTATCTGCTTTGCGTTGAATGGAAGGTTGCTGATCATTGAATATGAGACTTCATCTATTCCCGTGGCTGTATCTCTTTTCCCTTTTATGGCTAGGTTTAGTTCGTTAGATTTGAATTTTTGTATATTTCCCATATTTTCATTTGACATCCTGAATTCAGGGTTTATATCTATTATTGACATTCTGTCTAGTATTTGCTGTCTTATGTGGTCAGGTGTTATCTTGAATTCTTTCCTGGTGTAATTTCCTGAGAATTTTTTTAGTTTTTCCCAGATTTTTCTGCTGTCTGTTGTTCTGTCGATTTTTGCCGTATATGCTATAAATTTTTCTCTCTTTTTCTTTTTGAAGTATCTTCTTGTTTTTGCTATGGTGTGTTTCAAATTTAGGTAGTTTTCAAGTGTGGGGTCGTATGTATATTTGTTTAGTGCATCTTTTCTTTCTGTTATTTTCTTGGTACAGTCCATGTCCCACCACGGGTTTCCGGTTTTATTTTTTTGTGTTTCTTTTGTTTTTGGGATGTTGTTATTTGCAGATTCCTGGATAAATTCTTCAAGAGTTCCAAAGTTTAGGATCTTTTGTTGTACTTCTTCTCTTCTTATTGCTGTGTATATGTCTTGGTGGTAATTGGGCCAGTTGGCACCTGCAAAAGACCTTTTTGAGTGATATTTTGCTATGTATTCGTTATTGTTTATTTGTGTTATTTGTTTTATTTTGACGATAGTTGGTAAGTGATCGCTGTATCCTGGATCCTGTGTAACTTGCCAGTTGCATTTTGTTGCTATCTGTGCAGTGGTGAGGGTTATGTCGATTGGACTTTTATTATCTCGGGGTGTATTTATTCTGGTGGATGAACCATCGTTCAGTATCACCATGTCGTTATTGTCCATTATTTCTGCAATTTGTCTTCCATTTGGATTTATGTGATTGCTGCCCCAGTCTGTATGATGACCGTTGAGGTCCCCCATAAGTATTATTTCGTCTGTCAAGCTATCTATAATATCTTGTAGTTGCTTATTTAGATTTGGAATCTGGGATGGTGCATAACTTGTTATAATGTTTATATTCTTTATTTTAATTATTAAGTATTCCAGGGCGTTGTTCTGTGTTGTGTTGGGTGTCTTAACTTCGGTGTATATGAGGTTCTTCTTTATGCATATTGCGACGCCTCCGTATCCGTCATCTCGATCCTTTCTCAGTACATTATAATTTTTAATGTAGAATTTTTTTTCTTTACTTAACCATGTTTCATTTATTAAGATGATGTCGGGATTGTGTTCTTGTATATAGTTGATTAGGTTGTCTCGATTGGGTATAATGCTTCTAGCATTCCACTGCAGTATGGTTATTTTTAGTTTGTTGTCCATTTTTTTTTTTTTTAACTAGAAATTTGAATCCTGATCTGTGGTACTCATGTTATCTCCTTGATCAGATATTAATCGGGTTAGTGTATAGTATATTTCTTGTTGTGTACTTGTATTTAATTTACAAATGAATTCTTGTATTTCTCTTGGCGTGAAGCTGTCTATCGTCTGTATTGCACTTTCAGGCTTGTGGGGATGATTTTCTTCTACTGGGTGGGTTTGGGAGGTGGTTGGTTGATTATTAATGTATTCATTTGATTTTTGGTATTTTGCTGGTCTTGAATTTGGTTGTATTAGTTGGGCATTGTGTTTTTCTCGATCGTATCCGTAATTTTTTTCTGTTATTCTTTTTTTTGAGGGGTTGGTGATTACGGGTTGATATGTTCTTTTGTTTTTGTTACTATCTCTTTGCACCTCGATTCTTCTTTGATTTATTGCTATTATGTTGGATTCTTTGTTTTCTTTTATTTTGATATGTGGGAAGTCCCTATGGTCTAAGGTAAAAGTGTTTGGGTTTTCATTTTTGCCAATATTGTTTGTTTTTGGGCACATTAGTGATGCCTCGTAGTACGATATATTTTCATATATCATATTCTGTTTAATTGTCTCTTGTCTTATATATTCTGGGCATTTTCTTGAGTTAGAGTTGTGTTCGTTCGATTTACAGTGATAGCATGTGTCTTCACATGTGTTATGTTTTGGATTTTCTGGGGTTAAAGTTTCTGAGCATTTGAAGCACTTTTGTTTTCCTTTGCATTGAACTTTAGTATGTCCATATAGAAAGCAATTGTAACATTGCGTCACCCGTGGTATGTAGGGGATAACACGAAGTCCTAATCCATACATACATACACATCTTGGTAGTTGTGTTCCATCGAAGGTGATTAGTAATGATTTTGTCGGTATGTATTCAAATTCTTTTTGGGTGTTTGTTTTTAGTTGTGAGTTTGCGGCAGCTCTTCTGTTGAGTCTTACAGCACTTATGATGTTGTTGTAATTTTCTTCTCCAGGAACATGTAGGTCATTCTTTATGGTTTCTGTAGTGAATTCAGTGTCTATGCCTCTAACTATTCCTTTGCATGAGGTATAGTTATAGGGAATGTAGGTTTTTAGGCCCTTGCTTGCTATGGATTCGTTTTCCAGTAGTTCGTTGGCTGCTTTGTGCGTGTGGAATTCCACGCCTATTTTGCTTTTTCCTAATATTTTGGTTCTTTTTATTTCATTCAATTTTAAGTCGAATATTATTTTTGCTATTTTTAATGGGGAGTATTTTCCAATATTTTCTCTATCTGATTCCACTGTGACTAGGAATATTGTGTCTTTGTTGTTATATAATCTTTGGAATCTGGGTCTAGGAGTGTTTTGCTCCATTTTATTGTTGATTTCTTCATTTTTATTAATCAGTGTTACTGTATTATTTATCTGACTTTGCAGGTTATTTTCAGAGATTTTTTCGATTGTTTCGCCTATTGGGGTTTGATTTGATGGAGGGGGCTTCGCCCCCCCCTTCGGGGTGGGCATTTTTTAAGGATTAGTTTGGATGGTGTGTTTTTGTGTAATAATAATAATTAAAAAGATTTATTTTGCATATGGTTTAGGATGTGTGTTAATAGAATCACCACTTACTCGTCTGTACTATCTTCGATTTTCACTTTTCACCTTTGGGCACGTTTTTGCAATTTGGGTAAAAAAAAACACGGCTGCTTCCACCTGAGTTTTCACAGCGAATACCCAATGGCTGCTATGTGTCGAGTCTCATTTTCATTCTGTCGCTGCTCAGGCGTGAAATGATGAACTACTCTTAGCCTGCTCTAGACATCAGCTACATGATATGCAAGTAGGCTTCATCTCTATCGCCTAATATGCAAGACTTTCCCCATCCGGGTTCTCCCATTTACGAGTGATTTAGTCATTTCGAATGCATAACGAATCTCATTGGATTTGGTATTTTTGTACCGAAACTAGAAATTTTTTGCCAAGCAGGTCCTCATCCGTTTACTGGCCAGTATCGAAAAAAATTCCAATTCGTTTTCATCATTTCGTTCTTTCTCGAAGTCCTCTTTGGCAAGGTTGTCGTCAGTATTATTATGAGTTTCGGTATTTTTGTTTTTTTATTTGATTTGAAAGTCGTAACTTTGTAATATATATCTTCCGGACTTTTAAAATTTAACATTCAATGCATGGGAGAATAATCGGTTCTAACTAGGAACTTCTCTCCAAAGGGAAAACTGTGGAACAATAACTTTTCTGCGCCTTTGCCAGAGATTCACTAAAATATCCGTTGACTACTTGTACACTTGGCACTAGGTCGCTATATTTGTTGCCCATATTCCACAAGATATTCACTAAGTTATCTTGAGCCCCCCTCCAACTTTTATTTTTCAGGTTTACAAAAATAAACTTCAATACAAAAGTTGTTTGGTCTAAGCAAAATTTTCCTAATTTGTGATTATTATTTATACCTACAGGATTTTCCAGAAGCGAGCCAAGGCTCCCAACTTTAAATATCTTACCCTGTATTTTATCTTATTTTTACAATATTCCTCAAAATCTAAGACATGTACCTAATATGTCGGTATACATTTTTTTACTTAAACTATTTTTACATTTGAAAAGTTCTATTGACCTACTGTAGACGTGATGAAAGTATAAGTGATAAGTTTTTTTAGAATCCCATTTTATTCCTAAGTCACATTCTAATATCCTTCATAAACGAATCCAATCTACCTTTAGCAAAACTGGAACTATGCCGTGATGACGGCAATATTCAAAAACCTTTTTCATAGATTGACTCGATTGTGGTTATTGGAACAAAACGGGGACATGATAATGGGTTTCGTCTGCCCCCGATATTCCTTTGATGTGTAAAAGATCCATTTTGCGTCCGTCGATATTTGTTGTTTACTGAAGGGATGACAATTTGCAGTGATTCAGCAAAAAAAAAATTAGAATAACATCTGAATGGCCAATAAATGGATTCCCAGTTAAATTTTTGTAATCATGCTGGTTTTGTGTATAGGCAGACTCTTCCCGACAGAAAGAGAATGATGGGTATTTCAATTATTGACTGAGTTTTTCAAATCTTCCACAGCGGGTGGTGCATTGTAAGTGATCCAATAATTTTTTTTTAATTTTACACAATATTGTGTTTTTCACCTAACTCTTGTGCTTCAAATAATATTATTATGCGGGTGATACTACTCTTTCGAACTTGATTAAACCTTAATTTAAACAATAACACAAAAACTCTGACAAAGCTAACACTATTACACCACGTATGACTCAAATTGAGCTCAGGTAATCACAAGAATATACGACTCTAACTGATCACTGATCTGATAATTTAATTTTTGTTCTGCATTACTATTGATAAGCCTGACATTGTGAGGCACTCAGAGTTATTAAAAACCCAACCACCCTCAAGTATATATGTTACTCAATTACACTAAAAGTATAATAAAAACCAAACCATGCACGCATTCAACAACAACATAAGAGCGGGAACGTTTCGTGCACTAATGCCGCTTACTTTTTGCATTCTATAAATTCACATATCCAAATAAAGTAGGTGGTTGTCTGGTGAAGGCTAGACTGCATAATATGGCCGCAAAATGTGCTATTCTTGGAGTTCATAATATTCATGTCAAGCGGACCGGGAATATCTAGGATAAATGAAATTCCGCTATGCTAGACTGCGAGAAATGAGCTTTTTACGTTTATGGTTTAATTCACTTTGAAATAATCTTATGCTCACAATGTTTTAGTTTTAATTTGAAGATAATAAAATTGAAATTGTTATTATTCGTTTAAATATCAGTCTATAACAATCGAAATTATATCAGATTTTTCAATAATTAGGCTACATAGGATCAATGACGAAGACGTCTTTCTAGGATTTCCAACTGCAAATATCTAAACATAAAACAATGAAGCAATTTCTATTGAAATTGAACTGGACAAATGGAAAAAAACTAGCTTTGAATGAACAAATAGCATACCACGGAAGGAAAATAGTGCTTTTCCCGCCGCGCGGATAGTTTGATGCACGACGCGAAGCAGAGGACATTAATATCCAAGATATCCTTCAGAGCGTTCACTTTCATAACTGGAACGTACACTTCCACGAAAATTGAGATTCTTCCAAGTTTTCACTTGAGTGGAGGTGGTGCTTTAACTAGAAACTAGAATAAGGAATCAACCTTCAATAACTGCTGAGAATTTTCCTTCCGTTTAACTAGTTCTTATAGAGTACCTACCTATATAATTAAGTTGACCATGCATCTGGTTGTAGTGATATATTTTAAACCAAATATGAACAAACAAAAATAGCCTTCGGATGTCAATATCTAGACGTATATTGTCACAACTGCTGTAACGTCGTTACTAGAGTTTTTCCGTATTTCCGTATTAGACTGACTATAATCTCCGTTCTTTCTTTAAAACTTCTTAATAAAATAACGCGATTTCATTAAACCTATTTTCCTAATAAATGGTCCATGGAAAATAGGCTTTTCCGAGAGTTCTTACTTTTCGCGATCAGCTGATGCCGTTTCAGTCACGGGCTTCGGTACAATTTCACGCGACGTGCATCGAGCCTTTGCTTCTCCCACTAGCAATTCCTACTACCGACGCGTTTCCCCCGCCGGGATTTTTCTATAAAACTAGCGAACACGGCCAAGAACAGTTAATTCCGTCCGCCGTACCGACCAGACCAGCTACCTACCCATACCGAGGTAAGCTGCTAATACCGTTTCCGAACCGTCAGCGCCGACCCGACCATTGCCGACCGACCGTTGCCAAGTCCTATCCAGGTGAGTGAGGTGCTTATATGCTGCGACGTACCTGGATTGAATGGGGCTATGTGATTGGAATACGTACACGGTGGCCCTATTCTTTCCATGATGGACACGAGGGGGCCATGTGATTGGAACACGTTACACGGTGGCGCTCTCTGTCCTTACGTATCAGTGTAGCAAGTGCTCATCGCTCTACCAGATTATTAACAAGCCGGATTAATTAACCAAGCCGGCGCTGAAGGGACGGAACCGACCGTTAATGTCCGTTGGAGCTTCTTTCCGATTTTACCGTCATCTAACCGTTTTTACCGTACCGTGGGGGCTTTCATTTCCGTTGCTTCTCATTTACGTAATTCACCGCCAGTATTCGTTCGCACACTCTCTCTCTCTCTCGCACTCACTTTAATTTTCATTCACGCTACCTCGTATTTACATTCATCCGTTTCGTATTGTTATTTACTTTTGGGAATTAATAAAAACTACATTGTTGGATATTGTGTGTTTCATTTTGAGGAAAATGCGCATAGCCTCTGGTTTTTCCGTCTCCACTGTTTAAAAGCTACCTAGTGCACGTGGGCCGTTAACCACTTTAATCCTAAGGGTAGCGCCCGAGTTTTCCGAAAACCCCGAACCGACCGCTTTCTTACCGGAAAACCAAAGTAGCGCTACACTGCCAGCTTTACGGGGGTGACATGGGGGGTTTGTGGCTTTGGGGGTCGATGAAGAGAAACTCGCTCAAGTTATATAAAAGTGTAGATATATGTATATTTTCCCAAATATGCCCTTACATGTACGCTAGTCCTACAGGGAGCCACACGTCAACGCTGCTTGGGGGACTGTCGATTAGTTATCGTCACTCTTATGCCTTGTCCAGAGGGGCTTTCCCAACGAGAGGTAATTGCATTGGACAACGATAAGGCTGAAGATACCCAGAGGGGCTTTCCCAACGAGAGGAACTTGCACTGGGGAGACTTAATTCCAGAGGGGCTTTCCCAACGAGAGGTAGTTGCACTGGTTGAAGTCTCCCTTTGCTGCGGCTTGCAGCGCAATTTATATCCGTTTATTGCTGAATTGCAATAAACATTCGATCGAATCGGCAATTAAATTAATAAGGTTGAATACCGGGTCTTCCTTTCCTAAGCAGCTAGTTGACATAGTATGCCCCCCCTCCATGAAGCATTGGACCCCAATGCTTGGAAGAGACATTTAAAACAAAATATATACAAATACCATAATAATGTCAAAAAATACAATAATATCCTAATCCTAAAAATATCCCTTTTTTACAATTATATCCTAATTATAAAATATCCCTGCTTAACAATCCAAATATCGAGCATAGAAAAAAATTAAAAATTAAAATTGACTAAAGTTTTTTATGGTGGGATGAGTGAGGGTGCATGATTATTCAGGTTACTACAAAAAAAAAAAATCTTACAACTAAGAAAATTCATCAACTTTACCGCTTCAGCCATGGGTTTTTTCTTTTGGTCCGGTCCTGTTTTCTGCATTGTGGGTCTGTTCTGGTTCCAAATACTTCGTGGTGGGTCAGCTAGATCGTGGGGTGTACGGTCTCACGGTCTCACGGTCTAAGTGTCGTTTCCTGGTTTGTTATACTTCTTTCTTGTTTTTTGTGCTGTATTCTGTCTTTCAAGTGGATTAATTTTGGCTCCAAGTACTTCCTGGTGATTTGGTCATCTGGGTCGAGGGTTCGCGCAGTCCCACGGCCCAAGTAATCCTTAATCATTTCTTTTGTGAGTATGGTGGAAATCGTACTGTGGTCTGTCTACTTTTGGTCCATACCCATTTGTTTCTTCTGGTTTGAAGTTTCTAACCCCTGCTCAGTCCAGAGCTAAATCCTTCTATTATAATGCCTTCCCTCGAATTTGTTTTGTAGTCCGTCCCTGGTTGGTGGTTTTGTATATACATGCAAAAAATTAAAATAATATTTTAAAAAATGTGCTTATTCCTATAATGGGGTAGTATACAAGTGATTTTTAACTACTACGTAGTGATATACTCGACAAATCGTACTATTTAGTGTAATCAGTTGCTTTGTAAAAACCGCAATAGCCTGGAATTTTATTTTTCTAATTTCCTCTTAGCCCCGCCCCTACGTGAAAATAAAAGTTCGTGACGTAATTAGTTTTTCCAATCTGGCAACAGATCACGGTTTTGAGAACACACAATTTGCACTGACATTGACCGTCAAGAACGAAACATCAAATTTACTAATCATACAACGTAAAGCCGGCTACACACGGTCCGGAAGGTCTGTCAGTTCGAACTGAACAGTTTACCTGAGGGCCGAATTTATAGTCGCTCCTTGAGGTTTCCTCAGACCTTAAGGGGGCCTTGAACGTTTAGAATTGACATGACAACCATGTCAAATGGTAGCAAGTGTCCATTCTAAGCTCACGACCTTCAAGGAAGACCCAAGGAACGACTATAAATTTGGCCCTTAAGGACGGTCGCCGGACGGACTAATGACCCCCCAAATGTTCAGGAGAATCTGAAATATTGATCGGTTCAGTCTCAATCATCATGGGCCTCTACTGACAACGACGCGTTATTAGCACTTTATTGGTTTAGTAGTATATATTACTTTTTTTGAGAAAAGTAGACTTCGTACAAGAAAAAAAATCATGTGCAGCGCCGTACACGTGGTAGAAGTGAAACTTCTTCAAAACTATCCCCGCTCATACAACCCTTATACAATTTATGGGGGGGGAACGAGGGAACGCACATCTGTAGTGACGTCACAAGGGTATCGGCGCTTGGCATAGACGTGTCTCGTATATAAAAAGAGACAGTGTATATGGTTAAAGTGATGAGATGAACTGGGAGAGAACATAAATGCGCGGCCGCCGGAGGCGTTAGTAACATTTTTACTGTATGCGTACTGTCAAATTTCTACCTATTTACCCCCAACTGGCTGCGCACTTCAGGTAATACCAGACACGTCTATTACATAATGACTGTTCACGGATGTTATCAAATAAAATCACAGCACACAAATGTATAAATAACAGAAATAATCACAAAGCACAATGATATAATGATATAACAAAAGGGAGACGCGTATCTATAGTACGTGACAATATTATGGGCGCTTGTTAATAATAGGCAATCCTATTTATATATATCAAACTTGGTTTGTGTCAATAGGTCTGTTTCCACAGAAATCGCAAACTAGTCAGAGTGAATATCATTGGTTGAAAATAGTCAGGAAACTGGTTGTTGGCAGTTTGGCCCAATCAAAAACGCTCTGTGATTTCTGTAGAAACAGACCTAAAATCGGCGCTTGTCAATAATAGGCAATCCTCTTTGGTTTCTGTCAATCAATAGCTGTCTTTCTCCGTCTCTTTACGTTATATCCTTCTTCTCTCTCGAATAACGAAAATTCTCCGTGACGCGTTTTCGAAATCACTCTCCATTGTCGTCCAAATATCAGAACGCCACCTAAGAAGTTTCACTTCAAAAATCGATTTCCTTCCATTTCTCTACCAATTTCAAATACGCCGGTTCTTTCTTTACTTTTTCGATTTGCTCACTAGCACTAGTCACTACTGAACTATCTGAACTGCTAATCACAGGATAGCCGACGATCCGACAGTCGACCGTGCCATACACAGGTTAAGACTTGCCTTTGAGTACGTCAGGCCCGCCGGACGAACGAACATATTTTTGATTTTTCTCCGGCCGCCTGAACAGTCTCAACTGACAGATCGACCGGAATATATACACGTTCAGGCGACCGGTCTTCAGTCGGACTGTTCAGATCGCCCAGATTCATTTCACACGAAACCACACATCGTTGAACTGTTGAAGTCAGCTGTCATTTTGAGCAGCGTTGCCAGATGGTCAGCGGCTTGAATACTATTGGTCGCCGTTGTGGCGCTAAATTCAAATTACAGTTTGTTTTTCTCTGACTAATTCTATAGACACTATGCTGGAAAATAATTTAGTACCCCACTATACCATCACCATTTAGCCTATAGAATAATGTCGAGCAGTTTTTTTACTGATTTTTATACATAGTATACTACCCCATTACATAGTTTAATTATGACCCACATTTGGCCCATCAAATTTTATCATTTGGTTATTTGTTGATCATGGCTCCAACAGGTAAGTTCAGTCCAACTTGTTTTTTGTATACCCATATGCCTTCTTTTTGGAGCTCGTACTTTTATAAGATCCCTTCGGCGGCTTCTTCCGTCGATAGGAATGTTTCTGATTCTTCTTCTTTTATAGTAATTCATATTCTCTATCTTCCCTTAGAATTATGAGGTCATCCACTAGTTTACTCTTATGTTGAGCTGTCATTCCTCTCCATCCCTCCTTGTTTACTCTATTTAATGTCTTACTTTTTTTTCATCCTATCTCTACTTCCTATTTCCCTACTTCATAGTTTTGCTTATGTTTTATCTGTACAATCAGTCTTCTTCTTCCTCGTTTTCTGTTTCACTGCTTCCAATTTCCTCTTCAATTTTTTCTTCGTCGTCTTCATCCTCATCAACTTTAGATTCTGCGTTTTCAGCTATATCTGTTTTATCTGCCCTTTCTTCAATAGGCGCAGCTTCTGTCCATGGATCGTAGTAGGGCAACATCCTACTCACGTGGACCGTATTTTTTTTTCTGCTTCCAATCTTTTGTACCTCGTAATTCACTTCTCCCATTTTTCTAATTACTTTGTATGGTCCAAACCATCTTAAGAGTAATTTTTCGCTTCTTCCAACCTATCCAATTGGTATGAACACCTTAACTTTGTCTCCAACTACGAAATTTAATTCTCTGTGTCGTTCGTCAAAACGTCCCTTATCTTTTGCTTGTCTTTTTCGTATATTTTCTACTGCTATGGCTCTTATTAAAAGTGCCTTTTCTGTAATTTGCAGAGCGTCAGTTTCGTTGTCAGCGTCCAACAATGCAGCTTCTGCTGGTAGTGTGGGTTCCCTCGCATATGTTAACATAAATGGGCTAAATCTCGTTGTGTCCTGTATTGCTGTATTATACGTAAATATTATAAATGGTAGATAGCTACACCAGTCCGTTTGCTGTGTGTTACAATACATGGATAACATGTCAGCTATTGTCTTATTTAGCCTTTCCGTGAGACCATTACAACAAGGATGGTATGCGGTTGTATACTGGCTTTTTACTCCCATTAATTTTCCTAATTCCCTTACTAATTCCGATGGAGAGACTTTTTCTCTGTCGCTGAGCAGATTTCTTGGCATCCCGTGTTTCAAGAATACTTTTTCCAGTAAAAAATTTGCAAGTGGTCCGGCTTTTCCATTCGGTAGGGAGGCTGTGATGGCATATCGTGAGGCGTAATCGGTAACTACAACTATCATTGTTTTCCCTTTACTGCTTCTTCTAAATGGGCATAAAAAATCAATTCCGATTTTGTTGAAAATTGTACCCACGGGTATTGGTTGTTACATCCCTGGCGTTTTTCTGCAAGGTTGCCCCTTTTTAGCTTGGCAATCTGGGCATCCCTTAACGTATTTTTCGATGTCCTTTAGCATTCCGTCCCAAAAAAATCCGTTTTTAGTTTTGTCCGTTGTTTTGCTCAGTCCCAAGTGTCCACTTGTCGGTGATGCATGTAGCTCCCACATAATTTCTTCTCTCATTGATTTTGGTACTACTAATACTTTTTCTAAGCCGTTTTTTGTCTTATTTATTTTATAGAGTAAGTCTTTTTCAATCCTAAAATTTTTTGCTCTTCTTCTGATGCCAATATTAATTTCTGGGTCATCTGGTTTTCTTATAACTTTGAATATTTGTTTTAGACTTGGGTCTTTTTCCTGTAATCTAGTTTGCAGTGATTTTAGTGTGAATGTGGGGAGCTCCTCTTGTTCTTCTTTTTCCTGGAATTCTGGTTGAAGCAATGAATTGCGGGACATACAGTCGGCGTCGCTATGTGTTGAGCCTTTTTTATATACAACCGTTTAATCGAATTCTGCAAGTTTTAGTGCCCACCTGGCCAAGCGTCTGTTGCTTTCCTTAATGGAGTCCTTCCAGCAAAGAGCATGGTAGTCAGTGACGATTTTTACTGGTCTTCCATAAATTAAGTGTCTCAGATAGCTCAATACCCACACTACGCCTAAGAGTTCCAATTCACTAATTGAATAGTTCTTTTCGCTATTTGAAAGACTTCTGCTTATGTAGGCTATTGGATGTGCTTCTCCCTTGTCGTCTTCTTGTAAAAGTACTGCCCCAATTCCACATGATGCTGCGTCGGTGTGCAAAATGGTATCTTTATTTAGATTGAAATGCTGTAGCACAGGTGCGGAAACCAGTTTTTCTTTAAGGATGTTAAATGTTTTGTTTTGTTCAGAACCCCATTTGAACCCTATGTTCTTTCTTGTAACTTCATGTAGCGGTCTTGCTATTGATGCGAAGTTATGTATAAATTTTCTATAAAAATTACATAATCCTAGGAAGCTCTGTACATCTTTAATTTTCTTTGGCGTCGGGAACCCTTTTAGGCAATTTTTTTTTTTTTTTCATCTGGTAATATGCCTTGCTCCTTTACTTTGAATCCTAGTATTTTGATTTCTTTTTTCAAATATTCGCATTTGCATGGTTTTAGAGTAAGGTTAGCTTGTCGCAATCGCTCAAAAACTTTCTTTAGTTTGCTTACGTGTTCTTCGAATGTTTGTGAGAATATAATAATGTCGTCTAGGTAGATTAGCACTTCCTTCCATTTCATATCTCAAAAAACTTGGTCTGCTAGTTCTTGGAAAGTGGCTGGAGCGTTGCATAATCCAAAACTTAAAACATTAAATTCGTAAGTCCCATATCCTTGCGCCACGAAGGCAGTGTATTGCTTGGACTTCTCTTCGACTGGAACTTGCCAATATACGGAAAACATATCGAGTGTGCTGAACAATTTTGCATTGCCCAAGTATGACAAAATGCCATCGATCTGCGGTAGTGGCTATGTTGATTTTTTTGTTACTGTGTTAACCTTTCTGGAATCTACACAAAATCTTGTTTTTCCATCTTTTTTCTTAACTAGCACTACAGGGCTAGCCCATGGAGAGTGGCAAGGCCGAATTACTTCGCTATCGAGCATTTCCTGGATTTGTTCGTCAATAATCTGTCTTTCTTTTTGTGACACTCTGTATGGGCGGCTCTTTATTGGGCGAGCCTCTCCGACGTCTATTATGTGTTCTGTTAAGTTTGTCTTTCCCATATGTTTTGTAGATTTCGTGAAAACGTCGTTGTATTGCAGAAGGAGTTCTTTGAGTTCATGCCTATTCTTCTCGTTTGTGATGTTGTCTAACTTATGATCTTCCATTGTTATTTCTTCGCTCTCTTCATCTTTTTCTGCTTGCAACATGAAATTGTGTGAAAGATTTGTCTCTGATGCTGTTTCTGCCAAAAATGCCTTTGTGGTTCCGGCGTATATAGCTACTGGGTTCCTTGTGTTTGATTGTACTTTTAAAATGAGGCTACCTTCATTGGTGTGAATGTGCGTTTTTAGTTCAAGATGATTTTTTGCTAACCAGTCTAAATTATATTTGCATGTATACATAGTATCCCCCATCCACCCATAATATCTAATTCCAATGTTTTTAACTCATTCTGAGATACCGTATAATCTTTTTTTGTACCCACTTTATATGTCTTTTTCTTAGTTTTTGTACCGATTTGCATCAGATACCTGATTTCTTCTTCCTGCTTTTCTTCTTTAGCTTTATACCAAGGTTTTTCCCTGTAAATGTGAATTTGAACCCCTGCATCTTCAAATGGAAAATATTTCATCTGTTTAAATCTTGCCCATTCTTTTTCTAATCCCCATCCTTGTCTTGGGATGACTAATTTTTTGATGGAATTATTTTTTGAGATATTGTTCCTCAGTGCTGTAAGACATTTATACATGTTTCTTGGACCTGGCTTCTCTTCCATTGATTCTCTTGTGAATAGAAAAATGACTGATTTTTTTCCTTGTTTTGACATAGATAGCTCCCCAATGGTTCCTTTCCCTCTGTTTTTTGAAATCATATGCCTATATTTTTTGGAAACTGATTTTTTTCATTTGTAGTTTTGGGTTACTCCTACTACTAAAACGGCGTCGTTCGTTAGGACGTCTATGTCTCCATATTCTTCTTTCATGAGACCGTTAACCTGGTCATCTTTTATGTGAATGTGCTCTCTTACAAACTTGTTAAACTCTTGTTCATCTCTTGAAGTATCTAGTCTAGGCTCTCTCATTTTTGTCGGCTGTTTTGTTGTGACCAGACCTGACATGTTGATTTTTTCGTTATTCATTTGTCTTAAGCCGGCTACACACGCTCTGGCAGGCCTGTCAGTTCAAACTGAACAGTCCGACTGAAGGCCGGTCGCCTGAACGTGTGTATATTCCGGTCGATGTATCATTTAAGACTGTTCAGGTGGCCGGAGTAAAATCAAAAATATGTTCGTTCATCCGGCCGGCCTGACGTAGGTACTCAAAGGCAAGCCTGATGGACGTGTGTATGGTACGGTCCGCCTGTCGGGCCGTTGGGATATCAGTTCAGTTAGTTTCAGTAGTGAGCAGTCAGCTTAAGCCATATCGCGCGAAATAGAAAACAAGTGGTTGCAGTCAGCCTTTCGTGAGGTGGGATTGCTTCTCTCATTATAGTATGTTTTCTTTCTATCAAAAGCGCTACCAATGATAAAAGCTGCAGATATGTATCTTCATCCATACGTAGATAATTGTGCCAATCCTTTGAAGCCAACTTCATTTAGCAAATTCACGTGAGAGAATAAGCGCCTTTTTCTCAACCAATCTTTTTTATCAAGAGCAACTACCTACTGAACCAAAAGATGCTAAAAACGCGTCATCGTCAGTAGAGGCTGAAGAATATATCAGATTCGCCTGAACATTTGGAGGGTCATCAGTCCATCCGGCGACCGGCCTTCAGGTGAACTGTTCAGTTCGAACTGACAGGCCCGCCGGACCGTGTGTAGCCGGCTTTAGGGGTATTTCATGCTGACCATTCAGAATCAGTTTTTTTCCGTGGGAGATCTATGATCGCGTTATTTTTTTTCAAAAACTGCATGCCTAGGATTATTGGTTGAGTTAATAGAGAATTATGGCACCTTCAAATAGCGCCGGTCACTAATATAAACATTCTTATTTTGACATTATTCACACCTACGCATGCGCATTTGTGACTAAAAATAGGGGCGGTCAGTAATAAAATAAGGATCATCCTTATTTGTGATTGGATAGTGAAAGGCAGTATTTGTTCCACTATTTTTCGAGACATGCGCAAATCTAAATCAAATGTCAGATGCCAAAGAATTTTTCACATTCTAACTTCACATAATAGATTTATATTTTTTGTTTGTAGTTTGTGTTTTGTGGATGGATAAAACCGAAAAACGTCATCATTTGCACCCCCTAGAATGGCATCTTCTAACATTTCTTTCATTATAATTCCGTATTTAGAGATTTATAAGATCATAGGTTATGTTCAATTGAGTGAACAATGCGACACTGATGCGAAAAAATGGTCAAAACAGTGCCAATTTAATATGTTTTGCCATAATTCTTTTTATTCATAAGAAATAGTGACTGTCAGTAATTAAATAAGGCCGATCAGTAATAAAATCGATCAGTATTTGGAAAGTGCCATAATTCTCTAATGATGAAATCACTTTGGCGTTTAGTCTGCCCTTCCATTTTTGTCTCCCTGGTATTTCTATCAGAACTTCAAGTTCTCCCAAAACTTTTATCTGGTGTCCCCCTGCAGTGACTAGAACCGTGTCATCATTTCTTGTTAGTTCCTCTTTGATTAGACTTCTTTGTAGAACGCTATCTTGTGCTCTTGTATCCACGATTGCTGACACTTATTATTTAATCTAATTGTGATGTGCAAGATTCCTATGTTATTGTTCTTCCCCAGGGTAAGGATGGCAGGGGCTTTTAATTTTGCCATCCCTTCTCGTTTGGGTTTTGTCGTCGGGTTGTACAGGTGTTTGCATAGTGACCCTGTTTTCCATAAACAAAGCAACCAGGATTGTTTTTGTTGTTTCGTGGCGTATACGATTTATTCCGTTGAGGCTGGCTTTTGCATACTGTTGCAGTATGTCCTGTTTTCCCACAGTTGTAACAAATGGTGGCAATTTTTGAGTTGGAGTTATGATTTCTCATCTTTTGGCTCCTGCATACAACTGCGAAATCTCCTGTTTTCCCACAATTATAACACGTTTGGCTAGATATTGGTACTCTTGTCCTTGTGTGTTCACCTTGTATTCGGATTCTGCAGGTGGCCATTACATGTCCTGTTTTACCACAATAATGACATATCTTTAGTTCTGTGTCTGTGATTGTATTTCTTTCCGTACAGCTGGTAATTTGGGTATCTTGCGTTGCACCTTTTTTCGGAGCTTTGTCTATCGTGTTTCTTTTAATTGTATAAGTGATGTTGGTGGCTTGTTCGGCGGGTTTGTTAACCAGTAGTAATTGTAATGATTTGTCTCCGACAACCCTTCGCTAAAAATCCTTACAATCCTGACAGTGTCTTTCCAGCTGTTGTTTTGGTAGTCGCGCTTATATTCCTGAAACCACAGATTTGCGGCTCCGTCTAAATATGTTTCAAAATAAAAAAAAATCAGTTTTTCGTCCCATCCATTTGCTATCGCTGATCTATCATATGTTCTAAGGAACTCGATTGCACTGGTTTTACACAACTGGAAGGTTCGAGGGCTGATAAACTGAGGCAAATTTGCCTGTTTCTCCGCTGTCATAGCGTTAGTTATTGTGGTGTTCGACATTATCTCCGGTTGTTCTACTTTCTCTTTTGATGGTTGCCTGGGTTTTGGTGCTTCTTGCAGGGTAAGGTCTGGTGGACTACCAAAAATACTGTCTTCTTCGTAGCCTGTTTGATTATTTGCTTGGTTTTCTATCTTACTTTCAATCTGTTATAAACTGATACTGGTTGACCCTGGTGGAATTCTTTGAAGTGGCCTTCTTGACTGAGAAAACGAGTATTCAAATTCTGTGCTCCTATGAGACGGTCTAAATGATTCTTTTAGTGTTGCAGCTGCTGCGTTCTTTGGCCTCAAGTTGTATGCTCGCTTATCTGACATCAATATCGCATCTGGCAAGCTGTTCAAATATTTCTGATTTAGAAGAAAAAAAAATCGTCTTCGCCACCGTCTCGTGAATTTCGCTTGAGTGCTTCGCAACGGTGTCGTGAATTTCTCTATGCCCTTTAATGTACGCTAGTCCTATAAGACGCATGACCCTTCGAACACTGGGGCCCTTATAGGGAGCCACACTTCAACGCTGCTTGGGGGACTGTCGATTAGTTATCGTCACCCTTATGTCTTGTCCAGAGGGGCTTTCCCAACGAGAGGTAATTGCACTGGACAACGATAAGGCTGAAGATACCCAGAGGGGCTTTCCCAACGAGAGGTACTTGCACTGGGGAGACTTAATTCCAGAGGGGCTTTTCCAACGAGAGGTAGTTGCACTGGTTTAAGTCTCCCTTTGTTGCCGCTTGCAGCGCAATTTATATCCGTTTATTGCTGAATTGCAATAAACATCCGATCGAATCAGCAATTAAATTAATAAGGTTGAATACCGGGTCCTCCTTTCCTAAGCCGCTAGTTGACAATATGTATAGATATATTAATAAAATGCTAAACAAAACAGCCTTAAGTATAATAATGTTGATCAGATTTATTTTAAATACTTTTAATAGGAAATATGCCATTGTGTCCATACATTCTGCTGAAAGTTAAACGTAGGTAAACTAAAAATTAGTTTCATTTATATGAAAAATTTGGTAATTAGTTTTAGACAATCAGATATCTTTATGAATTATTTTGTTTCCTTTAGCTGTATTAAGGTGGCAAAAGTTCATCATAAGGAACTACTGAAAATATAGCTTGCACTACTTCCGCAGCTAGCACTTGTATAAGCTCTATGACCACTGGATATCCCATATCCCTTATCACTTCTTTGGCATTGTCATTGAGAAATTTATTCATATTATCACCTATAAATTTTATTCATTCAATAATATATTTTTGGTAATTTGATTTTCTACCCAATTCTTTGTTCCCATTGAACAAGTTGTCCAAGTGAAAATAGGCTTTTGTAACATCAAGATCCGTTGAAGAAGCTGTAATGTTTGCATACTCCTTTCCGTCCGGTTTGTTTATCAATTTGTAGTTGAAAGTATAATTAAATGAACTATCGTCTGAAATCCTAAAATTGATATTTTGCTTCTTGATTTATTCACTACCTACAAAATGTCATATTTGCAGCTCCACTTCCTGTTATAGGCAAGATAAGAATTTGTCCTGATATCGTATACTGGCTGGACAGTGTTAAAAAGTCGTTTTTGAAAACAATATTCACCCGTTGAGCTTTTGGATCAACGCTAAATAAAAAAATTGAGTTACTAGTTTTTATCTAAGAGGTTTTTCATTGATCGTCCTAATTAAGAAATCACTGTCAACTTACTTATGATAGGCCACTTCCATTTTCGACAAACCGAAAAGTGAAACATCGGTCAAAGTAAGTCTCAGATTTGGGCCACTATTCAACTCTAGATGGGGTAATTTTAACGGATCTAATACGGGGATTTTATATTCTTTATCACCTGATAAAAGAAAATATATCATATTATATTCAAAATTTCAAAATAAACGATAAGACCTTTGGCTTAATATGGAATCGCTGCAGCTGCACTTTTCAAAGAACAATCTCCTTCATTTGGATTGGCTTTTTTGCATGGCGTTATATAAGTAGCTGAAAATATTGTTGTATAAATGCTGGAATAACTAAACGATGCAAGAAAAAATTTAGGTTATATCTTTTTAAAAAATCACAAGGGCGTTAAGCTTGGTTTTTCTTGTGTTTTCGTATTGAATAGTGAACTGTAGGTACCTACTAACATTAATACCAAACTCTTATTAATCAAAAAAATCACTGATAAATTATTGAAGAAGTTATTTTGATATAAGCGTTGATTTTTTTTCAAAAACTACCCTGATGGCAGATAATAATTTATTTATTCCAATAAAAATATTATTTATTATTACTTACGCAAATGTTTACAATAAACAATTCCCAAATAACCAATTAGGAACAGACAAAATATGTAATTACTCATTTCAAATCCAAATCATTGGAAACTGAATTAGGCACTCCATTAAATATAATAAGTATGAAATTACAATTTTCTTGTTTAAATATGCACTAAAATATTAAAAGTAATGACGTACGTGAAAAAAAAACTGGTGTTGTTTTAAAAAAATTATAAATGAGATGCTGACCTAATTACCGGTTTGTTATTTAGTAAATTTTACGCATTAGAATATTATGCACATTAGATTTCATAATTGATCAGTTAATTAATTGTTGAAAAAAAAATCTATTGAATAAAATCGAAAAATGGAAGTTGTACTGTCGGGGGTATTTCTGGGTTTCGATGAACAAGGATAATATCGGTAGGTATCAACTTTCTTTTAGGTATTTGGTAAGACACTTCTATGGAGTTTATAAACTTTTCACATGAAAAATCATATTAAAAAATTAGAATCAATTAAGAAAATCACAATACCTTTTTCCCGTTGTTGGTGTTTTGGGGTTAAAATAGGCTTTTCTATTTCCCAAATTTGATGTAGATGATGTTGAAATAATGCTCGAAGTGTCACTATACTACACGGTATATTGATTAAAAATACAATTACCTGACAACACAGTAGATCGAAGCTGATATATTCAAACAGAATATGACTTTTAACTTTGTATATTATTGGAGGAGTGAGGTTCAAGAAAACCCGTGAAATTCTATTGAGGATTTGACACAATAATGTGTCTGGGGATTTTGATATCATTGCTGGCATTTCTTCGCAAAAACTAAGCCAAGCATCATGCAAATCCATTGGAACACTCGTCCCAGTCAAGACCCAACTATCAAAGATGCTGTATAATGATCTTAGCTCTAATCATACAGGGACCTATCACTATAGGGTCAAATATTTAAGCAGTAATTGCAAGGATCGCATGTTTGGTGATTTTACGAGAGCAAAGAGAAGTAGTTACTGTAAAAATGTCTTCCATTGAATTCCATACAAGACCGAGAGTTTTGATTGTTTTATCATCAGAGATGATTTTGTTTAATGAACAGTCGTTGATCTTGATGTCACTCAAAATAGCATCATCACTAGCCACCCATTTGCGCAAATTGAAACCTGCACTAAGAAGAATGGTAAAGATTTCTTTGATAAGTGTTTTTCCTCCCTCGATGGTGTTGCTACCTGAAAGGAAATCATCAACATAAAAACATGACTTCATTTTGTGAGCTGCATTAGGAAATTTGTGCTGATTTTTCTCAGCAACGCGTTGTAAGCATCTAACTGCTAAAAATACAACACTAGATGTACCATACGTCACTGTATTGAGTTCATATTGATCGATTTTATCTGAAGAATTATACCACCATAATATTTTTTGGAAACAACGTTAATTTTCTCTAAGATATGTGCATCGATACATTTTTTCAATATCTGATTTGAATGCGAATTTAAAAGTACGAAAGCGAATTACTATGTCCATGGGATCGTCTTAAAGTTTTCACCCACTTTGAGGGTGTCATTCAAGGATATACCAGTGGATGACTTAACAGAGCCGCCGAAGACAACTCTCAATTTTGTGGTAGAGGAGTCTAGCTTGAAAACTCTGTGATGAGGCAGAAAAAACTCATTTGTTGTAATTCCATCATTTTATGAGTTGTTGAAAATCGTAATTTTGAGTGTCATATGATTGTAGCTTGTAGCTTGCTCATGTGGCCAAGGTTTTCGTATTCTAACATGAATGCACTGTATCTTACTTTTAATTCAGGATTGCTATTCAGTAGTTTTTCAGTTGAAAAAAATTGCTTTCAAGCGATGTCAAATGAATTACCTAATTGTGAAATGTTTTCTTTGAAAGGTATAGGCTTACAAATAATCTCCCAGTTGCGCCTCTAGTGATAGTTTCAAGAAAATGAGTTTCACATTCTATTTCCTCTTGTGAAGGAAAGCTCTTGATGGCACATTCTTCCAATGTACAGGGTGATTCATTAAGAATGGCACTCGGCCATATCTCAAAAACTATTCATCGTAGTCTTGTCGGAAAAAAATTGTCCCATAAATATGGCCAAGAGAAAATGCTGGAAATATATTTCAGTTTTCTAAAATGACCATAAGGGGGCGTAACCCAACTGTCAAAGTACAAAAATGGTTTTAATTTTTAAATTTCAAATGGAAACGTATCTCAAAAATGCTAGCAATAGATTTTTGATGAAATTTCACACAATTTTGATTCATGACTTTTTACCATAACTTATCGGATAAGATAGTTATGAGCTGTCAAATATTGCAACACAAGAAAGCGGATAACTTCAAAACGACTCAACAAATCTCGTCGATCCTAGGTTAGTTGGAAAGACAAGAGTCTGTTCTTTAACTTTGTTGTGAAAAATTCAAATTCTGGTTAGTAGGACTGACGCTATGGATCAATATTTGAAAACAATTGAATGTTTCCAATTTTTCTCAAAATTTTCAAATGGAACGGTATATTTAAGATATGTTAGATCGATTTTTGAGGATGTTTTACATAGTGTTTATTTATTATACCTTCCTACAAATGAATTCCAGAGAGTGTTAAAATTGATTTTATTAAAAATAATCAGTATTAAATACTGATTATTTTATGGAAAAGCCCTCGTAATTTTTTTTTTTTTTTTACGAATATGCGCACTCGCAAGGAAATGTCCTATCACGCTCGAGAAGCGGCAAGTGCGCGGAAATGTCGATGTATGTTGATCTTGAAACGGTTCAGGTTGTAAACTGCAGGGAAAACCATCGCAGGGAGTTTATTCCACAGCGATGCTGTTCTCCAGAGATATGAATTCTGATATAATGAGGTTCTTGGTGCCTCTAGTTTGACAGTAAATTCATGGTTACCGTCTGTTTGACGGGTTCGCCTGGTAGGCGCTACTCTCGGTGGAATCATACGTGCCAACTCTTCAGAGCATTTTCCGTGATAGTACCTGTAGAAGAGAGATAAATCGCCCACAGATCTGCGATGTTCGAGACCATCCAAGTTACGAGTAAGTGCGGGGTCATTGATCAGCTTGATAGCTCGTTTTTGCACGGTGTTCAAAAGCATTAAGGTATGTTTGGGTGCTGCACTCCATATATGTGAGCAGTACTCCATAGTTGGTCGAATCTGGGCTTTGTAGAGTGTCAGCAATTGGCTTGGTGTGTACAGATGTCTTGTACGAAATAGCACCCCCAGCTTTTGGGACGCTCTTTTAGCAATATCTGCCACGTGACTGTGCCAAGACATGTTGGTCTCTGCAGTAACCCCCAAGATGTTCAACTGACTCTGTAATGTGACAGCACTTCCAGATAGCATGATGTTTGGCTCACCGGTGCTGGTCTTTTTTGAAAACAGAGCTGCTTGGGTTTTCTGCGCGTTGAACTGTACAAGGTTTTTGTTACCCCAGTCCTCTATTATCTCCAGGTCGTTATTTATCTGCGATATTTGAGTTAGTCTAAGATGATGGAATTCACGTGCGGAAAGACCTGTGGGTGGTATGAGTGAGGAGACTACATTGTCATCGTCTGCAAAGCAATAAAGTGGATTTACTGTTTTATCTATGAGGTCATTTATGTAAATCAGAAAAAGAGTTGGCGAAAGGATTGCTCCCTGTGGCACACCAGCATTTATTTGGTAAGAGTTGGAGTTCTGGCCATCCAGTGCAACATAAATGGATCTGTCCTTTAGGTAACTTTCAAACCAAGTGCAAAGTTTCGGCGATAATCCCATTGCTTTGAGCTTGTTGAGCAGATTTTCATGCCAAACTTTGTCGAATGCTTTAGATATATCTAAGGCAATTGTTCTTGTTTCACCCCGCAACTCAATCGCTTTTTGCCATAAGTGAGTGACGTATGTAAGTAAATCGCCAGTTGACCTATATTTTCGAAATCCGTATTGCTTATCGTTGATAATTTTGTACTTTTCCAAGTACTTGGTTAGGTGATTGTTCACAACTCTTTCCATTACTTTTGATATCACCGGAAGTAGAGCAATTGGTCTATAGTTTAACGGATCTGTCTTTTTTCCTTTCTTTGGAATGGGTTGTACTGCGGCAGACTTCCATGATGATGGATATACTCCTTGCCTGTAAGACAAATTGAATAATTTTGCGAAAGTTGGGGTGAGTTCGTTGGCGCAATTTTTGAGTACTATTGCGGGAATGCCATCCGGACCCATTGCTTTGTTTGTATCTAACTTTTTAAGGGATTTTCGTATTTCTCTGTGACAAAAGGGTACCACTGGCATACTATGGGAAACCCTTTCAATGAACGGTGGAGTTTTTCCGTTTGGCACTGTTAGGTTGGAGTTGGAGGAAAACATTTGGGCCAGCATATTGGCTTTTTCCTCTGATGTTGTGGCTAAGTGATTATTTTTATCTGTAAGTGGTAGTATGGATGACTTGGTGAAGTTAGATCCAACAGCTTTTGAAAGAGACCAAAAGGACCTAGAACTACTTGGACAATTCAGCAACCTGTTTTTTATTCTTTGATTGTATGTTTCTTTAGCGGAGTCAATAGTAATTTTGCAACTATTTCTGGCTTCTATAAATTCTGTGTGGTTTTGAGCGGTTTGTTGTCGTTTCCAAAGATTATATGCTCTGTGTTTTTTCTGTACAGCCGTTTGACACTGGCTGTTGAACCAAGGTTTTGCATTAGCTCTACGTTTAGTTGTATGTGGGATATATGCATCCATTCCAGATAAGATTACTTGTGTTATTTCATTACAGCAAATAGTGGAATCAGCTGTTTTAAAGCAAACCTCTTGCCATGGAAAATCCAGGTAAAACTGTTTTAGGTCATTCCATTTTGCCGATTTATAGTGCCACATTTTACGAGGAAGTGGTTGTTGGCTTGGTGGGATGAGCATTTCGCACTTTGTTATTATAAGTTTATGATCGGACGAACCAAGTGGAGCATCTATCGACAAGCTGCGTTAGACCACAACTTATGGCAAAAGCTTCTGCTTCTCTGCCTTCGTTATCTGTTTTGTTGTGGTGTTTCAGCCAGGGTCTATTGTGGACGTTGAAATCGCCTAAAAAGACAATTTCCGCCTGTGGATAGTTTGACTGTATACTATCACAGCTTTCGGATAATGTCGCGAAAAAGTTTTGGTACTCGGTGTTAGATGGCGGTCGGTAGAGGCAGCAGATAAACTTGGTCGATGACTTTGAGGTGGATTTTAGCCATATTTTATCAAGGTTCGCTGGTTCTAGCTTCTCCTCTCGATGACATGAAAGGTCATTTTTAATGTACACACAGATCCCAAAATTATGTCGAAATCGGTGGTGTAGGTCATAGCCGGGATAAAGATAGTTCACAATAGGTGTTGCAGAACTGATTTTAGTTTCAGTGAGAACAAGGATGTCAGGTCTTTGTTCTTCAAGATGTTGGTGAACTGAATTCATATTTGTACTTATTCCTCTTATATTGCTAAAATCAATTCTGAGTTGAGTTTTTGATCTTCTCTTTATATCTTTGCATGAAGGACCCCCAGGATCACCCGACACCCGGAAATCCGAGTGGTCGGGTATTTTACCTCCGGAATATTTTGATCCTGGAGGCGCCATCATGCTATCTGTTACTCATTGTTGGAACCGGACTGACAGCGCAATAGCGGAACGTGGTGATACCACTTAGCGCTACTCAATTCTGGCATGGTGGTATCTCACCGGTCGACGCCCAATGAGTAAAAAGCGTCTACCACCTTTCATTGAGCAGATTCCAGTTAAGTATGTCAGGCTGACACATTTTTGAAACTTCAAACGCTATTTTCTAAAGTCAAAATGCGTTTCCCAAATGGAGAAGCACAGGACATCCTTGAGGTTCTGCATGAATGTAATGGAAATGCAGCAATCGCAGCCACTGGAATCTAATTATGTTGAAAATGGACAATGCTTATAAAAAAAATAGACTGGTTTTGGATTATCTCTGTTAGTATTTACAGAAAGAGCAGAATGAAAAATGAATAAATCCACAGTACGCGGGTGCCGAATTTTTGCGGAAATGACGTCTAGATTTTAATTTCCAAAATTATTAATAGATGTCACCACCACTTGAGTAGTTTACTATTCTCAAAATAAATATGGATTTCTTCTTCAAGTTTCGTATCCTACAACATGGTCTTGTATTAATGGCTATCATTACATGATCATTGCATAATAAAGTTTATTTACGACTAATGTATAATGTGCGTATTATATTTGTGATTTTGGCAGTAGGTATAATGACATATGTTATTCCTCCAGGGATTAATGACGAGTAGCGGGATTAATGTTCATTATTCCACAAAAGTGTCAGTGTCAAACGTGTAGTGCTTGTGGATTTGTATTGAAAATTATGAGATGATGAAATTTGTTCATTGAAAATCTCAAATAAATTAATTTGTCGTAAATAAAGTAGAGTATACTACTCGCAATAATGGCTATTATTCCCTCGGAATGTTACTCCCTCGCCGCTAACGCGGCTCAGTTCGTAATAATCCTCGGGAATAATAGCTATCATTATTGATTCGTGGTATAATCTACTATTCTATTATAATTTCCTAACGCACTTTTTCCATTATTCGACATTCATCAATGATTACAATCAACTGTCAGAAATGCGAAGTCATTATTTACGAGGGCTTTTTCATAAATATTGATTATTTTTGATAAAATTAAATTTAACACTCTCTGGAATTCGTTTGTAGGAAAGTATAATAAAGAAAAACTGTGTATCCTCAAAAATCGATTGAACATATCTTAAATATACCGTTCCATTTGAAAATTTCGAGAAAAATTAGAAAAGTTCAATTATTTTCGAATATCCACCCACAGAGTCAGTCCAACTAACTGAAGTTGGAATTTTTCACAATAAAATTAAAGAACAGACTCTTGTATTTTCAACGAACCTAAGATCGACCCAATTCGTTGAGTCGTTTTGAAGTTATTCGTGTTCTTAAGTTGCAATATTTGACAGCTCATAACTGTCTTATCCGATAAGTTATGGTAAAAAGTCATAAATCCAAATTGTGTGAAATTTCATCAAAAATCTATTGCCAGCATTTTTGAGATACGTTTCCATTTGAAATTTAAAAAATAAAACCATTTTTGTACTTTGACAGTTGGGTTACGCCCCCTTACGGACATTTTAGAAAGCTGAAATATATTTCCAACATTTTCTTTTGGCCATATTTATGGGATAATTTTTTTCCGACAAGACTACGATGAATAGTTTTTGAGATATGGCCGAGTGCCATTCTTAATGAATCACCCTGTACAGAATTTTTCCAATTGATGTGACATCAGTCAATTCAAGAGTCTATAGTTAACGTAATATTTTGTTTCCAGTTTTCCTTATTTTTTTACCGCTACTATTCCATTTATTGAAAAACAAAAATAGAATTTTACCCAACATTATACCTAATTTTGCTTTGTTTTGATTATTATACCTAATATATGTTTAGGATGGTAAATACAGGGTGTCCCAATAGAAAGTGACCGTTTGTAAATGGTTATAACTTCTAAACCAGGTGTGCTAGCTACCTGCGATTTGCACCATTCGACTTCTCTTGGCCTAAAGTTTTTCTCAGTTAGTTGCAATTTTTTTTTAATACTTATACAGGACGAGTAAAAAAATGTCGTTTTTCAACAGCGAAATTCTCTACTATTTTTATTGAAACACCATGTATGTTGCAACGCCAAAATTAAGATTCGTGTACAAGGTATTGATGTACCAATAAACATCGGGCATGGAACTTGAAGTTTTAGCCCTGAAAAATTGAAATAGAAATCTGGCCCAAAAATAAATGCATTTTTTTAGGTTCAAAAAAGGCCGATGTTTATTGGCAAATGAATACCTTGGTCACGACTCCTAATTCTGGCGTTGCAACATACAGGGTATTCCATTAAAAATAGTGGAGAATTTCGATGTTGAAAAATGGCATTTTTTTTACTCGCTCTGTATAGGTGTGAAAACAATTTGCAACTAACTGAAAAAAAACTTTAGGCCAAGAAAAGTCGAATGGCGCAAATCGCAGGTAACTAGCACACCTGGTTTAAAAGTTATAATCACTTAAAATCGGTCACTTTCTATTGGGACACCCTGTATAAGTATTGTCGTCTTTTAGTTATAGAATTTTTAATACCTATTTAGAAGTACCAGTGGTTCTAGTGACTAAGCATATCTCGCTTCTTGAACACACAAATAAAATTAGGTTAGGAATTTCCTATCTATGTTTTTAGATTCTACATTAAATTTGAGCCTTGATATATGCTACATGTCCTATAATTAAATTCAGCAATTTTTTGGAGATATCGCTAATTAATGATTTTTCAATATAAATTACGAAAAAAATGATATTTCATCGTTGGAAGCTGGTGGTAAGTTCCCGTCTAGTCTTGCTTTTTACTATTGTTTTTTATTAATATATCGAAAATGTGTCCAATATTAAATCAAATATGCTAAATTTTGCTTTAGTCCAGCTTCACCTGGTTGACCTTTCACCAAGGTAAATTATGTAAAAGGTGAATCAGGTGAAGCTGGATTTAGGCAAACTTTTGCATATTTAATTTAATTTAATATTGGACACATTTTCAATATAATGGTTATAAACAATGGTAATAAGCAAGACTAGACGGGAACTTACCACTCTTACCAGTTTCCAACGATGAAATATCATTTTTTTTGTAATTTATATTGAAAAATCATTGATTAGCGATATCTTCAAAATTGCTGAATTTAATTATAGGACATGTAACATATATCAGGGCTCAAAGTTAATGTAGAATCCAAAAACATATTCTAGAATGGGTCATTCCATTTAAATTAACCAAGAAATGTCAAATTTGTTGCTATATTTTTTAAACCCGCCATACCATTTTTTTTTTAAAATAAATGCTCCTAATTCCTCATAAAAATCCCAACAACTTTTATATTTAACATTTTTTTGTACCTACCTCTTCAATTAACAGGTACCTATATGAGGTAAAAAGCACTTTCGTTGGATAACCCTGTACCTTGTACATGAATTTGACGTATTAGCAATCGACATTCGTTTTTGTTGGTAATTTTTTGTTTCATCTGATTTGTGATTGATAAATAAGGATGGGGTTATTGTAAATGGGCATTAAGAATACTATAACTTCAAGAAGACGTGAGTTTGTTTATTTGGTAGTTCGTGGGCACAAAAGATTGATCAAAAAGTGTTTATGAAAAAAGTGTATTTATTATTTCACGTTTTTTGCACGTAGCTTCAAAAAACCCAAAAGACTGTCAAACGTTCTTCAGGTGAGAATTTGAGTCTAGCCCGTGGCCTATCCTGAAAGATAATTAAAATTCGGATAAGCTTTTCATTTGGTTGGATTTTATAAAAAAAAAGACGAAACTTTCTATTTTGCTGCTAGTTTGTCAAAGGAAAAGGAATGTAATTTAATTTTTTTCCAAAGCTCCTTAGGCACGCGGTTGTCGCTGTTGCGATGCTCGACTTTTAATTAAATATAGAGTTGAAGTCACAAGAATTTCGTTTTGTTGCGAGCAATTAGTTAAGGAACAAGTAGGATTACTGTGTATTCCCGAAAGTCTATTGATGTTGTGAAAACTTTATTTGAAAAGAGGATTAGTCGTTCAGTTTGTTTGCTGTCATTATTTTGATTTTTGCTTGCCAGTCACATACAGTGAACGTAGTTAATTATAGAGATTAAATATTTTGTATTCGAAGCTTCGAAGTTTCAATGCAAACAATGAAAAATCCAGTAACACCTACCTAACTACGCTCACACAATATATAAAACAAATATGTTTTACGTTTATTTTACTCGCTTTTCAAATCCCATTCTGTTATCCACTAGGCCAGCAACATGAAAGCTCCGAACAAACGGAGACAAATTTTCGCTCGATCATGCAGTATAGCGTAATCAAAAGAGATAGCGTGCAATTTTTATTTAAAAAAACCGGGAAAACACCCGGAGGAATACAGTTTGGTAATTTTTCTTTACGTTCCTTATTGTTCTGGAAGAGTTTTTATCGCGATTTTACGTTTTGACATACTCCGACTTGTTTGACCATGTCGATATGTTTAATTCTACTCTTTGTATGCTTTTCTAAGGGAATTCCGCAGTAATTTGTAGAGTAATATGTATTTGATGGTGTCTTATTTAATAAGACAGTATCAGAAAAAAAAATTATGACTTGGCAACAATCTAAGCAAAAAATCCGTAATTAATGTAGGAACCTTATTATTATTTTACCATTCGTCGAGTCGTTTTGAATATGCCTATATGATATACAGGGTTTTCATTTGAAATTTTTCCACCTCTTATCTTAGAAACGGAATATTTTAGAAAAAATCCCCGAAACACGTCAACATTAATTTGGAGAGGGATGAATTTGTAGGCAAAATTCAACTCCCCCATTTTCACCTTCTAGCCCACAGAACCAAACCCTGAGAAATCTTGAACGAGAAGGAGGATAAAGTCATATACATCGTTTCAAAGATCTTTCCTTATCAAAACTGCCAAGCACTGGCGTAACTATCATAGGGCGGTTCGGTGCAAATCACCGAGGCCCCCGAGACCTGAGGGTAGAGGTGGGAAACTATCGATAGTAATTATCGATATATCGATAGCTTGCTACACTATCGAACTATCGATAGTTGTACTTGGACAATCGATAGCAGTTCTCCTGTCTTTTTTTATGTCAGCAATGACAAGTGTCATGAAATTTCATACATTTTACCTCTTATTAAGGCTCCTAAAGTTCATAGGTTGTCTGGTGATGGGTAACTTGATAACGTCATCTGGTCTGGAGTGCCTTATGGAGATTTGGAGGCACCCCAGATGACGCCATAAAAGTTATCAGGAAAGCTACCATCTATCAAACAACCTTGATGTTTCTATTTTGGTTTTGATGGTATGGTAGTTGAAATTAAAATTAAAAAAGATGAAGATTAGTTATGTTTCCTGTTCTCATCAGTTAACAACAACAACCTAAACAACTCAACTAAACTATTTCACTTCATAGTTCATAGTGGTGTTTATTTCTGTTCTTCACTTCCAGTTTGAAGAAAAAAGAACGTGTGTAATTAAACATATTGGTAATTGTTATTCACAATATTAACTTTCATTTGGTTATTTTTTTCTCTAGGTCCCGTTGTGTTTGTATTGTAGGGCGTAGGCTGTAGTGTTGCACACTTTATTTTATTTTATTTTACATTTATTGCATCTTAAGTATACTTATTGCAAGAAATTTGTTTTTTTTTTTAATGTTACATTATTATTATCTCTATCTTATTCTATTCTATAGCTAACTTAGGAAAATTACATTATGTATTAAAAAATACGCCGAAGAAGGACAATTGTGTTCGGCAAAACGAAAGATATTAGTCATTCATTGCGCAAAAAGGATCTTACCTTTAACATATTTAGTGTATAATAAGCAATTTTTGATACGCTATTCAAATTGTCTGAATTAAGTATTTGAACTAAGTCATCCATGCCCAAACAATCATTACCAAGAAACTCTGCTCTACAAGCTTGGGGCAAATGAAAAATAAATGCTGAAGTGTTTCTGCCTCTAACAAGTTTCATACTGTGCATACTTCCTTAGGTCTAATTGAGTAGGATAAACCCCTGTTTGAAAACTTAATATATTTTTTATTCGCAGTTCGTAATTGAGCTATTATTCTGGTAATAAAAATCGAGCAGGCAATCTTCAGGTAATTCTTCTGAATGTTATATGTCAAAGAATTTGCTAAAAATAAGTATGAAGAATTTTCGAGCATAAGTAAATCACAATTTTTTAAATAATTCTTGTAAGTTTCTAAGGCTTTTTTTCCGAAATGGGCAATGTTTACGCGCTTATCGATGATCTCATCCCATAGAGATACAGCAGATGATTTTTCGAAGATATTTTTTAATTGAAGGACCCAATTATATTTAATATCGCACTGAGTGGATAGAGTCAAAAGACGCTCAAAACAAATCCTTGGGAGTCTAGAAGTATCCATTTTTAAAATTTTCTGTAACCAAGATATACCTTCCTTAAATAAGTTATAACTAACTTTCCAGCGGCCAGTTTCGAGCCTGACTATATGATCTGCCGTGGACCTTGGAAGCAAAAGCAACTGTTTAAAAAACCCAACTTGGATCCGTTCCAAGACATCCTCATACCGTAGGCCCCAAATTCCAACCCCGTACGACATGGTAGATATGACAATGCTTTGGTAAAGTTTTATTCTGGTATCCCAGCTGTTTATCTTGGCCCTGCTCATGGTTCCCAGCACCGCTCCGAAAACCCGTTTGCTGTTTAAAACTGTTCTCTTTGACATCTGCAAAAATAAAGACGAAGCGGAGAATTCGACGCCCAGATAATTAAACTGGTTGACTACTTCAAGCTTTTGGCTGCCGTAGTAAAAATTTAATTTTTTTGAATGGTGGAAGCCACCTTTAGTAAACACCAGCACCTTAGTTTTATCAGTGTTAACCAATAAATTGTTTTCATCTGCATATTGTTTTAGAATAGCGAGCTTCCGGTTCAGATCTATAGGAGAATCTGCGAGCAAAGTTTGGTCATCAGCATACAATAACATGTTCAGCTCAGTGATACCGGCGATGCTGACTCCTTTGGCCCCCTTAGTGATAAAATAATCGGTGATATCGGCAATGAATAGAGAGAACAGTAAAGGGCTCACGGAGTCCCCCTGCAAAACCCCTTCAGTTATGTCATATGTCCTACTGAAAGTCGCATTGGATTTTATAGACATTTGTGCTATGTCATACAAACTTTTAATAATATTAATATATTTTGTGCTTATTCCCAGCCGGTGTAGTTTTTGCCAAAGTAAGTTATGATTGATTGAGTCGAAAGCACGTTTAAAATCGACAAATGCTGTGTAGAGCTTTCTGCCTTTTAATCTAAGTCGTAATTGCACTATTGAGTTCAAGACAAAAACATTATCCACGCAACCCCTGCGGGCTCTGAACCCCACCTGACACTCAGGCAAAATGTTGTTTCCTTCACAGAAAATGGTCAGTCTATTTTGCAGAATTTTTGTAAAAACTTTAAGTAAACAGTTAATTAATGCCACACCTCTATAGTTGGCGGGGTCCTCCCTCGAACCTTTTTTGTGAAGCATGGAGAGAATGGTTTCTCCCCAAGCCGGCGGCACCTTCTCCAAGTTTAATATTTTATTAAACAAACAACATATATATAGTAGCCAGTTCTGTGGCAAAGACTTAATAAACTCGTACATGATCCCGTCCTGACCCGGAGCATTCCCACTCTTGCTTTCAGATAGAACATCTAGTAACTCAGAAAGTGTGATAGAGGCATCCAACTGAGGTATAACTACTTGTGGGAAGTCAAGTTGAAGTACTGTTCTCGCTATAACGAGATTATTATAAAACTGTTCCCACTTTTCTATGGTAATTGGACAATCGACTAAATTCTGAGGGTTAAATTTTTTTATCAAAGACCAAAAGGTTTTAGAATCATTTGTTTTGGAAAGGGTGGTCAAATTTTTTTTGTGATATTCATCTTTTTTTAGTTTTATAAGTGTTTTGTATTCTGTTTTTGACTTGATGTAATTCATCCTAAATGAATCTCTAAAGTTGTTTCTTTTGCAAATCTTAAATAAATTTTTAAAGTTCTGTTTTGAGAACAAACACTCCAGGGCCGGTATTCTGGTCCTCGAAAACGCTCACCGCTTTTCAGTCGCTCGGCACTTCTAATGTAAATTTATATTAGAAGTGCCGAGCGACTTAAAAGCGGTGAGCGTTTTCGGGAACGAGAATACCGGCCCAGGTCAAACCAAGATTTATTATTATTTTTATAAGGTTTTTTAATAATGGTGTTACCGGAATGTTCGGCAGCATTCCAAATAGTTTGACGCAGATTCTCATAAAGCTCCTGTGGAGATCCCTGTACAAGTGCAACACACGGAGAGTTCATCATTAGGCTTTTAAAATTATTGCTGGGTTGATCGTACCATTTTAAAATTTTGACAGGCAATGAAACAGAGCTAGGATTATCAGTGGTTTTGTTTTCAAAAAAGTTTAGGTGCCAGCACAGGAAAGTGATCCGATAAACATGCTTCCTGCGAAACGACCAGATTAATAATAAGAGAAAGAGAGTTATTTTTGCAAAAAAATAGGTCAATAACGCTACTACCCCTGCCGGCGTACGTAAAGCATGCAGGTCTATCACCAGCGATAGAGCCATTTATAAGTGTGAAAATTATTTTCATACATGAATTCGAGCAATGCTCTACCTTCCGGTTTTACTAAAGTGTCATTACTTTGCATAAATTCGTATAAATTTGTGTTCTCTAGAAGTACTTCTTCGATTGATGCGATTTGACCAACTCTGCAATTGAAATCACCAAATATGAAAAAGGCAAGATCCTGATGGGACTCATTGACTGAACTCAATGATATCTGGAATAAATCCAATAGATCAAACTTATTCGATAGGTTAAAGTAAACAAAACATATAACAAAACTAAACCTATTAATAGTGAACATGCAAATTAGCCACCAAGGAGTCGTCTCAAGGACATGAACCCGATATATGTTTTTATAAAAAATTGCAAGGCCACCCTTAGCACGCCCCTGAGACTTCTCCTTAATGGCTGGAGAAAAAACAACACTATAGTTATCCTTGAGACCAATGGGGAGATCAACGGGATTAAGCAGCCACGTCTCAGATAGGCAAAGTATTTCAAATGGCGATTGGTTTTCTTCTAAAAAGGTGTGTATGTGGCGATATCCATGAATATTCCAGAATATTAAAGGTGAATGACTTAATTTAGGTTTTTTGAATTTTTCTTAGCACGCTGTAGTGTTGCACACTGCTGTTGAAATTCATTAACATTAACATTTTGGCTTGCCCTGACCTGCTAATTGTTGAAACCCCAAATTCAAAATGGGTCCAAAACGTATACCCTTTTTTTTTATCGATAGTTATATCGATACATCGATAGTTTTTATTCGTTACTATCGATATATCGATAGTTAGATTCTTCGATAGTTTCCCACCTCTACCTGAGGGGCCCCGCAGGGGCCCCTATTTGTCATAAGTACCTACCTACCTATTTTATTAAATTCGTAATATGTAATTGGAAAAAAAATGTTTTTTTTTATTGATAACCTATTTTACTTATTTAAAGTCAGTGTTACCAATGTGTGAGCATTTGCTCACATTTGTGAGCATTTGGTATATCTGGGGGTAAAAATGGGAGCATTGGCAAGATGTGAGCATTTTGTGGGCATTTTTGGTATTTATTAACCGAAAAAAATAAAAATTAAATTAAATTCTTGTGGCATAGCAAAGAGCAAGCGCCCAACTTTTTGGAAAAGAGCTATGTATGTCACGTCACGTGTCAAGATTGTCAAGAGGCCGTTTTAGAAACGCCGATTCCATTCAAGGATGATACACACACTAAAACTACAGGATGGCCTATCCTCATAAGGCCTCTGTGTAACAAATCCCCCCCACGCCAAACTACCAGTTGTGACGTAGACAGAATGTCATTTCTTGCCTTGACTCTTGACGTAGGCTGTTTAAACAACTGACGACTTAGTTATGACGTCAGAAATGGTATCACACCAATATAGCGGCGATCACCAAAAACGAGGCTGATAAGGGCCGAATTTATAGTCGTTCCTTGACTCTTCCTTGGAGGACGTGAGTTTATAATGGACACTTTCTACTATTTGACAAATTAGTCATGACAATTCTAAACGTTCAAGGCTTCCTTAAGGTCTGAGGAAACCTCAAGGAGCGACTATAAATTCGACCCTAAGCACTCCTTATGCCCCATTCTCACTTGCGTGAAATTCACTCTTTTTTGACATTGCATTGACAAATTGACGTTTGATACACGCATAAAATGTCAATTTGTCGAAGATATCCTCTCTTTTTTATTCTAATCGGTGACTTCACCGATGAGTTAGCTATCTTCGTTTAGTGAATGGAAAATCACAATGACCGACATAGAATGGTGGATCCATCCGTAAAATTTAATGAGAATAAGGGCAAATTCTCATGAGCGTAAGTTGACATTTCTGGCGTAATCACGTGCTAATATGGTGTAATTTGATTGGTGAAATATCCAGCATGGTGAATATTTTACCAATAAAACCCATACATTTTATCACGTGATTACGCCAGAAATGTCAACTTACGCTCATGAGAACTCGCCCTAAAAACGCAGGGAATGTCAAAAAAGAGCGAATTTCGCGCAAGTCAGAATGAAACATTAGAGTGTGGTATTCTCCTTGGATTGCAACAGCCGATCACCAGCTGTTTGTTATTTATTTTTTTCTAATGAACACGATTGAAAAAAGACAATGTACATCAGCCTGGTGATCCCGTAGTCAAATGTCATACTTAATACTGGAAAACTCGAAAACTATTGACATTTTGACATTGACCTTATTTTTAGTACATGTGAGCTCAATGTGAGCGTTTTCACTACAAATGGGGAGCATTTTGATAACTTCCCATTGGCAACACTGTTTAAAGTACTCCTTACAAGCGTCTGCGGATCACACGGGGGCAACGCCACGAATACAGCGTTCATAACGTTTTTGCTCCTTGTTTATTGACGCCTCCACCTCCTTGTCCTGAATCCTGATGAATATTTATTGTTATATTCTAGGATTGTTTTGCAATTTCCATTTCGTAAAATATCGATTATTATCGATAATATTTAACTAAAAATTTTAGAAAGACTGATGAGAATTAATTTTTTTGGGATGGGGTATCAAGCCCAAGCCAGAACCCGGGTACAAAAAAATAATTGATAAGTCAGGTGGAACAATCCAATGATACATGGCCCTTCGCCCTCCACAGTTGATTTGTAGGCTGTATCACAATTAAGCTGTTTCTGTAAGATTTTGAAAGACACAGTGTTTAATCTAAATTTTTAAATAATAGCTATTTATATAAATAGCATTAAATAACAAGTAGGTACCTACAATAAAGAAAGGCTTATTGTACGAATAATTTTATGACCGAGCGAGCTTGCGAGCGAGGCTATTAAATAATAAGTCAATACTCAATAAAGCCTGTTTATGTGAGCGTAATAGGTACCTACATAATGTAAATTTAATGCGTTTATGTAAATTTCCATCTTGATGATAAATAAAATAAATAATTATTGTACCATTTTTCCTTTCAACAGTTTAAACAGTTCATTTTATAAACTGTGCTCTGATGGTATCTTTTGCTCTAATTTTCTTTTCCACTCAAAAAAGTCTTCCTTATTATTAAATGTTAAATTCTTGGGGTCTAAGTTGTTTCCGTGAAAATTTTTGTAATATGTAAAACAATAATGTCTTTGCTGTCGGTAATAAAATGACAGTTTAATGGGCATCTTATGGACTTCATTATTTTTGTAGATGTATTTTTGTTGTGAATTGTGCTCTCCATGTGTTTTTTTGAGTGATAATTGCTCGAAAACTCCCTCTCATGTCATTGATAATGATAATAAGACAAACTATCGAATTATAATTAATAATTTTGTGTCAAATAAATAAAGAGGCGGTAAACAAAAATGCTAGTGAACCTCCGTTTGTCGCGTCGCGCCAAATTTTAAAAGTTTCGTTCGTACACTTTCGATCATATTCGTGGCGTTGCCTCCGTGTGATCCGCAGACGCTTGTGTACTCCTTAGCGTGTTTAACAGCTATTTGCACCGGTGTTCCTTAAAAACAAACTAAGTTAGGTAGAGGCTAAGCTTAAGGTGAACCTTTAGGTTGAATTGCTTTGTACCGACCAAATCTTAGCTAAGAATTGAAAGCTATTGGCAACAGCGCAAAAATGCGTATTTCAAGGCAGAAATGAAGGAGGATGTACCTATTTCAAGCAAGGAATTTATCCGTTAACCTATCTTTGCGATTAAAATATAAATATTTTCGTTAATTTCGTCTTTTCTTTCATAAGTTATATCACGTGGATATTATTTTGAATATATTTTTGGCATTCTTGTGCAAAATTCTGTAGAAATTACCCGACGCACAAAAATAAAAGCATTAACAAATAACTAAATAACAGCAACAACCATAAAAAAAACTTCGGAAAACTTTTTTTTGCTATGAAAATAAACATAAGTATATATTTATTTTTTTTGCTTTAAACATGCAGTCTTCGGAGAAAAGGCTCTTGGAACCTTGAATATTACAAATACAAAATCATCGATAATCAAAGTCAACCAGAATTCTGTCAAAAAAAGAAAGCAAACCCCAAAAATGAGGTTAGAATCCAACTAAGCGGAGAAAATCTGGGGCTTAACTTAACTAGACTTGAGGTGGACCCTAAACAGCGGTGCAAAGCAAAATCGTAGTTTAAGTTCCACTTAAGACTAAGGCTGACCTTAAGTTGTAGCGGTGCAAATAGCAGTAAATCCAACATTCAAAAACGCGCGTGTTTTAAAGTTATCATGACAACATCAACAACCCAAGAAAGGTAGGTAAAGTCTAAATGTCAACTTTTTGATTATTGATTTGTCAGGAGTAGGTACTTGTAGATAACGTCAAATAAAATATAACAAGTGTCAACGAATTTAGCATTTTACAATTATTAGTAATTTTTGATTTGAACGTATAGGTACCAATTAAAAAAAAAAGTGTAAAGTATTCGTGGATAACTGGTCTTTAAGACCTTAATATCCACTTATACTTTAATATACTATTTTCTGCGATTGACAAGAAATGTCATCATTTTTGACCGGTTGACAGGTCGCAAAAATGTTCTGATATTTTCATTGGTATTTTCAATGGTTCAACAGTACGGGAACCATTTTTCCGGCCTAGGCCGGGAAAGTGATTGCTAAGGAATCAATGGATAACAGTACGGGAATCACTTTTCCGACCTAGGCCGGGAAAGTGTGCTGATTTTTAGGAACAACACAGAAGCATTCTCATTTTTTCCATTACTAAGCGATCGCAGAAAAAATAGTATGTGTATTTCAGAAGAAAAGCACATTCCCGGCCTTCGGTGTTTGCTGGTCTCGGCTGCGCCTGGCCCGTCAACTTTCACTTACACTTACACAATATACTATTTTTGAAGGCTTAAAATTACCATTTTTGGGTGTGGCACCTAAAGAAAACTCCGGCGGGGTCAATGGCGGGGGGGTTGATTTAATCTTGCACCGAGGCCCCCTGATGTCAAGTTACGCTACTGCTGCCAAGTTTAACTGCTGACACTCCCGTCGATATAACAGCTTGTCAAATTCTTAAAGCAAGTGTTGGTTTTTAGAGTAGATACTTCAAACCTGGATGGAGTGATATGCTGAGGGTCAGAAGACTTTTGAAATTATAAAATAAAATTTTTATGGTATTAGAATATAAGAGTTTATAATTTAAATTTTTGGGGAAAAACTCGCTCCCGCTCATCATAGTTTATCTGAAGCGTCCTCTCACCCTCATTGTCCGTCCTCCGCTAACTTTAGTGATTATAATTGAAAACACTTTCCTCAAAAATTTGACAAGCTGTCATTTCAACGAAGGGGACATCAGATACTTTAAACTTGGTAGCTTTAATAAGGGCTGCAAGAGTTTTGAAACGATATATCACTTTGACTCCCTTTCCCATTTATTATTGTTAAGGGAGTGGCTCTGGGGGCTAGAAGGTTGAAAGGGGAGTATTGAATTTTGTATATAAAACTCATTCTCGTTCAAATTAAAGTTGAAGTGTTTCGGAGATTTTTTCTAAAAATTTGATGCGTTTCTGAGATAGGGGTGAGAAGTTTTCAAATTTACAGCCTGTACACCTAAGTACACTCTTGGACGAAATTAACGAACCAACAGAAACAGATAATTCGTTTTGTTTTAGATGATATTGTTATGGCATTGCAAGAGTTAGACCGCATTCTAGGAATCGAGTTGTTTATGTCTAATGCGACTATTCGAGATTTTTTTTTTGTAGTAAAGAAGATAAATCTTGATGTCGCTGTCGACTATAATCGTAGCGTAGTCGAAAGTTTAAAATCAGTCTAGCTTTTTGTCAACCTTTCGATAAGTGACAAAGTTGTTATTGTGAAGTGTGTTTTATTGAAACCAGAATCCGTGACATAATCATTTCTAATATTATTTTCTTTAGCTGAACATTATAGTTAATTAACAAGTTGACAAGTAACAAACACTTTCTGACATATCTAAAATAAACTAGCTATAGAATAAGTATGTCCGATTTCCTCCAAGTTCCAGACATAAAAAATCCCTATTAAGGTTGACATAGGTAAGAGATTTATCCAGCCAGAGCTGGAAAATCCGGTTTACATGCTTGTAGTGTCCCGAGGGATAAGCGCAAATGCCGGGTCAGTTTATATTTACAGCAGGCGATGGAAATAGTTAGGATTTGATTGCAATGAGCTATAATGGAGAGTAAATAGAGTATTTACGGCGCAATGAAACTGGATGATTTATTGGAAACCCGGCTATTACTATTGCACCCACTGATTTTTGAAAGTAATAAACTCAATATTCACCTACTTAAAATTCCTTACGTAGAAATAAAATATTTGCTTTTCCGATGAAAATAAAAATTTGTTTCCTATGCCGAAGGGTAATTTAACATGGAATTTGAATAGAGGACAAGTTTTGGAAAATATGTTTTATTGAAATATTTTCCACTTATTTGCTTACATAAATCAGAGAGAAGTCACGTTTCTATATTTTTCTGCATCAAAATAAAAATAGGACTAGAAAATAGAAAGTTAATTTTTTTTACTGAAAATTTAAATATGCCGGTTATTGATGCAAAACTGTGAACAATGTACAGCGTGTGCATTTTATTAGGGGCCTATGTCTTTTCTCAGAAACTACAGGGTGTACAAAAAAAAATATAAATACAAAAGTTTCTTGGTTTTAAGCAATGTTGTTAATTATTTGAGTTTTATTTATACAGGGTGACCCAAAAGTGCTGCACCGACTTCAAAACCATAATTTTAAATGGAACACCTTGTATATTTTTAAATTTTTGGATTCCCGGAGAAAAATAAAGGTAAATTTCATAAGGACTCCCTATTCGAATTTTGTGTAATTTAGGCAGAAATTGAGGTCATGTATTTTTTTAAGCAAATTCATGCCAATTGGCAATATCCAAGTTTTTTTTTATGGAACACCCTATATTTGATCATTTTTTGTTAAAAAGGCTAAAAATACCTATCCATTCATATATATATGTCTTATACCTAAATCTGATAGTTCACGAAATATACCCATTGCAATAATAACATCTTTTGAAAAAACCATGCTAATTCACTATTTTACCCCACTGTGAATGTGATATTATCCGCGCTCGTCGTATCCAAGGCGACAAAATAATTTTTTGACAGATTTCACATTAGGTTTGTTCGGACTCAGTTCAGAATCAGCTCTGAATTGAACTGCGCTTGCGCATTTGTTCAAATAGAACATAAATGAACAAATGCGCATGCGTAGTTCAATTCAGAACTGATTCTGAACTAAGTTCGAGCAAACCTAATGTGAAATCTGTCAAAAAATTATTTTGTCGTCATGGATACGACGAGCGCGGATAATATCACATTCACAGTGGGGTAAAATAGTGAATTAGCATGGTTTTCTCAAAGGATGTTATTATTGCAATGGGTACCAATAGGTTTGTTCCAACCTGCAATAATATTACTGTAATATTATCGTCCGTAACCGCGCTAATATTATACTAAATAACTTAAAAACTTGTTGGAACGTTTTTTGAACTAGTAGTACTCACAACACAAGATGAAAATAACAAAATCAACATAACTTGCATACTTGCAGGTGAATCATCTTCCACCACAATAAGGAATTCTTCTAAACCTAATATAAGACAAAAATCAAATTTATTAACTCTGAGAACAAATAAAATAAAATTACTTAGCTTCTATAGCAGTCATTTCCAAATAAATAATTTAAATAAACAAAAAACTGAGGTTCTGGGTTATGTATTATTATTTATGTTTGTTGTTGTTCAACCACTGACCCGTTTTCGACCTCACTACGCATGCGTCTAATTTTAGAACCAACAGTTCTTCCTTTCAAGCAAGAATCGTTTGAACCGTAATTTTACTATCCGTAACTCCGGTTAGAACGACGAACTATCAATTATCGCCAATTCTAAATTAGTAATTTTAACTGGTTGAAACAGCATTTCACAATTGCGCATGTGTGCCAGTAATATTACTGGAAATTACTGCCGGTTGGAACAAACTTTATATTTCGGGGACTAGTAGTTTTAGGTATAGGACATATATGAATGGATAGGTATTTTTAGCCTTTTCAACAAAAAAATATCAAATATAGGGTGTTCTATTAAAAAAAACTTGGATATTGAAAATTGAAAATTGAAAAAAATGTCCTATGATCTGAGACACCCTGTATAAATTTAAAGCACCTAGCCATCGTAGATCGTTGGGAGGTAGTTTTCTTAAGGTGTGGTTGAAATTTTATTTAATAATCTCAACTACCAGCCGCTCAAGACACTGTTTGCTGAGGGCATAAATTTGCTAAAAAAATTACATAACCTCAATTTCTGCCTAAATTACACAAAATTCGAATAGGAAGTCCCGAGGGGTAAACCGCAGGGGAATTTTGGTGTACATTCTTCAGGAATTAGTAAGAAATAAGAGGAATTAGAGGAATTATTGGGGAATTTGAGAAATTACTGGGGAATTATGGGAATTAGTCAGGAAATTTGGAGAATTAGTCGGGAAATTCGGGGAATTAGTGAGAAAATGGTGGAATTAATAGGAAATTATAGAAACCAAATCAGTCAACGTCGCATCAAATGGAACTGCTAGGGATCCAGTGTATCCAATGAAACATAGATGGATTTCATCAATCTGTTTTATATTATTTATTTTATAATAATTTTTTTTGAAAGTACATGCATTTATTGCGTTTTGTTTACGATGAACTGATGCATTTATGATAGAAATAGAAAAAAAAAATTATTTCTTTTCAGCCAGTGAAATATAAATCTGCTCGTCCAAGAATAAACCCTATCTCTGTAAAAATATAGAACTGTATAAAGGTACGGTATTCCGATCGAAAATATGGTAATAGATTCTATTAGTTGTGATGCCAATTTTAAGTTGCGCACTTTTGCTTCCAAACCAATTTATATCGTATGTAAAATTCCAAATTCCGTTAAGAGAATCTTCTAGTAAGTATTTAGAAATAATGAACTAGCTGAGGAACTTTTGGAGAACATAAGTGAAATAGAAACTGTCTAAAAGACTGATGAATCTGTGCCTGATTTAACTTGACTATTCAAAAATTGTACTAGTTCTAACTATGCTGAATAGATTCCTGGAAGGACTGAGTCAACAAGGTATGTTTCCTGCCACTTCCGCTGAAGCAATCACGATATCTATTCAAACTGGAGTACAAGCAGTATATGCCCATCTAATACTTACTCAACCATTGCATGCTGGGTAAATTGACATACTCTCTGTCTTTATTCCTGATATGACTGATAATTTATTGACTACTGAGCAGGTCACTGTCACTTTGAGATGAGAATGGATGAAGGACAAAGCTAAGAAATTTGGCATCACAATTATGGGATTTTCCCTAGGATTTTCCTCAGACGGAAAATCGCCTTCTAAGAGATATGCATTTAAATATTGATTTGATGTCACGTTTAGCTCCTGAATAAAAAGAAAAAAACAAAACAATCCCAGAAGATACAGAACTACTCCATTCTTTGCCAGTTCCAGAGTAGGAGTGGTACCACTGTAGCAGTGCAAAAAAATGAAGAACGATGTACAAGACACCACACATATTTGGACAAATATGCGCACCTACTCGTATCCTAAAACCTTATGTAATAAAAATGCCAGAACAAAAACTACTATGTAAAAAAGAATTTCTCAAGTTTGATATCAAAGCTACTTACAGTTGAAGAAACAAGAAACTTTACAAAATGTCATAGAGGATATGAGACAATTCGGACTCAATGCTAAAGAAAGCGATTGGAGATATATGCAGGTATAGTCTTTTCAGAATCAGTTGAAACAAGGTAAAGGTGAATCACAACTGGTGACTGAATATTTCCATAAGATTGACTTTGAAAATACTATACCTTCAATAAACCAAACACAAAATATCGGATATCCACAGGAAAACATAGAGATCGAGGAAGGCGACGTTGAAGTTGACGAAAACCTTGAAGAAAATAAAAATGACCAAGATGTGGCAAACACAAATGATGTTAGTAATGAGGGCGATATAGTCATGGACTTAATTTCAAAAAAAAAAAAAATTCTTGGAAATTTCTCATGAAGATCGCGAATGTGATACTTTGGAAACAAGTTGTATGAACTTCAACGTTGTTGTTAAAAATTCTTCAATCATTAAAAAGTCATTGTGCTGCTGGCTTTTAGATCAGTCTAAGTAAGTAAGTACTGACCGATTAAAAAGATTTATAGACAGTACAGCGAAAACACGTCGGAAAACATTGGAGAAGTCACCTTCCAAAAATTCCGACCTTAACTATGAAAAGGACTAAACCACCGACTTAACAGAAGCTACCTATGTATTTTTTTTTCCCCAGATTTTTTACAGACTTCGTTATTTTAACATGTAATAGTGCAAACATCTAGATATTCTTGATTTATTCCACACCATTTTGTGAACAAATTTTTGTGATAGATTTGGTGAATTAGTAGGGAATTAGTTGGGAATTAGTAAAATTAGGGGAATTAGAAGGGAATTAGGGAATTAGAGGAATTAGTTACCATCCTGAGAATTAGTGTACACATTTTTCTTAGCGGTTTACCCCTCGGGAAGTCCTTATGAAAGTTACCTTTATTTTTCTCCGGGAATCGTAAAATGTAAAAATATACAAGGTGTTCCATTTAAAATTCTGGTTTTGAAGTCGGTGCAGCACTTTTGGGACACCCTGTATAAATAAAACTTAAATAATTGACCACATTGCTGAAAACCAAGAAACTTTTGTATTTATATTTTTTTTGTACACCCTGTAGTTTCTGAGAAAAGACATAGGCCCCTAATAAAATGCCTACCCTGACATATTTACTCAAAAAATATTATTGAAATTTTCCAGCGCAAGAAGATAAGATAACTGTAAAGCGCTTTCAGTCATAATAGATAAAATATAGGTACTTATGTAAGCTATATGATTGAATTTTCAATAATCACAAATATGTCCAATTTCTCTATTCATTAACGTAAGCAACATTATGTTTATTTTAGGGTATAATAACTAAGACAACAAAGGACAAAAGCCCGAAGCCCGAGCAGCTTGCTTTCAATGCAAAAAGCAAATTGAATTAGAACTGGGATAGCCAATAATTATTTTATCTTGAAAACATGACTGTTTTCGGATATTAATATCACTTGGCATCCAGGGCATGGAAAAATTTAAAGGATAGTGGAGCTTATAATCGTCTCTAAATGATGTATCTTTTTTGAAATTTTAGTGCCTTCATATTTAACTGAAAATTGAAGTCCGTAGAATTTATATTGCACTGTGGTTTGCTTCAGGTTTTGGAAACTTATTTATAAAAATTATAGAACATAAAGTTTAATTTAATTTTTAAGTTTAGCATTTTTGTATAACATTGCTATTCTTAATTTTTTCGTTAAATTGTCTGGCTTTTGAATAAAAGATTGACATTGAATAATAATTCACTAATAAAAAATTGCCAGATGGTTTTCAATGGCTGAAAAAGTAGGGATGGGATGGGAGTCAACTTGCAAGAGAAAAGTATACAGCTTTCCGCATTCACTTTCTATCTGGCAATCGGGAGAATAAAAGGTTTTGTTGTGAAAATAACGCTGAAAAATCTCTAGACGGTAATCACTGCTCAGACGTAATCTGTTCCTGGTGAAGTGATGCTGATGAGTAGAGTCCGGATTTCAAGCCATTATGCTTTTTCTTAATATTACAAGCAAATATAAGACGATTCAAAATATTGACGAATTAGACAAAAACAATGTCGAAAATGCACTGTTTTTAATGCTTATTTTGCTTTTTTTCAAGTTTTATGCTTATTTTAGGGTTTGTGCTTATTTACAGCTTTTTCTAGATTTTTTCGTACTGCAAAAGTATATTATATCACAACAATGAAACCTCCTGTCTGGCGAGTCTGGCCCGCTATGTTTCTTTTTTAAAAAATCGATAATATGCGGGAAGCTCCAGCCCAAAAATAGATAGTACTAGTTGCAGGTAGGAAGTACTGACTTTGGGCCAGTTTATTTCACCTTATGTTTTCTGATACATGTAAGTAAAAAATTTTTCGATCTTAAATTAGCTCTATATTGTGAATAAATGTGTGTCCGACAAAAAAAATTGCAAAAATTTGCAAAAAATAATACATAATCCAAAAAAATATTAACAGCAAAGATACATTTTATTGTAATCGGTAATTAATGTACTATAGACTACTTCAACTTATGAAAAATATTGAAAAGTTTGAAAATTATTAAAGATAAAATTCTTTACCTGATAAATTATACCTAAGCTATACTTCATTCCCTTTGAATTTACCAGTGTTGCCAACTGCTCTTTGAAAAATTAGGCCCAGTTGTACAATCTTGGTTCAAATCAGAGTTCAGCTAAACTCGACTGGTACTTGAACTTCCCCATTTGAATCGCATTGCTGTCAAAATTGCTAGAATTTGATTGATAGCTGACAGCAATGTATTTTAGATGGGGAAGTTCAAGTACCAGTCGAGTTTAGGTGAACTCTGATTTGAACCAAGATTGTACAACTGGGCCTTAGTGGCACGGAATTCCACCTTTACTGGCAATTACTGGCAAATACAAAATGTCGAATTGAGGCCCTATTTTTAAGCGATTTCAAGTCAGACACAAGTTTTGACTCCTTTAGTATTAAAATTTTCAAATCAGAAATGATGACGTCAAGTTTCAAGACATTGCCTTAAGTATGGGTCACTCTCTCTTCTCTCTAGTTACCAGAATATGAATTTGTGTTCATCATATCCTGAAACTTCAAAAATTGTCATTCAAATCAGCATGAGCATGCAATATAACGTGATCATTATATAATATATAAGGCTCTTTCTTTTTCTCATCAATCTATCCAACATTATCAGTCAGTTATTCCAAATTCTTCTTCTTCTAGTCTTAACTTTATTTCCTGTCGGACTTGTCGGACAAGATTAATTTAGCATTCAGAAAACATTATTTGATCAAGACTTACTTTTGTCCGACATATATGTATCAGGAAACATAACTTCGTCAGATCGACATTTTGGGGGTATCGGACTCCCCCAATTTGTCATTATTTTTGTCGGACAAGTTGATTTCCGTGATTTAGACATAAAAATCAAACATTATTCATAAAATTAAATTTACATGTATCAAGAAACATAACCTCGTCAGATCGACATTTTGAGGGTGTCAGACTCTCTCAATTTGCCATTATTTTTGTCGGCCAAGTTGATTTCCGTGATTTAGACATAAAAATCAAACATTTTTCGTAAAATTAGATTTACATGTATCAAGAAACATAGCTACATCAGATCGACATGTTTGCGAGTCGCCTGCGCGCATACGTGCCATTTCCGAGAAAAGTCGTAGAGGAAAAAGTTGTAGGACTTGATGTAAGCAAGCCACTCACAAAGTATGGAGTTTACATGTATAACTGAAAAGAAAGGTCCTTGGATGGTTGATTAGTACTAGACGTTTATTAATTCAATAAAGTCTCCTGCAGCCTGGGGGTTGTGGATATGCCAACCTCAATTTCACAACTAAATTCCTGCAGCGTCTTCGATGAACCTTGCACTTTGCTCCTGAGCTGGTACTGATATACACTTATTCTTAGGTCAGCTCTAAGACGCCTACAACAGCTGCATAGTCACTTAGTTATTTGCTCCATAGGAATATTCTGGAGCCTTCCCCCGTAATGCAAGTACCGATGCTTTCTTTTGTTGATCTGATTCATTTGCACTAGCAGCGGCCTCAAGATGTCATTTATACATTGACTGGGATTTTTTGCCGTAGAAAGTTGGTTGTTCGAGTTGGCCGCTATTTCGCATTGGACTTATTCTCGAACAGTTCTCGGCTTCGACCTCTTATCGAAGGTTCTAGAACAATTCGGCGATGCTGGCAATGTTTTCCAGTTTTGGTTTCGGCATTTCTTGTTTTTCTTGCAGTCCCCTGTTTTTTTTTTTCCTGTTTGTCGTTTTCTTCCGGTTCTCATTTCTGTCGTCTGTCTCCTTGGGCCTTGCAAGATTTTTTGGAACCAGACTTGTTCTTATTGTTCTCATCCGCAACTTTCAATAAATCACGCACTTGCTCCAATTGATCTTCCATTTCGGCAATGTTTTCTCGTTTCCACCGTGTTTTAGTGGAATAAGTTATGCCATCATCAAATAAATAATAGATACACATGTAGGAAACATCTTTAACAATAAAAAAAATATATAAAAACATAATTTTGAGAAATAAAAGGCTCCAAATTCTTCCATAGAACACAGAACTGTCCTAGAATTTATTATTTGTTATTTTTTTTTATTATTATTATATAAGTATGTATTATAAGTTGATCCAAAGTATCAACACCCTTTTATGTAGAGGTGTTTTTCTGCTTTACTACAGCCGGGGTACATAATGTACTCTTCGTCAATTATCTTTATCTATATCTATTCTATATATATAAAAATCAATGTTTGCTGGGTATCCGGCTATGCGCTCCTACACCACTTATCCGATTACGATGAAACTTTGGTAGATTGTTATGGCCATCCCAAGGAAGGTTTGTGGATAGGTTACGCATCTCGGAAAAAGAAATTAGAGAGATATCGGTAACTCAAATAGCATCAGGCAGTATTAGCGTTAACGTTATTTTGACATTAAACGTATGCGCGATTCGATTTTTTACACTACGTACTGAAATAACGTTACCGCATAACGTAATTTACCCAACATTTACGTTAAGCGCTATTTCGAATAACGCCTAAAAAATGCTCAAATAGGCATGCGCAGGTTTTTGACAACGGGCTGGTTGAATATTATAGGTTATGTTATGTTAAACTTATGTTCAAAAAATAATGAAAAAACATTGAAAATTCGAATCCTGTGACCATAAACAACAGAATCAACATTGACAAATCAGAGAACAAGGTACAAATTGGGTTAAGATTATAAAATAACGGATACCTACAAATAGGCAACTTTTACGTAAAACTGTTTTCCGATAACTGTAATTTAAAAGTATGATACCGCTTTACGTAAAAAAAAAATAGCTCCTGACGTTAAAACCGTCTATACGCGCTATCTGGTTCACCGATATCCCTCTATTAATTTTGAATTAATTATTAATTAAACAAACTCATTCACATTACATAACAACATAACCCAACTTTTGTTTGACAGCATGAAACAACGTTGTCATATTTCATTTATTTAGGCTTGCCATTCAACCGACGTAACTTAATTATTTTTTGAGTTCGAGATCGGCTGGACCGATCTTGAATTTAATACCACGTATCTCTATATAAGCTGAATTCGATTGACCCAGATTAGATCGATTTAGATTCAATTTTTAAGTAAACTTCTTCTGATCTAGATCATTTTTTTGTTGAGGGTGCACTGATCCACCCTCAATCGAACACAGTCTGGTTCACTTAAATTGGGAGGGGAGTGCTATAGGCTATTTTTTATTCCGAAAAAAAAGTTCGGTTGCGTGAAACTCTAGATACACTGGAACGCCTATAAACAGCCCGGGGCGCTCTAGAACAGCTCTGGAGTGCTTAAAATACGTCACTGAACTCACTGGCAAGCGACTCTGCTATCGGATTTAAAAAAAAATTAAATAGAAAATCAACAACAAAATTTGAAAAAAAGTGTATTATTTCAAAATGTATTTTCACGCTGGTAACGCAGCGGATCATTAGCTAGTTGTAAATAAAAATTAGATAAACTAAACAACATCACCTACAATCTGCATACACGTGTATAAGCGATGTCGACTACCGCTGGCGTTTGTAAACAAATATGGCGAAGAACGAGTAATATTTTGACGTTCAGCATTGTATTTATATTATGCATTCGTATTTCTTTCGCTAATTTTCTCGTTGTTCTCGTAGTTTTTCCGGTGTTTTTTTACTATAATTTATAAATTTTGAACATTGTGACTTTCTTTTGTGTATTTCGTATCCATACAACACGAAATAGGGCAAATGGAGGCCTGTTTTTGAGTTTGGCCACAGTTTTATCCTTCCTGCAGGCTGGCGTAGAGAACACGATCACTATTTTTCATGAAAATGAATAGTTCTGTCTGCACCTTTTCGGGAATGGCATTTGTATACACAGCAATTTGTCTTATGCTTGGACCGCTTGGACTTGGAGGCAGATGCCATTGAATTTCTGTAATAATAGCACCTCACAGAATCACAATAAAAGCTTTCCCTTTATTATTTCCCATTTTTCGACACAAAACACGTAATTTAAACTAGGAATATTAGTGCCAAATATTTCCGCCAGGTGCCGCAATGATTTTTGAAATCGCCAATTGTCAAGTTTTTTCAAAACTGATGACAATTGAGCAAATAGCATGAAGCTACGTTCACATTTAATCTCATTTCTAATTTAAATTGCCAAAAATTATGGTTAAAAATAAAATAAAGTCTGTTTTTTTTTTAAGATAATTCCCCAAGTCAAAAATTTAGTAACTATGTTGGCAACACAAGCCTTTTCTACATAAAAATTTTGAAAGCATTGACAATTTAAATTGTATTACCAACATAATGTCATTTTGACTTTTATGTTTAAAAAAAATAGATTTTAGTATACTTTTCTCGACAGAAAATTTAATTATGTGGGTACTATCTCGAGAGATATGAAATCTCTCGACAATAATAACTAATTTCCGGTCTCGGATTTAATATAGGTACCATTTTTTTCACACAGACATGCTTCGAATATAATTCTTTTCAGCAACGGTATCAGTTACCTGACATCTGGGTTTGTCATAAAACGTGGGTATTTAGAAAATAATCCCTGACGTCAGATAAGTTATTAGAACCACATGTGATCCGGCACAAATACAGATTAGTTTAAAGTTTACAGCTGTATGCAACATTCTCTTTTAACTTAAAAGCGCTTTTTGGAACTGTAACCTTTAAAAATTTGTATGGCTTAGAATACACATTTTTGAAAGTGACCAGTTTTAAAAAACTCCTTTAAGTTAAAAGAGGGTGTTGCATACAGCTGTTAGTGTTTATCTAAAAAAACATAAATTTTGCCTATACAGGGTGAGTTACTAAGCGCGCGGTGGTCCATATCTCCTATACTAGTGGAGACCGAAGTAAAAAACTAAATACAAAATTTGTAGATGAACATGAGAACTACATTCCTTAATTATTTTCCAGTATAGAGTGTGGCCCAATAAGTAGTAGTGATACAAAGTTTCAAAGTTATATTTTTTTGCCCCTGTATATTATGACATTTCTGGATTCTGTGAAAAATTCTAGACATATTTTATGTACATACCTATCTTCAACTGTTTCCGAAATATTGACAGTTTGAAATTGACTTGTTTTGCATGCTTTAGAGACTGTAAAACCTAGACGGTTGATTCCACAGTAAAACCGATTTTACATTCTCATCCTAGATTTTCATAAGCTATTATTTGACACCAACTTTGAATTTAACCGGAGATTAATAATTTAAGAGGAATTTTCAATCATGTTAGTGTCAAATGATAGTTTATGAAAAACTAAGACAATAATGTATGATCGGTTTTGCTGTAAAATTAACCGTTCAGGTTTTACAGTCTGTCAAAGATGCAATGCATTTTTAACTGTCAATTTTTCCGAAACAGCTGAAGATAGGTACCTATATAACATTGTACATGAAATATGTCTAGAATTTTCCGCAGAATCTAGAAATGTCATAATATACAGGAGGAGTCACTTTAGAAAACATATCTTTGTGTCATCACTACTTATTGGGCCACCCTGTATACTGGAAAATAATTTAGGGATGTAGTACTCATGTTTATTTACAAGTTTTGTATTTAGTTTTTTCTTCGATCTCCGTTAGTATAGGAGATCGAGGACCACCGCGCGCTTTGTAACTCACCCTGTATATTTATCAATTTTGGATTACAGCAAAATAATCTTGAAACTATAAAATTCGATACTTTTTTGGCTTTCAAGTGATTTATCCTCGAACAGATTAGGTCATTCCCAGAAACTCCATGTATTTGTAAATCCCATTTGGGTCATATTTTAACTATCTATAGAAAAAAGTCGCGTGCAGCACAGTACACGTGATAGAAGTGAATACTTATTTATCGATTCGTTGAATGAGAGAGAGAGAGAGATGTATTGTACATATTACATTAATGCGTTAAGAACAATACTCTCTTTCATTCACCATCTCTTTCTCTCTCTCTCTCCCTCATATTCATCATATGCTTCATCTCACTTGCGAGAAGAAAATTTTATAAATCATGCGGCCAAAAAAGTATTCACTTCAAAAACAAAATTGTTTCCCACGAAAGATGAATTGACTATTGATTTTGTTGCAACAAGAACGAATATTTCGGTTTTAATCAATTCACTGATTTCATGGAGATCCTGATTTAATGATTAATCAATTCTGCAGCCAGAATTTTGAATATACGTCCTCGGAAAAATTTTCTCATTTTTCAGATAGACCTTTAGGATGTGCTTCCGTTCCATTCTAGATCTTTTCTTGTGCCTCTTTGGAGAAGGTCTTTAAATATATTCGTATAGTTTAAACCTAGGTTTTCCTATAAGCAACTTCATTTTTCAAGCTTTTCTTCTATCAGCTTACTCTTTTCTCAGATTTTTCATACTACATTGTTCAGAAGAAAGTGGAAGGACATTTCAAATGTCTTTTTCAGACCAAAATATGCATTGTGAAACACTCAATGTTTCGGTGCTTCCTTTCTATCTTCTGGTCTGCAATAAATCAACAAATACATAATATTTTATTGCTGACTGTTATACTTTACTTTAGTTAGAAAATATTGAAAATTAATGCAAATTAGTTATAATAAAAATTCTACTGCTATAATAGTTCAAAGGAACGTAATTAGGACTCAATTATAAAAAAAACGTAAGCCAATAAATAAATAAATTACTGACAAAGTCTAATCTACAAGAAATACCATTCAACAAGAACTATACATTCAAATAGAGTAGTTAAAATTCATGAATTGGTCGGGCTGGGAAGTTCATTTTCTTTATGTGGCGTCTACTTGCGTATTTCCTTAGAAAATGAAAATACCGGAGTCGAATACATTAACTTCTCATCTAATTTCACGCGGGCGTAATTCGGCTTGGTTCCGGGACAATGGCGCATTGAAAAAGGTTTTTAAAATAAATCTTGAAATTATCTTGTATACTTACTATGTATATACCTCACTCTTTTGCGTCATCTTAAAACGATTTTAAATCTGAACAACTTACATTTATACCATCTGGGACCAAGCAATTTCCGGAGTTAGTCCCCAGACTTCTAAGATTGACACGCGAACAAGTTGGGAAATAGACCGACTGCAACTTTATTAATTATTACAAGGTTGTTGCAGAATTTTGAAGTGTCTTCTTTGAGGTTGTTTATCTTCAATTAACCCGAGGTGACGCTCATTTATCTTGAGCTTAAATTTCCTCATACGAAAGTTCTCTATAAAATTGTCTCCACATTTTTCAAATGTTTTGTGCAAGTGCACCAATAAGTATAGATACCTTATATACATTTCAAAACATTGACACACAGTCTATACTACTAATACTACCTATATTTTATAGTTCGATATAAGTATTTTTCCAAATTAGGATGGCAATGTTTTTCTAGTAGTTTCAATCACTGTCATAGTTATATCCGAAAACTCACTTCCTTAATCTTCTATTTTATTTTTAACTTCAACGTAATTTAGCCGGCAAGATAATGCAACTAGAAAATTATCCTTTAAATTTATTACTAAACTTTTTCTCAGGCGAAAATTTGTCATGGAAAACTTATTAAGCCAATCTGGAAAGTGTAGCCTGCACTGGCTAAGAGATATTAGTGTCATTAACTCTGGCTTTGTTTTCCTGAGAAAAAAAATACGAGTGAAAATTAATTAAATTCAAATGGGATACTGTAGCTATCGGAGATTTCTTGTTGCGATAAGGCAGCTGTCAGCTTCAGGATTTTGTTAATATCTCAGGAAATAAAAATTACAATGCTTATTCAAATTGTTTTTTTATTATTTTTAAAACCTAAACCTACTATCAGATAGGGACTCTGTCTATCCCATCAGAGCTGACACTCCCGTTTTTTAAGGGATTTTGTGTGAGACATTTCTGATAATCTTCGACAATGTATCTCTTTTATCTACAAGCATGTGGTTAAGACGTTTTTACATAACTATTTTTCTAGAATTTGAGTTATGTTATGAGACTCTTAACATAACTAGTGGTGTTATGAACTAGGTTATGAAACTATAACAACACTAGTTTTTGCCATTTGACAAATGTCATAGCAAAATTTGTAAAGGTGAATAGACAACTACTAATAAACGAAAATTAAAGAGAAAAAATCTTATTTGCGTTTAAACATGACTAGAAAACTCGTGTGATTAGAACTCGGTCTATGACTTTGACGTTCTAATCTTTCACACTCGTTATTGTAATCTGTAGCATGTGAAATGCTGTTAGTAATTGTTCTTTTTTGTTTCAATTATAATTTTATAAATTGGATTGTTACCTTTAATGTTGACAGTCTGGTGGGTCTGGTGACTGTCATAAGGAAAAAAGGTTTCTGCTGCTAATAATATTAGCAGTTATTAAACAAGAGGCCACGATTTTCGTCTAAATTTGAAGTACCAACGCTTTCCGTTGGCTATTTTTTGAGGGGAAGCTCTGTCTGTTCCTGTTGTCCGTTTCTTTCCTATCCCTTTTTAAATTTTGCTGTTCGAGCTGAAAGGTAGATCCTGGCTTGGGGGCAGCCATCTTTCTCAAGTATGAATACCGTTCTCGTCGAAAAAATTACCTTATCGGCCATCAGGCAGTATTTTAACGAAATAAAGTTGCGTAAGGAAATAACCCATTGAAAACCGAAAGAATTTAAATCTAAATGTAAGCTACCTTCTTTAGGTGCACTTATATTTATAATAAGACTCGATTTCATTAAAATAAATTATATAAGCCACAAAGAAAAACAATATCACTATTTCCAAATCAACTGATCACGATCAGGACTGACTCATCCTTTTCTTGCTGATAACACCCAACCCTATTCATTTCGTCATCCGGCATTTTTTTGTTAGATAGGTGCAAGTAAATATTTTTCACAGAAAGTCTTGTGATTACCGTTTTATTTGAGTTTGAATTTCGAATCCCCTCGTGGTAAGTCCTTTTAAATTTTTTAAAAAGTAATGGTTGTTCATGGAATGTCTCTATTACTTAGGGTTTTCCGAGGAGCCGTTATTCTGAGGAGCCGGTTCTCTCAACGAATCCATTCCGAACAAGCCCATATTTTTAAACAACACCGTTTTCGTGGAGTGTTGCATAGAGTTTTTGAAGGGATTCCTAGAGGAATCAAGTCCCTCACGTATTGACTCCTTCCTGTACCTCCACATTTGACGACAACTAAGAACTTCTAGCCCCTATCTACCTTGATTCAAGGCTAGTATCTACACTGGATTTTCGATTTATCGAATTAATTATAGATTTTATCTTTACTTCACTTTTGGTACCGCCATGTTTCAAAAAATATATATTTTATTAATCATAATCATTAATCTGAATTGAGGTCAAGGTTGGACAATAAGTTCTAAATTTAAAATTATTGAGCAAGTGCCTAGAACGTCAAAGATTGATCAATTTTTCACTTGGGTGCTATAACTTATACTTGAGGATTTCGGTTATATCTCCTATACCTTCAACGTTTAACCATTGATTTCATACAGTGCTAATTTGATTTTAGTGTTTTTATTTTTGGCAGCAGCTGACCATATTTATCTATAAAATATTATAATTTTCATTTATTCATTCTTTTTTTTAAATTAATTTTCTGGAAACCTAAATCCTTCATAGTTTTTATTTCAAATTAATGATCTGGTCAGCTCTGCTCTGTTAAGGGTATTGAATGCGCCGTTTAAAATATATTGTAACGCACGTCGAACTATACAACTACCCAATAAGTTAATACTAATAAAGACGCGAGGTTCATCGCGATCATTGCATTGGACTACTGTTGAGCCGGTCGGCACTGGATCCTTCATCACGGCGATTTAAAATGTATAGAAAAACAGGCGGAGGAAAAAGCCATGGGGTTTGCTGCAGGCATAACAGAGACAGGCAAAATAACAAGAAGAATTGATTAAATTTCTACAAAAAAAAACTAAATTATTTTTGGGATTCTGGTTTGTGTTATTGTATTGCTAACACACATAAGATTGGCGCTAATTAAAAAAGATACCATAAATTGATTAATTTTCTCGTTTTTTTTCAGTTTGAATTACATTTTTGTAATTTTTGGAGAACTCGTTTCTATTACCGGATTTCTAAAAAGATAGCGCCATTTTTCCCTATATTATAATTCGAATGCAAAAAAAAAAGAAATTTGATATAACTTCAACTACTAAAAAGTTACGTTGAAACTAAGTACGCAATGCATTCCTTGTTTCATTCATCTCATTCCCACTAAGGAGTATTAATAGGGGGGGAAGAATACAATGATAGACTGCGTTAGGTGCTTCGCGCAGGAAAAAATATTTTGGCATCGAGGCGCATTCAATCCCCTTAATGAACTATGAACTTGCCATATAGGCAAGTATATTGAGGTACATTCTAATATTATGTTTTTTAACTTGATGAATCTGATTGAGAGTTAACCTCTATTTATTGATTTTATCCAAAGTGTTTCACCAAAAATTGATTTCATCTTTTAAAATTATTTAATACTTGATTGTCAACCTCAATGTGAAAATATAATATTTTGATTTAAAAATTACCTGAGTGCTATATTGGTTTTACTTATGTCAAGATTTGGTTGAGTTATATGCCTTATTTGTTTCCTTTTCAGAATTATCAAATACCGTTTGCTGATTTTTTGTGTGTGTTTTTATGAATTTTCACACTTTAAAATTTTATGTAATTTAGGGGTCAATTCTGTGCACATCTGTAAGCTAATCTATAAATTTCTATAAGCTTATAGCTGCCTATAGACAATTTGCAATTCTGCACTTCCTGTAGATTAAAGAATATCTTATCGTAAATATTTCCGATCGGGTGTTTGACAATCCATATGTTTTACAGTGTCTATAGGCTTATAGAAAATTATAAATTTGCTTACAGATGTGCACAGAATTGACCCGTTAATTATTTTATTTTTTTACAAATTCAGTAGTGCCCTTGCCATTTTGTACTCATCAAACTATTGACCCACCCCTAACAACTATTCGCTGAGCAAACTGAGCATATATTATGGGCCTCCTGTTAATTTATTAACAAAAGGGGTTACAAAACATGTTCAAAAACGCACTTGTAATGTGAAATTGTAAACACTGTAACCTTGTTGATTATTGATGAATGTATAAATGAAGTTATGTTATCTTGACCAGGGTTATGCAATTAGTTTATCCAAAATGCTGTCAAACTTAAATAAAAATGTCCGCCAAGAGGCACACAAACCCTTTGTTTGCTTGTCAAAGTTACGTGTTTTGGATAGGCTAATAGGGCATGTCCATGCGACGTCACAAATGAGTTTGACAGTCGCCCTGAGGTAAAACATATCATTTATTTACATTTGTGTAGATTAGGCCAGTTATGTTTTATGTGGTTTTCACAGCTTTTTTAAAAGTTTTTGTGTTATTTTGTACTAAAAAAGGTAGAGTAAAGTGTTTGTGTTCCAGTCTATGTGGTCTTATATTTAAAAGTTTGCTAGGTTTTCCTATAATGGATTAATTTTAGGTTTTTTCGAACAAATATCAGAACCAAGTGTCACAGGAAAAAATATATATATAAGTATAGTTATTCTATTTTCAATCTATTTTTCTGTCAGATCTTCTCTTTTAAGAACATTAATCAATTTTTCTCTTCTTTTTTGAGCTAACAAATCAAACTTCCCATTGTTATTTAAAATTGATGGAAACCTATGGAAGGATATTGTATCTCTTGCGGTATACTGCCACAATTAACAACTAAACAAACTCTAGGCATGTCCAAGAAACTTCTGGATCACACAAAAGGTATTTATTTAAAAAAATCTAACTAAAAACTTAAAAAACACTGTAAATTATATCTTTGTTTTACCTCAAGGCTACTGTCAATAGCGTCAAACTGTCAAATCGTGTACTTGCCCTATGGAGAAATTGACTCAATTTTGTTTTATTGATGATTTCATTAGGCGATGAAAAATAAGACAACCCGTGTTTTTCCTTTTTCTTGTTAGACTAAAATTGACGGAAATACGCTTTGAAATGTGCATATAATTTCTGTTGAGACTGACCTGGGTGTTGAGACAATGGTTAGTTGTTATCTTTAAGTTCTCTATTAATTTCAATGTCCTCGAGGAAGTGAATTCTTTTGAAATTTTTGGAAGAAACTGCTCGTATAAGCTTCGAGTTGGACTGTGGATCAAAGTTATTTTTAGAGGTGCGGATGTACTCACCAAATGCTGAGTTGGTTCTAGACATGTGTTCGTTAATGCGAATTTCCAAAGCTCTGCAAGTCCCGCCTATATAAGAGCAATTGCACGAACCACAAGAAAACTTGTAAATTCCACTTTTTGTGAGTGGGTCTATCTTATCTTTCGGACTAATCAGCTGAGAAAGCAGTTGGTTTGTGTCTTTGAACGATTTTTTCACATTATTTACATGTTGGCGGCCATAATTATTGACCTTTTTATTCAAAACAGGATCAACATGGGGTAAGGAAACGAGTTAGAAGTTGCCAGTGTGCTATGCAGGGAAAAGTTCTTTCTTAGGTTTGTCATGTTTGTTTTTGTTAATTTAAGTGTATATGTTTGTTACGGGATGATTTTTCCTGGGCCAAAATAAAAGGAAATAAGCGTATTCGCCTCATTGAATAGCATACCTTCGTCAAGTCACTATTTTCTTTCCAATAGTTGTGGCCACACTTTTCTTCAAACTTTTCATTCTTCCCAGAATCATCGAGTTAGAGGTGGAATAATGGGATTGATTTCCTTTTAGTAGGGTTAAAATAAATAGTCAATTAATTTATTAATAATTAAAATCACAATATTTACATTAGAACAGCTGATTGTCTATTTGGTATTGGTACTAACTTAATTTAAATAAGTCCCATACCCCAACTACCATCAAAATTCCCCAGAATCTTTCACCTTGGAGTTTTGACACAACCTTTTTAAAGGACATTGAAGGGACAAGCAGAGGTCATTCAGGTCGAGGACTTTCCACGATTAAGTGATCGGGAAAATTCCTCAGGCACATTTTGCCGATTTCTGAGTTGTTCAGTTTTCGCTCATAGATCTAGGGTGGCTAATCCGTTATTTTAGCCGAAAAAGAGCAACGTGATCAATTGTGTGTTCCTAAAGACCAAAGTATTTTGGTAAGTGGTTTTTGTTATAAGTCTTCTCTGTGTTTCTCTATTGCCTATGTAAAAGCATAGTTTTTTTGTACGGTTAAATTCCGAATATTGAACATACCTACCTATCGCTCCACGCCCACTCTCATAAAGTCCATTTGTTTCAGGCCTTTAGATGTCACCTTTTATTCGCCACTACTCACAACTTGAGTAGAGAGTTAACCGCTAAGCTTACTGTATATTTCAAGTCGTACCTCCTATTTTCAGCCTCCTCTAGACAATTGTAAGCTATAGTGACTCCTAGTTACTGAACTTCAGTGACCAGGGCCAATTGCTTCTTGTTGCGGCCCTGATCCAGTCCCAGGCCATCGGAAACACTGGAAGATATCAGTCCAATCCTTCAGTTTCTTCTCAAGGGATTAGGGAATACTCAGGTTTGATAAGTGTGTTGTATTGTCTTAATATCTAGAGCCTATCAAACCTTACCAACCCTTGGTTGGAGTAAATCACCACAACGACGCAGTTCTACTACAATATCAAATTACCCTTCAGATTATGTCTTGTTATTTCAATTTTAATTAATTATTTATATTACCTTTATTATTTGAAACTTGCCATTTACGAAGGTACTGATTTAGTAAGCTTGTCTATTAATTTATATTTCAGGTATTATTGCTGCTATAAGTGTTATACAATACTCTTTATTTCTTTATTTAGGGACTCAAGTTGAGTGAAATTATTATAAATACTATTTTTAGAACGTAAGGTTAGGTACTCCTAGTCGATTTATTTTGTTCTTGTTCTGGTTCCAGTGTTAATAATTTTCAGTGTTCCTGGGCGTTCGGAAAACCCACTTCGAACCTACTCTAGAGTCAAACCTGTTCTGGTTCAAATTAAAAACCCGTACCTGATTGTAGCAAAGCGTTTCACTTCTGTCCTTTCTTCTTGTTTACTTTTATATTTCAGGTTGTGCTGCTATAGGTTCGTAGAAGTTTTCTGCTTTCGTTATATCGGTTGACTTCGTGTACTGCAGGGAAAAGCAGGTGGAGCTCTATATTTAATTATTTAGGCCGTGGTCCGAATATAACCATAGTTGTGGTTTAGCGGTCCGAAAGTAATCAAACTATTCTGGTTCTCGGAAAAGGGGTTACTTTTGGACCTCGGTTTCCTGAAATCTGGCTAACCAAATGTCAAAATAGTTACTGAACATCGGATGTCGGTTCTGTTGATTTTATCTGTAATTACTGTCAATTATTTTTTATTTCATATCCGCGTTCCCCAAGTAACCGGAATTTTCAGTAACCATCTGTCAACCGATGCGGTTATTTTGGTTAATGCTTGGTTATATTCGGACCACAGCCTTAATTGATCCACACCCCTCTCCGCATTGGAAGCTAGTCGGCAACCCTTCACACGAAGTCCCGTTTCTAGATTTTAGCCACCGACCAACCCTCTCTTTCTATATTTTTTGTCTTAGTGACCCATTCACTGTCTCACTTCCTCAAAATTTATTAATTACTTTTCAATCGGTTTGACGGGTAACAGTATTTAGGATCATAATCATTATTGTAAGCCAATAGTTTCCAAATGTTTACTTCCCTATGATCATCTTTGGACGATAGAGGGAGGTTTAGTAGTCGGTAAGTTTAGGACCAGCCTTTTTAATAGAAACAGGCAAACTTAATTTTGCAATAAATTGACAATAAGAAAACGACTCACAATAAAGATTAGAAATGGGTGTTGGTAGGGTCTCACCTCTGTGTCCTGGACTCTGGCTTACTTGATTCTATCAAAAATGAGCTTCTGGATGGTATTATTGAGCGAAAGCACATCCAATAACCGAAATCAGTGAGAATGATTGTTCTCGGCTTGTTACAAAAAACGAGAATTTAAACTAACACCGTGACGCTCGTCAACTTGAGCTGTACTTTTTAACTCTGTTATAGGTTCGAGTTCCTCCATATCTTCATCGTGAGGTATCGCGCGCAGAACCCCAAAAAAAGATATATGTTTACGTGTACAGACCCAACACTCCATTCTCGACTCTTTGACGGAGTCCTATTGGTACCATAAATAATAATTACCCAATTTTAAACACTGTGTATGTTACAATAATTGAAGGCTTTCATTGTGTGTTGGTGCGAATGATCGGAAGTGTTCCAGATCGGATGGTCGCTTTGTGTTGGTTTTCTATAGATGGAAAATGTGAAATCCTCTGGTGAAACTTTAATTGTGATGTCAAGAAAGTTGATCTGTCTGTCTTTCTCAGTTTTCATCGTGAATGAGATGTTGGGGTGTATGTTATGTTATAAATTAACAACATACATTGCTCGCTTGCAGGTAGTACTGAGGATGTCGAAAGCCGAAAGCGCTCTACTGCGCTGAGTTTTATTTAATTTAATTTTGCATGAAGGAAAAATTGTTCCCTTCCTAACGGAGAAGTTGGTTTAGTGCTATTACACCACATACAATATTTTTTCTGTTTGACATTAGGTATACAATCGATATTATTCGTTGTGTTACCGTTTGGGCTTACCCAAGTGTCCAAGTTCATTTCTGTTGCGTTTTCTTTTTGAAAAATGTATTCATTGCGTATAAGTTGTTTTGTACCAAAAAATCAACAAGCCATTAAGTCTCGTTCCTTTTTCCTAATCCATGACAGCCCAAAACTCTCTCGAAATTATCCTCTTGGCCCAGTTTTGCGTTAAAATCACGTCTTATCAGAAGGATTAAAAGCGTTTTTTTCATTTAAAGAAATTATAATGCATATTTTTAATAAAATTATTGCAATAGGTACTCAAATAAATTAATGAAATGAAAATGGAGCGAAATATCGATAAAATAAAACGCCTAATAATATCATTCAAGTAAAGATGAGAATTTCAATTGTACAAGACATACCTACTCGAGCTCAACTCCATATTATACTGACCAATAAATTATACTATAACATTGACGGGACAAAACGGAAGTCTATCACCAGTCTAGAATCCAGATTTCCAGACAATTTATCTATCGGGAGGGGTTCTGGCATCCAATTGACATAATTGGCCAAGCAATCATTAAACACTAACACGTTCTGGAGCTGCAGAGGAAATTGTTTCGGGAATGCATTATCACGTTTTAGTAATGGAAAGTGTCAGATACTACGGGAAACTAGATGAGATTCGGGTCATGCGATGCGGTAACGGTAACTGATTGGGAAATTATTTTATCAGCTCGATTGAACTTAGTTTTCCCATGATTGTGCATAGGTTCTTATAAATGTCTAACTTAATTGATTATGTATTAAATGTCCTCAGAACTACTTATTTTAATTAATCTTAGTTTGGCATTTAGTTAAGCTCTACCAGCAATTTTAGATACCCTACATTGTTTGTATCGATTTTCTGCTTTAACGGTTATTACCCTAAATCATATTCTGCTGAACAGCTATGGGGATCCCGAACGATGTTAATTAATCTCGAGCAATGATTTGTGTGCTGTACGCGATTTGGAAATAAGAATTTCAATGAATTAGTGAAAGTATCTAATAAATTATGTATAGATATAGGTACCTTTATTAGGTTTCACTTGACTCGGAGTGGTTTATATAATAGCTTTTTTTCTAAAATGTCATTACTTCAATTCAATCCGGCTCAGAGGATCAAATGATGCTGGCATTCATTTGATTAAAACTTTTTGGAAAATGGACTGTATGACTTGTTGAACAACATGATATAATTATGATGCGAAAATCAATGAAAGACTAAAAGTAAAATTGGTTCACCTAATCTTTCCTTTTGGGAATGGGGTATGAACAGCTGTCACTAATTCTCCCGATTATTCAAAATGAAGTGATCGTCATATTTATATTTGACGCAAGATGTAATAAAAAATGAAGTCCAGAATTAAACTTTGATGTATGATGTCTCAAAACTCCGAAGATATTACAGTATCAGAAGTATCAGGAGTACAACCGTATGATGTGAATATTTTAATGAAAATTCTACTATTGGTCTATGAACAGCAAAAACATGTTATAAACAACACAGATAAAAAGTAAATTAAAAAACCAAAGAAATTATGTGCTGTTTTCTGTGCTGGCATTTTGATTCTTGGATTCAGAGCATGCATCAGAGCCTTGTTGAATTTACTAACATTTTCCTACCCTGACGAGCGAATATCCTAGCAAACAAATTGAAATAAACAACTATAGCTGAGTAGCTTCCCGTATAGGACCTCAGTACCTGCTGGGAAACTGGCTTACTAACCAAAAACCCTTCAGTATTGAATATAGGTAGTGTTGATTGAATATAATGTGTGGAATTAAAATTTTAGCACAAGGACAAAGACGGTACCTAATTTAAACTATCATTGACTTAAATTATTGAATTAATGACTCACAATTATCATTAAAATGACACTGTATGTTTCCATTTTTGAGGAATGTTAGATCGAGGGTTTCTCTGACGTTCTCTTTCCCCTCGAGAATTCCAGGTCGAGAACGGAACGATCTACTTTCTTTTACATATCAGCTTCCCTTAAATTTCTCAAATATTTGCTATGTCGGGCGCATGTCCAGTAAGTAAAATTGAGTAAGTTTCCACAACGTAGGTCCTATTTGTTTTTCATTTCGTTTTTCAGAAGATTTGTTATTTAAAAGGTAATAACATTTCACGCCGGTCAATATTACTGAACGGGCCCGGATATGTTATACTACACACTCTTAACTTTTTAAAGGACTTGAACTACCGTGTAGATATCAAATTTATATTTTATCTGAAAACAATCTTCAATCAAATCCAAGCAAAAAATAAATTTTCAGCGAATAGGTTATTATTCCAGGAGGACTCTGAATCGGCCAGTTATTCGCTTTGCCGCCGTCGGTCGTTCTTTTACTGTCAAAAGACAGTTTCTGAGAAAATTCGCAAGCAATTCCCAGTTGTGCCGGAAAAGTTCGATTGCCCGGAGGAATGGCGACGATGCAAGGACGGTTCGTTCAATTTTTTTTTTCTTTTTGATGAAAACTTTTATTGGCAGCCTTTGTGTCCCCGGTATGCTAATAAAAGTTCGGCTTCTGCTGTTGTTATGTATGACGTATGTCGATTGGTGCGGCGTGAAGAATGATTGCCACCGACGAACGGCAGTAAATTTTATACATTATTTTTTTTATTGTTTTTTTTATGTGAAAAATCTTCAAGGGTGCTTTCGCCTGTCTTTCTTATAAAAAAGTGTGTCCAATAATATCGGGACAGAATAGGAAAATACCTTCGTTTTCATTTTAACTGCTTCATAAAATAGACAATTCACTGGGTTGAATATTGTGACAAGGTAAGCGACTCTCAAAAAAAAAGTTACATGTTTCAGCCTTCTCACCAGTGTCGAACAATTTGTAGCAATTAAGCTACTTTGTCATTTTATTATTATTTTAAGCATGTAAATGTTTTATATTTTAGGTGTTTTAAATTGTATTCACCGTTATTGCTGTATATACTAATTATTGTAATGCATTTAAGGCAAGAATACTTATTTCCATTCAAGTGGCACCATACCATCTCTATTTAATGATTTTCGCCCAGCTCTATATCCTTTCGATTAATACCGATCCTTCCGGTTGTTGAAGACACCTTTTTCGACTAGCTTCAGGCTGCACTTTTTTGAATTGCCTCGACCTTGCTTTAGGACGAGACACGCTTTCTTGGCGGCTTGTTTAAGCGTCGGTGACGTGAGCGAGCCCTTTTGTTTTTTGGCCAACGTGCTAAGTTCTCTTAAAAAGTCTCTTGAAGGGGTAAATCCTTCAAATTTCTTTCTCTGTGGTGCGGAATGCCATTTATGGCTAATTAAAGAAATAGTTTATTCGTCCACTCGGCTACTTCTTTGTGATTTTATTGGAACATGCCAGGTATGTGAGAAATCCTTTTTTATCTTGAACATCCTGTATGCAACACAAAGCTTCGATAACTCAGATGGGGTTTTATATCCAAATGAAACACCAATTAGAATAAACCATAATTGTGGACTGTATTCAACAAAAGTTACATGCAAAAAACCGTTTGCATTTACAATCGAAATTCACGTTAGACAAAATACTAAAAACTTTAAAACTGCTTGTGCAATTGGCATTATAACAACTACTAATTCGCGCACTGCAACTTCAAAACTGTTTTTTGTTAATTAATTGGAAATTACCACACATGGTTTATTTCCTAGTCAAACATATGACAAAGAAAATTATTGATCTGTGATGGCCGAACGCATGACAATAACACAATGACCTATTTTCGACTAACTACTCTCGCACCGACGCGACGGGGTGTAAAGTCCGACAAATACCATTTTAAAGTCACGTGATATTGGTGGCAAAAAACGTATGTTCATTGATTATATCGTTGATATCACCTACAAAAAGCTACTGGTGGTTAATTACTATTAAATTTTAGGATATGTTCCCACTAGCATTTTACAAACGCGTTTCTGAAGTAGTATTGACCAATCAGATGGGAATTTTAATACTTGAAATTGTTGCGAGACTCACTTTTGTCACATCTGCTGTCCGTTGTAATACATTCTCAACTTGAATTGGGTACCCGTTTTCTATTTGATTCTTTTAGAGTTGGAAAAAGGTTAATATAGTCAAAATTATTAGCTGTGTTTGTTCGTTGTATCATTTTCGAAAATAACTTTGACAAACTAATTGTTGACAGTGACAGATTCTATTTCAGGTAAGAATATTATGAACAATAATTAGACACCAATTTTTTTGTCAATTTTACTATCACCGCTGTTTAAGATGTATTCAAGAAGGATAGAGAAAAATCACGTGACTTTAAAATGGTATTTGTTGGACTTTACTACAGGTGCCTGCAGCAAAGCTGTGAGGGAGAGAGAGGGTTGCAATAACGGTTTGTTTGTGGAGTTACAGTGACTTGACTGAACCTGTTTGTGTTCTAAAAATAGAATTCTTTCAATGCGACCAAAATTAGAGTATCTATTGAGCCTGAATTATTCTCGGAAGACTCATTTAAATACTATCTTGTACACCTGGCGACATCTATGATTCCTCTTACTAGTTTCCTGACCTAATACCGAAAATTATGTTATTAAAAGGTGGTTTCGATTTGCTCACTCCGGCACTCCGAGTAACTCCATTCACACTCCAGCCGAATCGAACTAAGGTTCCTTATAAGAAAAACCCGTAGCACTGTCATTTTTATAATTTCGACAGGCTTGACAGAGGAAGAAAGACACAACCACAGTTTGAGACTTTTGACTTTTTTTTATAGTTAGACTGAAAAGGTCGTCTCTGGAAAATCCAAAAACTTTGGTTTTCATTCTTGGCCATCGAGCCCAAAATTATATAAATTTAACTGGCCAGAGTAGTGAGTGATTATGTCAGCTGGAACGTTTCCTGAAAAATCAATAGATTGTTGATTTTTGTGTAAATTTTTGAAAGTGAGGTTAATTATCGGCCGTTCAGGCAATTTGGGAGAGTATTGAAAATCCACGCCTACACTTCTGGGTGAAAATTTGGCAAGTTTGAGACCATGCGGTACTGCATTTCCGAAGCAAGTCTGGGCCCCCTCTACCAGGAAAGTTGTGTCTTGTAAGAGATTGATCCCCGACCATTGGATGATTGCCTTCCGTCAGTTTGGTGCTTCTGGATCTCAAATTTATGAAAATTTTCAAGGACTTGTATAATTACTTACCTATGGGTCCCGTAACTGTGCCTTATTAATTACCGTTACCTATTATTATCTTTTTTCTACCGCTCCCTATCGATTAGCTTTATTAGCTAATAATTATCTTTATAAATATTAATAACTGTTAATTATTATTATCTTTGTCTTTATCGCTCACTATCGATTAGCTTAATTAGCTAATTAATAACTATAAAATCAATTACCGACTTATTTACCGTATTGTAGTATTTAGCTAAAATAGCTAACTACAGTTTTATATAATTTTCAATTGATTAATGAATTATTATCATAATCAGATAATCAGTGACGGACTGACCCGGCGGGCTGGCGGGCGGAGCCCGCTGCGCCCATAAGATTTAGCGCCCCATCGGCATCGTTCAAGTAAATTCGGAATATCGATTATTTATTAATTTAGTGCTCTCATATTAATAAGAATTTAGAATTTCCATTAAAGCTTTATATTAAATTCTGAGACTTTAGGTTAGGTTTGTATTCCAACCATCACGCTATTCTTGTGCCGAGAGCCTCCTGCCCGACAAGCGCCATATTGCTTGTGCCTTGCACTTTCCTCGTGTATTCGTTCTAGTGAAGATTAAAGTAGATTACCAGTACAACAGTTTGCGAGTCTTGCACAAAATGTATTTATTGCAGTTACAGGCTATCAAGTTGGAAGCTCGCTTACTTACTCGGATGTACAGTTGATAGCATCCAAGTATCGTCAGAGTGTCAAACTTCACGCATATGCTTATCCGATACTTTCGAAAGCATACAAATATTTGTCGACTATAAGTTGCGCAAATTAGTTGTGATCGAAGCTGAAGAAGCTGAAGTATACTTAAATCAATTACGAAGTAAACTAAATCACAACAACTTGAAAGTGTTTATGATAATGTCTATGGAAAACAACTTACTCATGTCGTTAGACAATAACGAAATTATCAATAATGTAGCTAAGACTAGCGAAAACCTCAATAAAATGTTGATTTTTTTCTTGGGAAATAAATAACGGTGTGATAATTCCTTCTTATCGATAACATATGATTAGGCTAACTTTCAACTAGAAGGTATAGAGTCACTTGAGCCTGGGAACTTTTTCGATACCGTGGGAAAATCGGCGGATCTTGCTGCTTTCATGCTGGTTTCCACTGGTTTTAGGCCGGTTTAGCTGTTTTTTTGCTGGTTTTTACTGTTGTTTGCTAGTATAGCAGGTTTTGTGCTGAATTTTACAAAACCAGCTAAACCAACATAAAAACAGTGAAAATCAGCACAAAACCAGTGAAAACTAGCACAAAACCAAATAAACCAGTACAAAACCAGCAAAATTCGCCGATTTTTACACGGTATCGAAAAAGTTCCCAGGCTCGTGTGACCCTATACCTACTTCAACTTTTTCTTGGTGATGGCGCCCCATGTAAGAAATCGCCCGCCGTAAGTTCAGAACCCAGTCCGTCCCTGCAGATAATTACCTTTATTATCGTTTTCAGTGTCATTATCTAGTATCCAATAATTATGGATTGTTGTAATTTTTACAAATTTATTTCTTTTGTATCGAATGCTGATCGATATACTGTATCTAGGATTCATTAACTTTTAGAGGTTAATTTAGCCTTTAGTTTCAAATCGATAAGGTGGGAATTCCACAAGGTAAACCCATGTAAAATCTTTGGGTAGTTAAGTTGTATTTTTAACTTTACATATGTTGAATTTTATAACAGGTAAGACGGTAGAGCTCTCCCCGACACCCTGATTATAGGTTTTTGACAATAGACCTATCTATTTTTACCTGTATGCGCGCACAACACGAGGCAATGCATTTTTATTGGCTAACTAGTAGAGGTGTGAAGTAATCCTTTTGCACGCTGGGCATCTCCTCGTCCTTGTTCATTGCCCGTGGTCTGACAAGGATAAAATTATGCTCGATATTCAATTTGACGTACCTTGACAAGTGATCGATTTTCAATTGTTTGTGTTTTTGATTGACAAATACGTTGCATGTCTCGCGGTTTTCCTCCTTCCTTTTTTATCCCGTGCAAATAATAAGAACGGATTGCTATACGTAAGTCTAACATAATTTGGTACGTTTTGCCACGTCTTGCGCAATAAGCGTTCTGCATCTTTTTCTATCTAATAAAGTTTTCGTATTCTTACCTCTTTGTCTGGTAAAATAGATAGGTCTATTTTGACTCCCCAGGGATTATTTATTACCTTTCAGAATTTATGAATTTGTTTCTATTGATTTGATTGACTTTGAGTCAAAAATTAAAGGTTAATGATATTATGACTCCATCATTATACTTAGGTAAATTTCATCATGGGTATCTATTGATTGTTTTTGAATTTCAATCTTATTATACTTATATTAAGTTTTGCTTTTAGAAAGCTGCATAATGATTTTTTTTTTTTAAACTTGGATACTAGACAATAATTTTCTTTGAACCAAAGAAAAAAAGTTCGCCATCTTGTCACAAATTTTTAATGACATTTAATTAAAGAACCATAGAACAACAGTTCGCCTTCTGGAACTGTCTAGAGTCCCGAACGCGGGATCGTTAGAAAAAAAGCAAAGTCCCGAAGAGGCGTGGCTTAGGTAATAATGGCGTTCGGGACTTTCCAAAAATTATTCGAATCCCGACCTCGGGACTGTTGCAATAAATAAACTTATAAATTTATCAGACAATAGAAAAACAAGAAAGTAGCAAAAAACAAATATCGTGTATTTCTAGTAGGTAAACAAAATGGAGAAGCAACTTTGACATCTCATTTTGTAGATCTTTTCTTTTTCTTTTTCTCTGTCAGGCCTATCGCCGTTAAATTCTTGCCTCTAGGTCTGCCTCGACTTTCAATAGGGTTCTGAAATTTGTTTTCATCAAATTGCAAATATATACCAATTACGATAAATTAACACTTACACTGGTAAAAAAATATTTTTCAGAGGGATTTGCTCTTGCCGGTCGCTGTATATTTTCTGTCCTATTTCTCGTTCGCTTTTTAACTGTTGATCTTGTTTATCCTTGCTGCTGCTCTGCTTGGTGCCTCATAAGTTTCAACAGGGGTGTTAGTAATTATTAGCTTATAATTTTCCAACTGCTGATCTTGTTCATTGTTCATCATCCATGTGGATCTCATAAGTCCCAACTCCCAATAATTTCATATTTCCATCTTATATCAGGTTTATCTTCAACTGTCTTGTATAAATTAGGTTCATGATGCTTCGAGGATGTGATAGTTTTTGCATCCCGTTTGAAAAATTGCACCCTATTTTCTTTCTCATATAAATCAATAGCATCTTGTAATTCTTTATATGAACCAAATGTGTCATTTGCATTCAACCCCATGTAAAGGATACAAATTTTCAGCCAAAACTTTCCAAAACACACAGCAGTTGGCTAATCTAACCTAGATGTATAGGATAGACAAATACTATATAAACAATTATCACGAATTCGGGAGTTTACTTTTGTTACCATGTTCCCGAATTCGGGATCAGAAAATTTTTGGAAAGTCCCGAACGCCGTTATTAAGCCACGCCTCTTCGGTATTTTGCGTTTTCCTAGTGATCACGCGTTCGGGACTTTAGACAGTTCCTTAATTAATAAATCTTGTGTTTTTATTGAATGGGTTAAATGTCAGAAAGCTATTGGATTTTGGATATTTTTTGTTTCTTTTCAGATTTTTGCATTTATCTTTTTAAACAATAACTTATTGTTGGAATAGTGCCTAGTTTGGCTATTCCTTGGTAATCAAAATAATTTTTACAGACTAGTGGCGCCCTCTCTCTACTGTACCAACACCAAGGACCACCCCAAGCTAAACAACCACTGAGCAATAGTCGAGCACAAATTATGAACATTCTTTTGGTTTGACAAAAGAGCGTTACACAATAGAAATTTTAAATATAGAATTAGAATAATAAATACAAATTGAGCTAATGGCTAAATGAAAATTCAACAGATGCCACTGCCCGTATCGCGTACCAAATCATGGTACATGGTCATTTACTTTGCGTCTTATTATAATTTTTATCAGTAGACAAGCTTTTTGTCTATTTCACCTTTCTTTAAATAAAAAGAGACCATCAGTAATTTAATTTTCTGATAGGGTCCTAGTCCTACCCCTACATCCAGACCTAGTTTTGGGCCAGTTCAATAAAGATGGCATGCTACTCTAAGCTACCTTTGTCCCTACTTGTGAAGTCATTTTCATGGTCCCTGATGGATAGTGCCTATCGTCTTTGATGACAGCTCGACATGGAAGTAGTGACTACAGGTTTCTTTACATTTAACTTTTATTTTACGTTTTTTATTGAGAATTACCTAATTAAATTGACTCATTTCTATGTTGAGTTCGATTGAACATATGAATTTTCAGAGCAGATAGACCCAACGAGGTCATTTAATATTGTATATTTTTTATTGAGCATTTCCTAATAAATGGAATGACTCATTTTTATGTTCAGTTTGCTGTGCGGTTGAGCATATGAGATTTAAGAGCAGATAGACCAATAAAGGGTCACAATTTAAATAAAATGATCGCTCATTGTTATTATTTTACAGAGGTGATACTGGGTTGGAACCCAATTATTCTTACATTTATGAGTCTCATTAAACTGACATCCTAGATTTTGTAATCTTTCATTAAACATAATTGACGTTTTCAATTAAAAGAGATGGACAATAAAGTATGAAAACAATCATTTTCCCGCCAACATTTGCTTGCTTGTCAATGCCAGTATGTATTGGGTGTTTTGAAAGAAAATGTGGGAAAAGTCACTACTTCATTTGCAGAACTTCGCTATGGAGAAAGCCGTGGATTATTTTGGAAGATAACAGCTCCCGCAAACTAAACTTGAACGTGGATTATTGTATACTTGATAGGCCGTGGATTTCCCTTTTTTTTGCGAGTATTCTTTCTGATTTTATGTATTCAAAATTTGACAAATGTAGAATTTGATGGAAACTTATGGAGAGACACGTCCGCCGGTAAATAGAAATTATTTTCACAAAAAGGCACACTACACAATCACCATTGTTAGGAAAAAACTTTGAAAAAACCGAGGAAATAATAGAGAGTTTTCGTTGCCTTTTAAAAGCGATTCCGATAGCCGCTATTTGACAAATTTGACATTTAAGCTATCATTTATCGTTATCGTTACCGATAAGTGCCGGGAGCTTACGGACGGAAGACAAAACCATAGCGAAAACGAAAAGCATGCGTATTTCCTATGTTTTTGTTGTGGTTTGTTTTTGTTTTTAAATGTTTTTGGTTTTCGAAATAGATTCAATACTAAATTCCCTCAAAAGATTGAAAAATCGTTTCACGGATGAGGACAATATTATTTATTATTTTATGTGCAATCGAGTGTTCCATCCTGAAAATCTCGCACTATTTTTTATAATTCTGGCCACATAATTTTTTAAGTACAAGCCCTGATGAAGCCCTAAACTTTTGGGCGAAACGTTGGCAAAGACTTGACAGGCCTTTTATTTCTTGTCCTAACCGACGAATTACCCCCCTTCATTGGATATAGGACATGAACTTCTCTTTATCATTTACTATTTTATTAGAAGAAATATTGGCCAACAACCCATATGACGATGCATCTATATAGGCTTTTGTAGTAGCCAATTTTGTAAATCCCACAGGGAAAATTAATGAATTTTGGGTACTAGGAAATTAAAACAAAGTACAAAACGTATATAAACACAATGATAAACACAAACCATTAAAGAAAGGTTATGTTTGTCGAATTTGACTTAACGTTAACGTTAAGCGGATTGAACGAAAACTATTTTTACGATCTGTCAAATAGCGACTTTGTTTTCGTATTCGTTATGGTTAACAGTTCGAATTTGGCAATACAACGAAAACTCTCTAATAGTTTCCAGTTTCCACATGTACAAACATCTTGTCAACAAACCACTGTCAGCGGCTGTCAACCGTTGTTTTCATACTCTTTTGGCGTCTGACAGTTTGACGCCAGAGAGAGATGCTTTTAAATTGAAAAGGTCAATTAAGTGGAGAGCGTTGTTGTATTATTTCTTTTTATACTTAATATTTCAGATTTAATTTTGAGGTCTATTTCGACCTTATAACTAAAAATTTCGTGGCGCCCTTAGTAAACACACTCCGTAAACACGACGATAAATGCTTTCCGATGAACAGCTACCATAAGCAATAACATATTTTTAATCCAAAGCAATTAAAAACGTTACAAATTTTGTGCGAAAAACTTTACATTGAAAATCATTTGTCCATTTATTCAGATTGTCACTTTTTGCCTGAATCATTTTCTTCGAAATTCGAAAATAGTTAAGTATCGAATACTTGTAAGTATGGCGTATGACCGTAATTCTTTCACACAATGCAAAGTAATCGGTATGTTTCATCCCTTGGTGATAAGTCATCAACTTGGCTTAGTGCCATTATTTTCATTAATTATTTTCACTATTATAATTTTTCTCAAGTTTTCATTCAGATGCTTTCGACTTCTCTTGTCCTCTATTTTCCACCTACTTTTCATTTTAGTCAACCATCCAAGGACCTTTTTTTTCAGTTATACATGTAAACCCCATACTTTGCGAATGGCTTGCTTACATCAAGTCCTACAACTTTTCCTCTACGACTTTTCTCGGAAATGGCACGTATGCGCGCAGGCGACTCGCAAAACAAAATACCCATTCAAAAACAACCAAAATAGTTATTTGTGTACCAAGGCCGTAAAGTTGATCTTTTTTGGCCGAATCAGAAATTTGCGGCCGAGGCGTAGCCGAGGCCAAGCAAATTTCAGGTGAGGCCAAAAAAGATCATTCGGCCGAGGTGCACACAAAATTTTTTAGGCGAGTGTTTGTTCTTGAAAAAAGAAGAAAATTCAACAGTAGCTTTAAACTTTATTGATCAAATAAATAATCCAGCAAAAGGTAGATACGCAATTAATAATAACAAAAACTACGATAAAGTGATTATAGAAATTTGCCGACTTTTTCGCCTGGTATCTAACATTGAGTTTCTTTAAAAAAGCAATCAATTTTGAAAACTTGCTGATATGTTAGGTATTTCCGACTATAATTGTAAATTTCAACATAGAGTATAACATAGGTGGACCTGAAGACCATAACGTTGAGGATTATTTAATTTTGGCAAGAAAATACTTCTCCCAAATTTTTAATCATGCCGTTTTTTTTTAGCATTTTATGTGGAAATTTGTAGCGGCCGTAAAGTAAAAGCGGCCGTGAAGTAAAAGCGGCCGTGAAGTAAAAGCGGCCGTAAAGTGATAAAGCAAATGCGGCCGTGAAGTAAATGCGGCCGTAAAGTGAATGCGGCCAAAAAAGATATACTTTAGGGATGACATTGAATCCGTAAAACTAATCTTTTTGTGACAGTCGCCTAAAAACTAATTATTTCATTTGATTATTGTATTATTGTGAACGATATTGAGAGATTTTTCGGATGACCTTTGGGGTATCAGACTATTGCAGGCACTGGCGGTTCTATCTAAAATATGGTGTATTTTCTCGTTCTCTTGTGCTGCAATGTTTCCCATTTTTTTGCGAGTATGTAGGCTTAGGCTCACGATGTAGTTAAAATAACGACCAAAGAAAATATGATAAATTAATTTGTTTGACACTGACGTGACAGACCTATAAACACTAACGGCAAATGTCATGTAATCATAAGGCCTGTTTCCACAGAAATCACAAACCAGTCAGACCGAATTTCATTCGTTAAAAATAGTCAGAAAACTGGTTGTTGGCGATTTGAACCAATCAAAAACGCTCTGACTGGTTTGTCATTTCTGTGGGAACATACCTTTTACCGGTACGTGAATATTTTTACTAGTACTTTGTCAAAATTATATCTTGTCAGCACTAGTGCGCAAAATCAACTCTTGTCCGCACTAGTGCGCAAAATTAAATTTTGCACTATCAACTGCGTGTGCAAAGTACCTATTTTGCACACGCTCATAGAAAAAAAAATATTTTTCCTACAGCCGTGCAGAAAAATCGATTTTCCGCACTGATATGCGTGCGGAAAATGAGTTTTCCCGCACGGTGCGCTAAAACTTTTTTTTTGGACATATCAGTGCGGAAAAAGTTTTTCCGCACGGCTGTCAGTGCGGAAAAAATTTTACCGCACTGATATGTCAAAAAAAAAAAAAAAAAAATTACATTTTTTCGCCTGTAGGAAAAATATTGTACCTAACACTTGCGGAAAATATTTTTCCACACTCGGCTGAATCACCGAACTCCGCTACGCGTCGTTCGGTGAACGGCAGCCGCGTGCGGAAAAATTCATTTTCCGCACTTGTTAGGTAAATAGCTATTCTCAATGTTCCTAATGTCACAAAACCCCGTAAGTCGATGACACACGTTGATGTCGTGGCATCTCGATCCCTTTAGACATAGGATGGGATTGAGCAGATCTCAATAATTTTATGATAGAAACGACTTAAATTTCCAATTTTAAGGTCTGCAATAAATCTTTATAAAGAAAATATCGGATAGACTTTGAGCGCTAAAACTCAAGCCTGCCAAATGGGTTGTTTGCATTGACTCGAAGGGATTTACATGGAAATTGCAATAGAAATCTGCTTTCGAGCCCCTTAGCTAAGAAAAACCAGACAGAAAAATACCAACCGCTAATTAATCCGCACAAAATCTCGATTTTTCCTTACAAGATTAAGCCATTATTTCAAATTTCAACCCTTTAGCCAGCTTCAACGCTCAGGCCTTCGTTTTTCCGAAGTGGTTCTATTCAAATCAATGAATCCTTCAGTGAACACAGCTTTATGGGCACCAAGACACCTTTTATTTCTGTTACGGAAAAGCGAATCTTTTTGGGGATAACGTACCTACCCTAAAGCAACTCTCAAATTTGCCTATATACATTCTACTCAAAATCGATGTATTTTCCAACAATCTTGGAGGCTTGTATGCGTAAATGAGGCACCTTGATTCACTGCTATTTATACTAAGTGCTTATTAATGTATATCAAGGAGGTTGTTTCCTTTGTTGAGAATATTCATTTGCTAGTTATGCATTTTACATAATTTTCCTGTGCATTACCACCGAAAAATAACAAAAAATAAAACCATCTACCTTTTAACGTCTGCATGAGCACAAGATTTATGCAGGAAAATCCAGGAAACCCGGCTCACGTGTCTGCGGTATCCTCCGGGATCCTTGTTGCCAGGAAAATATATGGTTAGTTTACGAAGCGAAGTCAACTAACGTAACAAACAACGTTGTTTACTATTTTGTTGGTCATATATTATTATTTTACAAAATAAACTGGATTTTGGAAATACAAATTATTTTACTATTCATATTTGAATGTTATTATTGGTGGCAAATCTGATTCTTTCATTTATTAAATACCTATTTTCTTTTGGAGCAACAAAGCACTAGAGAAAAATATTTGGTTTTCAACCTGTCATTGAAATAAAATGCAAAAAATCATTGATTTAAAAAAATCTTGGAATGACAATTTAATTCATTCATCAATAAAAATAAGAATGGCGTCGTTTGGAATTAATTCAATAAAAAGAAATTAAAATTAGGCCTATTTTCAATCTCTGGTTCTTATCAATGACTCCCAGACACTTTTTTATTTCTTATAAGCTTATTGGAATTCTAGATATTGAAAAACCGAATCGGTTTATTCTTTGTTAGGTTTTCCAAATAAATAAAAAGGAAAATGTGGCATAAAAATGTAATGATAATTTTTTTTTTTTTGACTTTTGACTGAAAAATATCAATAACAATGTTTGCGTTGAGATATAAACTTTAAATAATTAGGACAAAATCTATGCGGATGCAAGCTAATCTCAACCAAAGTTTTCCCAACTAAGTAATTCAATTATTCAAAGTTGTGTTGTTGTTTGCTTGTAGCAAATAACTTGTACGAATTCCAATTGGGAATAATTCACACAAGACTCAAATTACAAAACTATTCAACTGAACTACTATAATTATTAGGTACCTAAGTATTAGTGCACCAACATAAACAATTAGGTCAAGGTTTTGAAACTACTGAATTAAGTTTTGCGACTAATGATTTATAAAATTTTGAACATCACGTCACATAGTCCCAAACTTTATTTTTGAAAATTTATTTTCCTTGAAAAGCTAAAAAACTAAAGTATTTTCATGTTGATGACACAAATGAAGGTTTAGTCGTATGGTGGAGTTAGATACAAAGATTGTAATTAGTTCATTGTTACAGGATCCAGGGCAACCTTGTTATTCAACATATCTAACCCTCAAATATCACGAGTTAGATGAGCCCCTCTTAAGGACAATATTACTATACATTTTATTCTACTTTCGCTTACGCAGCATATTATATTCATTTAAGCTTATTTCGCTCTCACAATAGTCAGTCAGAGCTACGCTTTCTTAATGTTTAGAACGCATTGTAATCATTATATTTTTACTCGTATTTTAACATTTTTGTTTTAGTAATAAAAATTATTTTTTAAAAACGAAGTATCGTGTTGTCGATACGTAATTCGCGCAGTCGGTAGGATGGTCAAAGCTTGATACATGGAGCATCGATTTTTCGTTTAAACGATTTATTGGCCATCCAAAAGAACTTACAGTCGCGAAAAGTTTTGAACGGACATCAGGACTTCGACTGTTAACACCTTAAAGTGTCTGTGCGTGTAAAGTAATCAATCGAGGATTACTTCACCCAGGGACTTTGGAAATAAATACCGAAATCGATTTATTTCGCGAGGAAACAGTGATTTGGACTTGGAATAAGATCGCCACCTAAAAGCTGAGACTTCATAAAACTCCTAGAATAAAAAACTGAAGAAATAATGGGACTCATCCTATGGATTATTATGTAAGTGCAATTTATAAATATCAGATATTGATGATTTAGAAAATTCTTTTAAAAATATTGATCTAACTGATAATAGTTTAAGTGTCTCTGACTCCGCCTCTCCAATACAGGAAGCGTTAAATTTTCCAAGTACTTCTATTGATACAAATCCTAATTCAAATTTTCAAATAAATATAGCTGAATTAGAAGAGAAATTGAAATCAATACAAGCACAAGGAAACCTTGTTCTTTCAAATCTAGCAAATAATACTTTTACTGTTCCTTCTAATCATCTTATAAATATGACCACCTTTAAACCTGAATATCTTAATTGTGTTCCGCAATTCGATGGAAATCCATGCGAATTGAACAGGTATTTAGCAACCTGTAAATCTTTAATTGATTATACAACTCACTGTACATTATTCCCATATGACACGAGAGGCTTAATAAGTGATAAGCCTTTTGGGATTATCGCGCTTGGTGGCAATATGCTATTAATCATAATGAAAATTAATAAAGCATTAAAGTTTAGTTCGTTGTATAACCTTTTGAATACCACTCGATGTTTCAGGATTACCTAATACTTTTACCTGACACTCAACGCGTTACCAACAACACCACTCCTCCTTCGGAGCCTGACCCTAACAAACAATTGGCAGTGCCCACGCCTATGTCTACAACGACGCATCGCACTATCAGATCTAATGGTACAACGCCCTTTAAATCAAATTTTCAACAGCAATACCCGCAAAAACCCAAGTACCAGTTCGAAGAACTGTACAATACAGAATTAGACCCAACTGGCGACGAATACTCATACGATCTTTATAATAATCATAATCAGCAAAAGAATAATTATTATGCAGAAGCCCAATACCAACAGCCACAGGTCACTGAGCCTGAAGTTGGATATTACTTCTACGAAGCCCCTTATTCTTATTATAATTCGCCAGCAGAAAATCAAGAAAATGCAACTGCATCAAACCCAGCAACAAGCGACTCAAATTTTCAAGTAATTACAGACGAGACCCAGAGTACGTAACACAAAACCCACCGATAATATCTTTGAATTTAAATAATGCCAGCGAACTTTCGTACATTGAATTCCCGGAACATAATATCAAAATTTAATGTTAATCGACTCTGGATCCACCAAATCATTTATCGACCCCAATCTTGCAAACAAATATTTTCCCCATTTACTTATTATTAAAGACCCATTTATCGTTAGCACCGTATTTCAGAAATCTGCTCACAAACATAGTGCCATAATACCTGCATCAAAAATCTTCAATCTGCCCCAATCAACAACAATTAAAATTTTACTTGTTTAAATTTCATAATATTTTTGACGGTTTAATAGGTTTAGACAATTTAAAGTTTTTACAAGCTAACGTAGATTTTAACAAAGGCTATCTAGTTACACCTCATACAAGGATACAATTGCACTATCAGCAAACAAAAAATGAATTAAATTGTATAACTGTCGGACCCCGAACCGAACAAGTAATCAGGATAAAAACATCGATAAGAAATGATGAAATAATAGTTCCATATATGAAATTGCAAAATCTAGAAATTCCAGAGTCTTTGACTCTAGCAAAAAATGGTTACGCGATAACGACTATTACAAATAATGCTTGCGAATCTGTCACCTTAAATTTTTCCGAACCAATTGAAGTCGATTCTTTTGATCGAGACGATATTAAGACCATTGATTTAAATAATTACGATGACACACCTAAACAAATATTCGATATTTCCAAAATTCGAGTTGACCACTTAAGTCCTGAAGAAAAAAATGAGATTTTAAATCTATGCAAGGAATACTCTGATATTTTCCACCAAGAAGACAGTCCACTTACTTTTACCAGCAAAATAAAACACCCTAATACATACAACTGATGAAATGCCTGTTTATACTAAAACATATAGGTATCCATTTATACATCGGCAAGAGTCCCAAATCAAAAAAATGCTAGATCAACAGATTATTAGGCCATCAAATTCACCATGGTCCTCACCGATTTAGGTAGTTCCGAAAAAAATGGATGCTTCAGGAAAACAAAAGTGGAGAGTTGTCGTGGACTATCGGAAATTGAACGAAAAGACAATTGACAACAAATATCCCTTACCTAACATATCCGATTTACTAGATAAATTATGCAGATGCCAATACTTCACAACGCTAGATCTTGCCTCGGGATTTCACCAAATCGAGATGAATGAAAGTGATGTTCCCAAAACGGCGTTTAACACCGAAAATGGCCACTATAAATACCTCAGAATGCCCTTTGGTCTTAAAAACGCCCCCGCCACGTTTCAGAGCGTGATGGACTTAATACTCAGAGGAATACAAAATGAAAAATGCTTAGTCTATTTAGATGACATCATTATTTTTTCGACGTCATTGAGAGAACACATCAACAACATAAAAGCCGTTTTTCAACGACTTAGAGACTTCAATTTCAAAATACAACTGGATAAGGGCGAATTCTTACAAAGAGAAGTCGCCTATCTAGGACATGTTGTTACCCCAGACGGCGTAAAACCCAATCCAGATAAAATATCTGCGATTAAACAATTTCCCATTCCAAAGACTACCAAATAAATAAAAGGATTTTTAGGACTTATGGGTTATTATAGAAAATTTATCAATATTTTTGCTAAAATAACTAAACCACTCACTAAGTGCCTAAAAAAGGGTGCTAAAATAGAGCACAATGAGGAATTTGTAAATTGCTTCCAAATGTGTAAAAATTTATTGATGAATCAACCAATACTTCAGTATCCGGATTTTAGCAAACCATTCAACCTAACAACAGATGCGAGTAACATTGCTTTAGGAGCAGTGCTTTTTCAAGGTACAATAGGTCAAGACCTACCTATCGCATATGCGTCACGCAGACTCAATAGTTCCGAGTGTAACTACTCCACCATAGAAAAAGAATGCCTATGCCTTGTTTGGGCTACCAAGTATTTTCGTCCGTACCTATACGGTAGAAAATTCAATATAGTCAATATAGTCACCGACCATAAACCACTCCAATGGCTTTTCTCTGTCAAGGATCCAACTTCGAAACTTTCACGATGGAGAGTAAAATTAGAAGAGTTCGATTACCAGATAATATACAATAAAGGAAAGCTTAACACCAACGCCGACGCATTATCAAGAATTGAGATCCACACTAAAGAAACAAACAATATTTTTGAATACATGGATGAATTTAATAAAAATCTGGAAAACTTAGACGATAACGTACCTGGTACAAGTAGAGAAAATGAAAATCAAATGTCAATGATGAGCACAACCAGATACCGACCCTTTAAAAACATCGCTCAAGATACTGATGACGTAACCGTCCATACAAACGAAGAACAAGACCCAATAGTAGGAATACCAATTATCGATACAGCCGTAAATCATGGTGCAAATCAAATTGTAATTCAGCAAGTGCATCACTCACCGGCTAAACCAAGGATTGATTATTTATTTGATAAAAAACGCCGAATAACAGTTTAATTATCAGAAAATAACTTTGAAGAAGACATAATGAACTTTATAAAAGAATTAGTAGCACCAAGAAAACTAAATATATCATCTGTACTTCGAAAATCCGTTCATGTATGAAAAATTTTGCCGAATAATAAAAGCAAACTTCAGATGGCCCTCGCTAGTATTCAAACGATACCTCACGAAACTACTGGATGTTACAAACAAAAACGATATTAAAGAGATTATCGAAAAATATCATGAAAGTAAAACCAATCATCGTGGTATTGAGGAAACTGTCAAAAGATTAAGATCAAAATATTACTGGCTTGACTTGAAAAGTGCAGTTCAAACGTTTATTAACGAATGCGAAGTGTGTACTCTTAGTGAATACGAACGCAATCCTGTTAAAATTCCTATATGAACGTAACACCAACAGCAGCAAAGCCCTTTGAAATTTTACATCTTGATACCTACACCTTAGAACAGACAAAATTCCTAACTATCGTAGGTAGCTTCTCAAAATATGCTCAGGCATATTTTCTCAGATCACTAGCAGCAACAGAAATAGCGTCAAATAATTGTCGATAATGGCACAGAATTCAAAAATGCCGTAGTAACCGAGTTATTGACCCTTCATAAAATCAAAGTACATTTCTGTTCCCCCCACATTACCCAGAATCAAATGGAATAGTAGAACGTTTCCATTCTACACTTTGTGAACATATCAGATTACTCAAGAAGCAAAATTTCGCAAATACGCCCGTGCAACAGAAAATGATTTACGCAATTCTTGCCTACAATCATACTATCCATTCTGTGACAAATTTCAAACCCATTGACATTATTCAAGGCCATATCTCTACTGACGAAATTTTTGACCAAAAATTAAATCAGATACTAACCTATGATTATGTCAACAAACACAAAAAAACAAAAGTCCTTTATTCCCAATTAAACGAGAACCTAATTACTAAAAAGAACGCTTAATATTGAAGGTCAATTTAAAGAGGACCAAACTGTACATACGAAAAAATTCATACATCTTTATAGATAACGTCCTTAGTGTTTGAGATAGAGTAGAGATAATGAGTTCAGGACTTTGGAAATAAAACTCCCTTTTTTCAAAAAATTATGCCGACGTTTCGACCATATATTTGGTCTTCTTCACAGGCTATTTTTTACCAGCAAGGGCGTTTGACGTCAAATACCACTGTAGGAAACATTCCAAAACACAAAGGGACACACATTAGTCTAAATTCTTTTTTAATTTTTCCTCTGTATATCGATAAACACGTATAGGTTACAGTAAGTTGGCAAACTCAGTCGACTTACTGTAACCTAGTTACAGTAAGTTGGCAAACTCAGTCGACTTACTGTAACCTATACGTGTTTATCGATATACAGAGGAAAAATTAAAAAAGAATTTAGATTAAGTCCTGAACCCATTATCTCTACTCTATCTCAAAAATTCATACGGCAGAAAAATGCTAATAAATTCAATAAACCCACAAAATTAGTGACTGTTGATACTCAGAAAAAGACCGCACCTACAGAAATTCGAGGAAAAATCCATCTATAAAATATTAAACGTCCCTTGAAAAATACCTACAATTATTGTCATATCTCTTTCAGGACACTAGGAGTATCAGTTGCCTTTGAGAATAAAATTCAAATAGAAAAAATCATCGATATCCTTGGACTATAGTACCTACCAATAAAATTAGGACAAGCTAGACTAAAAAGAGTATACCTTCACATTATTACACTTTTACGACCTTGATCCAATTGTAGAAGAAGTGAACAAACTCGAGTTAAGGTCAAGGAACCTTACTGACAACATTAACACCCATAAAGACCATAAAACTGAAACTATCAATTATGTGAAAATCCTTTTCCTTATTCAGGAACGAGTAGAGACTAAACTGCGAGAATTAATACCACACCGGCAACGTACGAAACGTGGATTAATTGATGCAGTGGGATCAATTTTCAAATCAATAACAGGAAATTTAGACGCCTCAAACGGAGAACGCTACGAACAATTAATTAGAGAATTGCAAGATAATCAAAATAAATTATCGTCAAATATTCTGAAAGGAAACGCAATATCAATCAATTTGATACAACAATTCAATAACACCGTTCAAAAAATCAGTAATAACGAGCAATTACTTGAATCAAGATTAAATCAGATTGGTCTTATTGTGCAAAAAGGAACCTTTAGAGAAAATGCAAATTACATTGAAGATACTCTTAATCAAATAATTAATTTGTACGAAATTATCAATTCAATACTACAAGATATTGAAAATGCAATTACTTTCTCCAAACTCAAAATATTACACCCGAGTATAATAAAAACCGAAAGTCTTTATTTTGAATTGAAAAAAATACAAAAATTGGTTAATGCAAAAAGCATGCCGCTAGACGTTACTTTAGCTAATACATTGTTATATGAAAAACTAATTAAAGTAAAAAGTTTTATTTTAAATAATAAAATAACCTTCCTAATTCAAATTCCAATAACCCACCAGAGTTACTTTGACTATTACCATTTATATTCAGTACCGATTTATAGGAAAGAAAAATTCAGAACAATAGTTCAAAAAAACAAGTTTTTAATCAAAGATAAATTGCACTTCGCATACCGAACCACGGAATGCCAAGAAATCCAAGAAAGCTACTACATCTGTGACAAAATTGACTTAGTAGACATCTCAGCTGATGAAAACCCATGTACGATTCAGCTACTAGAAGCCAATAACCGCCTTCATACTTGTCATCAAATTGAAGTCCAAATCTCCAAATTGATAAGTAACCAAATCGACTTATTGAACAAATAGATAATAATAGTCCCTGATGAAAAAGTAATCAAACTACAGTGTTTCAATCAAGAGGAACACCTGAAGCTTTTTGGCAGCTATTTTGCCGAAATTCCAACAAATTGTAAACTCATCGATATATGAACAACCAAGAAGCGATTGTAAATAACGCACGCACAGAACTAACTGAGAGCCAGCCAATTCTGTTTCCTGACCTAAGCCAACAACAGAAATTCTTACCAACTCTCAATTTAATTGTCCACCTAGAAGAATTGAAACTTGACGACTTTCAAAAACTAAGAATCCAAATACTGGGAAATCAACCAGACTTGACGCTATTCTCCAAGATTATGTCAATCCCAAGCATCTGGACCATACTAATCTATTTACTAATAATCATTATTATAGGTTATTTAGTACACAAGAAGCTAGTCCGAAGAAGATGCCCGACAAAGAAAAATCGACCAGTTGACCAAACCGAAGAAATCAATGTTCAACTACCCCTTCAGCACGTGTAGTTGAATCTTCGTGGGGAGGAGTTAGATGAGCCCCTCTTAAGGACAATAATACTATACATTTTATTCTACTTTCGCTTACGCAGCATAATTATTCATTTAAGCTTATTTCGCTCTCACAATAGTTAGTCAGAACTACGCTTTCTTAATGTTAAGAACGTATTGTAATGTAACCATTATATTTTTACTCATATTTTAACATTTTTGTTTTAGTAATATTTTTTTTTTTTAAAGAACGAAGTATCATGTTGTCGATACGTAATTCATGTAAAGATAGTTAACGTAATAGATTATGTATATGCTAGTAAGTTGCAAATATTAGTTATTTAATATCATATATGTATTTATGCTTAAAATTAGCAACGTCATGCCTTGATGTAAACTGTCTTACTTTATTTTATTCATTCAATAAAGACTTTTGATAGAAACTGGTTGCCTAATTTCTTGGCATTTAGTTGATACTGGCGAACGTTATTCAAGATATCCAAGAATATCACAGTCGCTTTTATATTTAAATAGTTATAAAATAGGCAGTGGATAGAGGTCCGAAAATTCGGATCTCTAGTGTCCATACTAAAGATCCGATAATTTTCGGATTTTTAATCTGTATATTAAAGGTCCGAAAATGCGGATCTTCAGTGGTAATATTGAAGATCCGAAAATAGATGTTTATTTTCTCGTCTATTTTTAATTCTGTTGTAAATAAAGAATATTACAACATTTTAATAAAACTGATAAAATTCGGATTATTATTGTATTTTTAAGAATTTATACTGAAAAAAATGGATCCGCTAATCCATTTATGTGGAATAGCTAATCAAGTTTACTCGAAAATATTTGGTTAGTGCAATTCCAAACAAGAAAAGTACATAAAACGAAACTAAGAACCTTTTTATTTTTTAATATTTTACATAAATAAAAATAAATATATATTTTTTTAAGGGTTAATAGAGTAAGAGGTGTGATTTAGTTCCTTCTGCACTGCATGCAAACCCAGGCTTTCTTACTAGAAGGCAGCTCTGTTACACTTTGTTTCCACCTCGGTTTCCACCGAAGACATGGATCGCACCGTTAATAATCTTCATATATTACTATTACTTTGTTAGTGTTACATATATCACAAATCCATTTTAGAAAACTATTTTGTTTTTCTTCAATTCGTTTTTGTAATAAAACATAAGAATCCGGACAAAAATATGCTTCTATTTCTGCTAAAGATATTTCTTCTTCAAGAAGAAGTTGATCAATTTGTTGATGATGAGGAATGTTTTCTTTCTCAATTTTAATGTTTTTATGTAATGCTTTGTTCACCAAATCTTCTGCATGAGCATTAAGCATTATCTGGTGCCTCAGTTTAGGAATTTTATTTTTGAATAAAACAATTTTATCAAAGTCTTTTTATTTTTCTTAGACCTTTTTAGTCCAATTGCAGTTGATTGATGTCCCTTGATTTCAAGTTCTCATTGACACTGGCTAATTTATTGGGACATTTTTTTTTTCATTGGTGCTATAGTTTTTGTGTCTCTCCTATACAAACATATAAATTCTGTATGTTCAACTTTTTCAATGTACTACTCCTCTACTGCCCTAAAGGAATTCAACGTTTTCCCTTTTTGTAATAGAGACATTTTGTAAAAAAATAAGCACTATTTTTTTTATTCTTGTTAACTGCCTGCAGCCCTGAACTAAACATAATCGCTAAATAACCTGTCGCACATTACCTATTTTCATTAATTTTCGTACCCCTAATATACGAATTGAAAATCCGAAAATTATCGGATCTTTAGTATGGACACTAAAGATCCGAGTTTTCGGACCTCTATCCACTGCCTTATAAATATTATTCTGATTGAATATTATTTTATCATATTAAAGCAAAGTATACCAATCTAATTTCACAATACTTAAAGTAGGATAGTTTGTTTAAGTTACACAGCTACCCCTCGTTCCTCTCTCACTTATACAAAACTTCTTCGAGTTAAGTAAGATGGAATTTGAAAACATCCGAGCTTTTTACGAATAAGTTGAGATTTGCCGGGTGGCTGAGCATTGAATGCTTCTGAAATTAATTTTGGATTAGTTTGACTTGATTCCTAATTTAAATTTCAATCTTTGAGACATAATGTCTTCTTCTGGTGATTTAGGCATTGGATTTGTTTGAACAGAAATTGAAAAGTGTAGACAAATTGCGGTTTAAACTAGAATGGGCAATTTAATAGAAATTGTTGGAAATTCATACGTCCAAAATAATATTGTATTTCTACTTTTGATACTGGAACTGATGTTTTTTTAGGTTGGATGATATCTGATTTGTTTAAGTACCTACCTAAGAACTAAGTTTCTTACTTGTTGAGCCAAAGTATGTCAATACTTTGAAGTGTTTAGTTTGATCATGGATTATTGGGTACCTAAATCATATTTATGCATTTTTCAATTGTTTTTAAATTTGATCTAAGATAATATTATATTTAGGTAGGTATATGATGTTCGAGTTATATTTAGTAATATGTTTAATAATGGTTTGATGTTTGGTGTCAATTTGAGGGGATAGTAGTTAATCTATGGATCATACTGTAAAAAGCTGCTAATTTATGTTGTAGGTATAGGATGGCATTTATGATAAATTAAGAAAATATTGCGTTCTTTTCCTTTTTTAATGTTTTCTACTTCCTTCCTACTTTCCTCTTTGAATTTAATCGGAGAATAAATTCAGAGTTGGTAAATGATACACGTTATGAAAATCGAACACAAGAATGTAGGATCGGTTTTCCTCTAAAATTAACCGTTTAGGTATTACAGCTTGTCAAAGTTGCTACATGAAATCTGCTCAGAATTTTACGTAGAATCCAAATATGCAATCATATACAGTGTGTTTCATTTGAGAAAACAAGGTTGGTCTCTGGATAGCGAACAAACCAGAAGTAACAGAAACAATTCGTCTCTAGGTAGAAATGTGTGAAATAATTCACCAAGTAACTTTCATTGAGGTCACTTTCTATACGTATACGATGGTTATTAAAAAGTTGTAGGTATTATGCGCGACTTTTTTGTCACTCTGTATATAATGACTAGCAAAACCATATTTCAAGCTATTTGTCATATGGGCTCAAAGCATGAATCTTCGTGATTTTACTCAAGACCGCATTTAAATTTGCTACTAAATCCGCCTAGTCCCAATTAACATACGCCTAACTTATGACCCTTCCGACGCGGATGTTAGCTTCCGCAAACTGGCCCATTTGTGCATGTTTCTCCTCGTTGAAATTCATAAGTTAAAACATGCGCCATTTTTTTTTTCTATTTTTAACCTAATTGCCGACAAGTGGCCACTGCTTGACCGCTCAGCCGTATTTTGTTTTATTCAGGCCCGCTTTGTTGCGAAATTACATTTTTATTTAATTTTTGACCCAGCGAAAAATAAATAAATTATAGTTGAAGGCAGTAACGAGCATGTACCTAATTTGTTTTTTTAGCACGGATGTATCTTTTGTCCATCGATTTTAATCTGACACTTTCCGTATGAGGAGCGAGGGGGTGAAGCATATGGCAAAAACAGGTGTGAGTTCAGGTGATCATTGGCGTTCTAACGTAGGTGGACCACCAGATCACATTCCTTTGGAGTATCAGATTAAAATCGTTTGGCTTTACTTTTGGATGTATTTTTAGGAAGCCTTTGCTTTGCTTTCATATCAGTGTCTCATTGATTTTTTTAAAATCAAAACATGTTAAGCTAAGAACTTTGAAACAATAGTTTCATTTTTGTAAAAGCGGTCAAAGACTCTTGAACTTAGCATATAAGGAGGGCGATCAGACAGATGGGGTATTATAATATGTATGTTCTATTGTGAAACTCTAATTTGCGAACATTTTTTAGAAACCAGTTATAATAAGTATGTAATAATGCTTTACTTTTGAAGTCAGCTCTATATTTTTAACAATGGGGTACTTGCATCATTTTTTTTATCGCTGATTTCGTTAGTCGATAAAAAATAAGTCAACAAGCATTTTTCCTTTTTCTTCTTAGTCAAAAATTGATGGAGATACAACGCTATGAAATATGTTTATGATGTCACTTATCATATAATTTAGTGACGTCGCACACGCTCTATATATGTATATATACAGCGTGTCCGAAATTCGAGTCTCTACATGGGGATTTTGCTTATTATGAGAGATACAGTGTGGCTCAAATTAGGAAATTCTAGGTAATTTATTGCTCATTTATATCCTATTCTTAAATTTGCTTCGAAGTTTTCTGTTTCCTAGAAATCCGAGAAAAACTGAAAACAATTTTATTTACAATCATACATGTAATGTTGACTTTACTGACTTTTAAAAAGTTCGGAAATGTCACTTTTTTGACTTTTACTTTCGACCCACGGGTCGAAAGTTTACTTTCGACCCGTGGGCCGAAAGTAAATGAATTTTTTGAAATTTATTGTATTTTTTGACTTTTACTTTCGGCCCACGTGGGCCGAAAGTAAATGAAATTGTCAATTATTGTATTTTTTAGTTTTAATCCAAATGAAACTTTCAAAATTCGAATGATTGTAAATAAAATAGTATACATACCTCGGTGAAAAGTTTCATTACTGTCTCGAGATTTCAGTTAGACCTCGGCTGCGCCTCGGTATGTACTATACTATTGTTTTTTGCCAATAATTCATAAACCGTTAACTTTAGACTTTTCTAACTTTAACATTATTTAGACATTTTTTTGACACGGATATTTTGTGATGTAAACAATATGAATTACAGCTTTTCCTCCTTTCTTCTTTCGGTTTTACGCCTCGGGAAAAATTATACCAATTTGGATATTCCAGATACAACCCTTGTTTTTGCGTGAAGGACGAATTTGCACTCTCAGATTTTCATTCTTTGAGAGTCTATTCGACCTTGTATTATTATTTTAATAAAATATTCTTAAATTCGAGTTTCATTTTATCAAGACAATAATATTACGATGGGTCGCTTTTTTGGCTTCTTTATCTGTGACGTGGACTGATTGAATATAGTAACCATAGTAACAGAACGGAATGACAAGATTTCTGAAATATCTATATAACACATAAGTGTCAAAAATTATAATAATAATTACCTTCTCAACTTTAATCGCGATTTTTGAATTCTTTGTTTCAGAGTATCTTAGGTTGTGGACGTGGTATTATTTTAGACAATAATTATTTTAATTCGTTTTGGATTGTTAATTTTTAGTTAAGCTGTTGAGGTTTTGTGTTGATTAAGTTATTTAGTGTTTCTTTAAATATGGCACAGAGACATAAATTTTCAAATGAGGAGAAGTTTGTTATGTTAGCAGCTTACTTGCACTCTCATCGCACTGGAGATATCGCAGCTACAAGGTATATTAATTACCATTAGGCTCATACAGACATGGGCGTCGTTTGGGGAGGCATGGGGGGGCATTTGCCCCACCCTGGAAATAGTCTTTTAAACAAGAAAGCAGTAAAAGAGAGTTCGTATTCGTATTGCTTTTTTCCATTTTTTCAAAATTTGTTAGGTAATTTGAAAAATTGGCTGACATTTTCATTACATTCAACGGAATTGAATTTTACTTGACTTAGGGCCGGTATTATAAAACACTGAACCGATGGTATCTAGTGTTCCAACCTTCGGTGGAATCCTATCAATTTGCATGGAGTCAACCTAAGGTTGAAACTCAATCATCGATTCAGTGTTTTATAATACCGGCCATTAGAAAATTACCTAAACAAATGCAGTGGCGACGCCAGGGTTCTATGTTAGGGGGAGGGGGGCAGACTGGGCCAGAAAAATGTAAGGGGGGGCATTTGTTTTTATTTTATTGCTTTTCTTCTTTGGAATAAAAAATGGGAAGTACCTGTCGACACTATTATGTTTGATGTAATCCCAGGAAACCGGAAGCAGCACCGCAGTTGCCTGTGCCCAAGAACACTCAACCTAATAGGACTGCTTCTTAGCTGAAAATGTCTGCCATCTTAGCCGAACACCTCAACACTTGGCATAAAATGCATTAGCCGAGTTTAAAACAGTCACAGGTCACAGTAATCGTTACAATCTTGTTAAAATCACCTTTTCTACATTTAAAATTGACGAAAAAACAAGCACAACCTGGATAGCAAGCATCCCATCGAGGCCTGCGGGTAACGTCATCATTATAAGCTGTTATGCTGCTAATTAGTAGTGACGTCACTCGCAGGCCCTGCTGACTCGAGAGTTGACGAACGTACGCCTTATGAGGATGAGAATTCCTGGGCGGCCCCGGCCTCCTCTGGCTCCCCCTGGCGTCGCCACGGAACAAATGATGCGGACAGTGAATTTGTCATCAACTAAGTACCTTAAAATGCTCAAAAAGTGGCGTGGCACTAAAAAAATTAGCCTACGGCGGTTGCCTGCGGCGCTAATGGAAATCGTCTTATTATAATACTGCCCCCCCCCCCTGAGAAATCTCGTAACGACGCCCATGCATACAGAATAATAGGTAATACAAATTCAAATTGAAGGTAGGTATTTGGAAATGTTTCCCGAAAGACCCCAACCTCATAAGAGTTATTTCCGAAGAATTGTCACAAATTTATTAAATCATTGAGCATTTGAACAGCCAAGGGAAAATTCTAATAAAAATAATGAAGTTCGTGAAAGAGCGGGTAATGCAAATCCTACATCTAGTGTAAGACGCATAGGCCAAATGGTCGATGTGCCGAAATCAAACGTGCATGAAATTTTACAAAAAAAAAAAAGGTATCATCCGTTCAAGCCTACCATTGTTCATGGACTCAGGGAAGCTGATTTTCAAAGGACAATACGTTTCTGTGAGTGGTACATTCAAAAATGCGAAAACGAGGCAGAATTTCGTGATTTAAGATTTTTAGCGCTCTAGTACTTTTTTCCCTTGTATAATAAATAACTATTTTTTTCTACTGACATTTCATAATACGCTATTAAACGATTAAAATCTGTATCATAATGAACTTCATTACGATACAGATTTTCATTATAATACTCATTTTTAATATTATACAATGTTGATAGATGGCAGCACTAGTTAAGATATTAAACATTTTAAACGGTGATTTTGCGTAAAACAATTATTTTGATAACTATAAAAAAGACTCCGAATTGTTTAAAAGTTACCTTAAGTTTGGGACAAAGAATAATTATTATGGAAATCATGAATGATAAGGAAGAATTTTTACTTTCTTCATTATTATGCATTGTCAATAGATGGCGCCACCAGTTAAAAATATTTGATTTTTTTTTTGAATGATGGCAACACTGTTTATAGCTTTTCCATGGTAATTTAGCGAAAAACAATAATTTTATAAAAAAAAAATACTTCAAATTGTTATTAAAAGTTAATACCTTAAGTTTGGGAGAAGGCATTATTATGGAAATATTGAGCGATAACGAAGAATTTTCACTAACACCTCCAGAAATTACAGAAAGGGCGACAAATGCAGGTAATAATATACTACCGGACAAGTCCAAGAAAATTTACGAAAAATTATATGGACAATTTATGGATTGGAAACACCAAAAACACATCATCCTTCTCAGAAAATGTTTTGATAGTATATTTTGAAGAATTACAACAAAAAATGAAACCTTCAACTGTATGGATTACTCAATTATGAAATCTCTATTCAAAGTTAAGCATAATGTTGACATATATCTAAATATCATAAGTTTTATCAATGGCAGTAGAAAAAATAGTGTATGCAACTCTCATGTAATGGCCATTAATACACTCGCATGTTATATACGAAACTCGCCTACGGCTCGTTTCGTATCCTACAACATGCTCGTGTATTAATGGCTATCATTACATGATCATTGCATAATATACTATTTTTTACTACTAACCTGAGAAATAGACATTATTCAATCTATTTTTCTAAGAAAAAATTGAATTTCTCTCCCTAGGTTAATAATGAAAATAATGAAAAAATACCTAGGTCAATAATGAAAATGACGTCATGACGCAAAGATATTGTCATGTTTCTATTGGTTCTGTGGCGGATGTCCGCCCCAGATCCGTTGGCAACCATGCAAATGGAGCGGCAACGCGGTACACCAGCGGTAGGAACGTCAACTGTCTCCGAGTCCCGGCCAGCTGATGACTGACACAAGTCCGACGCCCGCTCGAATAATAAAACAACACGCCCGAACAATTTCTATTTTTTCATTTTTACCGATGTTTTATTTTTGTATTTGGCATAAATAAACAGTAGATTAATTAAGTTGATCAGTGCGCCTTATTTGCCCGCCGCAAACCGGCCACAGTGGTGACCCCGACAAACGCGTGAGTGCGACGTGCTACCATCCAAAGAACCTTGACTCTTGACTCTTGACCGCGTGTGCAGTGCCCCAAAATTCACACCCACACGGCCCTCGTCTAACACGGCCAACGACGACGCCATGGACCCAACCGACGATCAGACCATAATCGCCCGTGTAGGGATCAAAGCGCCAGAATTTTGGTGCGCCGAACCAGAACTATGGTTCCTTCGACTCGAAGCACAGTTTCGGCAAGCAAAGATAACAACAGACAACTGTAAGTTTGACCACACGGTGACTAGTTTAAACAGCGAGGTCCTATCAGAGGTAGCCGACATAATACGAAACCCAACTGGAGGTACTTCTTATGAAGATCTAAAAACCCGCCTTCTCGAAAGATACGGTACTAGTGCTGATGAAAGAACCCGCCGACTGCTGGAGATAACCTTGGGTGATTTCAAGCCGACCCAGCTTCTCCATCGCATGCAAGCCCTAGCCACCACCAATGTAAGTACAGAGGTACTGAAAAATCTGTGGCTCGACCGCCTACCGCCCCAAGTCCGAGAGGTAATATCCGTCCTGGATGGAGACCTAGAAGAGCTGGCGAAGAAGGCTGACAAGTTCATACGCAATAACAGCCTTCCAGTTATGTCTATTGAGGAGAAGCCCACCTTAGAGAAAAGTGTAGCTGAACTAGGCGACCAGATAAGAGCTCTGTCTGCGAAATTAAGTGTCGACGAGAAATCGCAGGAACCTCGACCTGCCCGAACAACCAACACTGCAGTCGCTGATGGGCAGTGCTATTACCACCGAAGGTTTGGCCCGCAAGCCAAGAAGTGCAGACCCCCATGCACTTATTCAAAAAACGACCAGGGGGCGCAGTAGTGGCGACAACCGTGGCCTCCCATAGACACCGTCGCCTGTTCGTGACAGATAAACTGCTCCAACTCCAGTTCCTCATCGACACCGGAGCTGACCTAAGTGTGCTGCCACGTAAGATCTGCACCGCTACACAACCAAGCACTATCAGCCTGTACTCCGCCACTGGTTCCCGTATCAGAACGTATGGGCATAAGCAATTGCAGTTGAACCTCGGTCTGGTAGGTGGTAGACGCTTTTTACTCATTGGGCGTCGACCGGTGAGATACCACCATGCCAGAATTGAGTAGCGCTAAGTGGTATCACCACGTTCCGCTACTGCGCTGGCAGTCCGGTTCCAACAATGAGTAACAGATAGCATGATGGCGCCTCCAGGATCAAAATATTCCGGAGGTAAAATACCCGACCACTCGGATCTCCGGGCGTCGGGTGATCCTGGGGGTCCTTCATGCAAAGATATAAAGAGAAGATCAAAAACTCAACTCAGAATTGATTTTAGCAATATAAGAGGAATAAGTACAAATATGAATTCAGTTCACCAACATCTTGAAGAACAAAGACCTGACATCCTTGTTCTCACTGAAACTAAAATCAGTTCTGCAACACCTATTGTGAACTATCTTTATCCCGGCTATGACCTACACCACCGATTTCGACATAATTTTGGGATCTGTGTGTACATTAAAAATGACCTTTCATGTCATCGAGAGGAGAAGCTAGAACCAGCGAACCTTGATATCATATGGCTAAAATTCACCTCAAAGTCATCGACCAAGTTTATCTGCTGCCTCTACCGACCGCCAAGTAACACCGATTACCAAAACTTTTTCGCGACATTATCCGAAAGCTGTGATAGTATACAGTCAAACTATCCACAGGCGGAAATTGTCTTTTTAGGCGATTTCAACGTCCACAATATACCCTGGCTGAAACACCACAACAAAACAGATAACGAAGGCAGAGAAGCAGAAGCTTTTGCCATAAGTTGTGGTCTAACGCAGCTTGTCGATGAACCTACCCGTATCTCAGAAAGGGGCGAATTTGCAGCGCTTTTAGACTTGTTCCTAACCACCAATCCTGACTCGTACACAATTCAAGTAGATGCTCCACTTGGTTCGTCCGATCATAAACTTATAATAACAAAGTGCGAAATGCTCATCCCACCAAGCCTACAACCACTTCCTCGTAAAATGTGGCACTATAAATCGGCAAAATGGAATGACCTAAAACAGTATTACCTGGATTTTCCATGGCAAGAGGTTTGCTTTAAAACAGTTGATCCCACTATTTGCTGTAATGAAATAACACAAGTAATCTTATCTGGAATGAACGCATATATCCCACATACAACTAAACGTAGAGCTAATGCAAAACCTTGGTTCAACCGCCAGTGTCAAACGGCTGTACAGAAAAAACACAGAGCATATAACCTTTGGAAACGACAGCAAACCGCTCAAAACCACACAGAATTTATAGAAGCCAGAAATAGTTGCAAAATTACTATTGACTCCGCTAAAGAAACATACAATCAAAGAATAAAAAACAGGTTGCTGAATTGTCCAAGTAGTTCTAGGTCTTTTTGGTCTCTTGCAAAAGCTGTTGGATCTAACTTCACCAAGTCATCCATACCACCACTTACAGATAAAAATAATCACTTAGCCACAACATCAGAGGAAAAAGCCAATATGCTTGCCCAAATGTTTTCCTCCAACTCCAACCTAACAGTGCCAAACGGAAAAACTCCACCGTTCATTGAAAGGGTTTCCCATAGTATGCCAGAGGTACCCTTTTATCACAGAGAAATACGAAAATCCCTAAAAAAGCTGGATACAAACAAAGCAATGGGTCCGGATGGCATTCCCGCAATAGTACTCAAAAATTGCGCCAACGAACTCACCCCAACTTTCGCAAAATTATTCAATTTGTCTTACAGGCAAGGAGTATATCCATCATCATGGAAGTCTGCCGCAGTACAACCCATTCCAAAGAAAGGAAAAAAGACAGATCCGTTAAACTATAGACCAATTGCTCTACTTCCGGTGATATCAAAAGTAATGGAAAGAGTTGTGAACAATCACCTAACCAAGTACTTGGAAAAGTACAAAATTATCAACGATAAGCAATACGGATTTCGAAAATATAGGTCAACCGGCGATTTACTTACATACGTCACTCACTTATGGCAAAAAGCGATTGAGTTGCGGGGTGAAACAAGAACAATTGCCTTAGATATATCTAAAGCATTCGACAAAGTTTGGCATGAAAATCTGCTCAACAAGCTCAAAGCAATGGGATTATCGCCGAAACTTTGCACTTGGTTTGAAAGTTACCTAAAGGACAGATCCATTTATGTTGCACTGGATGGCCAGAACTCCAACTCTTACCAAATAAATGCTGGTGTGCCACAGGGAGCAATCCTTTCGCCAACTCTTTTTCTGATTTACATAAATGACCTCATAGATAAAACAGTAAATCCACTTTATTGCTTTGCAGACGATGGCAATGTAGTCTCCTCACTCATACCACCGACAGGTCTTTCCGCACGTGAATTCCATCATCTTAGACTAACTCAAATATCGCAGATAAATAAAGACCTGGAGATAATAGAGGACTGGGGTAACAAAAACCTTGTACAGTTCAACGCGCAGAAAACCCAAGCAGCTCTGTTTTCAAAAAAGACCAGCACCGGTGAGCCAAACATCATGCTCTCTGGAAGTGCTGTCACATTACAGAGTCAGTTGAACATCTTGGGGGTTACTGCAGAGACCAACATGTCTTGGCACAGTCACGTGGCAGATATTGCTAAAAGGGCCTCCCAAAAGCTGGGGGTGCTATTTCGTACAAGACATCTGTACACACCAAGCCAATTGCTGACACTCTACAAAGCCCAGATTCGACCAACTATGGAGTACTGCTCACATATATGGAGTGCAGCACCCAAACATACCTTAATGCTTTTGAATACCGTGCAAAAACGAGCTATCAAGCTGATCAATGACCCCGCACTTACTCGTAACTTGGATGGTCTCGAACATCGCAGAACGGTGGGCGATTTATCTCTCTTCTACAGGTACTATCACGGAAAATGCTCTGAAGAGTTGGCACGTATGATTCCACCGAGAGTAGCACCTACCAGGCGAACCCGTCAAACAGACGGTAACCATGAATTTACTGTCAAACTAGAGGCACCAAGAACCTCATTATATCAGAATTCATATCTCTGGAGAACAGCATCGCTGTGGAATAAACTCCCTACGACGGTTTTCCCTGCAGGTTACAACCTGAACCGTTTCAAGACCAACATACACCGACATTTCCGCGCACTTGCCGCTTCTCGAGCGTGATAGGACATTTCCTTGCGAGTGCGCATATCCGTAAAAAAAAAAAAAAAAAAAAAAAAAACCTCGGTCTTGGCCAACCGGTCACGTGGACCTTTGTAGTTGCAGACGTCACCACCGCCATGCTAGGCGCTGACTTTCTCACACAACATGGCATCACCGTAGACATGCGCAGAAAGCGCCTTGTTAGTCCCACCGCTCCGAGCAGCATTGCATGTGTGTCCCGAACAGTGAAGGAGCCGGAAGTGGGGCTATCGACGGCCCACCCCTACGATCGCTCAACTGGTATGTCTGATAATCCTGGAAAAGTCCAGCACTACATTGATACCCAAGGATCCCCGGTATTCTCCAAACCACGTAGGCTCCCGCCAGACCGCCTACAAGCCGCACGAGCCGAGTTCAACGACATGATGCAAGCACACATAGTTCAGCCATCAAAATCTCCATGGGCCAGCCCACTTCACATGGTACAAAAAGCCAACGGCCAGTGGCGTGCTTGCGGAGATTTCCGCCGACTGAACGCCATTACCAAACCTGATCGCTACCCAGTGCCACATATTCAGGATTTCGCCAACCAGCTACATGGCAAGAAAATCTTTTCGACCATTGACCTCATACGTGCTTTTTACCAGATCCCAGTCCGCCCTAGAGATGTACAGAAAACGGCTGTGATCACGCCGTTTGGCCTGTACGAATTTCTAAAGATGCCCTTTGGCTTACGAAACGCCGCCCAGACACTGCAGCGCTACCTCGACCACCTCTTCCGAGGGTGCCCCTTTGTTTACATTTACATCGACGACATCCTGGTAGCCTCCACGACGGAAGCTGAACACGAACAGCACCTGGCATCAGTCCTACGGATCCTAAAAGAGAACGGGCTTCAAATCAACCTGGAGAAATCTAAATTCCGGACCCGTGAAGCCCATTTTCTGGGCGTCATTGTCTCTCCGACTGGTGTCAGACCTTTGCCGGCTAAAGTCAGTGCCATCCGAGACTTTCCACAACCCACAACGTACAAACAGCTACGCCGCTTCATGGGAATGGTCAATTTTTACCGACGCTGGTTACCAAGCGCTGCAACCGAGCTCATGCCACTAACCGAACTATTGGCCCATCAGAAAAAAAAGCAACAAGACCTCAGCTTGACCCCAGCAGCAGCAGCTGCCTTCTCCAGAGTTAAAGAACTCTTGGCCACCGCTGCAGAGTTGGTCTTCCCAGCACCACAGGCCCAGTTAAGCATGTCAGTCGACGCCTCCGACACCGCAATTGGTGGTGTACTGCAACAACTGGTCGACGAACACCTACAACCCATAGCCTTTTTCTCACAAAAGCTATCCGTAACACAGCGAAATTACAGTACCTACGACCGTGAGCTGTTGGCCATATTCAGTGGCATCCACCATTTCCGCCATTTTCTCGAGGGCACTCAAGGCCGAGATTCTAAAATCACGATTCGACACACGACTCGATAACGATACCGGCCTTGTCGTCTCGAAAGGTACAATTCCAATGAGATTTCTAACCTAGAATCGTCGGAAAAATCGTCTCGTTGTCGAGTCGTATGTCGAATCGTGATTTTAGAATCCCCGGCCAGTTCACAATCTACACTGACCATAAGCCTTTGACATACGCCTTCCAGCAGCGTCACGACCGCCAGTCCCCACGACAAATTCGGCAGCTCGAATTTATTGGCCAATTTTCCACCGACATCCGACACGTCCAAGGTGCAGCAAACATTGTCGCTGATTGTCTCTCGCGACCTGAGGTAGACGCCCTCGCAGCGCCTATAACCATCGACTTTGACAGGCTCGCTGAAGCCCAAACTACAGACGAGAGCCTACAACAGATCCTACATGATCCTGCCAGCTCCCTACACCTCCAACGCATCATCACATCAGACACCGAACGACCTCTCTACTGTTCAGTTCAAGATGGGCGCCTTAGGGTGTATGTACCAGCCGGTTTTCAGAGGGACGTTTTCCGCAAATTCCACAACCAGTCGCACCCAGGGCATGCTGCTACACTCCGACTGATCGCAGACCGATTTGTGTGGCACAACATGAACCGCCAAGTTAAGGAATGGTCACGAGAGTGCATCCAATGCCAACGTGCCAAGGTAGGACGCCACACAGTCACTCCTGTAGCACCACTAGGAATGCCCGATGACCGTTTTGCCCACATACACATCGACATAGTAGGACCACTCCCACCAAGCCACAACTTCCGATACCTACTCACCATTATCGACCGATTTACAAGGTGGCCCGAGGCCATCCCTATCCTGGAAATGACTGCCGAAGTAGTGGTAGAAAAACTCCTCGAAATATGGATATCCCGTTTTGGTGTGCCAGCAACCATAACCACCGACCGAGGCCGACAATTTGAGAGCCAGTTGTTCCGCCAGCTCAACACAACGCTTGGGGTGCAGCACATCAAGACGACTGCCTACCACCCACAATCAAATGGGTGTATTGAACGGTTCCACCGAACCCTCAAAGCCGCCCTCATCGCCACCGACGTGGTATCCTGGACCGAAGCCCTCCCCCTGGTCATGTTAAGCCTACGCAATACCTTCAAGCAGGACATTTCTTGTACAGCTTCTGAGTTGGTGTATGGTACACCAGTTCGCCTTCCTGGACAACTGCTAGCTCCGAGTGCTGTCGCACCCGACGAACATCGATTTGTCCAACGACTTCGTGAAATTATGGGGGCATTACGGCCAGTACCAACAAGCAACCACTCAACCCGCACAGCCTATATCCACCCAGACTTGTCGACAGCAACGCATGTATTCATACGTACCGACAAAGTCAAGCCGCCGCTAACAGCCCCCTACAGTGGCCCGTTCAGAGTACTGGAACGTCACGAGAAATTCTTGACAGTGGACGTCCAGAATGCCCCGCAGCGAGTCTCGATGGACCGACTCAAACCAGCATACGTTCCAGCGTCTCATCAGGTGTTAGAAGAACATGCATATGCCAACCGCCTGCTCCTCAACACGTGCCAACAGAACCGTTCGCAACCAGAGGGTCCCTCACTGGGGGGGAGCCCTGTGGCGGATGTCCGCCCCAGATCCGTTGGCAACCATGCAAATGGAGCGGCAACGCGGTACACCAGCGGTAGGAACGTCAACTGTCTCCGAGTCCCGGCCAGCTGATGACTGACACAAGTCCGACGCCCGCTCGAATAATAAAACAACACGCCCGAACAATTTCTATTTTTTCATTTTTACCGATGTTTTATTTTTGTATTTGGCATAAATAAACAGTAGATTAATTAAGTTGATCAGTGCGCCTTATTTGCCCGCCGCAAACCGGCCACAGTTCCATTTCAATTTTATACGTCAATTTGAAAAAAAAATACAGGTTTCTGTAGGTACATAGCAAGTTCTATAAGCTGTTGATAGAGGGCAGCACTATCAAGAGGGCGTTCACAAAAAATAATTAGAACACAGATTTTAAACAATTTTTTTATTTTCTACTAGCAGTAGTAAAAAAAATTCTATATATTCCTCGGTAGAGAAAGTCATTATATACCTCAAGCATTATAAACCTCGGTTTATAAAAGCTTTCGGTATATAATGACCAACTTCTCTACCTAGGTATATAATATACTATTTTATAACGAGTTTATTTTCACCTGTGTCCTTGGTTTTGGTTCATTATTCACTTTTATGTAAATAATAATTTGCATTTTTATCACTTATCACGCTTATCACTCATCACCATAACAGCGAACTTGACTATTTTTTTTTTTAGTTTTTGAATTCATTCCTCAAACCGTTTGGAACTGATCTGAAAAAATTTGAATATCTTCAAAATTAACAAATTTACAGGAGTAAAGCTCAATCTATAAAGTCGTTGTTGAGATTCCGTTTGCGTTTGCGCTTGCGTCGAGTACGCCGTTACCAATTGAATATTAGAAATCCCATAAGATCGGTTGTACTCGTAGTCGGCATCACAGTTCGCCGTCAGCATAGAGACTACGATAACCAGCGAGGCCGACGCAAACGGAATCCCGACGGCGAGTTTATAAATTGAGTTTAAAAATACTAATACTATGTGACGTCATTTAGTAGTATTGCCACAAGCTAGTTCGAGTAAGACAGAGATGGCAACATCATTTTTAAACATTTATAAAGATTGTATTTTTGAATAGATTTGAAAAATTTGTCGATTTGATGAAATGTAATAATTGTTATTTCATATGCAAGTTCCTCATTGAAGACAGAATACACTGCGCAGAAAGTTCCCAATAAGAAATTAGAGTATTAATACAAGATTCGCGTAAAGGCGGGCACAGACATGCGGTATTCGGCGAGTCTCGAATCACAAATATTTGCTATTCGGCAAGTAGCGATTAGTGTGTATGGGTTGTTCGGGCAAATATTCGCTATATTATGCCCGAGCAACCCATACACACTAATCGCTACTTGCCGAATAGCAAATATTTGTGATTCAAGACTCGCCGAATACCGCATGTTTGTGCCCACCTTAACGCGTAGATTCGACATTTGTAAATATGTTATTTTCAAACAAAAATAAATTAGGCGTAGGTATTTTAAATTCTTACTTCAAGTAACTGACAAGACAAAGCATGAATTATTTATCGGTTCAACTGAAGCATCTATTCTTTTTTTGTGCTATGTTGCCAGATGTTTAGAAACTAAATTACGAGTGATATTATCATGTTATTTTTTCCAATTTTTAATTATTGTTGACTAAAAATGCATAATTACTTAATATTTAAATTAAATCATTTTTTTTTTAGATATCATAATGATTAAAACTGATACACTCTGTATTATTCATTGCCCAGATTGATCTCCTTTTGTATCATATTCTAAAAATGAAATAATAGCTTCATCGTAACTGTCGGTTTCTCAATATCGAGTCACCTCCGGATTGGTTTTAACTCCAGGGTGAACGTGTCCATTTGCAATGTTTACACTGTAGTGACTTGCTATTGAGAAATCGGCCCTAAAAGATGTGATGAATACTTTTGATTGAAATCTAGTTGCTATTAGGGATGTAAAATGACGGTCATTTATTTTTTGTGAAAAGTGACAGTCATTTTTTTGTCAATTTTGTCATATATTGTCATTTAGGGTCATTCATTGTCAATGTAGAACATAACATAACTTAAATCAATAATCAGATATCTGATTGGTTGACTAAAGTTCTGCTTTAGTTTTACAGTCATCAGCATCAACGTCATCTAATGAAATAGAAAGTACAGCTTCCATCTCCTCTATAAGATTGACAGTTAGAATCGAAAGTCAGCTGATATTTGTGACACTGTCATATATTTCAATGACGGTCATATATTTTAATGACGGTTAGTTATTATTTTGACTGTCAGAAAATTTAATCGATAAAAAATAAATGACAAGAGTGCCATAAAAATAAATGACATGATCGTCATTTTCATTTTGACTGTGACATGAGGTTATATCAGAAAAATTGGCTTACATCCCTAGTTGCTATAGATATTTTTTTCACTACTAACTTGAGAATAAGTCATTATTCAATCTATTTTTCTAGGTGAAAATTGAATTTCTCTCCCGTGAATAATGATATGTAATAAAAAAAAACCTAGGTCAATAATGAAAATGACGTCATGACGCAAGGATATTGTCATGACGTATCAGGTTTCTATTGGTTTCATTTCAGTTTCAAATTGTAAATTGAAAAAAAAAAAAACAAGTTTCTGTATATAGGGTGTAGAAAAAATAGTGTACCGGACTTCGAGGGGTGATACTACATATGAAAATAAGAAAAAAAGTTCCTATGAACATATGCCCTAAGATGCTTCCTGAAGAAGTTACAGCCCTTCAAACGGTAGATGAAAGTAATAGATTTTATCTATTGTCGTTAACAGTTCTGAAAGGGTATTTTCCATAAGAGTAGAGGGTAGTTACTCACAAAACAAAAAAGCATCTTATTGCATATGTTCATAGGAACTTTTTTTCTTATTTTCATATGTAGTATAACCCCTCAAAGTCCGGTACACTATTTTTTATACACATTGTATACATAAGAAATCATCATGAGCTGTTGATAGAGGGCAGCACTTTCGAGAGGGTATTCAGAAAAAATAATTTGAGCACAGAATATATGCCTCGGTAGAGAAAGTCATTGCATAGGTATCTTGCGTATTATAAGGCTCGGGGCTTCGCGCCTCGGGTCACAAAAGCGTTCGGTATATAATGACCAATTTCTCTACCTAGGTATATAATATATTTACTAATAGATTATGTCTTTATAAAACAACAATGTCTGTCACATTTACATAATAAGAACACACTCTATTACATTGTAAAAAATTACTTTAAATAAAAATGACTGTTTCTCTCTCGCTGTCCCCAATAAACATTTTTAGTTATATATTGGTTGTATATTTTACAACACCCACTTCAAATAACCTATAGTTCAATAATAATATGTGGGAAACATTTACATCACCCATCATTACACGTTGCGCATGCAGGTTTCCCATGACGTATTTGGCCCAATCGCGTCACCCAACATAACTGGTCTAAAAGTGGCAGGTGACAGCTTTATCCATATTTCTGACCAATTAAAATTCGTAAATTAGGGTTAGGCGATTACGCGAAATACCCGCAGCAGGGCACGCTCAATTTGTTTATTATTATATCCCCTATGAATTATATAAAGGATCCTTACAGCAACAAAAATTTATAAAAGACTCGTCGATTACTTTTATTTTCATAAAGGCAGAAATTATCACCGTTTTATAACTAGGAAACGAAAAGTTATATAAAGAGGTAACCGCAAAATGTATAAAATTTTCTCATATACCTATTATTAATGGTTACTATAGGATTCATAACTTGGTAATTGAAATATTTATGTCACCTAGTTATATACCTAGAGGTTGGGAGATATTAGAAAACCTTTATGTACTAAAAGCACTATTTATTCCTCGTATATATCCTTTATATAATTAGACGTTACCATAAGTAACGAAAATTGTTTATTGGGTCGCTTAGCAAAAGTCGAGTCGGGCCGACTATACCCGAATGAGCGTTACATAGCCAAGCGTGACAGCTCAGTTTCATTCAGTACCCACAAAAAAGTGTGCTGAACGCGCTTCAAGACCCTTTCACTTCAAAAAGTAAGGAGGGTATCATATATTTATGAATTATAACGCTTGAAAAATAGTAATTTATACACCAAGTGAGTTAGTTAAATGAATGTTTATTCATGAGAAGAAAGTTTAACCCACGACCCCTAGCGAGTGAGTTAATTTTCTCTGCGCGACTTTTTTACCACTCGTATACATCAAAATTCCTTAATTAATTCAATGTAGGTTATTACATTTACATTAAAAGTCCAATATATCTATCAAAATTAACAACAAATTAATGAACAAAAAAATTATGCTAAAACTCTATTACCATAATTAATTTTGGAACGCGTAATTTTAGTTATTGTTTGCACAATTTATGACTTTACATATTCCGGAATTATTGAAATCAGTTTTTAACTAATGTGGGGCATATGATTTAGTAATGTTAAAACTACGATTGTGGAATATAATATTCACGAATATGGGCTTTGTATATTTCAGATGGTTAAACGTTATAATAATTTCAAATTTTGTAACATTATCATGATCTAATAGTTAAATATCTAGTTTACTTTTATTATGATAAGTCAATGGTCAATTCACCAACATTAGCAAAAATTGCTTGTGACTATTTCTTATAACCCTATTTTTTATTTATTTTTTCAAATATGGATCGATCCAATATTTACTAATGTTTCTTTTTTCAGATACTGCGTCGAATTCGAAATTCTAAAAGCGTCAAAAGCCTGCCGAAAAGAAGACAGCTATAAAGCACTGAAAGAAGGTAAAAACTACAATTATTTTCCAATTAGTTCAAGATTAATTTCATAAAATATTTTTTTAAATATTCATTCTGTCATCAATCATATTTATTTTTATTTCCAACATAAAGTAAGATTTATTTATACATAAAAAACCTTTTCTTATAAACGACCCATTTTGTACTACCTGTATTCAAATACCCTTGTCTCTTTTTATAATGCCCTTTTAACAGGAAAAAGGACATATTAATGACATTCCAAAAAATATGAAAAATGAGTTTTTCCGTCACCGATACGATACTTACTTTATACGAGCCGAGAAAAATAGACTTTTCGGATTTATTGGCGCTCTGGCAGATTGCTGCGACAGCTTTTCAGATTTCAGCTATTTACATAAGCTCAATTTATGACTGAATTTAGTGCATTGCGTATATTTGAAGGACCGATGCGGTTGGGGCTCGAGTGATATTTAAAAGCCAGAGACGAAGAGCAAATAACCTACTGAAAAAAAAAAAGCTTTTAGCATTCAAGTTCAGCTGGAAAAGAAAATTAGCCCCATATATGAAGTGAAAGACAAATAATGAAATTTTTTCAATTAACTTTTCCAGAGATACATCATACATTAAACAAGAGTTTTCCTGTCAACGTTCATAAAATGAACGAAAACAAATAATAAAATCTCCTCCCGCTTTTATGTCAAATTTGGTATTTACTGCACCTGATAATTTTTGATCCAGCAGAAGAAAAGTTTCACAGGGATATTGAGCGGAATAGAAAGTAAGAACATCGGCTAGATAGTTGTTCTTATGCTCGGCTGCCAATTGAAAATGACTTTCTAATCTACTTCCGAAAAGTTGAAAAGAAACTTTCAGGATTGGATTTCGATACAAGTTCCAAAAATGTGGAGTGACCATGTTTTTCCACTTTATATTTTGTGATTGAAGGAGAGGGAACTTCGTATAATATGCTAATTTTATTATTTATATAGTTTATCATACTAAAGCGCTTCTGGCTTACACTTCATCATTAGTACTATGTACAAGAAAGTAAAGAAAAAGGTCAATGGAACTCAACTAGTCAAGTTCAGACACAGAAAAAAAACAACATAAAATTGGGAAGTTGCTACAAGAATCACAAACATTGAGCTGTAATTTATGGACTTATACATCAATTGCTCATTCCACACATTATTAAACACTCTAAAATTCTCATTATTCGGAATCTTCATTATTTTTTTTACAATAATTTTTTTCTAATTTTTTGAATTGTTAGAATTTGAATAACATTTATTTCTTTCGACAGTTTCGACCACCATATGGAATGAAAAATGATATACATACAGAAAAGACGACAACACCAATATTGAAAACTATCGATCTATTGGCTCATTGTCATACTTAGGTATTACTCATACAAACTTTTGATTGAAATTATAACGAATATATTATTTATTTATTGACGTGTCAAGCCAATTTACATAATTCAAATAATTCATTACGCAATCTGAGGGTACGAGAAATAAATGAGTGTCGAGTGATAAGCATAATTAGTTTTGTGAAACTGTTGATTGATATTTTGTACGAGTGTTCGAGGATGGAACATGTAATCCAATTCTGGAAGTTGAATAGGGACAATCTATACTAAAGTTTATGAGTTTTTTGAATTAGCATTGGGTCTCTCTGCTTTCTTCTGCAGGAGAGAGTTGTTGAGTGTAATGATGTGCAGAAGTTAGAATAATTAAATTCATTATTGTCGTAAAATTTGGGGTTAATGTATCTGCATAATTTTTTCTGAACAGTTTCAATTTGATGAATATGGCATGCATGATTAGGACATCATACTGAAGTTCTAATGGCATTGATGGTCGAAAAGGCGCTTGTGCTGCACTTCACAAAGCCAAGTACATATGCGTAAAGCCTTGTTAATTGCGTTGGCAATATAAGCTGAGAAATCTAAATATAAGCTTGATAGCACACCTAAGTCTTCAATTTGATCCACGCAAACTAATGGACTGTCATCAATGTGGTAGACAAAATTATTAAAGTTTCTAAACTTATGGAATTTGATGTCCTTGCATTTGAGAACATTAAGATCCATGAAGAAACAATACCCTTTTGGTGTATTTTCCTTGAGGAAAGTTTTCCTTAGTTAACTTTCTGCTCGATGATCTATGGTTTGGGGTTGAGTAAAAACCAAGATGTAATTTAATACTGATTTATTATTCAAAAACTATAACTATTTATACTAACAATGTGACGGATTAACTGAAGGTTGATGTACCAATTTCAATGAATAAATTTGCTACCGTTTGCAGATGCGGTGTGTATGCTGACTCACAATATCTTAAACATTATTTTATTAATTAAAAGCTTATATTATAAATTATTAAAGTGAGTCATTTTAAATGGATGAATATTTAAACCTAAAATAGTTTCATAATGTAATGATAACTATGTCTAATTTTAAGATTGGACATTCTGCCCACCGAAATTCAGAAATCGTGCCTTGTTCGAAAGGAGCTTCAGGTTAGACGCAGTGGCTGTAGGAGGATACCATGTTCGTTAGGGTCTTCAGTTCGTGAGCAAGATCTAAGTATATTTTGTTTTTTTCGAAACATATAACATGTGAGGCCTATCAATACTGCGGTGACAGCTAAGTAGCAATAGTAGCACATATACCAGCGTGTTGTTGATTAGGCATTGATAATGCAATGAAGTCCATTTAGTCTTCTGTAACTGGTCCTAAATTTCTATCTCTTCATTTTGTAACTGACTGAGCTTGTCGGATGCTTTAATTACAGGTTCGTCATGTACTTGAAAATCATGATATGGAGATTCTGGGAAGTCTGTAATGTATATCATTACAAGTTTGACAGCGATACCAGTCACTATTTTAATTTCTAGTCGCTTAGCGACCAATATATTTCTGGTAGTTTTGATCATAGAAAAGTGATTTATATTCGTGATATAGAACACTCACTCACTCACTGTTGTAGTTCTCAAGTGACAATTCCGACGGTGCTGCCATAGCGGTGTAGTCATTGAACTAATATTTGGCTGGCCGTTTGAATCTCGGTTTTAAATGACTGGGGGGGTTTATTTGAAACGTGCAATTCAAATAAGTCTGACTAAGTCGCAATTTTTAGCGGTGAAATTCAAAAAAATGCACATGTGGCTTATTTGAAACGCTAAATTCGTCGACACAAAATTGCATTTGACATGCGTCACCTCTAGAGCTCATGCATTTCCAAATTGCACGCGAAACTTTCTTAAAAATTTCAGTTTGGTCGACGACAAAGAATATTCTTGACATCATGGAATTCGAAAATATCGTTATTTTAAATACTCTAGAAAGGGCCGAATTATATAACCATAACCTCTAAGGCTTAAGAAATCCAAGAATGGATGCATGCATTAACAATGCTTAGATAATGATGGAGAATTTATAAAAAACTTCCGACTTTCGAAAGAATGTTTCGAGATTCCTTCCATAAAAAGGAGTTCAAAAATGTTTCCGACGAAAGGCCGAATATTTGTTCAAAAATTCGACCAAAAGCTCGTTTTGTTTTTTGGTAACAAATCTGGACCTTCTCTTATTGGCACTTGTCCTGGCACTTTCCATCCTTTTTGCGGTATTGCCTACACTTAGAAGAATAAACTAAAATAATATAAAAAATAAAAAACGAAAAAACTCCAACTAAACACGAAACTTTATGTACGGAAACAATCAAAATAGCTATTGACCTAACAAGTGCGGAAAATGAATTTTTTTCGTAGCGGCTGCCGTTCACCGAACGACGCGTAGCGGAGTTCGGTGAAGCCGCCTAGTGCGGAAAAATCGAGGGAAAAATATTTTCCGCAAGTGTTAGGTACAATATTTTTCCTACAGACGTAAAAATGTAGAATTTTTCTTTTTCTTTTTTTTTTGACAGCCGTGCGGTTAAGTGCGGTAATTTTTTTTTCCTACGACTGCCTAGAAAGCTATTAAAAACGCACTACTAACTTACCTAGAAAATCGATTATTTCGCACAGCGTGCGAAAAGTACTTTTCGCACGCTAAAATAAAAATTACACTTCCATTGAATTTTTTATCTACAAGCAACTCCGAGTGCATTCAGCGTACAGGGTGATCTATTATAAATGTAACCCCCTGCTAACTTTTTCATTTGACGTTTTTGACAGAAGTATCAAATACAAAAGTTTCAAGAAATTGTCAAGAGTTTTTAACTAAGTCAGTTTTTTAGGCATACAGGGTGCGTCAAAAAAGTGCAGCAGCGTGAAGTTATTTTTTTTAAAATGGAACACCCTGTATATTGTGCGCCTATTTGTTAGTCCCCTTTAACCTGTTTTCAACGATATAGGGTTTGATATGTCTATCTTCAACAGTTATAGGGAAAAACATGAAAACCCCTTTTAAGGTTTCATATTGAAAAAAGGAAAATTATACCATTTAAGCTTTATAGAATTTTTTTTATTATCAGTTTATTGTTCAAATTTTATTCATTAATATACAAGGTGAAATATTATAATAAATCCAGATGTCTAAGCTATTATTATTATTTAAAAAAAAAATAACATGAGAGACCTAGGAAGGAATTTTCGCGTTTTTCCCTATAACTATTGGAGATAAACTGAGGGATAAACATATCAAACCATATATCGTTGAAATCAGGTTAAAGGGGACTAACAAATAGGCGCACAATATACAGGGTGTTCTATTTAAAAAAATATAACTTCACACTGCTGAACTTTTTTGACGCACCCTCTATGCCTAAAACTGATTTAGTTAATAACTTTCGACAATTTCTTGAAACTTTTGTATTTGACACTTCTGTCAAAAATGTCAAATGAAAAAGTTAGCAGGTTACATTTATAATAGATCACCCTGTACGTACCAAAATTGTTCGTTGATTATAATTTCAAATAATAATTTTTCAACAAAAAAATAAATAAATAAATTCCAATGTGAATATAGTTAGTTATTTCGCAGTCGTAGAAAAAATATAGTGTGTAACGCGTGTGAAACGCACTTTTCACACGCGTGGGGAAGTTTGGTAACACGAGCCGCAGGCGAGTGGCACAAACCCCACTATTTTCAACACTTGTTGCACAATATACTATTTTCTACGACTGCTATGTAAAACGCACTACTAACTTACCTAGAAAATCAATTGTTCCGCACAGAGTGCGACGCTTTTACGTTCGAAAAGTACTTTTTCTACAACTGCTCTAGAAAGCTATTAAAAACGCACTACTAACTTACCTAGAAAATCAATTATTTCGCACAGCGTGCGAAAAATAACTTTTGTGCAAACTTCCCCACGCGTGTGAAAAGTGCTATTTTCAACACTTGTTGCACAATATACTATTCCGCACTAACAGCCGTGCGGAAAAACTTTTTCCGCACTGATATGCGTGCGGTAATAGTATATTAAAATACAAGTTGCAGAAGGCCACATATTCCCGCACGAATTCGAAATTTGGCCACGAGCGACGAAGGAGCGAGTGGACGAACGAATGAATGCGAGAATAGCCTTCAGCGCTTCTGCAACGTGTATTTTATACTATTTTCTCGATTTTGGATTTTATTTTACATTTTTTAAAATTTTCTGGTGAACGCTGTTAGTTGGGGATTTTTTATTTTCAAAATATGTCAGTTGGTGTCACTTACTTACCAACCAACTGACAAGTGGATTCTATCATTTTAGAAGGTTTGACAATTTTGAAGGTACCAGGCCCTGCGATCCACAGAATACATATCCTCACGGATAGAAGGCAAACTGCCTAATAAAATTTTGGGGAACAATGCGCCGTCACAGCGTGGTGGATGCGATCCGAACTATTTATAATACAGGTTTCTGTAATCAAATCGGCTTTCAAAATAGTTCTCCCAATGTCAATATTTTCAATATTAGATTTGTTCGGACTTCAGTTCAGAATTGAACTACGCTTTCGCATTTCTTTATATAGTTTTGATATGACCAAATCAAAAACCATCCGATCCTTAGTTTTCGAAATATAGTGAAATAAACAAAAAAAAAAGCCCTATTTTTGCACTAAATATTCAGGCCTATGATGTATCAGTTTCTGTTATTTCAACAGCAACGTTAAGTTGCCTGTCACTGTTTGTTCTATACGTCAAAATAGAGAGAAGTATAGATGTTGAGCTATAACATAGCTGTTAAAATAACGGAAGTGGATACATCATAGGCCTGATTGTTTATAAAATCCCCTAAAAGTAATTAGATGTTGCATTTTTGGTTTTTAGTATCTATAAATGATCCTTAACAATATTGCATCGATAGTTTGCTGTTAAATTTTATGTTAAAATATGGCTGTTATTTCGCTAAGTGCCTTGGCCTATGATTTAGAACTGAAATCCAAACAAACCTTTTTCCTCATTATTGAATATTGACGGATTTTTCTTCCGAGTAGAGCAAAAACTGCCAAACTTCTTGTTTTTTGTGTAAAATTTGATTTTTTTTTGAATTCAGGAAACATTTATCTGGATTTAAATGCACACCAACACCAAGACGAATTCTCATTCTGAACTATTTTGACATATTTTTTTTAAACATAGGTAACAGGTAAACTGCCAAACTAAACTGTGACATTTTTTCTGGTGGCGTTTATTCCGCACCTGTAGTTCTGTTTCACTCCAGCGTCCCCAAGCGGATGCGATCCGAAGCTTTTTTTTTAGGCCCCGCCCTCCATTAAGCTTTTTTTTCTATCCGTGAGGATATGTGTTCTGTGCTGCGATCTCTTATTGCCAGTAATAAACCACAAAATAACTCTTTTCCGTTTTTCTAGATGTCGCTGACAACAACAGAATTGTAAAATACCAGCACATCAAGAACACGTCCGATGTCGATAACATTGACATGAGATTGACATGCCAACATATGACAATATGCCAAAATATTCATTTGATCATAACTAATAATTCATATAGTTTTTCGTTCGCCGGTCTTGCATTTCGTCTTTCTTTGTGTTGTCAAGTGTTTCTAAGTGATTTCGAAATGGTTTTGTGTGTTTCACGAAGACCTTCAAACTTTATAGATTGGAAGATCTATTTTTATCTTTGTTGATTAGATTAATGACATGTTCAATTAAACATCAGTCAAAACTTTGGATAAATACGTTAAGGATATCCTTAACCAAACCATCGATAAAGGAACTGTCTTTTGATCTAATTAACAAAACATCAATTAATTTAAGCAAACATTATTGTCCCAAAGTCTAGAATAAAGAAATTTGAACAGACCGACTGTAATGCGAACAGGGCGCCATCTATCATAAAACTGCCTTGAAGCCCTATGTAAAGTAGGTGTCTGTAGCGTCGATGCAAAACCAGTAAATAGTGAGTTTCCAATATGGTAGATGGCGCTGGCTTGGCTCAATTTTGTTGACAATAAAATTTACACTGAGATTCCATTCTCGACAGTTTATATAGTATTTATCTCTGGAAGGTACTAATAGGTATACTTTGAAAACTAAATGTCACTAAAAAAAACGAATTTGCGTGCGGAAATAATGACATTCTCACATCAAAATCGAGAAAAGTTTTACCGCACCGTGCGGGAAGACTCATTTTCCGCACGGATATCAGTGCGGAAAATTGATTTTTCCGTAGGAAAAAGTTGTTTACGTTAAACAATTTCAAATTTGACATTTCAATGCATCGTTCCATTTGGTCATATGAAATTTTCTAACAATGTCATTGGTTAGAATCTTTTACAGGACACGTTGCCAAGTTGAGTAGTGTAAATTTAAAAATTCACGATTTTGAAAATGCACAAGATTTCAAATAAGCCGATCATGAATTTTTAGAATTCGTCGACGCACATATTTCGACCGACTGAGTCGCATGTGAAAGATTTGCACGGATTTCAAATAAACCCCCCAGCCGCGGCATTAAATCTTGTGCTTTTCTGCCTAGTAAAACAATAACTATTTTTCCAAATAGCAGAGCCGAAACAATTGCGTCATTCCATCTACGGACGCGTTTCAACTTATCAGGTCTCATCTAGGATCTTTATTTTTGCCATGGTAACTATTGGTCTTGAATAACAGGTGGCAGCAGAACCAATACTAGGTTTGTTCGGACTTAGTTCGGAATCAGTTCTGAATTGAACTGCGCTTGCGCATTTGTTCATATCGAACATAAATAACAAATGCGCATGCGCAGCTCGATTCAGAACTGATTCTCAACTTAGTCCGAACCAGTGGCGACGCCAGGTTTTTATGTTAGGGGGGGCCAGACTGGGCCAGAAAAAATTAGGGGGGGCCAGAGACTAGAGCAGAAAAATTTAGGGGAGGGGGAAAAAAAAACATCAACGCAAGATATATCCAAGTAAAAATAGTTATTTTCCTAACAAGTGCGCAAAGTGTTAATTTTCCGCAAGCAAACCCAGTTTGTATAGACGATATAGAAACAGAAACAGAGGAAAAAATTTTCATCATGTGTCAAAGTCGACAGGTGTACTTATTGTTGCTTGATAATTAGTTTAACTTTTTTGCACTCAATACGGATGAAGACCTTATGCGCACAGAGTGCGAAAAAGTGTAACTTTGAACACGGAAATGCGTGCGGAAAACTACTATTTACCGAAACCTAAAACCTAAAGCAGTAAAATTCTTCGGTTGATATGATTTTTTGCAAAAGTATCAACAATATTATCGAGATTTATATTATACTAGCTGACCCGGCGAACTTCGTACCGCCTCTGAATTATTAAATATACCTATTAAATGTTGTGTTAAGGTATCTATTTGCTGAATTAAATTCAGTTTTTTTCGATGGTGAATTTGGCTTTGGTTGAAAAAAATTAATGTTTACTCTCTGGATCAGAAGTCACCTAAAATTAAAATTTTACATCATCCATTTTTAGGCAGCTTGTGGGCATTATTCTTGAAAAGTGTACCATCAAATAAATAAACTCAGGCACAGGAATGTTCAAAGAATGTAAAGAAAACAAAAAAATCTCCAGCGCAGCCCTGTTTCACTCTATCTGCACTGCACTACTCCATCTGTTCTACTCTATCTGCACTATTCTATCTGATCTACTTTTTCTGCACCACTCTATCTGATCGGAATAGTGGAATAGTTCTGTTCGGAATAGTTCCAGTTCCTGAGTAGCATTGTTCTACTGTATCTGCAATGTTGCAACGGCGAGCTTCGTTCTAGGTATCAGAGATAGCGCCGTATACAAAATGGTTTGCAATGAAAATGTGGCGGTAAACTTGGTATCGGTTATAAGAGATGGTGCCGTATGCGGGCTTAGTGAATTTTTTTCATAAATAAGTAAAATAGGTATTTTTGTTTTTTCTCTTTTTTTGGATTTTTCGATTTATTATGTTAGTATGGACAAAGACAAATCCAATAAAGCAAAAATCATAAAAATCAGTCCAGCTGTTCTCGAGTTATAAGTGCTAGAACCAACACAACTGTGTTTTATATATATATAGATAATAATGATAACAAAATGATCCACCATTTATTTAATAATTCATTTATTACAAAAAATGTGATAAATGAAGAACCGCTCGACCGATTTTGTGCAAACTTCACATAAACCATCTAATAAATAGTCCGAACAAAGCCTAAACCTTTGGTTTGGCTAGATGAGCCCGTTCTTGAGTTATAAAATTACAACGAAAAGTGGCATTCATTTTTATATATATAGATAAATATAGTATATAATATCATATATAACATTTTGTCATATTTTCGATGTAGACTTTTTTCATGCGACTTTTGGCAGAAGCGCAAGTTTTCAGGGGGGGCCGGCTAAATTTCCCCCTGGCCCCCCCCTGGCGTCGCCACTGGCGGAAACGTTACTTTTCCGCACGATTTTTCGTTTTAAAAGTTGCTAGAAAGTTGTACTTTTCTGCACCGTCGTTCGTGCAACTACCGTCTCGTGCGAAAAAGTAACACTTTCCGCACTTGTTAGGTGAATAACTAAAACCATACTAAAACATAATTTTTTTTATAAACAAATTGCGCGTCAGAAGTGAAAATATAATAGGTACCACTAGATGTCGCCACAAACGTTTTACAAGGTGAATTCTTTTCAAATTGACGCTTTTCAGTTGTCTCACGATTTTTGGCGACCAATCTCACGAATTCCTACTAAAACAATCTGGCACCAGGCACCACTGCCATTACATGTCCTCTTTTTCCACAATAATGACATATCTTTAGTTCTGTGTCTGTGATTGTATTTCTTTCCGTACAGCTGGTAATTTGGGTATCTTGCGTTGCACCTTTCTTCGGAGCTTTGTCTATGGTGTCTGCTATTTCTTTTAATTGTATAAGTGATGTTGGTGGCTTGTTCGGCGGGTTTGTTAACCAGCAGTAATTGTAATTATTTGCCTCCGTCAACCCTTCGCTAAAAATCCTTACAAATTTTTGTATATCAAATGTATGTGTGTAATTGTGGTATAATACTTGTAAATCGTACAAGTATTCCTTGACTAACTCATCTTGATCTTGTTTTCTGTTTTCGACTTTTGTCTTGAGTGCCCTTTGGTAATCTGTGTCCTCAAATTCCTCTGAAAAATCTTTGATAATGTCTTTCCAGCTGTTGTTTTGGTGGTCGCGCTTATATTCTTGAAACCACAGGTTTGCGTACCACAGGTTTGCGTCAGTTTGCGGCTCCGTCTAAATATCTTTCAAAATAAACAATTTTCAGCTTTTCGTCCCATCCATTTGCTATCGCTGATCTGTCATATGTTCTTAGGAACTCGATCGCGCTGGTTTTACACAGCTAGAAGGTTTGAAAGCTGATAAACTGAGGCAACTTTGCCTGTTTCTCCGCTGTCATAGCGTCAGTTATTGTGGTGTTCGCCATTATATCCGGTTGTTCTACTTTCTCTTTTGATGGTTGCCTGGGTTTTGATGCTTCGTGAAGGGTAAGGTCTGGTGGGCTACGAAAAACACTATCTTCTTCGTAGCCTGTTTGATTTTCTATCTCACTGTTAATCTGCTCTAAACTCATACTGGGCGACTCTGGTGGTGATCTTTGCAGTGATCTTCTCGGCAGAAAGAGCGCGTTTTCTGATTTTGTGCTCCTATGGGGTGGTCTAAATAATTCTACTGTTGTCGTTGCTGCTGCATTCTTTGGCCTCAAATGGTATTTGGGTTTGTCTGGAGAAAACCTCAATAATTTAAGATTTGCTGATGACATCATAATATTCGCCCCGAACGAAACAGACTTAGACATGCTGAAGAATTACTTCAAGAAACCAAGAAGATCGGATTGGAAATGAAAGTAACAAAAACAGAGTTTATCACAAATAAGCAAACAAATAGGGGCACAATATCCACAGAAAACCAACAAGTGAAAAAAGTAAACTCGCACAAGTATCTAAAATCTAGGATAGGAAATAACACTTGGCAAAGTCAATCAACAGCTTGAAATTAATAGGAGAATAATAAGTTTAATTTTGAAAGACTTAAATAGTCTTAAGTTTTAAATGGAAATTCCAAAACCGATGACACTAAGACGAAACAAGGCCAGAGATCAATGTTTCCTTAGCAGCTGATCCAATTTTCTTTGCTGCAGTTTCCAATGAAAATCGTGCGAAAGTGGATAAAACGTTAAAGTTCTCTTGAGAAAGCGGTTCAAAAAGGCCACTTGGATATAAAATTCCTCAATAAAAGTGCCTGCATTGCAACTTTTGTCATTAAAATTCAACTCGCCCTGGTCTGTCTTGGAAAGGTAATTTTAGTACATTTAAGAGGAACTGAATGGCAAAACGCATAACCGTAATGCGGGAAAAGGAATTGTCATTTATCTTTTTATGATCAATACTCGAAACAAAGTTTTCGCAATTTGAAATTTAAATACACTTAGATTGGAGAGATTCTTTGTAGAGACACTTGAATGTTGCAGAGAACAACAAAAAAAAGTTGAACACCAGTTTAAACCACGAACGTGAATAATTTATTGATAGAAATATTATTTATGTGGGTACCTTCTGTCAGGCGTGGTATATTAAAAATCAAAAACCGCCTCTCGGACAGCATATGGAAGTAAAATCTTGAGATATATTGCTTTTACTTCCTTTTCAATGGCTAAAAACTTTCTTGAAATTCGAACGAGAGTGAACAGCCAGACTGCTCATGATTTATTGTTTCGAAAAGTTTTGTAGACTTTGCTAAATATTCCTAATTTTCAAGATAATTGATTTTATTTTGTAGAGCTATTTTTTTATAGTTCATAAGTGTTTCACTTAAAAATTCGACATAAATTTTGTAGAGCTATTTTCTTATAGTTCATTATTCTTTCACTTGAAAATTCGACATAAGAGTGGAACTTAGCCGATTTAAACTCGATGTAGTACCTACATTATAGACGAACAAAAAAAAAAGGCAAAACGTCCAGAATAACTATTATCATGTTTGGTTGATATAAGGTAATTTATTTAATTAAGACCAAAAATTGAAAATTATAAAACTATTAAAACCGTCGTGTGACAATAGGTCTGTTCGGACCAGTGGCGACGCCAGGGGGGGGCCAGGGGGGCCGGGGCTGCAGGTATAGACTAAATCACGTGTGTCGGCAGGTATAGACTAAATCACGATAGAAAGTGAAGTTGACAGTTTGCTTTGACATTTTTAGTAAACTTTTTTTTAGGTTGTCAGCATGCGTTAGCGCTTCGATTCCGTCAGCTGGGATAAACGACAGGGTCGTATTTAGAAAAGTGATATACATTTCAGAATAAAAATTTATTTTCAATTTCTTTAAAGGAAGTTAAGTTATTAAAATCCAAAAATCCTAAAATTAGAGTCCAAAGTAAACACTTATAAAAAGAGTAAACACTTAAATCCAAACTAAAACCAGGTTTGAAACGCAACACCGAAACACAAAGGCACAGAACACTACATAAAAAACCAAAAAACTGATTGCGATTAGAACAAATAAAAAAATAATACAGAAAACAGCAAAAAACTTAACGATTTCACACAAAAATTCGAAATTCAAAATTCAAAGACCCGAATCAAGCCCGAATCTGATATTTTTATTTGTCAAATCAAAATGTCATGTATCATTATTTGATAGTTGTCAGAAAAAGGGACAGATTTGGGGATTTTATTTATTTTCAACTGGTGAAAATAACGGTCAAAATTCAAACTCTATCGTGAATACGACTATACAGGGTTTTCCAGTGTATTTTTGGCACCTCACCTGAAGGCCGGTTTCTCAATAGCAAGCAAGTCACCCCCGGGTCAGAGCAGTTAACCATAACTCCAGGGTAAACATTGCAATTGGACACGTTTACCCTGGACTAGCTATCGAGAAACCGACCCTGAACGGTTAATTGAATAGGTATCAAGAAGATTTACCTATACAGGGTGTCCGTTTTTCGAGAGCAATCATTGGAATATAGGAAACGGTAAGAGATACAGGTTCGGTTAAATTGGGACAAAGTTGCGCAATTTCTTGCTTAACAAAACGCTAGTTCGAAATTTGGAAAATTCCGAATACTTCCGGAGATACATGGAAATCAAAATTTTGTAAAATCATTTCTATATTTTCCTGGACTCATTTGTGAAGGTATTTCAAATAAACTTCACTTTATTGGGGCAACTTTCTCCCCTCTACATAATGGTGTAACCAAATTTGAAATCCGACGTTTCGTCTTTTGCCGATCATCATCAACTTTATTTTTTTAAATAGAGGTTTGCATTTTTATGAATTGTATTCGGAGTTTCTTGATCTCCCATAAGCAGTAACACATTTGGCCATTGATTCCGATTTTGTATCTCTTACCGTTTCCTATATTCCAATGGTTGTCCTCGAAAAACGGACACCCTGTATAGAAAATCCAAATAAAAACCTTTTTGATACATTCAATTAAGCTGTTCAGGTGGAGTGCAAAAATATACGGGTAAACTTTGCAATTCCCATTTTTTATTTCAAACAAGAAAAACAATAAAGTAAGAACAAGTGCCCCCCCTAATTTTTTCTGGTCCAGCCTGGCCCCCCCTAACGTAAAACCCTGGCGTCGCTACTGAACCGGTGATTACAATTAAAAACAATTGCTACAAAGTGATTTGGTGCAAAAACGAATATAATCTGATGATCGCTATGCTTAAAACTCGACAAATCCAAGATTGCGGTGTTTTTTCAAAATGGCCGATTTTCTCCAAAATGGATTTTTCAAGAATTTTGAGATATCAATCAGAACAATATTTGACTCAACATTCCCACCAATATTTATTATTGTTATTTCAAATGTCCGGGTCAATGTCTAATAATTATCCTGCACTAATTAGGGAAAAGCTCAATAGATCAAGTTGCGTCGAGCGCAGTGCTAAGAGCTATTAATATAATCACACTGAAGAGCTGCACTGCAATCTTACTTTACTGCGGATCACTCCTTCTGATAAGGTGGCCCTGGGGAATAGATAACTGAACTTAATAGATGGTAATGCAGTGGTTACGTCGTCTGTTGAACTTATATTATTACCAGTAAACTCATCGTCAATGTTTCCGATTTAAATATAAACAATAAAAATTATGATTTGAATGTCTAGAATGGGTATTTCCACCGTCGATAAATAATTTTACTAGTATATAAATTTGATCCTTTACATGAAATTATGTTTTGAGAATACACAAAAAAACATGTTCCTAATTATTTATTTATTTATTTCAGGCGAAAAAGTATGCGTCCGTTGCGAATCCGAAGCCCTCCACGAAGACCTGGGCTGGAGATGTCAAGGACACGGAGTCGAGGGTAGAATCACCAGATGGTCGGCATTATCTGCACCCCATTGCCACGGGAAGTGGTTGAGAGCCCAAGCGGAGCCTGATAGAACATGCGCCGACAGAACATGCAAAGACAACAACGTTTCGTTCATTTTTGTTTAAGAAGAGAAATTAAAAGTAACATCTGTTTAATATGCCTGAATGTTAGCTGCATACATTTTTCAAGATATCAAATAATATTCTTTTATGCGTTTCCTCCATGTAATCAACAGATTCCAACAATATAATAATCAGGTCGTAAAGTGAGCGTTAAAAAGCCGGGGGCGTGGGAACTAGAGCCTAATGCTATAACCCAGAACTCTTACACCTCCTGGATGCTAGTTTTTTTTTTAACAAGACGTATTTGCGTGCTAGGTACCTATGTTTGCTGTATTAGTAACCAGGAATAATCCTATTATGAAAAATAATATAGGTTCAAGAAGAAAAAGTTAGCTACAAAAATGTATGTTTGTTTTTATACAATCGGGCGTTTAAATTGCATTTTACGCCCGGAAAGATAATTAATCAAACTACAGCGCTCGATTGTGTACAATTCCTATTATTTTCGTTTTGCAAATAGGTGTAGGGTGAGATGTCCCACCCCCTTATCAAATCCATGTTGTTGGAATTTGTTGATCCTATAAAGTAATTTGCCAATCCAATAATATTAAAATTGGTCCGCTTTAATTAGTAAAATTATTTCTAATAAAGTCCGTGGAACAACTCGTTTTTTTTTAATATTTTGCACATAGAGCCAGAGCTTGGGAGTATTTAAATTTTTTTTGCTTTCATCAAGCTATTCAGGCATACTTGACGTTAATTTAATTATTGCGACACATCTTATGTAAAAAATGCTATAAGTTTTGATAGGAAGTGCTTTTTAAGTGCTTTCCATTAAGCCTCTGTTCTTGAATTTTCTCCCATTTTAATAAATCGACCACAAAATTTGAAAAAATATATAGGTATCTAGATATTTACACATTTAATATTGAAACAAACATTTAATGCTAGACTGCGTAGAAGACTTCTAACTAGTGATTAGTCAGATTTTCAAGCTGGATATAGCCAATTAGAAAACTTCTATGGTGCCCAGCAACGAATTTATTTTTCGATATTGAATGAACAGGCGAGGTATAAATAGGGTGTAAGAGCACAATTTTTTAAAAATTTCTTCCGATTCTAGTGCCCAATATACCTAATTTTATCACTTATTATTTGACTGATTTCGGTATTTATATAATTTTTATACTTTTATATTTTATTAATTATTGACTTGTGTTTACTAACTTAAATTTTTAGAAGCATATTGTGTGGTTACGATCATTGGGCAGGAATTTGTGCAAACCTGATTTCTGTTCCAGAGCGCATTCACCATCCAAAATAAGTTTCTGAATTTTTTTTTGGATTAACTCTATCTAATCTTGTGTGACAGTTTTAGATTTGCGAAGGGACACTGAAACAAACAAAAATGTTTGAGGGTTCCATCGAAAAATAATAACTTTTATATTACTAACCAAAACATTATTATAGATAAGTGTACCCTTAATAATTAGGATAGGCAAAAATAACAAAAATAAATAAGATTCAGTAGACTGTGTGTTAGATCAAAACATTCTTATACGATGCAGCATTTATTAAAATGATTTACAAATAAAACTTATTTTCAAAAAGCAAGTAATTTTCTTAAACATAATTACCTTAGTCCAGTGGTAGTGCTGCGTCGTAAAAAATGTCCGACATTGTTATTGCGTAGCATTGTAATGTTTTTACTAACTGAATGTAAATATGCAAAATTATTTTTTTGGGTAGTATCGATTGATAACCTATATTTTGTCAACACATATCAAAAATTGATGAAAATTATGTATTTGTTAAACAATTAACTTTTCCTTATGAATAAAGTATCAAAAATTATTAAAGTTGTTTTCTTTTAGTGGATGGTCACAGTCGATTCTATACTATGTAGGATCGACTTTCAATTACCTACTATACGTAATGAAAAAAAGAAGGTTCACCATAAAATGCGAGCTGAAAACTGCAACATTAAAAACTAAACATCGCCGAAAAAAAATCACATCTCAAATATAAAAAAGACCCAGGAAGAAAACTTATAATTTTAGAAATCCTATTGCAGGTCCATCCTCCTCTCCTTCAGATAAGGGATAGTAATAAACGACATGACTAACAACAACTAACAACCAATTCAAACTGCAGTATACTATACAGAGCACACATCGTCCATTACTAGGGTTGCCAGACTGCGATGTGTGTTTGGTGATTGTAAAAGTGATAGTCGAACGAGTTCCATTAAAACCCGTATCTCAGAAAGGGGCGAATTTGCAGCGCTTTTAGACTTGTTCCTAACCACCAATCCTGACTCGTACACAATTCAAGTAGATGCTCCACTTGGTTCGTCCGATCATAAACTTATAATAACAAAGTGCGAAATGCTCATCCCACCAAGCCTACAACCACTTCCTCGTAAAATGTGGCACTATAAATCGGCAAAATGGAATGACCTAAAACAGTATTACCTGCATTTTCCATGGCAAGAGGTTTGCTTTAAAACAGCTGATCCCACTATTTGCTGTAATGAAATAACACAAGTAATCTTATCTGGAATGGACGCATATATCCCACATACAACTAAACGTAGAGCTAATGCAAAACCTTGGTTCAACAGCCAGTGTCAAACGGCTGTACAGAAAAAACACAGAGCCTATAACCTTTGGAAACGACAACAAACCGCTCAAAACCACACAGAATTTATAGAAGCCAGAAATAGTTGCAAAATTACTATTGACTCCGCTAAAGAAACATACAATCAAAGAATAAAAAACAGGTTGCTGAATTGTCCAAGTAGTTCTAGGTCTTTTTGGTCTCTTGCAAAAGCTGTTGGATCTAACTTCACCAAGTCATCCATACCACACAGATAAAAATAATCACTTAGCCACAACATCAGAGGAAAAAGCCAATATGCTTGCCCAAATGTTTTCCTCCAACTCCAACCTAACAGTGCCAAACGGAAAAACTCCACCGTTCATTGAAAGGGTTTCCCATAGTATGCCAGAGGTACCCTTTTGTCACAGAGAAATACGAAAATCCCTAAAAAAGCTGGATACAAACAAAGCAATGGGTCCGGATGGCATTCCCGCAATAGTACTCAAAAATTGCGCCAACGAACTCACCCCAACTTTCGCAAAATTATTCAATTTGTCTTACAGGCAAGGAGTATATCCATCATCATGGAAGTCTGCCGCAGTACAACCCATTCCAAAGAAAGGAAAAAAGACAGATCCGTTGGCAAAAAGCGATTGAGTTGCGGGGTGAAACAAGAACAATTGCCTTAGATATATCTAAAGCATTCGACAAAGTTTGGCATGAAAATCTGCTCAACAAGCTCAAAGCAATGGGATTATCGCCGAAACTTTGCACTTGGTTTGAAAGTTACCTAAAGGACAGATCCATTTATGTTGCACTGGATGGCCAGAACTCCAACTCTTACCAAATAAATGCTGGTGTGCCACAGGGAGCAATCCTTTCGCCAACTCTTTTTCTGATTTACATAAATGACCTCATAGATAAAACAGTAAATCCACTTTATTGCTTTGCAGGCGATGGCAATGTAGTCTCCTCACTCACCAACCACAGGTCTTTCCGCACGTGAATTCCATCATCTTAGACTAACTCAAATATCGCAGATAAATAACGACCTGGAGATAATAGAGGACTGGGGTAACAAAAACCTTGTACAGTTCAACGCGCAGAAAACCCAAGCAGCTCTGTTTTCAAAAAAGACCAGCACCGGTGAGCCAAACATCATGCTATCTGGAAGTGCTGTCACATTACAGAGTCAGTTGAACATCTTGGGGGTTACTGCAGAGACCAACATGTCTTGGCACAGTCACGTGGCAGATATTGCTAAAAGGGCCTCCCAAAAGCTGGGGGTGCTATTTCGTACAAGACATCTGTACACACCAAGCCAATTGCTGACACTCTACAAAGCCCAGATTCGACCAACTATGGAGTACTGCTCACATATATGGAGTGCAGCACCCAAACATACCTTAATGCTTTTGAATACCGTGCAAAAACGAGCTATCAAGCTGATCAATGACCCCGCACTTACTCGTAACTTGGATGGTCTCGAACATCGCAGATCTGTGGGCGATTTATCTCTCTTCTACAGGTACTATCACGGAAAATGCTCTGAAGAGTTGGCACGTATGATTCCACCGAGAGTAGCACCTACCAGGCGAACCCATCAAACAGACGGTAACCATGAATTTACTGTCAAACTAGAGGCACCAAGAACCTCATTATATCAGAATTCATATCTCTGGAGAACAGCATCGCTGTGGAATAAACTCCCTGCGACGGTTTTCCCTGCAGGTTACAACCTGAACCGTTTCAAGACCAACATACACCGACATTTCCGCGCACTTGCCGCTTCTCGAGCGTGATAGGACATTTCCTTGCGAGTGCGCATATCCGTAAAAAAAAAAAAAAACAAAAAATAATTAACGACCCCATTTGCCTCCACTGGAGTTTAAGGTAACACAGCATCTTGTCAAATCTACGCTTGCAAAACGTTTGATAAAATTAACAGAAAGTGATGTGACAGGTGCTGTGTTACCTAAAACTCCAGTAGAGGCAAATGGGGTCGTTAATTTAATGGAACTCGTTCGACTATCACTTTTACAATCACCAAACACACATCGCTTCATCGCCTCTCGATAAAACATATCACGTTCTCCCAAAACGGCCATAATTATTAAATTTAGGCCCCAAATTGAAAAAAATTGCTATTTATGTACCAAGGGGATTATGTAGATTATAATAGTCCAGGAGGTGGCGCCAAAAACATGCAAGAGTTTTCGCAAGGCGGATATTTTCAAAATAGGTCGTACTTTAGTGCTAGAATGCTAGTGTACAGTCAGCACTCACAGTTCCGGGACAGCTGGCTCTGGGACGCGGGCAAAGTTGTAATTTTAAGAAGCATCTAAACTGTTTTCTCAAAGCTCAAAATTTATAGAAATTTTGCACATTATCTGTTTGAAGGTCACAGATAACGTATGTAAATCGTCAGACGTCTAGTTCGTTGCAAAAAGGGGGTCAGACGTCCTCAAAGTTTTTATTTTATGGCATTTTCTTCATATATATTTGTCAAATACCTGCAAAAATATATTTTGACAGGACACCGAAGAAAATGCCATAACATAAAAACTTTGAGGACGTCTGACCCCCTTTTTGCAACGAAGTAGACGTCTGACGATTTACATACGTTATCTGTGACCTTCAAACAGATAATGTGCAAAATTTCTATACATTTTGAGCTTTGAGAAAACAGTTTAGATGCTTCTTAAAATTACAACTTTGCCCGCGTCCCAGAGCCAGCTGTCCCGGAACTGTGAGTGCTGACTGTACACTAGCATTCTAGCACTGAAGTACGACCTATTTTGAAAATATCCGCCTTGCGAAAACTCTTGCATGTTTTTGACGCCAGCTCCCCAACTATAATGCCCGAAGGCGAAACTAGCCCGAGGGCCTATGGCCCGAGGGATATATTTCGCCTGAAGGGCATTATAATCTTGAAATCCCCGTGGTGCATACAATGCTTTATTTTCTACTCAACACAATGTTTTTTCATCAATTTGTTATTAACAAAATCAGTTAAACTTGTGTGACAGAATATTGTTTTGTATTTTGACATGTACCTGTACCTGTGACCTGTACCTGTACCTGCGACCTGTACATAGAAACGAAATAAATTAATATATCTATCTATAAACATCTCATAAGGCAAGGCAACGGTGGTGGTCCTGTGGGTTAACGCGCTGGACTACATGGGAAACATTGATGGTAGACCGGGTTCGAATCCTGGCTAGACCGAAAATTATTTTACCTACGAGCGTGCGGTAAAGTGTACTTTACTGCACGTATTTGCAAATGGAAAGTGGCACTTTACCGCACACTATGCGGTAAAGTCAACTTTACAGCATAGTGTGCGGTAAAGTTAACTTTACAGCATAGTATACGGTAAAGTGGACTTCAAAGTGTGCGGTAAAGTGCACTTTACCGCATCAAAAATCCTTTTTTTTTCCAGAAAATGGATTTTTGATAATTTCTAAATCTAATCTTATTTCATTAATTAATCTGATTCAATAATTAATTTTATCAATGCACTTTTTTGGAGATGTAGATGCTCATAGGTAAAATTTTGTACCTAACACATGCGGAAAGTGCCTTTACCGCCCTTAACGGCGTTATAGATCATAACGCCCGCAAAAGCGGGCGTTATGGATCAGGTTGTTATAGGTGTGTTAACGTATTTCGTTTCCTAGGTATTATGGATCTATAATAGTAAAGTAGAAAATAAAATTAATAACATTGACAATGCTATTTATAGGTTGTGTGACTTTGTTTGTCGACTTTCTGCCAAAGTCATTCATAATGAAATCTTCTAATAGAAGAGAAAAACACGACGGTGTTCTACCACACACTTCGGTTTTGACACGACGTGTTTCCTCGCGGCGGTGAAAACCGTCGTGTTTCACCGTAGTGTATGGGGCCCTTAAGACCGTTTTAAGACGTCTTTTTCTGACGAAATGTTTTGAAACGTTTTAAAACGCTACATTTTTGTGTTGCAACGTTGACGTCATATACGGAAACGGTTCAACCTTTCGAACCGCTCTTTCAGCCTGTTTCAAAATAGGCATTAAGCAGCTGACCTCAAAATACCAGGAAACAATAATTTTAGAGATGTCATGGGCTCCGTTTTAGAACGGAGCATTTTCGATCACCACCGATCCGATATGATGACGTAGCATTCGAACCAGTTTTGAAACGTTTTAAAACACGGTTCAACAGAAAAAGACGTCTCTAGTCACTCAAACCCTTAGAGCAGGTAAAGGTAAAGAGGAGTAGTAACCTGGATTTGGAAAATGAAGCCGTTTTTTTTCAGGTATTTTGGCACCAAGAAAATGGCGCTTATGGCAATTCAATGCTTTACCTGGATCTTGGTGCCAAACACCTGCCTAAAATTTGGCTTCACTTTAGTTTCATAAGCAGAATGGCGCGTTCCTACTCCTTATGTCCGTAGGACAGCGCTTTCCTGCTCTAATCTCAAACCATTTAAAATGCGTGAAAGCCAGCGCATCTGTTCTTTTCAAATCGGGGTCGACTAGCACCGGAGCGAGTAGCTCTAGTGCTCTAAGCTCTTGAAAGGAATACAACTAATGAGTAGTTCAAGTTACAGTGACTCTATTACCCACAGTGGCGACAATTGACCTTTTCAATTTAGAAGCCTCTCTCTCTGGCGTCAGACTGTCAGATGCCAAAAGAGTATGAAAAGTATGAAAACAATGATTGACAGCTATTGACAATGGTTTGTTGACAAGAGTTTTATACGTGTGCGAGACTGGAAACTATTACTTCCTCGGTTTTTTCAAGGTTTTTTCCTATTAATGGTGATTGTGTGTAGTGTGCCTTTTCGTGAAGATAATTCCTATTCACCGGCGGACGTGTCTTTCCATAAGTTTTCATCAAATCCTACATTTGTCAAAATTTGGATACACAAAATCAGAACTGATACTCGCAAAAGTAAGGGAAATCCACGACCCATCAAGTATACAAAGATATCCACGTTCAAGTTTAGTTTGCGGAAGCTGTTTGCTTGCCACATTTTCTTTCCAATTTCAAATTTCACCATTCTATGTCGGTCATCGTCATTTTCCATTCACTGAACAAAGATACCTAACTCAGCGGTGGAGTCACCGATTAGAATAGAATAAAAACCAGGGAATTGCTAAACACCCTATACACTTGACATTGACGAGCAAGCAAATGTTGGCGGGAATCTGAATGTTTTCATACTTTATCGTCCATCTCTTTTAATTGAAAACGTCAATTGCTGTCTCATTTTTGATTGGTTCTAAAAACCCCGACAATTCAGCCCTTAAAGCAGATAGATCCAAAAACCACACTAACAGATACCATTAATATTGACTGCATAACAGAAGAGCAAGTTCTAAGGGCTTTGAAAGGCATTAAGCCCAAGGCAACTGTGGGGCCTGATAAGATTCCTGCGTTTCTTATATCTGATTGTGCCGATGTCTTTGTTGAACCCCTTACGATATTATTTAATCTTTCTTTGAAATACGAAGAATTTCCCTACTTGTGGAAACAATCCAAGATCATACCAGTTCATAAAAAGAACGACAAAAGTCTCATTGAAAACTATTGTCCGATCACAATTCTTAACAACTTCTCAAAATGTTTTGAGCGCGTTCTTCATACTGCCCTTTACTTCCCTATGAGAGATCTCATAGATACTCGTCAGCATGGCTTTATGCGAGGCAGATCCACTACTTCTAACCTCATTACAATTACTGAATATATTTCTGATGCAATTAACTCAAGCTCACAGCTTGACGTTATGTATACAGATTTCTCTAAAGCCTTCGATAGACTGGACCATGGCATTCTCGTTGAAAATCTACATAATCATTATGGTTTCTCTTCGCGCCTTACTAATATATGTAAATCTTACCTCAGCACGTTGAATGCTTTGGTCGTAGTTCTTCAAAAATCATTGCCTCATCTGGTGTTCCACAAGGCTCCATTCTGGGTCCACTCTTCTTTAACTCTTTTATCAATAAAATATCCGAGAATCTTAATGTCAAAAGTCTGTTATATTGTGATGATATGAAACTGTACTGTAACTACAAGAATCGTAACTGTAACTACTGTAGGGTGGACAGCATATCTGACTGCATTCAACTTCAAGCCGATCTAACTTTAGTAAACCAATGGTGCAAAAATAACAATCTGCCACTCAATGCTGCTAAGTGCTGTATAGTTTCATATTCTCTCAAAAAAAATCCCATTGAATTTAATTATAACATCGATAATTCTTCTCTACCCAGATCACACTCTTTTAAAGATCTAGGGGTGACCTTTGACACTTTTATGTCATTTCTTCCTCACATTTCCGATATAATAAGAAGAAGTTACAGAATGCTAGGCTTTATAATAAGAAATTCTAAGGCTTTTAATAGCATCCATAGTCTCAAAATATTATATTTTTCATATGTTCGTCCTATTCTAGAATATGCTTCCCAAGTCTGGTCACCCCATCATCAAATTCATATCCACGATCTAGAAAATATCCATAGGAGATTTCTAAAATATCTCTGGTTTCGTTGTGAGGGAGTGTACCCGGAAATCGGTTTTCCTCATGAGCGTCTACTTGAAAACTTTTCTACGAGGATATTAGTTGAGAGAAGGCAGTCGGCTGATGTACAATTTTTATTCAAATTAGTGAACGGTAAAATAGACTCTCCTGAGCTCTTAGAACAACTCAACTTTCATATACCTCGGATATCATCAAGAAATCCACAAACCTTTTATTTGGCAAAACCGAGAACTGATATAGGAAAATTCTCTCCTCTGCGCAGAGCATGCAACATGTATAATTCTGTTCAGGATCAGTGCGACATTTTTAACTGTAGTCTATCAGAAATTAAAAACGTGCGCTTAGCTCAGACATAATTGTTCTTTCCTGTATTTTTTTTGTATCTTACTAGAGGTTGGGAACAAGATGGCGGCGGGACCTCTATAGGGCAATCCAAACAAAATGGTGGTCAATGCATGGCCAATGCCAAAAAATTGGCGCCATAAATTTAATTCAAGCAATCGTGACATTTTTCATCAAAAAACTGTTTTTTGTGTATTTTGTGGTGCTTTTAGATGATTTTCTAGTGTTTGAGAGGATAATTTTCGTATTCTAAGATGGAAAGTTTTTAGTTTAAGAAATTATTAGTAGAAAAAAGGCATTGGCCTCCATTTTGACAAGTCGTTGGATTGCCCTCATGATACTAAAACACAGAAGATATGATCATTTGGTGGACAAAATTTGAACCAGTTCGCGCATGACGTCATCGCGTAACAAAAATGTATGGAGATAATAGAGAAATTAGCTTGTTCGTTATGATTTGACTGGCAAATCAGAGTTTCTCGTGATAATAATTCAGATATACAAAATAAAACACGATCCAGCGTATAGTGTATAATTTATTTTATATAAAATAGCTATTTAGAAAATGTTTTTATCATTGAATTGAATAAAACAAATTCCAGTCCCCACAGGTAGAATTTAACAAAAATGTGAAAAATGTCACAGTTAAATAATATGTTAAAAGTAAACAACTATAATAAATGAAAATTGGAACAGCATTACACCACACATGGCTACTACATACTTTTTATTTTTGACCAAATCCCTTTCATTATTTCTTTTGTCATAGTCTTTCTGTTTAGATGTTTCAGCTTTCAGAGATTTAAATTTTGATACTGAAGTCCAGCTTCCGATAGCGTTTTTGCACCCATATATCACAATTATATCGATAACTAGGCATGTTTTTACTTTTTTTATTATTGTTACTGCTACCTGCTACAATCCACGACCGCACAGTAAACCATGGTTTATATTTATGCTAACTATTATTAAAGAAACTCAAACACAAATGAACAGAATACAATTTCAACAAAGAGATTTTCACGTAAGAACGGACAAAAATACTAATAAACAGATAAAACGATTAAAAACGAACAAAAACACGCCAAGACGCCATTAATCGGACCGAATTTGTCACAGGATGACGTCAGCGGAGGGAGAGAGACAGAACATAAACATGCGCGTGATCTTATCTTATGTGTTCTAGTATCATGGATTGCCCTATTGTCGCTACCAATGAACTATAACCAAAAACTGGAATGCGAGCACATAGACGAACGTGAAGCCTAGTGCGGCTGCTGCGGAGGGGATACCTGTTTTTGTCGCACTCATTATGTTAAATGGCGAAAATTTCTTCCAACACGTATTCCAATTGATGAAACCTGTGAAGGGAAATATGACAAAACTTTCGAAAACATCATATGTCAGCGAGCAACAGAAAAAAACACAATTCCCCCTTGTGGCATCTGTCTTTCATGGCTTCATTTTTTTGACAGATATGGCAATGTGTGCACATTCCAGTTTTTAGCTATAGTTCATTGGTCGCTACTGTATATAATAGCTATTTATACAATAAGTTACGAAATGAGCGTCTTTTAGGCACGCGACGTGAAAATTGTCCAACGAGGCAAAGCCGAGTTGGACAACACGTCGAGTGACTAAAAGACATCGTTTCGTAACGTATTGTATACAAGATTTTTTCTACTGGCATTTTATAATAAAAAAAACACAATTTTATTTCATGTGAATAAGTCGATTACACCCAAAATCTTTGTCACCTGCTTTCACTTGACACCTGACACTTTTCATGCGATTTTCTTTTCAAAATTCGGCATCAATAATTAAAATCCTAGAAAGTAGGTAATAACACAAAGTTCTGTTTTGAGTAACCCAAACGTTCAATTCAGTAATTCCATTTTCAATATTCATAATAAATACAAAACAAAATTCAAATATGTGGTTAGTGTTGTTTTTTATTTCTGAATAATGAATGACACTTTTAGGCACTAGTGCTTAAAAATTACTTTTACGCACTCATAAGTCACTTTTACGCATTCAAAAGTCACTTTTACGCACTGAGTGCCTAAAAGTAACTTTCACGCACTCAGTGCCTAAAAGAATGTCGTTTCAAAACTGAAATGACAATCGAAAAGTTGCTATTATGAAACGTCAGTAGAAAAATGTTTATTAAGCCACTGTAGTTCAAGTGTACGGCACTTTAAGCACTGGAACGCGCGAAGTAATTGTGGAGCACCCCTGAGCTGCTCAGGACTAACTCGAGTGGGTCACTGGGAAAGCATCTTTCCTGTGTCACGTCAGTCAATTGTCACTGTCAATTTGAAGTTCCTAACAATCCTAACCTACAACTTTTTAAATTTTAAAAATCATAACAAAAACAAATGCATTCTTGTGTTTGCATGCAACTTGCATTGGCTTATATTAGATTCTGGCAAACTTATAACAAAAGTATTTTGATAATTCATAAATAAGAAACATTCAAGAACTAAAATGAGGTAAATGTAGTCTGTTTAATTATGTTTTTATAAAGCTACTAGAAGATTATTTCGTTTTTCAGGTTAAGTGTAGATGGACTTCTTGTGTATTTTCCTTACGAATATATTTATCCTGAGCAGTATGCTTACATGTGTGAGCTGAAGAAAGCATTAGATGCAAAGGTAACTTATTACTACTTTTGTAATTAACATTTTCAACTCCATAGTTATTTCAATGAATACCTATGTCTGAATACTATAAAAGACACTTTGCATTACCGGTTACTTGCAGGGACCACCTTTTACCCTTTATTAGTATGCAGGTATTTTCCCTTCCTGTCTGAAACTTGCAAGGGTCTTACCTCTTTACAAGGGTGGTGACTGCGATACACCCTCAAGTTTCAGGCCAATCTCTTTGTTGCCTACAATGTCTAAAGTAATAGAAAAGCTAGTCAAGGCACGTTTAATGAGTTTTCTTAAAAAACATAGTATTCTTTGTTGTGAACAGTTTGGATTTCAGAAGTCATGTGGCACAAATGATGCAATTTCGCATTTTTGGAGAAACAATATTTGGGATTAAATAACGGTGATGTGGCAGCAGAGGTTTTGTCAAAGGCCTTTGACTGTGTCAATCATAAAATAATGTTATGTAAGCTGGAAGCCTATGGGGTGAGGGGGGTAGCTCTAAAGTGGTTTGAGTCCTACTTTTCTGAAGGGGTACAGAGAGTTACTTTTGATGTTGTTGATTCAGAGTAACTGGCTATAAGTGCAGGGGTTCCACAAGGATCTGTTTTGGTACCTCTATTATTTTTATTGTACATCAATGATCTCTCTAGCATTGATATAGTTGGGGTATTTACACTTTTTGCTGATTATGCCACGATTCTCTGGGTAAATAAGGATGTAGAACAGCTTAAATCGGATATTAATAATTATTTAGTTAAGGTAAAAGAATGGACTGATGCGAATTGTTTAACTTTTAATGTGTCGAAGACAAATGTGTTAACATTTAAATGTGGTTTTGAGGGAATTACCTTAGGGGTAGATACTGTTGCCAGTCAAAAATCAAGTAAGTTTTTAGGAGTATACATAGACGATAGATTAAAATTTGAGCTATCTTAACATACATGAGCAAAAAGGTGTCATCAGGATATTATGCAGTCAGAGTAATATCGAGTAAGCTAGATCTTGGGACAACAAAAAGTGATGCCGGTACATTTCACGGACACACAAAATTTGCGTTTTTCTGAATTTTATCAGAAAGAGGGTACTTCAACTTGTTTATTAAAAAAAAAAAATGCGGATTATCCAGTATTTAAAAAAAAAAAAAACAATTTTTAATTGTTGTAAATGTGATATTCGCGATGTTGTCGCTCCGTTCGCTGGATCTCAAAGAGAATATCCTTGAAAACGTAATTCCACCAAAAACCAGAAAAACCTTTTTTTAAAAAATAATACCTTGAAATTCAAATTATTTATAAGTTCTCCATTGCTCGCTCCGCTCACCAAATCTCAAAGAAAAGTTCCTCGGAAACGTATATCCACCAAAAACGGGAAAAACCCTTTTTCAAATATAACACCTTGACATTTAAATTATTTTTGAGTTATCGATTGCTCGCTTCAAAGCTCGCTCCGCTCGTCAAATCTCAAAGAGAAGATCCTTGGAAACGTAAATTATATATCCACCAAAAACGGGAAAACCCTTAAGGGCCCCATACATTACGATGAAATACGACGGTTTTCATTGCCGCAATGAAACACGTCGTTCCAAAACCGAAGTGTGTGGTAGAAAACCGTCGTGTTTTTCTACCACACACTTCGGTTTTGGAACGACGTGGGGTCAACTTTCGTTTAGCAGAAATCAGCTATTAGAATAAAAAATAGAAAAATGCCTTCAAAAAGCCTCCATAAAAACGAAAACACACAAATTTTTCTTCGGAAATGCTTCATTTTACTTTAGAATAGTTGAAATCAATTACGTGAAAAATTGATATTCCTTTGCATTGTAAACATTTTTCTGAATGTAAAAAAGGAAATACACAGTTTCTATTTTCGAAGCCATTCAAAAAACGCCTCTTCCCGACCTTTGATTAAAATAAATGCGGAAAATGCATATTTTCCATCAGAAAATTATATTTAAAATTGACGATTTGGCCCACCCTTCAAAAATCAACTACGAAAATTCCCTACTATCGGTCGCTATCAGCGCGCTTTGTTATCAACCAGTACACTTTAACCAGTAATAAACGAACTGTAACGAAACTAACCAAGAATATGCAAACTAACCCGTCCACATAATGCGTGCTAGTCCTTGCATGTAAATATCGAATCTAGAAAAACAACAGCGCGCTTTGTTATTAACCAGTAGTCCAGTACACTTATAACCAGTATTAAATGAACTGTAACGAAACTAACCAAAAATATGCAAACTAGCCCAAACTAGCCCGTCCACATAATGCGTACTAGTCCTTGCATGTATTGAATTTAGAAAAAAAAACATCATGCTTTGTGCGCTTTGTTATTAACCAGTAGTCCAGTACACTTATAACCAGTATTGAATTAACTGTAATGAAACTTAACAAAAATATGCAAACAAGCTCAAACTAACCCGTCCACGTAATGCGTACTAGTCCTTACATGTATTGAATTTAGAAAAAAACAGCGCGCTTTGTGCGCTTTGTTATTAACCAGTAGTCCAGTACACTTATAACCAGTATGGAAATGACGCATTTCCACAGAAAAATTTATATGTGTCTGATAAAAAGAAGACTTTCTGAAAACAACTGTAACAATATTTCTTAAATACCTGATTTCAGTTAAACGAAAGTTGAGTCACGACGTATTTCATCGCGGCGATGAAAATCGTCGTGTTTCATCGTAGTGTGTAGGGCCCTTAAATCAACCAAAAGCATGAAAACCCCTTTTTTAAATAAACACCTTAAAATTTAATTTTTTTTTTTTTAGACTGCTCACTTATCTCACGAAAAAAATGTACAAAGAATATAGTTAGTTTAACGTGAACAAGCATCAACTCAACACAGAGTGGAAATAATTGATTTCTCAAAAACTACTGGATAAACCGCAATTTTTTTTTAATACTCTATATAAGACCCTCTTTCTAATGAAATTTAAAATTTTGCAAAATTTGTGTGTCCGTAAAGTGTACCGGAGCCTAAAAAGTCCATACTTTGCACTAGTTGAATCCCATTTGCGGTATGGAATATGTTTCTGGGGTTTTTGTTCATTGTCTCTCTTTAATATTTTGTTTGTTTTGCAAAAGAGGGCGGTAAGGTATATGTTTAAGATAGTATTACGAGACTCATGTAGACCATTGTTTTTGCGTCATAAATTGCTTACATTTCCTGGTATTTTTTTACTAGAGACTTCATGTCTCCTTCATGAAAAGTTTAAGGAGATCATACACAAATTTTCATCTGTACATACCACTCGACAAAAACACAATGTGAACCTTCCTATCCCTTCCTCCACACAAACAAAAAACTCAATAATCTATCAAAGTAAAAAGATCTTTAACCATCTGCCACTGCATCTGAGACAGATAATAATATCTGGTAAAAAATTTAGAGTACATCTTAAGAGGCTTCTATTATCAAAGGCCTACTATAGCACAGAAGAATTCTTCCAAGATGCTTTCTTGTGACTTTGTTTGCATATAGTTTTGTAGTTTTATTTAATAACTTCTGTGTTTGTTGACTTTACATTTGTGCAATTTTGATATTTTTTATTTTATATTATAGAATGAACATGTTTTTGTATTTATGTTGATTTATGTTTATATTTATGTTGAATTTTAAAGTGACTTCATAGTTTGTTTTAATGACTGTTTTGATGATTTTATTGTTTTAGTCTGACCTTGTATTGTATTTTTATTTTAATTATTTTAATCTTGGTACTGTATGGCCCTGGAATTATTTTTGTATACTTTTTCTTTTTTTCTTTTACAGCTTTGTCAAGGAGAATTTTGTTCTTAGACAATAAAGCATTTTTTGATTTGATTTGATTTGATTATAACTATATTGCAATACAGACTTTTTTGTTAGGATGGGTAACGAGCCTTGCCTTCAGCAAAAAAACTATTTCAGGCGTCAAAAAACTATTTTATTATTATTAATTATTTCTTTATTTTCAAATTACATTCAGTTTATGCATAATAGACCGGGAGTTAGACGGATATGAGTATGCAAAATGTGAGGACCGGCAAAAATGCTTAAATTCATATTCGTGTGATCCTGAAAAATTGGAAAGTACATCTTTCCGGCAGCTGGAGTGGTCCCTGGTCCCTAACTCTCTTGCCATCCCCCAGTGCAAAGTTATATTGAAAATATCATAATTTTAAGTCATTTCACAATAATTCCAATTGATTGTACCTAAGGCTTTCTTCTCAAGCCTCGTCTCAAGCACACAAAATAAATTACCTACCACTTGTTGGATATCTCTGCAATTCTGCTCGAAAATATGCACCAGTAAAAGAAGACTGTGAGTAAAAGAGACAACGACGACTGAACAGGGGCTTATTTTTGACCTTATATATATGACCTCGACAGACTATCAAAAACTCTTTTGCTTTTTGAAAATGTATTTTTAATAATCTTTAAAATAGTTATAGCCTGTGTCCTATTCCTTGTGTCTGGAGCCTGGTTCAGAGATTACGGTTTGAATCCATTCTTGCATTCTGAAAATTTTTTGCAGCCCGTAGTGTTCTTCTTGTTGTTGCAGAAGTGCTGCAAACTGGTCTTGTTCTTCTTGTCCTCGATATTTTTTATATAGTCCACTACTATTTGTTAAAACTTGCTCCATTATGGTTGTTTACTGTTGTATATCTAGTATCTACCACAGAATACTCTACTCTGTATATTTTTTGGTATATTTTATTGTCTAATTTCCAAATAGAACACGATGAAGTGTTCTAAAAAATCACTCTGTGTATTTGTTTTTCGATGTCAAAACAGAGTCACTATTCTTATACCACTTATCCCAATGAGAAATTATTAGTAAATTTCTGGAATTTTCCAGAAAATCCGGTGATGAACTTTTTTTTTCATGACCGACTGGAAAATGTGCACTTGCAGATTTTTTCTGTTGGAAAATAACCTTTTTTGGTAACTGTTCTTTACAAATTTACTAATCACTTTCAATTAACTTTATATAAATACATACCTTATAGAACAATTTCAACTATAATGTAACTTACAATTTACAATAATACAACTCCAAAAATCTATAAAATGTACTAATTTCATGAATTCTTGCCATTTGATATCTTATCTTATATCCTTCTGTATACTTAACGTATGTTAACTAAACTATATTCAAAGAAGGATTAATAATAGTATAACTTTTGTTTTTTTACCGGTTATTTTGCAAATAGGTAGTTCACTTGGTTGGATTTAGTACTATAATAGTGTAATTATTGTTCAGGGCCTAATATTGTTTTAGGGTCACTGCTTACTGGAAATGCCGTCAGGAACTGGAAAAACCACCACACTTCTCTCTCTTATTGTAGCCTACATGATTGAACATCCATATGATGTCAGGAAGCTTATATACTGTTCTCGAACGGTACCTGAAATAGAGAAAGTCATGGAAGAATTAAAAAAACTTCTCGATTATTATGAAAAACAAGATGGTCAATATCCGTCCCTTATAGGTTTAGTTTTGAGCTCTCGTAAAAATATGTGCATTCACCCGCAAGTAAGTACTGAAAGAGAAGGCAAAATTGTTGACGGCAGATGCCATAGTTTAACAGCAAGTTATATAAGAGAAAGGCATAACATTGATAACACTGTACCGGTATGCCAATTTTACGAAGGATTTTCATTAGATGGGAAAGAAAGCAATCTTCCTTATGGCGTCTACAACTTGGATGAAATTAAGCAATATGGAAGAGATAGGAATTGGTGTCCATATTTTTTAGCGAGATTTGCTGTAAGTTTTTATTTTATTTAGTTCAGTCTGTAAAATAGATAAATAAGTGGCAGCAATTTTGGTATTAGGTTTGCTATCTCACATTTTTACCGATGTTTGTAGGATCATATGGCATAGCACTCAATCCAATCAAAAAATTATTCGTTTAAATTTTTTAGAAGATATAAATTTGTAATTTTTTACCAAATTTAAGATGATTGCTCCACTTCATCAGCAGGAGGAAATGTTACACTTTGCTCCTTTGTTATATAAATAACTATGGTTGATCTTGGATAATAGGTAGTTTATTTGCCATTATGCCATTCAATCATAGTTTCATATGACTTCAGCTTCGCCACTTATTCGGCCTGTTCGCACAGAAATTAACAACCAGACAGAGTAAATTTCATTAATTGAAAACAATCAGAAACAGTCAGATAACTCAACCAATGAATTTCACTCTGATTGGTCTGTGATTTCTGTGCGAACAGACTTAGGTGAGTAAACTCAAGACAAGACAATTTTTTCAAGAAGGCTTATTTTCACTTCTATTTATTTTATTGCAGATTGTTCACGCAAATATTATCGTCTACAGTTATCATTATCTACTCGATCCTAAAATTGCTGAGGTAGTCTCAAAAGAACTAGCCAAGGAGTCGGTAGTGATTTTCGATGAGGCGCACAATATTGATAATGTGTGTATTGATTCTATGAGTGTCAAAATACACCGCAGAACCATAGAACGTGCTACTGCCAATATCGGAACACTAGAAAAACACGTATCAGAGTAAAAATAAAAATTTGTTAAGAAAATTAACGTTATTGATATTCATTGCAGAATGAGAGATGAAGATCACAGAAAGCTGCAAGAAGAATACCAAAAACTTGTAGAGGGTCTCAGAGATGCTAATGTTGCACGAGAAACTGACTTGATACTGGCAAATCCTATCCTACCTAATGAAGTCCTTCAGGAAGCTGTACCTGGCAATATTCGTAACGCCGAACATTTCCTTTCTTTTCTGAGACGCTTTGTCGAATATTTAAAAACTCGTTTGAGAGTGCAGCATGTAGTCCAAGAATCTCCTGTAGGATTTTTAAAAGATGTCCAGCAAAAAGTCTGCATTGAGAGAAAACCTTTAAGATTTTGCGCGGAACGTTTGGCTTCACTTTTAAAAACTCTGGAAATAATGGATATGACTGAATTTGGTCCACTTACTCTTATTACACACCTTGCAACGTTAGTTTCGACTTACACTAAAGGTTTTACGATTATAATTGAGCCATTTGATGATAAAACCCCCACAGTATCAAATCCCATTTTCCATTTTAGGTGAGTTTATTATCATCTATTATTAATATTGTGTATATTTTTTCTTTTTCTTTTCAAGTTGTTTAGATTCGTCAATAGCGATAAAAGGAGTTTTTGATAGATTTCAAACTGTCGTTATAACCTCTGGGACTTTATCGCCCCTGGATATGTATCCGAAAATTTTGAACTTTCATCCTGTGATAATGACATCCTTTACCATGACTTTGGCAAGGCCTTGTTTGTTGCCGATGGTGCGTATGCGTATATCAACATGGATATTACAATCTGAATGTTGACTTATTTCATTTTTTTTACGTTTTTTTTTCTAGATAGTGTCAAAAGGCAGCGACCAAGTAGCTATATCTTCCAAATTTGAAACTCGTGAAGATAATGCTGTGATTAGGAATTATGGACAACTTTTGGTTGAGGTATTCCTAGTATCTGATCTTTATTCTCAGTACAGACCTTTACTGTAATTACATTTTAGATGGCCGCAAATGTTCCTGACGGTATTGTTTGTTTCTTCACCTCATATTTATATCTAGAATCTGTGGTGGCAGCTTGGTACGACCAGGGCGTCATTGACAACTTACAGCGGTACAAATTACTTTTTATAGAAACACAAGATTCTGCTGAAACTAGTTTTGCTCTGATGTATTATATTAAGGTAAAATAAAGTTGTAAATCTTTAAATTGCATTCAATATATTTCATAATTTCTAGGCATGCGAATCTGGCAGAGGCGCTGTTCTGCTATCAGTAGCAAGAGGCAAAGTTTCAGAGGGCGTAGATTTTGATCATCATTTGGGAAGAGCAGTATTAATGTTTGGCATTCCATATGTCTATACGCAATCGAAAATCCTGAAGGCGAGGTTGGAATATTTGAGGGACCAATTTCAGGTAAAGAGGATGTTTATGTTACGTTACTTACGGAAACGTTGGGTAATTGATTTTAGATTAGTTCACTAACTAAAAAACGAGAAAAATTCAAAAACGTACACTGTCACGGTTTGTTTGTGAAGGGTTCGCCAGTCAAATAATTTCCTGAAAAAATTGAAAAGCTTTCATAAATCTTAATAAAACGCAAGTGACATTTTTATCTTCTTGCTTTTTTTGCAAGACGTCCATAGGAATTCGCAACTATTTTGGAGGTTTCAAGGAAGTAAAACATCGGTACAGGCGAATTCACATTTTTTCGACTTGAAATGTATAAATCAAATAAATCAAGCACAAATCAGCCAATAAAACAATTCACATTAATTAAATACGACCAAACAATTGGCCAGAAGAAATATTTAAAGCAAGTTTTAAGTATGCTTGCGGCTTGATGGCAGAAAGAACAATGTAGAGGAGGATCTTAAAATAGGGTTGTAAACAACATCCTAAAGATATTCCAACTTAAATAAAAAACATCGCATAATCCACAACAGTTTACCAAATGCGCTTGCAATTTGATATGTGGAACTTAAGTTCTGTAAGTGGGCTGAAATTATTACTAATTTGGGGTGTCAAATGTATTGGTATCCAAGATAAGGATGGGATAGCATTAGGATCTGGAGAACGGTTGGAGTTAAAATGTTGGTTAGATTAGGAAAAAGTTGCGCAATTTAAGCTCAATATAATGGTACTTTGACATTTGAAAAATTCCGAATATTTTCCGAGATATCCGGAAAAAACCAAAATAAATTTCATTTCACTTCATGGTTACCACTTTTCCTACTCTACAAGATGACGTTATCAATTTTAAAATTTGACGTTTCGTCTCTGGGCCACCATCATTAACTTAATTTTTTCAAATACGGATTCTCATTTTTTAGTTTAAATTTTATAAGCTTCTGATGTCCCAAGACCAATGACGTATTGCACTTTTTCGAAACATTTAAGGTAAATGCACCAGTGATTGACAGTGCTCCAGTAATTGACACTTAAAGGTAAATGTTATCAAAACAAGCTAACTCGACGTCCCAGAGCCATTCTCAATGAAAAAACTTCATTAATATGATATTTGGCAACACTCTACCAGCTATGAAAGAAATTAGCTGATATCTGCCAGTTATTTTAAAATGTGAAAAGTCTGGTTACCTGTCGGATGAGACAAATTAAAAGATTTGTTAAGGAAAACAAATCAAATATTATTTTTTATTCCAAAATGGATCAATGTTTAATTTATTCCATATGTTCAAGGGCAGAGTTTAAGTATGAAAGGTTTTTCAATGTGTATTTATTAGTAAAACACTATCTGAGATTGGCATGGGTGTCAAAGACTGGATCAAGTGATTATGATTGTGTACCAATTATTGACTGATGTGTCAATGAATGGATTTCGTAACAAATTTAACGCAATTATAGCAAAATATCACAATATTTGGCAGGACGCTCACATCTTAATATGAGTTTAAGACAGGGTTGGCAGGATATACAGTGTGTCCATAAAGTAACGGATAAATTCATTATTTTGAAAACGGTAGAATTTTTGAAAAATCGCTCAGACACGTCAATTTTGTTTTTTTGTTTGAAATTTTTTGATATATTTTTTATTATACAGGGTGTCTCAAAAATAGCTCCGCTGCTATCAACTTTGTTTTTTCAAATGGATCACCCAGTATATTATTACATTTATGGATTTTGCGGAAAATTCTAGACATATTTCATGTAAAATGTTATATACCTATATTCAACTGTTTCGGAAATATTGACAGTTGAAAATTGATTTTTTTGCAACTTTGACAGACTGTAAAACCTGAACGGGTAATTTTAGAGGAAAACGGATTTTACATTCCTGTCTTAGATTTTCATAAACTATCATTTGACACCAACTTTGAAGTTAATCCGTGATTGAAAATGCCGGTTAAATTTAATCTCCGGGTAAATTCAAAGTTGGTGTCAAATGATAGTTTATGAAAATCTAAGATGGGAATGTAAAATCGGTTTTCCTCTGAAATTAACCGTTCAGGTTTTACAGCCTGTCAAAGTTGCAAAAAAATCAATTTTCAACTGTCAATATTTCCGAAACAGTTGAAGATAGGTATATGACATTGTACATGAAATATGTCGAAAATTTCCCGCAGAATCCATAAATGTCATAATATACAGGTTGATTCATTTGAAAAAACAAAGTTGATAGCAGCGGAGCTATTTTTGAGACACCCTGTGTAATGAAAAATATATCAAAAAATTTCAAACAGAAAAACAAAATTGACGTGTTTGAGCGATTTTTCAAAAATTTTACCGTTTTCAAAATAATTAATTTATCCGTTACTTTACGGACACAGTGTATATCAGCGATAAATATCCTGATATTTATGCTATAAAAAAAAGTATGGTCTTTTTTTCTTATTTTATAGTTTTATTATTTTATGTTGAGAAGTTTAACGGCCGTAGTAGTATATTTATGAGAAGGAAATCAAAGGGATATCGGCCAAAACAGTCTATATTACGTCAATTATCAATTATTAGGTCTGTTTCTGCAGAAACCACAAACCAATCAGAGTGAATTTCATTGGTTAAAACTAGTTTTCTGACTGTTTTCATTTTTCAACCAATGAAATTCGCTCTGACATGATTTGTGATTTCTGCAGAAACAGACCTATTATTTTATTTATCTTTATCTACGTATAAGAAATATCAAGTCTTTAGGGCAAGTATTATGAAACTATTTTGACAGTTAACTAAATGTTAACTTCTGGAGTTACTATGAGAAATACCGTCATTTCAGAAGTTAACTTCTATAGTTATTCTTGTAACAGAATTAATAGTAAATTTCAAATCTCGGTTCAAGTACGTATTTCATGGGAATTACCAGAGACGCTTTTTAGAAATAGTTAAAAATTTATCTTAATGGGTTTTACAAACATATGGCGATTCTGGGAACGATAACTAATCTGGTCGAGAATTAAGGGAAAACACTTAAAGCAAAATGTATCAAGTTTTATTAGTTTTCAAGTCAAAAATAAGCCAAATTGACAAATTTATTAGGCAAAATTATGTGTTCTCCTAGATAAACACCAAATGTGATTCTAATCTGTAGCTGCACCGGATTACGACATATGTTTGTAATAAAGTATTCAAGAACGATAATTCCCAACGTTTTATGGCGAACCCAGATGTCAGAGAACTTATATTCGAAGCATGTGTGTTTGGGCTAAAACAATGATTACGGGTACCAGATTTTCCAAGATACAGTAACACAAAATTGTATAGAATAGGAAAATCAAAGGAGATAGTTAACTATCCAATTATTTTAGGCATAAATTAGTATTTAAGTATAGAATAATTTAATTCATTTCACACCCCAACTAGCAATTATATTTTATAATTTTTAACTCTCCGCTGCTATTTTATTTTATAATTAGTTTATTACTGCTCGTCGAACGCCATTTTGTTTTATTAAAATTGCAAGCGAGATAATTAAGCTTCTAAGAAGTATTCTGCTCTATAAGGTAGTCGTAAGAACGTTCTTGGAGCAAAAATACAAAATAGTTTAATGACAAATTTTAATATTGTTTTATAAACGTTTACACAATAATTTTATATGACTTTTTAGCTCACCGAACAAATCTGTTTTATATTAGATTTATATTGGTGTTATCTGATACCTACTAGTTTATTCGTTTGCGAACATCTATAAAATTGTTTTATTAGCGCTATGTGAAACATTCATAAAATTAATTTTTCATAAAAATTTGATATAAAGTTTGTTGTAAAAGTGGAAGTATGTATTTTTGATGATTTTACGTAATAAATTAGGTCAGCAATTGAAGGTATTGTGAAAAACCCACTATTTGCAGAGTTTTTTTAAAAAAAACCTTAAAGATAACCTCAAACATGGACTGTTCAATTTGTAAGCAAATTAAAGTGAAAAATAAAGAAATTTTTCCCTGTGACACCTGCAGTGAAATGATATGTAAAGAATGCGGAAATCTAACCGCTTCAGAGGTTAAAGTGCTACAGTTATCAACCAAAAGAGTTATGAAATTCCATTGTCCTCAGTGTATTGATGCCAATCCTACTGAGATATTCAAAAAGTTACTAGAATGCAAGGAATCATTAATAGCAGATAAAATATCAATTATTGATCTACTTAATGAAGAAATAGAAGGGTTTAAGAAAAAAAACATGTTGAGGCAAGAGGTGCAAGAGTACAGCTATAGCTATAGTCAAGCATTACAGGCAACAAGAAAACAAAAAGAAGAAGTAATCATAGTGAAACCAACAAACGTAGACCAGACAAGTCAAGATACCAAAAAAAGTATTGAAGAAAAACTAGACCCCTGCAATTTAGGAGTTAAGGTATCAAAGATAAAGTATGTACGAGATGGAGGAGTAGCTATTACATGCAATCAAGAAGATCATGAAGGAAAGTTGCAAAATGTATGTGATAATATTAAAAATTCATTAGGCCAAAACTATGAAGTGAAAATCCCTGAGAAAAAAAATCCACGAATGATAATTTTCAATTTAAACCAAGCAGTATTAGAAAATGAAGATAGTTTTTTGGAAAAATCAGTAATACAAAACACCATAACCACAAATGATGAAGTAAAACAATTAAAAATAGTTCATAAATATAAAAATAAAAAAAATATGATAAACGTCATACTCCAAATGGATTCAAATACATACCAATGCATTGAAAAGAAAGATAAACTTCATATTGGTTGGAAATCCTATTATTATAAAAATAGTATAAATGTCAGGCAGTGCTTCAACTGCTGGAAATATGGCCATATTGCCAAGGATTGCAGGAAACAGACACCAACATGTCAGAAGTGTGCAGGAAACCACATAGGGGGAGATTGCCAAGCAATGGATGTGTGTTGTGTGAATTGTAAATATGCTACAGAAATATTGAAAATACCATCGTTAGATTATAAACACCAAGCCAATGATAGAAACTGTGAAGCCTACAAAAGAGTAGTAGAGCGAGTTCAAGATAAAATCAACTATCCAGAAATGTCAGGTAGTAGTAGTAGAGATGTGAACTAGCAATCAAAATCTCAAATATTATATTTAAATATTCAGGGTTTAGGTACTCATAAAACTGAATTGGAATGGGCGGTACATAAAAATAAACCGATGCTCATCTGTCTGTCCGAAACTCACGTTACAGAAGATTTCAAAAAAAATGAAATAGATATTCCAGGTTACAACACAGTTTGTTGTTATTCATCGAGTGCACATACAGGTGGGACATTAATATATGTTAAACATGGTTACAGATATAAAGAAGTAATAAATATTACTACAGATAAGAATATGTGGTTATGTGGCATCGAAATTCGTTTACGAAGCCAAAATTATTATGTGTACTGTGTGTACCACTCACCAAGTGCTAGTGATGCTGAATTCCTAATGGCCGTTTCCACCAACTATTTTAGGAGAGCCTTAACGATAGGTATTCCTTAAAATGACATTTTTACCTGGAGAAATGTCAGTTTAGGGAATACTTATCGTTAAGGCTCCCCTAAAATAGTTCGTGGAAACGGCCATTAATGCCCTTAATGATTTTTTTGATGATATCAGCCTGGATAAAACATTCATAGTGATAGGTGACTTCAATATTGATCTGACAAAAAATAGCTTTTATGCTGGAAAATTGAATGAATTAATTAACAAATATGGTTTGTACCAAGTGATTGAGTCGTGCACCCGCATAACAAAGCAGTCTGCTACAAAAATTGATCTCATACTTACTAATAACAAAGAATTAGAACATAAAATACTAGTTAACCATCCAAGGACCTTTTTTTTCAGTTATACATGTAAACCCCATACTTTGTGAGTGGCTTGCTTACATCAAGTCCTTCAACTTTTCCTCTACGACTTTTCTCGGAAATGGCACGTATGCGCGCAGGCGACTCGCAAACATGTCGATCTGACGTAGCTATGTTTCCTGATACATGTAGATAAATCTAATTTTACGAATACTGTTTGATTTTTATGTCTAAATCACGGAAATCAACTTGGCCGACAAAAATAATGGCAAATTGGGGGAGTCCGATACCCCCAAAATGTCGATCTGACGTGGTTATGTTTCTTGATACATGAAAATCTAATTTCACGAATAATGTTTGATTTTTATTTCTAAATCACGGAAATCAACTTGGCCGACAAAAATAATGGCAAATTGGGGGAGTCCGATACCCCTAAAATGTTTGCGAGTCGCCTGCGCGCATACGTGCCATTTCCGAGAAAAGTCGTAGAGGAAAAGTTGTAGGACTTGATGTAAGCAAGCCACTCACAAAGTATGGGGTTTACATGTATAACTGAAAAAAAAGGTCCTTGGATGGTTGACTATACTTGATACGCCAAAAATAACTGACCACTCTATTATTGAGGTGTATCTTGATGACCAACATAATATAGAAATTACAAAAATATGGATATAATAGCTTTTCAATTAAGATTGAATATGTCCTGGACACAATATAACTCCTCAAATACTAACCATGGCTGATATTTTGGTTGACAATTTAATTTCTGCACTTGATGAATTTGCTCCAATAGAAGAAAGGGCTATAAAAGAGAATTGTGGTAGCAAATTATGGTGGAATCAGGAAATTGCAGAACAGATTAAGACAAGAGATCAATTATACCAACGAGCAGCAATTACTCATACTGAAGAAGACTGGAAGAACTTCAAAATACAAAGAAACAGAGTTTTAACTCTTATAAGAAATGTGAAAACTAACTATTTTAATCAGAAGATAGACAGTCTGAAAGGCAACTCTAAGGAAATGTGGAAGACATTAAAAAAAATAGTCAGTACAAAGGAATATGAAAATGAAAAAACTGAAATAAAATTTGATAATAAAATAGTATCAGGAAATGAGATTTGTGAAAAATTTAATGAGTTCTTCCTGGATAGCATCCGAGAAATTTCAGAAAATATAATGCCAACAAAATCCTTAGAAGACACTGTACAACAAATAGAAACTGAGCATCACATGGAAAAATTTCAGAAAATAGAAATGTTAGAGTTGAGGAGAATTTTCAAAAGAATGGAAAACAAAGAAAGTAACCCTGATGGCATAACTGTCCAGCTTCTTAAACATGCATTTGAAACCATAGGTGATAAATTTCTGAATATCATTAATCAAAGTTTGGAGCAAGGATACTTTCCAGATAAGTGGAAGAAAAGTGTGGTTGTGCCAATTGGTACTGTGAAGTGTGAAGAATTTCGTCCAATTAATATGGTACCCCCTTACGAAAAAATATTAGAAATGTGTGTTAATGACCAAATAATGGCTTACATTGAAGAAAATGGTTTACTAAGTCAGTACCAGGCTGGTGGGTTTGGTCAAATTATTTTGAAATGGTTTGAGGATTACTTGAGTGATCGTATGCAAGTAACCAGATATATTGAAACCTCAAGCGAGAGGGAGTCTAGTTATGGTGTACCCCAAGGTACAGTGCTTGGGCCGTCACTTTTCATCTTGTACATAAATGACATTGTGAGGAATGTTCAGAACTGTAAAATACAACTTTTTGCAGATGATACCATCCTTTATATATCAGGTGTCAATATTGATGAAATAACAGACATAATAAATACTGAACTTGATAATTTGTTTCGGTGGTTGAACAACAATTACCTTCAGTTAAATGTAAATAAAACCAAAGTTATGTTTATTAGAAATAAGAATAAAATGTTGGTTAATAATTTGAATATAAGTATAAATAATGAAAGGTAGAAATTAGAAATTGTGAACTGTTTTAAGTATCTTGGTTGCATGATAGATGAGCATTTAACCTTTTCGGAACATTTTAAATATATTTCAAACAAAATGGCAAAACAAGTTAACTTATTAGGACGTATATCAAAGGACCTAAGTTCATGGGCTAAACTAAATATATATAAAACAATTGTTGCGCCACACCTCTATTTCTGTTCAACCTTGTTGTTTCTAATGAACAATTCTGAAGTTGATACTTTACAAAAAATACAAAATAGGTTTGTTAAAGATATACATGAATATAACACAAGATCTAGAAATAACTTTTATTTGGATAGATTAAGTACTAGTTATAGTCAGAATAGCATTTTTTATAGGGGATTAAAGCAATACAATGAATTACCTGAATTTATTAAAAACTGTGATAGTCTTATGAACTTTAAAATTTCTTGTACTGAATATATTAAGCAAAATGTAAAATTATAATCATAAGAATTTAGCTATTTATCTTTTGTTGTGAAATTTCGTTACATAATGTAAATATTACTAGCCAAGTGCTGAATAAACTGAGTATTATTAATTTACTAATATTTTCTTTCGGATATTATTGCTGTCTAAAGCATTTTGCACTCTGATGGAACCTTAAAAAAATTATTATACAGGGTGAGTTTTTTAAAGTGTTACAATGCGATATATCAAAAACAGCTGCAAATTTTTTTTTGACATTTTGGTGACGTTATGAGTACACGGGGGGACACATTTTACGATATTTTTGACATTTGCCCCTTCACTCTCTTGAGAGGAGTGGGGGGTCATTTTCTTATTTTAAATGGAAAGATGTGTTTTTTATTCTGAAATACGATTCTACATACAAAATGGAGTCTGTTCACAAATTATTTTTCAAATTGTTCAACTAAATATGGAATTATGACTAAAAAGGTAACTACAATAAAAAAAAATCTTGTCGCCTAATTTTTAATTATCTATCGTCTATTATGCCTAAGAAGTTGTTCAAAATGACCGCCTTCGACTTCCAAATATTTCCTCATTCTTTCCCGGAATGAATTTCGTACTCGTTGTAACATTGCTGGAGTCACCAATAAACATGCAGAACGAATTCTGTTTTTCATGTTTTCTGGAGTCGTAGAAGTCGTAGGAGCAGTAGCCGTTACTTTATCCTTTTATTCATCCTAATAAAAAAAATCAAGGGGGTCCAAACTGAATAGCAACTGATAAAAAATTATTTGAATCTTGCAATTATTAAAAAAAGCTGCATCAGAAAAAATACCATTATTCAAAAATTGGTAATTTTCGCGCATTTTTCTTGAAGCCCAAGTGCAAAAATTCATGCGATTCTCAAAGTCATGAACCTAAAGCTCTTGATGAATTGTGATGTGGTAAGGATGAAACTTGTGCCTGTGCAGAATTGCTATAAATTATTGTTTGACTTATTCTAGCATCTAAAGTAAGCCGCCCAGTACTTGTTTGAGGAGCTATCCTATGAAAGTTATCCCTGTTGCTATCGAAACCCCAATGTTTATTTAAGTATGTCACATAAGAATTTTTACGTGTCATTGATAATTGAATTGTGTTCAAAAAGAAAAAACATGGAAGCGAATTTTAATGTAGAAGTTGATATGTTATTAATTTTGGGAGAGTGCAGAAAAAATTATAGGGAGGCTGCAAGTCTGCGGAGAGAGAGGTTTCCGAATATTCCAAAATCTCATATGGCCTTTAAAAGATTGGAAACCAGAAGTCGTATGACTGGTAGTCTAAAAGCCAAACCAAGATTTAGGACTAGAACTCAAACAAATGAAAATATGGCAGTTGGTGTTTCAGGAGCGGTAGCTATTGATCCTCAAACAAGTACCAGGCGGCTTGCTTTAGATGCTGGAATAAGTCATTCATCAATTATAGCAATAATTCTGCACAGGCACAAGTATCATCGTTACCATATTACACTCCATCAAGAGCTATACGGAAATGACTTTGAGAATCGCATGAATTTTTGCACTTGGGTTTCAAGAAAAATGCTACCTAGATTACTGAACCAGAATATTAATCCAGACGTATGGTTTCAGCACGACGGAGCTCCACCCCACTATGCCATACAGGCCCGTAATCGTTTGAATAGATTATTTGGAAATAGGTGGATTGGTCGGGGTGGTCCTGTCAAGTGGCCTGCTCGTTCGCCAGATTTGACCCCGCTTGATTTTTTTTTATGGGGATTTATTAAGGATAACGTGATGGCTACTGCTCCTACGACTTCTACGACTCCAGAGAACATGAAAAACAGAATTCGTTCTGCATGTTTATTGGTGACTCCAGCAATGTTACAACGAGTACGAAATTCATTCCGGGAAAGAATGAGGAAATATTTGGAAGTCGAAGGCGGTCATTTTGAACAACTTCTTAGGCATAATAGACGATAGATAATTAAAAATTTGGCGATAAGAATTTTTTTTATTGTAGTTACCTTTTTAGTCATAATTCCATATTTAGTTGAACAATTTGAAAAATAATTTGTGAACAGACTCCATTTTGTATGTAGAATCGTATTTCAGAATAAAAAACACATCTTTCCATTTAAAATAAGAAAATGACCCTCACTCCTCTCCAGAGAGTGAAGGGGCAAATGTCAAAAATATCGTAAAATGTGTCCCCCCGTGAACTTATTACGTCACCAAAATGTCAAAAAAAAATTTGCAGCTGTTTTTGACATATCGCATTGTAACACTTTAAAAAACTCACCCTGTATAAATATCATGAACTCTGTCATATTAAAAGCTATATATAATAATTATAAAACAAAAAAACTGTTTGACTAGGTTAACAGAAGGCATATAGAAAGTAGGATTTTCCCATCGAGCTTTAAACTGTTAGAGGGATCAACAAGCATATTTGTTTTGTTCCATAATGAGGTAGCGGGGTCAGAGGGGTGATTCATCCGATTAACAAAACGAAAAAAGGCCCTGTTGCCGAATTTTTTCCTGTTGGAATAATAATCTCGATAATAATGAATATCATCATCATCATCTATCGAAAAGCATCTATTTCAAATTTGTCTGCTTATAATAATATTAAAAATATACTTGCGACTTTTTAAGTCTATACTTAAAATAATTCTAAAACAACAATACCTTTTATCACGACTCAATTTGGTTTTAAATGGAACTACGTACTTACTTCTAAAGAAAGATTTTACAGTCTGGCAATAACGTAGTAATTGTTTTGTGTTCTCATGGTGTTCTCAACTTTCTTGTGACAAATCAGCTGACTGCGTTCGAGAACCTGGTGTGTCGTATAAAAATCACACAGCTGCCGTTCGGAAAGGCGAAGTGTGGATTAAAATCATATGGTTTTCGGCGTTCGGAAGGGTGTTTGACACGTATTGATGTGCGCACCGAATACTCTAGCGTGAAATTTAAGCTCACATTTTGAAGCTGCACTCCCTGAAATAATTTCCACACCAACAACCAGGTTTTCGAACGCAGCTCTCTGATACCCAAAACATAAACAGACTGGTTTATAAACATTCTATTTTCATAAGTGCGAGAAAGAGGGCCTGGTCTCATTCTGGAACCAAACAAATTCTATAGCACATTATTATCGTTATTAGTCTAGAGAGAGAGAGTGTTCAATGGTCGAAGGATTTTCCAATTAAAGGGAAAACGGTAATTTCAGTTATCAAAATTATATTCTGCATATGACTAGCGAACTCTATTGGAGGGCTTTCAAACTATGTCACTAAGGGTGTAAATAGAATGAACGATACCAGAACCAATAAGGAAAGAGCAATAAGGAATATGGGAGAGGGCTAGGTACTAACAGCTAGCCAAGAGCTGCTAGGAATGGTACCCTGAAGAAATAGGGGTTGGTTCTCTCTCGCTTATTTAAGCGAGAGTTGATGAAGCTTTCGGCAGTTAACGTCGGAAATTGTTAGAGTAAAATCTTAACGAGTTAGTGTTCGTCACAGTCGTCGCTCGATCCGTTCTTCGTTCTTATCCTAAGTTCATCTACCACTCAGTGATTAGTGAAAAGCTCTCCAAAGAAGGTGATGGTTCATTTCAATTCAATTTTCTTTTAAAATCTGTTTTTTTTTGTTTCTCTAAATCTTTAATTGGAAACCAAACATTGTCTTCATTAATTTTATTTTTTTCTATTTTTTATTATTCATTCTTTTTTTAAAACATAAATAATATACATAAATAATATAAATGACATAAATGTTTTCATATTCGTAAACCTAAATTTTTATTTACCTACTACACTTTACGTTCCTATAGATATGTATAGGAGATAGGAGCACAAAACTTGTTATTGCCATACCAACTTTGCATGTTTGTAACATTTCATTAAATTTACCATAAAGTTATTTTGAGTTTTAATAATATAGATAACAGAAAACAGATGAACTCAAATCAAATCAAATCAAAATAAGCTTTATATTACGCATGCATCATAATCAACGATTATCGCACGCAGCAGCGTGCATAAAATGATGTTTATGATGCGCCTACCTTTTCAAAGGTTTGCTATAGAAACGTTTGATCTACCTTCATTACCTAGATATTCACCTGTCGTTTAAATTACTATTCATCAAAATGAATGAACACATTTAAAACATTTTTGAGATTATGATGCATTTGTAATATAAAATAGCGTATGATATGCGTGTATAAGAGGCCTTTAAAGCCCTTGCGACTTATATGTCGCGCGTGCTTTAAAGGCCCTCTTATACACTTATATCATAATATACTATTATTGTCAGAAAACCAAAGAGAAAAAAAGTCTTATTGACAAAGCAAATACTTAAAGCTAGATTATGTCTAGGATTACAATAATTTTCAATAATGAATACGACATAAGCATAAATAAAATGTAAAAAAAATTAACAAACAAATAATGAAAACAAACGCTGAAAAATTAGAATCCGTCGATAAAATCCAATGACGTATTATAGGCAAACATTTCGAAACATTAAAAAAAAATAAAAATAAAATAAAATAAAATCAAAATAAAGTCAAAATAAAATCAAAATAAAATCAAAATAAAATAAAAATAAAATAAAATAAAAACTAGCAGGCACCGATTGACACAAGTTAAAACAATAGACAATGAATAGACACATTTAATTTTCATAAAATTCGCCAATACTATAGTATGCCTTGGCGACTAGATGGTTCTTTACAAGCTTTCTAAAATTTTCATAAGTACCACTATTCTTAATTTCCTCAGGCAGATGGTTGAACATTTTAATACTCTCATAGATAATGGACCGTTTTGTTAAGGCGTACTTTGGTATTGGTAAGGGTAATTTGACTTGACGCAGATTATAACTGCTATTCTGTACAAAACCAGAGAACTTCTTATAAATCAAACTCGCAGATTCCAAAACAAAAATACAAGGCACCGTCAATATCCCCTCCCGCCTAAATAATGGTCGACACGATTCCTAACTAGTTTTAACGTAAATAATTAAAAATATGAATAAATATCCAAATTTTGATATATATCCGATATATATCGGATAATTGGATATTTATATAAATATCATGATATTTGCCAACCCTGGTTTAAGAAAATTAATAGTTCTAGTCACAGATGTTCTAGTTACATATTGACAATTATTGGTACACAGGGTGTCAATTACTGGAATTTCATTTATTACTGATCGATATCAAAAAAAAATACCTCAAAGAGCAGATGAATGAAATTCTAGCAGCTGTGGTTTATTATTACTCATTCTATATACTCATGTACTGAGAAAAAAAAAAGTTTCTTGTGTCAATGACTGGGGTGTCAATAATTGGATAATAGGTGTCAATTACTGAGTCCCCAAAGATACATTTAAATTCCATAAGAGAGTCTAATTGTGTCAATTACTGGTGCATTTACTATTATCGGCACTTTCCATAAGAACTTACTGTGTTATAGAGAGACAAAGAAAAGAATTTTGGTAGGAAATTACTAAAAAGTTGAAAAAAAAAATCGAATAAATGCGAAAAGTCATAGGTTTTGGGACAGAAGCTCTTGAAATCTAAAATCGAAAATAAAGGGCCGTATTTAAAAAAATTAAGTTGATGATGGTAGCCCAAAGACGAAACGTCAGATTTTAAATTTGAAAATGTCATAGTGTAGAGTAGAAGAGGTTGACAGTTATCTTGAAATATCTCCTCAAATTAGCTCAGAAAAAAATTAAATCGGTTTTACAAAATTTTGTTTTTTTCCAAATATCTCGGAAAATATTCCGAATTTTTCAAATATCAAAGTACCATTTTATTGAGCCTAAACATCGTAACTCTTATCTTGGACACACTGTATATTAGAAATTAAAATTAAAATTGCAAGTTGAGATCCACGAGTTTCTATATCTAATATGTAGTATATCATTATAATAATCTCAAAAATATTTGACTCTAAAGCAAAGGTAATTCAACTTGAAAATTACTGGTAGCGCCTTCCACGAACGAATCGTTATGGCTTTATAATTATTATTGTTATTCGAACATTTACAAATATGTTTTAGGAAATTGAATTTAATTATTCTGTATTCATCAAGTGTTACTTTGAAACTCTTTTGAGGTAATATAATATAGTATACTGGCATTTGGAAGGTTGTATAACAAGACATTATACAAATCAGATATTGTCCAAGGGTGTCAGGGAATTTAAAGTTTATTTATAAAAAAACCTAAAATCTGTTTTTTTTTTTTAATATTTAGTAATTTATATTGGCAACACAAGCCTTTTCTACATAAAAAATTTGAAAGCATTGACAATTTTACATTGTATTGCCAACATAATAATATCATTTTGACTTTTATCTTCAAAAAAAGCAGACTTTAGAATTTACTCATCTGAAAATTTTATAAAGTCTACGAATTTCAGATAAAAGAGAATGACTTCTTGACGTTTGACGCTATGAGACACGCTGCCCAATGCGTAGGTCGAGCAATCAGAGGAAAAACCGATTACGGCATTATGGTGTTTGCCGATAAACGATTTTCACGGGCAGACAAAAGATCGAAATTACCCAAATGGATTCAAGAGCATTTAAAGGATAGTTTGTGTAATTTGTCGACGGAGGAAGGAGTGCAGGTAAGAAATGTCTTTTTTCTAATTTTGACATTTAAAATGACACTTTTCAAAACTCGTTGACGTTATCAAATGTCTTACTTTTCATCACCAGTTACGAAAAGTGGAATTTTTCGCAACAGGTGATGAAAAAGTGAATTTCACCATTACTTGCAAAAAATACAGGAACAAAATCTGTGATACTTTTGGGCTGAACGACTTGAAGTACTTTGGTATTATATTCTTTGTGCTGGGTGGTCCAAATTGGACACTTTCTCATGGAGACACCCTTTATTTTTAGAGATAGGAAAAAATTGACCCCCCTCTCTGAGGCTCAAATTTCATGAAATCTTGATTGGTGCAAACCGCATTTTGATATCTTCAACCGTTTAGCCGCTAGGGGGCGATTCTCGATTTTGAGCAATACTGTAAAAACTTCATAACTTTTCCGTAAAGACTTTCTAGAAGCACTTTTTTAATTAGAGTTCAGTGACGTTTTCAGTTTTTTTCTATTTAGCTCCGATTTCGAGATACCTATTGACCAAAATCCGATTTTATTCAATAGAACACCCTACATATGGACAGCTCATCAAAAAGTTCTGCTTTTGTTGATTTCGATGATATAAAGTTCAATAGGTTTATTTCTAACTGTTTCCGAGAAACAAAATGATTTCGGATTTTGTCATAAGAAACAATGTGTTGGAAAAAGACTTTATATCTGTAAGGCAAATGAGAAAGGACTCTTTCTAACACATTGTTTCTTATGACAAAAACAGAAATAATTTTTTTTTCTCGAAAACTGTTGGATAAACCTATCGAACTTTATATCATTGAAATCAGCAAAAGCATAACTTTCCAATAAGCTATTAATATATAGGGTGCTCTAGTGTTCTATTGAAAAAAGTTGGATTTTTGTCAATATCTCGAAATCGGAGCCACATAGAAAAAAAAATAAAAAAATTGAAAACTTCACTAAGTTCTGTTTCAAAAAGTGCTTGTAGAAAGTTGAACCAAATATCAACATATATGGTATATTTGGAATCAGAAGAAAAAAAATCTATCATTTTAGGCAAAAATATACAGGGTGTCCTATTTGAAAAATGCAAGTGTTTGTCATTGTGACAGTTGGCACCTTTCATTTGCCCATTTTGACATTCGCAAAAGATAATAGACATAAAATCATACAACTTTCATATTTATTTTTTTATTAAAGTTTTTTTTCACCTTGTATAGCTAAAGCTGTAGGTATGGGTCAAACTATAAGGAAACACCCGGTATCTATCTACCTTTTTTTTTTAGATTGCGAAAAGATGGTTAAGGCAGATGGCGCAACCATTCACAAGGGAAGACCAGCTTGGAGTGTCACTACTCACACTAGAGCAACTTCAAAACATGGAAGAAAAAAAGCTGCAAGAGCAAGCCCACCAAAGGATGGATGTAGCGTAATATTGAATATCAATGCCACTTTGTAATTTACAGGCGATTCTCATTTAATCAGTAGCCTGGCACAGCGCCTTTTCTCAGAGAGACAATTATTATTGTTATTTTGATATCTATTCTGATGGCATTGCTTGCCGATATGTACAGTTGCGATCAAAAAAAAGTAGTACAAAAAAATCTCCTGGTCTATTATACATTAATTTAATTCATAACCAAAATGACATATTTTTGGTATTTTTTGACAAGTTTTTAACCTAGAAAGCTTCAGATGACATTAATTTAGCATTTTTCCACCCATTTTTAACCTAGAATATGTCATTGTCAGAACTCAACATATTTTGAAATGTTTATTTGGTGTCAAAATTTTGTATAATACACCGGGAGCTCAAATTGGGGTTAATAATTTTTGTGCTACTTTTTTTTGATTGCAACTGTACCTATATTATTTTCGATGTATTTATTGTGGAACTAAAAATAAATAAGTACTGAGATTTTCATTTATTGCTTGGAGCGTAATTTTGTGATCAAATATTGAAATAATGGACGGATCAAAAAGCTTGAGTACTAAAAATTTTATTTGATTGTACAGGGTGTTTCAAACTGCAGCCACATCATTGGGATCTCGGAAACAGTGAAAGATACAGGGTTGGTTAAATTTGGGCGTAATTTGATGCTTAACAAAATGCCGCTTTGATTTTTAGGATATTCCGAATAGTTACGGAAATATCCGGAAAAAACCAAAATTTTGCAAAATTGTTTTTATTTTTTCTTGACTTTATTTGAAGTGATATTTCAAAAAAATAGTATATTATGCAATGATCATGTAATGATAGCCATTAATACACAAACACGTAGGATACGAAACGAGCCGCAGGCGAGTTTCGTATAGGTATAACATGCGAGTGTATTAAGGTTTAAAGTCAGGCCTATAGTTTATTACAGCAACGCGAGATGTCAATGTTGTCGCCTCTATAGTGTGTCCTAACTTGACTGTCAAAAAAAATAGAAATCTGCATTTGGTTCAATTATGTGATGGGACGTTTTTTCTTTTTTTGACGGAAATTCGAAGTATTTGTACAGTGTAGCTACGGGCGTATTTCCAACTATTTTTGCAGTAGCGAGAAAACTACAAGTTCAAAAAATGTGAAAAAAATATATGTCGCGTAGAATTGCAATAGTAGTTCGTAATAAAAATAATGGGAAACTTCATCTTTTCGTTTTGAAATAAATGATGAAAAACTACTTTTTTTTTTTCAGTTTTTGCGATATAACTCAAAAATGGCGAGTCAAATTTGCTTAAAAAAATTATGGATTAATAAAAACATATATTTTTTTTTGGAATTTTTGAACACAAGGTTCAGAAAATAGGGGTTGACTTGAAACCTTAATGACCATTATATGAGAGTTGCATACACTATTTTTTCTACTGCCATTGATAAAACTTATGATTTTTAGATATGTCAACATTATGCTTAACTTTGAATATAGCTATTTATACAATAAGTTACGAAATGAGCGTCTTTTAGGCACGCGACGTGAAAATTGTCCAACGAGGCAAAGCCGAGTTGGACAACACGTCGAGTGACTAAAAGACATCGTTTCGAAACGTATTGTATACAAGATTTTTTCTACTGGCATTTTATAATAAAAAAACACAATTTTATTTCATGTGAATAAGTCGATTACACCCAAAATCTTTGTTACCTGCTTTTACTTGACACCTGACACTTTTCATGCGATTTTCTTTTCAAAATTCGACATCAATAATTAAAATCCTAGAAAGTAGGTAATAACACAAACTTCTGTTTTGAGTAACCCAAACGTTCAATTCAGTAATTCCATTTTCAATATTCATAATAAATGCAAAACAAAATTCAAATCTGTGTTCAGTGTGTTTTTTATTTCTGAATAATGGATGACACTTTTAGGCACTAGTGCTTAAAAATTACTTTTACGCACTCATAAGTCACTTTTACGCATTCAAAAGTCACTTTTACGCACTGAGTGCCTAAAAGTAACTTTCACGCACTCAGTGCCTAAAAGAATGTCGTTTCAAAACTGAAATGACAATCGAAAAGTTGCTATTATGAAACGTCAGTAGAAAAAAGATTTTATAATTGAGTAAAGTTTCATTTTTTGTTGTAATTCTTCAAAATATACTATCAAAACATTTTCTGAGAAGAACGATGTGTTTTTGGTGTTTTTCCAATCCATAAATTGTCCATATAATTTTTCGTAAATTTTCTTAGACTTTTTTAATAAAATTAATTGTTTTTCGCTAAATTACCATGGAAAAACTATAAACAGACTGCTGTCAAAATTCAAAAAAAAAAAAAAATCAAAATTTTGTGGCGTCATTGTTCCGCGAGTCCGTTGTGTTCAACCCTGAATGGCTCAACTATTGTGTACAACCCTGGCGGCCTGACGTGACGTGACAGAAGATAGCTGTCCCAGGTTGTTGTTTACTTCTAGTCAGCTTGTGGCCGCGCAATTATGATATCGTGTTGTTGTTAACAAAATAAAGTATTTCGATTTATTTGTATGTTCAGTGCCCAGAATTAAACCGAGTTATTAGTGAAACAGTGTTTTCATTCGCCGGTGATATATCAAGCAAACACATAGCAGTAGTAGCTATAACTGGTGACCCCGACGTGATATATCTCCGCGTACCACTCGGCCTCTAACCTAAAAGACGTGTCTGACTACTAAAAAATCAAGATGCAAAGCAATTTCGACTCCTCAGTAGATCCTGATCAGCAATTGGCTGCAAACAGCTCTTTTACCAACCAGCAACCAGACAGGAGTTCGTCAGTGAGTATTCCTATGCCTCAACCTTCTGGCCCTCACGGCAGTACAGCATTTGATCCCGCGGTGCATTTTAATCCAACAAATCACCCGGTGAGCTATCAGCAAGCATATGCCCAACCAGTAGTAAATTCGTTGCCAGCCCCCATGATGCTCAACCAGCAGCAGAGTTATGCCATTGACGCAGTTTACAACTGCAATCTGCCACCCTTTTGGCGTTCTCGTCCAGACCTATGGTTCCTGCAGATTGAATCAGTCTTTCAAGCCCATCGTATACAGTCCGATAGCACCAAGTACTATCAATTGGTAAAATCACTGGACCCGGACACAATCACGGAAGTTGCAGACATCTTGAAGGCTCCACCACCTCAAGATAAGTACCAAAATCTCAAGTCTAACCTAATAAGTAGACTAACAGCCTCCGAAGACTCTCAGATGCACAAACTGCTCACTGATCTAGAACTAGGTGACCGAAAACCCTCACAGTTGCTTCGTGAAATGCGAGCCCTTGCCGGCAATCGTGCTACAGAAGACGTGCTCCGCATACGATGGCTGGCCCTTCTGCCTGTCAGCATTCAGCACTTGCTGAAAATTTTCAAGGCCAATTCACTTAACCGTCAACCAGAGCTCTCGCCAGCATGGACATGGTTCTTCAGTAGCCTCCGAGCTGAACGAACTCAGACAAGCCATCACAGAACTAACCATTGCTCAGAAGGACCTCACTTCTGCCATCAGACAGAGTCTCACCTCTGCCAGTCGACAACCACGTGAGCGTTCTGTCACTTCTGGAGAATGCCGATATCATCGAAAATTCGGTGCCCGGGCCCAAAAATGTGTGCAACCCTGCACATCTCAGCTGCCACTCGCATCTCCGCGCCAGGAAAACTAAATATGCTGTCGCCTGTTCAGGTGGTAAGCGACAGCAATGTCAACAGCACCTGCCTCCCATCTAAAGAAAGTCGCCTGCACGTCATAGACAAGGTCACTGGCATGAAGTTCCTTATCGACAGTGGTTCCGTTGTATCCTTGATTCCAAGAAGCTTCTTTCAACGAAAACTTCTGCCTGCTGACCTCATGCTATATGCAGCCAATGCAACAGTTATCAAAACGTATGGTCAACACTTTCTTAACCTCAATTTTGGACTCCGCAGATCCTTCAAATGGGCATTTATCATTGCAGACGTCAAATCAGCAATCATAGGTGCCGACCTGCTTTCACATCATGGCCTCCTTCCTGATTTAAAGCACAAGCGCCTTCTGGACTCTCTCACCTCACTGTCTTCTCCTGCTGAAATGCATGAAACCGAACTTCATACTGTTTCCACTGTCAATAATGCAGAATATGCACCTCCTACACTCAGTCAACCCTATAGCAAGTTGCTGGAAGAGTTTATTGACATCACCCGTCCAAGGTCAGCCCCATCAGTGGACGCCCCTACAGGAACTCATCACCACATAGTCACCACTGGACCGCCAGTCAATGACCGTCCACGTCGGCTAAACTCAGAGAAACTAAAGATTGCTAAAGAGGATTTCGACCTCCTGTTGCATCATGCTGTTATCCGTCCCTCCAGCAGTCCATGGGCAGTCCTCTACACATGGTCCAGAAAAAGCAAGGTGGATGGCGTTCCACAGGTGATTTTAGGAGGCTCAATTCCCAGACTGTGCCAGATCGGTACCTCATACCACTACCAGAAGACATCTTTCAGCGGCTGCATGGGAAAAGTGTCTTCACTGTCATTGACCTGGTTCGAGCTTACCACCAAATTCCTGTAGCTCCAGAGGACATACCCAAAACAGCGATAACTACTCCTTTTGGGCTTTTTGAGTTCCTGGGTATGCCTCCAGGCCTGCGCAATGCCACTCAGACATTTCAACGTCATATGGACAACCTTCTCCGTGGTATTGACTTCGCAGCATGCTACATTGATGACTTGATAGTGTTCTCGGATTCCCATGAGGAACATCTGCAACATCTACGCAAAATCTTTAATGTTCTGCGTGAGAACAAACTCACTATCAACCTCAGCAAGTGCCAAATCAACAAGTCAGAAGTTATGTACCTCGGCTACTCCATCAACAAGCTCGGATACAAACCACCTGATTCCAAGATCCAAGCCATCGCTTCTTACTCCAAGCCAGAGACCATCTCTGACCTTCGTAAGTTTTTGGGAATGCTCAATTATTACCGTCGCTGTATTCCAAAGGCCGCTGAACTTCAAGCCCCACTCAATGCATTTATGAAGGGTGCCAAGAAAAAAGACAAACGGCCCATCCCTTGGACACCCAGCTCAGAGAAGGCCTACCAAGACTGTGTAGAAAGCATTGTCAAAGCGACTTGTACCAGCTTCATCTAACCCTCTGCAAGTCTCGCACTCGTCACTGATGCCTCGGACTTCGCCATTGGAGCTGCACTTGAACAGCTGATCGACGACTGCTGGAAGCCCATAGGTTTTTTTTTCCCGCAAGTTGAGTCCCACCGAAACGCGATACAGCACCTACGATCGCGAGCTGCTAGCGATTTTCGCTGCAATAAAGTTCTTTCGTCACCAGCTGGAAGGACGCCAGTTCATCATCAAAACTGATCATCGCCCACTGGTATACGCCTTTGCTCAGCGCGCTGAAAAAGCATCCCCCAGACAGCTCCATCAACTGGACTTTATTTCACAATTCAGCACAGAAATCGTCTATGTCAAGGGAGAACACAACGCCGTTGCTGACGCCCTGTCTCGTATTAACGCTATCTCCATGCCAACGTCACTGTCTCCTAAAGCCATCGAAGCCGCACAGCTTGAAGACCAAGATACGCCACAAGAATCATCGCTCAATCTGCAACAGCTTGTTATTGAAAACGCCAACGTCCTCTGTGATATCTCTTCAGATCGCATCAGACCCTACATTCCGACAAGTCTCCGACGCAAAGCTTTTGATGTTGTGCATGGTTTGGCACACCCCAGCGGCCGAGTCACTGCTCGAAGCCTCAAAGAAAAATTTGTTTGGCCTGGAATCAAGAAGGACGCCCTCCAGTGGTCCCGCCAATGCATTCAGTGTCAAAAATCCAAAATTCAACGACACAATCGTCTCGCACCACAGCACATCACCGTACCTGACAACAGATTCGAGCATATTCACCTAGACCTCATCATTTTACCACCAGTCAACAAATTTCGTTACTGCTTAACCATAATTGATCGATTTTCTAGATGGCCTGTTGCAGTACCCCTCCAGAACATGGAAGCTGACACCGTCTCGTCTGCTCTCTATGTCAATTGGATTTGCAACTACGGAACGCCACTATCCATCACAACTGACCAGGGCACGCAATTTGAATCTTCACTATTTTCGGCTCTTGCACGCCTTGTAGGAGCGCGGGTAATCCACACCACGCCCTATCACCCGCAGTCCAATGGCATCGTAGAGCGCTTCCATAGGACTTTGAAGGCAGCCCTTATGTGTCAAGCACCCACGCCCTGGACGGAAGTGCTTCCGACCGTTCTTCTGGGTCTGCGTACGTGCCTGAAAGAAGACCTGAATGCCTCACCAGCGGAGCTCCTTTATGGGACACCCCTGCGTATACCTGGTGAATTCTTCACCTCTGAGTCACCCCCAGCTGATCCCCAAGTCTTCCTCGAAAAATACCGGGACCACATCAGGAAAGTCCGCCCAACACCTACGGCTCACCATATCAAATCTCGCTGCTTCATCCTCAAGGACCTCGCAACTTGCAGTCATGTCTTCCGCCGAGTGGACTCTGTTCGTCGCCCGCTCGAACCGCCCTACACTGGCCCGCATGAAGTCGTCAAGAGAATAAATGACCGAGTGTACAGCATTCGAATCAATGGCGTTGAGAAGACTGTCTCTGTGGACGCCCTGAAGCCAGCCTACACCCTTAAACCCGATACCGTTTCATCCACCCTGGAGAATCACCTAGCGTCATCCTTCACCATGGACCGCCCTCTTCGCACTTACTCAAAAAAGAAGGTTTCGTTCCTCCCACAAGTGGCTTCGTCACTGGGAGGGGAGTAGATGTGGTGTCATTGTTCCGCGAGTCCGTTCTGTTCAACCCTGGATGGCTCAACTATTGTGTACAACCCTGGCGGCCTGACGTGACGTGACAGAAGACAGCTGTCCCAGGTTGTTGTTTACTTCTAGTCAGCTTGTTGCCGCGCAATTATGATATCGTGTTGTTGTTAACAAAATAAAGTATTTCGATTTATTTGTATGTTCAGTGCCCAGAATTAAACCGAGTTATTAGTGAAACAGTGTTTTCATTCGCCGGTGATATATCAAGCAAACACATAGCAGTAGTAGCTATAAGGTTCGTTCCAACCCCCCGTTTTCGTATCGTCATGAAACGGTTTCGGAACTGTTAGGATCGATTGCAGGCGCATGCGTTGACCTTGCACGGTTTTATCTTGGTACAGAAACAACGGGTAGTTGGAACGGTTTCATGATCGTTTTTGTAATGACGACAGTTCAAATAACTTTAACCCTAAATTTGTTTGTTTGCAAATTAAAATAGAAGAATATAGGATTAGGATTACAAAATAATATATAAAAAAGGAAAATCGAACACCAACGCTGATGCATTATCAAGAATCTGAAACTGAATCCTTGCAAGCTGATAACATCAAGGATTAGCAAATTGCTGATAATAAATTTTGTACTTTTTTTCACTTGAAAAAATAAAAATACTACAGTTTTATAAGTTAGATTGGAAATTGGTTGTTTAACAACAACATGAACAACAACAACAGGTGACAAAAATTGAATTACGCATGTCAGTCATGAATCAGTCCACGCGGTTCTTGCTTTCCACTCGGGATCGAAATGACGGTGCTAAAACCAGTTCTCGAACGATCCCAGGTTTGGTTGGAACGCCAACGAAACTGTACGGTAAACGATCATCTCTCGGTTGGAACGCCTTTAACCTATGGCGCATGACCGTGACCGTACATTGAACGGTTTTTGGCTGGGTTGGAACGAACCTATAATTTCTTTACTGGTGGCGCCATCTATTGACAATGTATAATAAAAAAAGTAAAAATTCTTCCTTATCACTCATTATTTCCATAATAATAATTATTCTTTGTCCCAAACTTCAGGTAACTTTTAAACAATTCGAAGTCTTTTTTATAGTTATCAAAATAATTGTTTTACGCAAAATTGACGTGTCTCGTAATACCTGGTGTAAAACCTCCATTGTTAAGAGAGAAAAGGAAAAGACATAAGACGGTTCAAGTTCAAATAATAGAAAAAAAAATTAAAGGACAAAATACGATCGAAATTTTTTAAGTGGGGGATAGGTTGAATGATGGTCAATTCAAATTCCTTTCAAAGTGCTTCAAGCCCTTTTAAAGTGCTTCAAGCTCCCAAAAGTGCTTCAAGTCCTCTTAAAGTGCTTCAAGCCCTTTCAAAGGGCTTCAAGCTCCCAAAAGTGCTTCAAGCCCTCTAAAAGTAATTGAAGCTCATTGAAAGGGCTTGAATTACTTTTTTCAATTACAAATTACCAAGCACTTTTCTAAAGTAATTGACTTTGCAAGCCCCAATTACAAATCTATAAAAAGGCTTGAAGCACAGGGCGTTCAAGTCCTCCAAGTGCTTCAAGCACTTTCGCAAGCACAAAGCACTCAAGCCCTGCCCAGCTCTGCTTCTCTACATAAGAAATTTGAAAGCATCGACAATTTAACATTGTTTTGCCAACATAATGTCATTTTTCTACAAACGTCACTAAAAGTGTCATTTTTAACGGATGCTGTCAGTGTCTAAAATGCCATTTTATGACACTGGTGTTAAAAGTGATTACTTTTAGCACTAGTGCTAAAAGTAATCACTTTTAGTGCGTTTGTAGAAAAAATAGTGTACCTATGATATTCGTGCTAAAAGTGATTTTATTTTGTTCAAAGGAATGGAACTAACCCAAACTTCCCTTTTCACAAAATAAAATGTCACTTTTAGCACTTCATATCATAAATCATATCATAAATAACTATTTGACTTTTATCATTAAAAAAAAACAGACTTTAAAAATTCCGCATTCCGCTTTTACCCTTTGCGAACGAAAATAGAAAATTTCCTCAAAAAGGCAAAAAGGATATAATTCCGTCAAGCTGGCAACATTGTGACTAACTCGTTATCAAACGCAAGGATATCAACAAAGCATTTTGATAGGTTGGATATAAGCCTCGCCCCTTTCCAATCAGATGCGTGTGATATCAGCAGGGCATTTAATTGGTTAGTTGAGCCCCGCCCCTTTCCGGGATTTATGTATTGTCAAGGTATTTGATTGGTTGTTTCCTTTTCAACCCTTTCCAATGGTCCCGGCCGCCGGCCGGCCCACCTACAGTGACTTAACATTTTCAAATAGAAATTCAGTACCGCCGCCATATTTTTGCAAACTTTTTGATGTTTACTCAGGTATTATTATTAATATTATAAAAGTATATATTTATTTTTCAATTTTTCCATCTCATATTTTGTCTATTCCCGGATCTTGAATTTTCGTTTTCTTCTTAATTTTTCTAATGGCCATTTCCACCAACTATTTTAAGGAACCCCTAACAATAGAGCCGTTTTCTCGCGTCCACTTTTTTCAAAACAGCGTTGCCAGAGCTAGTACAATTGTACTAATCTAATACATTTTGGGTCTTTTTATACAAAAATACAATTTGATAATTTCTAGTACATTTTCATGGCATAAAAAATTTCTTACTTACTGATATTGTAAAATCATGACTGGTAAACTTAAAAACAAAAATCGACCAATCGACTGTGATATCAGCCCAATTCTATTCTGGTGTAATTTCACCCGGGATTCGTGAACGATTTACCCTGGCGCTGGAGCGCGCACGGGCGATAATTGTGGATGCAGCCTTGGAGTTCGTTCGAAATCGAAATCAACCTGGCGTCACACAGAGTGCACACCACAAATAAAATTCATGGCTGGTGTGCAGTCGGTGTGACGCCCACGCCCAAGGTGATTTCGAACGCAACCCTGGTATTTATTTGATTGACATTGACAATACCTATGCGCGGATGCGCGCTTCGCCACGTGTTTTGGGGAATCCCCGTTCTCCCGAATAAGAAGCGTTGAAGGTTGAAGTTGTGTTTTTATTTTTAATAGTGGTTCCGTGGTTTATTTGAATATTTTAAAATATGGATAGGTGAGTCTGAAATATAACGATATTTTTTATAATAACCGGTGGGGTAGGGGATCGAAATGTGTAAACATTTGCTCATTTGTCTATAATATTTTGTCTTTGCCTCACAGTAGTGCGTCTGCGGAGAGAATTTTTTCCCATTTAAATCTAATTAAAAGTAAAGTTCGTAATCGCTTGTTACCAGAGACGTGCAATTCATTATTAATGGCAAAAACTTTATTGGAAAATAATACATGTTTCCAATGGAAACCGGGAAAATCCCTATTAAATAAACCGATTATTTATGAATAGCCCATTTTGTTTCAGTTTTTTGCTGCCCTCAAATATGTATAATATTCAATATTTTCAAGAATCCGTTTCTTTTTCAAATTCAGAATTCAGAAGTTGTTTATATTTTTGCCTTAAAAAACTATTTAGTTTTCCCTAATTTTTAGAGTCATTTATGTTTCTTTTTTTTTTTTTTTTTGGAAAATACATTTTTATTTTTTAGTTTGTATTTCTCTCTGTGTTTGATAAAAATAAAGACTCTGAAAGTTTAACATGGCTTTTTATGTTTTAGTACAAAAAGTTGAAATTCAGTACATTTTGCACTGACGTTCTGATACAATTTAAAAAATAGTCCTGGCAACGCTGTTTCAAAACAGGTTTAAAACGGACAATGGTAACACCATTGCCGTTTCAAAAAATGTTTCGAACCAATGTCAAAAAAGTGGCCGCGAGAAAACGGCTAAAGCCTAGTACTCATAACTGCGAAATTCGCATTTATTGACATTACATCGACAATTTGACGTTTGATACACGCATAAAACGTCAAATTGTCAATGCAATGTCAAAAAATGCGAATTTCGCAGTTATGAGTACTAGGCTTTAGATACGCCTAAAACTGACATTTCTCCATGTAAAAATGTCATTCTAGGGAATACTTATCGTTAGGGCTCCCCTAAAATAGTTGAGGTTTATAATGCGTGAGGTAAATAATGACTTTCTCTTCTCTACCGAGGAATATATACATTATTTTTTACTACTCTAGTGGAAAATTAATAATTTGTAATCTGTGCTCTAAATATTTTTTTTGAACGCCCTCTTGAAAGTGGTGCCCTCTATCAACAGCTTATGATAATTTCCTATGTACCTACAGAAACCTGTATTTTGTAGCCCCCGATTTGCAGAGAACAAAGATGCGTGGTACGACAAACACTTTTCGAAAGGAATAAGCGCGTGAAGCCCCGGAGCTGTTTCAGAGCTCTTCCTAGGTGTGAAAGGAATACAACTTTTGAGCACGCAATCGAGCTTTTGCGCGCACAAATGCTTCAAGCGCGTATTCGTGTTTCAGCCGTACTGCGCTTCGAGAGCTTGCTAACTTTTGCGTTTCAAACACAGAACACTGTGCTGCACCGGGCTTGAAGCACACAGATGGAAAGCGGCTAAAAACATGACAATATCCTCGCATCATGACGTCATTTTCATTATTAACCTAGGTATTTTTTCATTATTTTCATTATTAATCTAGGGAGAGAAATTCAATTTTTTCCTAGAGAAATTGATTGAATAATGACTATTTCTCAGAGCCGTTTTCTCGCGATGGAACTGGTTGAACGCGGTTCAATTCGTTTCGAAACTGTACATTCTCGCGTTGAACCAGTGACGTCACATTGAACCTGGTTCAAAAAAGTTCGAACCGGACTCATGGCATGTTCCAAAAATAGACGCATGCGCTGTCGGTTTTGTTTGTTGTTGTTCCGTTGGATTTCTTCTTTTGTTTGAGAGTTTGAGGTTATAGTTGGTTGTTACCGTTGTCGGTTTAGTTTGAAATCTAACACTACTCAAATAATAAATGGTATTTATTAGTAATTAATAATTTCATCTAATACAACATATATACACTTGTGGACTGCTGACAAAGCCACATTAAATTTATGAGAAACCGACAAAAGAGTTTCTCCTTTTCCAAGCCACCACAAAGTCATCATGAGTTTTTTTTCTGGGGATATTGGCATTTCTCCTCCTACATATGGAATACTTAATCCCTGGTGAATTTGTTGCAATAAGCTATTAAAGGCAGCTCTGTGCACTCGGAAAAGCTGAATGAAATCGTACTCCAAGTACTCAGGGAGCCAATTTTGGCAATATGCATACGGTCGTATATGATGCTCGAAGGGGTCCAGGGATGCATAATTCAATAAATAAGCATCTTCTCTATTTATCCATTGCAGTAGAAATTGTTGTGCCAACGATGGTCTATTAATTAAAATTGTTAAAATGTCCATGATTCTTACTATGATAAGGGAACTAGTTCCTTTACTTTGGACAAAATCAAAAATAATATATTATTCAAAAAGAGATCACAGTCACTGAATACTCTACCCGTCCCGCCAAACTGAAAAAAAGTAGGGTTAGGCCATCATTCCTTTCCTTCGTTGACGTAAGGTTGTGGTTCAAACCTCTCATTTTCTCGCGTTGACACGTAATGACGTCATCTAGAAATTGGTTTAAACCGCGGTTCGAACCGTGTTCGAACCAATCGCCCCGCGAGAAAACGACTCAGGTTATTAGTAAAAAAAAAAATTGTGAACTCGAACGTTGTAAAGTCTGAACTGCTATTTTGAAACGGAGCCAATCAGCTGTTTGACATTTTTACTCTGACCGTTCCGGTCGTTCGTGTATTAATTTTTCACTCTAATCACTCCAAGAAGTGAGAAGTCCCAGATCACGTGTCAAAAATCTGTTCTTACTCCACTCCAACTCCGTGCTGAATAGCCGAACCTGTAGCCAAACCCAGCTCTGAATCTGAACGCGCAACTGACAGTTCCAAACAAACGGGTTCGGAATATTTCAGCGAACAAAGCTGTGAAAAAAATAAATTCCTGAATTGTTTAAAAACAAAACGAAAATATCTATTAAAGAAAAAATAATCTGCAACTAACTTTGGTTCAGTGTTTGCTAGTTTGTTTTCGTTCCCCGGTATTTAGTAAGTAAATATTATTGTTGCAAATTGGATAGTTGTTAGTTGTTGCTGTCCATACTTACCCACTGATCTCTACTTACCTCGATACTTACATTATTTTATCATTTCACAGAAGCAGTTCAGTGGATAGGTAATCATCAAGCATAAAAATGGTTTGTAAGGATACACTTCGAATAAAATACTTGCCAAAAGAACTCTCTGATGCACAGAAAGAAGATTTCGTTAAGCATTTTGGGGCCCACACCATCAAAATAATAACATCAAAAATGAAATCCCAATCTGTGGTCTACGCAAAGTTTGACAATGAAGATGTTGCGAAGAATGTTATCAGTAAATTGCACCAAATTGAGATATTAAATTGTATAATATGCGTGGAATATGCTGAATTTGACATACTAAAAGGATCAGTACCTACTCAGAAAAATGAAGATACAAAAGACAGCCACAAAAACAGTTATTTGAAAACATTCATTAATAACCTGAATGCTTTCAATGACTCTGTTAATTTTTATCAACCACCCCCTTCACATTTGAAGTATAATTACCCCAGACCAAATGAGGCAACATTAAGCAATATTGCCCATGCTTTGGCTGTCATTCCTCGTTTTTATACACAAGTTCTTCATTTAATGAACAGAATGAATCTTCCACCACCATTTGCTGATGCTTCTACAAACACAGTACCATATTATGCTCAAACTGCTCAACCTGTTGGTGAAAAGAGAAAGGCTTCATCATCTGAATCGGAAATGGAAAGTGATAATGAGAAAGTTGAGGAGATTATAACTCCAAAAAAAGTGATTGGCTCAAAAAAGATGATTAAACGGCCTAGATTAATTAAACCACCCCAAGTGAAGACTGTTAGCAATAAATCCATGGAAAAAACTGAAAATGTTTTTGAAAAGGTATCTTTTTTATTATTATTTAGGTACGGGGTCTGTTCCTTATAGTTAGTGCAGCTTCTACTATCTTAACCAAAAAGAAAGAAAATTGAGAAAAAGTTAAACAAAAGTATTTTTTTTTTTATAGTAGTTTTATCTCTATTATCTTTTGCAAATGTCAAAACGGGCAAATATCAGGTGCCAACTGTCAAAATGACAGACAGTTTAGCCGTTTTCACGCTATTTCAGTGTTTTAAAATGCATTTACATTACCCTTAAGTCTGTTCCCGGTTTCTTATATCAATGATGAGGCTTGCTCGATGCAATTTTAAAATTGAATAGCACAAAAACAGCTAAAACAAATATCAACATTTATGGTACATTTGGGATCAGAAGAAAAAAATCTATCATTCTAGCCAAAAATATACAGGGTGTTCCATTTGAAAAAATACCACTGGCACCTGTCATTTGTCAGTTTTGACATTTGCAAAAGATTATAGATATAAAACCCTAACTTTTTAATTTTTTTTTTGTTTAAGCTGTAGAAGCCACACTAATTATAAGGAACAGACCCTATACATATTTGTTTATTTATTACTCAGTTTGAAACATGGGGTAAACCACCTAAAAATTATTGTCACCAGCCTAGGAAAATATGTGGTGATATAGGAAAATATTAGGTATTATGGGCAAATATCAGGAAATACTTTGCAACATAGGAAAATATAAGGTATCGGGTCTTCAAAAAAAAAAACAATCGAAGATTGCTTTGAATACGAAAACGTATGTTGCATTATTGTTTCTTTATTGGTCAGGATTTTTGACATAACATTTTGACCTCGATTTTGACATTAATATTCATTGACAAAATTAAAGAAAAATATTGCTGAAACATACATTTTAAAAACCATAGCAATCTTTGATTGTTTTTTTTTTTTTTTTTGAAGACCTGATATTATCGCGGTATTATTAAGAAATATTGAGGGTATTAGTAGGAAATATCGAGGTATTATTAGGAAATATGGAAGAAATATCGTGGAATTATTAGCGCATCTTGCATAACGAGGGCACCCCCAATGCCAGTTTTGTAAATAAACTTTACTCAAGACTTTACTACTCGTAGTGTCACGGCTTGGTATTGCCTGACAGAAATCTTGGGTTTGTTTCGTTTATTCCAAAAATCAAAGTCCAATTAACACAGCAATAATTTATTCCAAGTAACAATACACTCTGACACTAATTACTTTAATAACTAACTCAACAATTAAACTCTTTACAAAAATAATCACTATTTAAATCGTATCACAGTCGAACTGAAACTTAAAACTACAAAGCAATAGCGTCCTTTATATATCCCCAAATCTATTCCTGTAAAATCTAGAATACACACGTTAATCCTATTTTCTCGATTAAAGTAGAATAATTCACTATAGATTCCAGGTTATTCGGCAGACTGGTGGATGCAAGGATTCTTGACACATTGGCGTACGCTCGTCACACTGCCCTCGTCTTAAGGTTGATCGTCCCGATCAACTTCGCGCCCCTAATATTTCGTCAATCTGTCCAAATGTACAACTTTCATCTTACTCCTGGTGTTGCGCTGGACTCGATAAACCAAATCATTGATCCTCTTGATTATTCTATAGGGTCCTTCCCATGCTGAAGACAACTTCGGCGATACTCCTTTCTTTCTAGCTGGGTTATACAGCCACACTAAATCACCTTCTTGAAATCCAGCTGAATTGGCTTTCAGGTCGTATCTGGTCTTCATCCGGTCACTGGCTAGTTGAATATGCTCCCGAGCAAAATCATGGATACCCAGAAGTCGTGCCCTTACTTCGTCGGCATAATCTCGGATTTCTCTTCGTTCTTCTCCAGGCGAGTCTTCAGGTATCCCGAACATCAGATCGCAAGGTAACCTGAGTTCTCCTGTTCACCTGTTGACTCGTGAACAGCTGCTCTGTAAGCCATTAAAAATAGAGGCAAATGCTTGTCCCGCTGGTTCCTTGCGACCACTTTTGTCAGGTGTTCCTCTATGGTAATCAACCATCCAAGGACTAGGGATGGCAAAATAAAAAAATATATCGATATATCAAATCATATGATATATCGAAATAACATATCGATACATTCGATATATCAAACAAAAAACATCGATATTTCGAACATATCGATATATATTTTATTTTTTTATTTTTTTCCACAAGCGTGCGAAAAGTGCTTTTTTTCTGCACGCATTTTAAGCCATGGAAATTAACTTTTCCGCACTAGTGGGAAGAAGCAAAATAATTATCCAATATTAGGTCACCCTGATATTTTCATGTCCTAAAATGCGTGCAGAAAAGTACTTTTTCTACTGACATTTCATAATATGCTATTAAACGATTAAAATCTGTATCATAATGAACTTACGATACAGATTTTCATTATAATACTCATTTTTAATATTATACAATGTTGATAGATGGCAGCACCAGTTAAGAAATTAAACATTTTAAACGGTAATTTTGCGTGAAACAATTATTTTGATGGCTATAAAAAAGACTTCGAATTGTTTGAAAGTTATCCAAAGTTTGGGACAAAGAATAATTATTATGGAAATAATGAGTGATAAAGGAAGAATTTTTACTTTTCTCATTACAATACATTGTCAATAGATGGCGCCACCAGTTAAAAAAATTTTGATTTTTTTTTTGAATCTTGACAGCACCTTGTTTATAGTTTTTCCATGGTAATGCAGCGAAAAACAATAATTTTATGAAAAAAAATACTTCAAATTGTTATTAAAAGCACAGAACATTAAAAGTTACCTGAGGTTTGGGATGAGGCATTATTATGGAAATATTGAGCATGCATGTGCAACTCTTATGGCGCAATTTGTTCCGCTAAAAGCTTGCGACTACAGACGGCAGAGGCGCTGTCGTCCAATGCTATTGTCAGATTTATACATAAAATGTACAGATTATTGTTTATTTGTTTTAAAAAGCTTCCAACAATGGAAAAAAACTCGTGTACCTCGCTAACATATACCTAATTGCCAGTGGTAAGATTTGAAATTATATTTCTTTTTCAAAACAAATTATATCCCATGCTTTTGACATGTGGCAGAGTCGCTTAACTTTTACTTTCTCATCATATTTTGACAAATTTTGACATATTCCATTTTTATTCAATAATTTGAATCAGAGATTGAAAATTTTCTCCTTTCAAAGCGAAATGGTTTTATCTTATTGTGTGGCAATGTAGGAAAGCTGAGGGAACAGAGTAAAAATGCATCAAATTGCCAGAAATGATGAGCCAGGTATGTTTCAATCCCTACATTATACCAAAATCGGGATTTTATCTCCTGTAATTTTACCACTGCAACTTTTCTTTCTATTTAGGTGTTCATTTTATGCCTGCAAAACGCCTACAATCAAAAAATCTTAATCATTGTAGGTAACTATTATTAATTGGATTGATATCATACTGTATAGTTAATAAAGTAATTCAAAATTGTTATTTTTGTATTTAATAAATGGATTAATTAGTATGTAACTCTTCGGTATGTGATCAAGAAGAGACTGTTTACCCAAGCTGTTTACCATAATTTTATTTTCACTAGAAACATTGAATTGTTTAGTGCTAGTGACAATAAAAAATGATAAACGGATCCTGAAGAAAAAAAATTAAATTTAAAAAGGAGCGCTTCCCGCGCTCTCAAATTGCTGACTACACACGCGAGAGGGCGCTGTAATCAGGAACAAAATGTTTGTATTGAGTTGCCTATCTATATTATAGGTTCGAGAGAGTTTTGTATCCCTTATCTATGATATTGAGTGATAACGAAGAATTTTCACTAACACCTCCAGAAATTACATAAAGGGCGACAAATGCAGGTAATATACTACTGGACAAGTCCAAGAAAAGTTACGAAATAGTTATCTGTGTACCAAGGCCGTAAAGTTGATCTTTTTTGGCCGAATCAGAAATTTGCGGCCGAGGCGTAGCCGAGGCCAAGCAAAATTCAGGTGAGGCCAAAAAAGATCATTCGGCCGAGGTGCACACAAAATTTTTTAGGCGAGTGTTTTTTCTTGAAAAAAGACGAAAATTCAACAGGAGCTTTAACTTTTTATTGATTAGATAAATAATCCAGCAAAGATAGGTAGATACATAATTATTAGTAACAAAAACTACAATAAAGGAAGTGTGATTATAGAAAATTGCCGACTTTTTCGCATGGTATCCTATATTGTGCTTTTTTGAAAAAGTAATAGGATAGGGCTAAAATCAAAAATTTGGTTCCATTGTGGTTGCTAACTATTTATTGGTTGTGTTTATAGTTACGGACCGCGTTTCCGATTGTCTGTTTATATATTTTCACCAAAGTATATAGCGGCCGTAAAGTAAAAGCGGCCGTAAAGTAAAAGCGGCCGTAAAGTAAAAGCGGCCGTGAAGTAAAAGCGGCCGTAAAGTAATAAAGCAAATGCGGCCGTGAAGTAAATGCGGCCGTAAAGTAAATGCGGCCAAAAAAGATATACTTTAGGGATGATATTGAATCCGTAAAACTAATCTTTTTGTGACAGTCGCCTAAAAAATTATATGGACAATTTATGCATTGGAGAAACACCAAAAACACATCGTCCTTCTCAGAAAATGTTTTAATATTATATTTTGAAGAATTACAACAAAAAATAAAACCTGCAACTGTATGGACGCATTACTCAATTATAAAAAATCTATTCAAAGTTAAGCATAATGTTGACATATCTAAAAATCATAGGTTTTATCAATGGCAGTAGAAAAAATAGTGTTTGCAACCCTCATGTAATGATCATTGCATAATATACTATTTCTGCACGATCGTTGAAAAATAACGTTCCTTATTAATCATGCGGAAAGTATCTTTTCCTCATGCAGTTATCAGTGGTTGGTACGTACACGCCCTAACTGACGTTTGTTTTATTCCGCTACTGTCAACTGTCAGACTGTCACAGTCAACAAATGAACTATGCGCACGAGCCAAGAATTATTTTAAAATTTCCAATATATCGAGAAGATTATATCGATATTTTTTTCGATATATCGAATGTAAAATATCGATCGAAATATATCGATATATTTGAGTAATATATCGATATTTACTAAATATGCGCGCAGGCGACTCGCAAACATGTCGATCTGACGTAGCCTCGGACGTAGCTATATTTCCTGATACATGTAAATCTAATTTTACGAATAATGTTTGATTTTTATGTCTAATCACGGAAATCATCTTGGCCGACAAAAGTAATGGCAAATTGGGGGAGTCCGACATCCCCAGAATGTCGATCTGACGAGGCTATGTTTCTTGATACATGTAAATCTAATTTTACGAATAATTTTTGATTTTTATGTCTAAATCACAGAAATCAACTAGTCCGACAAAAATAATGGTAAATTGGGAGAGTCCGATACCCCCAAAATGTCGATCTGACGAGGTTATGTTTCCTGATACATATATGTCGGACAAAAGTAAGTCTTGATCAAATAATGTTTTCTGAATGCTAAATTAGTCTTGTCCGACAGGAAATAAAGTTAAGACTAGAAGAAGAAGAATTTGGAATAACTGACTGATAATGTTGGATAGATCGATGGGAAAAAGAAAGCGCCTTATATATTATATAATGATCACGTTATATTGCATGCTCATGCTGATTTGAATGACAATTTTTGAAGTTTCAGGATATAATGAACACAAATTCAAATTCTGGTAATTAGAGAGAGTGGCCCATGCTTAAGCCAATGTCTTGAAACTTGAAACACGACGTCATCATATCTGATTTGGAAATGTTAATACAAAAGGAGTCAAGACTTGTGTCTGACTTAAAATCGCCTAAAAATAGGGCCTCAAACTTGTAGACTCTCGCCGGGTTTTTGAACTCTTGATTTAACTTGAATTCTGAATACTTCTTGTCTGTAATGGTCTCCAAAGCGCAATTCTAAAGTTTGACTAAGATGCTGGTAATTCTGGTAGATTGAAGGAATGGACTGAAGAAGATCTAAGGCTGGTCCTCGTAGCGCCACTATCAGTGCTGTAGCTTTTTCTTGATCGTTCCATCCGTTGGTATTTGCAGCAGCTTCAAATTGTCGAATATACATGGTTCAGGACGCAGAACCGTCAAAAGTTAGTGGTTTTATCTTCATACTGGAGAATGCTCCAACACTAGCTGGATTGATGGACTGTATTTCTAATCTACGCATCTTATCTTCGAGTGCTTGAACTTGGTCCTCAACTTCTTGTCCTAATTGCTGAACATCGGCTTTGACCTCAGCTTTTACTCCCTGAACGTCGTTTTTAACTTCTTGAACATCGATTTTGAGTTCAGTTTTTACTTCCTGGACGTCGTGTTTAACTTCTTGCACATCGTCTTTAACTGTTTCAATCTTCTGGTCTAGGTTAGCGACAGTTCCTTGTGTGGTTTGGAATATCTTCTGCCGTTTTCCAAGGTCTTCTTGCCGTTCTTGTTGTCGCCTAGCTACTTCTTGTTGTCGTCTAGCTTCTTCTTGTTTTTCTTTTTGTCGTCTGGCCTGTTCGTCTTGTTTCTGTTGCTGTCGTTTACCTTCTTCGTCTTGTTTTTCTTGTTGTCGTCTGACTTCTTCGTCTTGTTTTTCTTGTTGTCGTCTGGCTTCTTCGTCTTGTTATTCTTGTTGTCGTTTGGTCTCTTAAAGTTCCAACATTTTGCGCAGAAGTTCTTCAACTTTTCGTTCGTCCATTTTTGCTTGTTGTCTTGTGATAGGCATATACAAAACGTTCTAGAATTTCCCTCGAACTTTCTTCAAATATCTTTTCTGGTCTTTGCTCGAAGTTCCAAACACGCCGGTGAAGTCACAAATTGGATAACTTGCTTTATTCTAGAATAAAATGTTCTGGAATTTTTATGAAATTTCTTTTCTAGATGTCGATTGATACAGCAAACACGTCGGTGAAATCACAATTTCGATATCTCCCTTGGTTTCCAAATAGAATGTTCTAGAATTTTCCCGAAACTCCTCGAAAAACCTCTTATGAATGACGATTGATGTTCCGAATACGTCGGCGAAGTCACAATTTCGATATCTCCCTTAGTTTCCAAATAGAATTTTCTAGAACTCACTCGAAGATTCACTACACAGTCAAAATCGGGTACAGAGTCACTTCCGGGGTAATTTACACAATCGATTAAGTCTCTTTTTGTGATTGTCACTGTTTGCACTGAATAACTGTCCCAGTGTTTAGTTCAGTTCACTAAGTGTTCAGTATTTACACTACACTAGTATCCCCGCACTTCCGGAATTGGATTTCACTCTGCAGTCCTTCATGTCTCACTTCTGGCACCAATTGTCACGGCTCTGGATTGCCTGACAGAAATCTTGGGTTCGTTGTTCGTTTCGTTTATTCCAAAAATCAAAGTCCAATTAACACAGCAATAATTTATTCCACGTAAGAATACACTCTGACACCAATTACTTTAATAACTAACTCAACAATTAAACTCTTTACAATCACTATTTAAATCGTATCACAGTCGAACTGAAACCAGATTCTTGACAGCCTGGCGGACGCCTATTCTAGCAACAGCGTTTAGCGTTATCGTAACAATATGTATTTTTTCTACAAACGTGTTAAAAATGCAATTTTTAACACCCCCCCGAAGCATTAAAAATGTTACTTTATCGCACTAGTGCCATAAAGTCTTTATAGCACTAGTGTTAAAAGTGAAACATCAAATTTTGAGAGCGAACGTCAAAAAAAGTTTGTATTTTTAGTTATTTACATTGATATTAATGGTGAAATTTGAACAACTGAGGTAGCCCGATTGGCCGCCTCATCTATATTTTTCAAGGGATCGATGCAACCCTCTTTTTCTTCTGTATTTTGTTGCATTATAAGCAAAAAGCATTACTAACAACGACAGTCTTTCAAGAAACTGACAAGACATTTCATTACCTGTAAAACAAGGTGCTGGTTGTTTGAACTTTTTGACAAATGTCAAATTCAATAATTTTATGTAGGAAAGATGCTTCCAATTTATTATTCATTTAAAAATCCAATTTGTTACTGGTTATTGCTATTTGTAGAAAAAATATTGTATGATATTTGTGTTAAAAGTATTTTTGAGGCACTTATGTGAATGCACACTTTCACATGCGTGCCTTAAAAATCTACTTTTAACACTTATTTCATAAATAACTATTATGTTTGAAAACAAGCAATAAGAAAAAAAATAATTTGAAAAATATGATTGTTCCCTATTTACCAGAATGCCATATGTCAATAACTCTTGCCGACAGCTAAAAATAACGAAATGAAAATGTCCATCAATTAGAAAGGAGTCAGTAGTCGGTGCTTAACATAAGACATTAGTAAACTCAGTCGATATAAATATTATTGATACTAATTTTAATAGAATAAGTTTTCAATGTCAACCTGCAATCCCGAAGAGCTGCTCAAAGCAAAAGTGAATGAATGGCTGCTATGGGACAAGAATCAAGACACTCTAGATGAAATCAAGAAACTTGTTAGTGAAAATGACACTTCCGAACTTGCTAAAAAGTTACATCACAGACTGGCTTTTGGTACTGCTGGGCTTAGAGGCAAAATGGCTGCAGGATACTCATGCATGAACGACTTGGTTATAATTCAGACAGGGCAAGGTTTTTTGAAGTATTTGCAACGCTACAAGAACGACCTTCTTATAAAAAATGGGTTGGTGATAGGGTATGATGGGAGGTACAACAGTAAAAGATGGGCAGAAATTACTGCTATCATTTTCGTCAATGCTGGATATAAAGTCAGATTGTTCAGCGATATGGTGCCTACTCCATTTGTAGCCTTTGCAGTCAGACGATATGAATGTGCCAGCGGTGTAGTGCTGACAGCTTCCCATAATCCCAAGGAAGATAATGGGTACAAGGTCTACGACTCAAACGGCGTCCAGATAATCAGGCCAGCAGACAAGCGCATTCAACAAGCTATCCTAGAAAATTTAACACCCTTGGAGTCCTCATGGAAAACAGACATTCTTAAGAATAACCTACTGGTAACTGATCCTCTTGATGACGTTATGCAAGCTTACTTGCAAGAAATTATAGTTGACATTGTACATCCAGATGTTATTGTTAAAAATAAGGCAATTGATTTAAAGTTTATTTATACTGCAATGCACGGAGTGGGATATAAGGCAGTCCAGAAGGTAGTGGATACAATCGGTGTTCAAATTCTTCCTGTACCAGCGCAGCGTGATCCTGATCCAGAATTTTCCACTGTTCAGTTTCCAAATCCAGAAGAAGGTAAAAGTAGCCTGAATTTATCATTCCAATGTGCAGAGAAACATGGGTTCACCGTGATTTTGGCTAATGATCCTGATGCTGACAGATTTGGGTCGGCTGAAAAAAATAAAAAGACTGGAGAATGGAAAATATTTAGCGGTAACGAAATAGGAACTCTAATGGGCTGGTGGCTTTTGCAATGTCACAAAAGGACACATCCAGAAATACCACTGAACAAAGTTTACATGATTTCAAGCACAGTTAGTTCCATGATTTTACAAACTATGGCTAAAGCTGAAGGATTTAATTTTGTTGATACCTTGACTGGCTTTAAATGGATAGGTCACAAGGTACTAGAACTAGAAAAAAATGGCTACACCGTTATATTTTGCTTTGAAGAAGCCATAGGATTTATGTGCAACAGCAAAATTGTGGATAAAGATGGAATTTCAGCATTGGCTCAATTCACTTGTCTAGCTAACTTTGTATATGGCAATAACCAGCAACTGAGCGATAAATTGGATGAAATTTATAACATTTATGGCTTACATTTGACATGGAACTCTTATTACTTTTGTTACCAACCTACGACTATAAATGAAATATTCGATAGAATAAGGAACTATCGCGGAGCCAAAACGTATCCAACCGGAATCCTGGATGACAAGTACAAAATTGTGTCCATCAGAGACCTGACAACTGGCTACGATAACTCTCAATCTGACAACAAGGCAATTCTGCCAGTGTCCTGTGACTCTCAAATGATCACTTTCGTCTTTGATAACGGTTTGCATATAACTTTGAGGACTAGCGGAACAGAACCGAAAATCAAGTATTACAGCGAATTACGCATGACCCCAGAAGTCAAGAATAGATCCGTTGCAGAAGCCACCCTCAAAGAGATGGTGACTGCCATATGTAAGGAATTCTTCGAGCCAGAGAAACATGGACTAATTCCTCAAAGTGTTTAATAATTCTAATGTGTTAATAAAAATTACTGTGAGATATACAGGGTGTTCCGAAATTAATGCACCAAATTTTTATGGCATATTCTACGTCGAAAATAAGCCCTAGTTTCCTATATAAACATATACCCTGAAACGCTTCCTTTCCGAAATACAGGGTGTTGAAGTTCTAAGAAAAAGACTATTTTTTTATCATAATTTTCAAACCACTCTAGATATTTCAGTGAAATTTTGTCCACTGCTTTCAGGCATCAAAAGATATATTTTTTAATGGGAAATATTTTTAAAAAAAATTACCAGTGACGTCACAAAAATAATTTGAAATTTTAGGTGTTTAATGTTTAACATTTTTATCAGAATTGTGACGATTTCGCCATGCAACAAAATGGTTTTTTATTGATTTACTTGAAAACGGTGCATTTTTCGGACAAAAGTTAGGAGATTAAATTTGTTTCAAAATGAATGGGGATTTCAAAAATGATTATTTATTTTAAGAAAAAGCAGTGGCGCACCATTTTTTTCTTAAAAAATTCCATACAAATCCGGTACGGACGTCTCTGGTGATTTTTGAAAAAGATAATTTCACATCAAAAAATGCCTTTTGCTGCTTGGAAGCAGTGTACAAAATTTCAATAAAACATCTGTATAGAGTGGTCTGAAAATTATGATGAAAAAAAATAGTTTTTTTCTTAGAGTTTCAACAACCTGTATCTCGGAAAGGAAGCGTTTCCGGACATATGTTTATATAGAAAACTAGGGCTTATTTTCAATGTAGAATGTGCCATAAAAATTTGATGCATTAAATTCGGAACACCCTGTATATTAAATGTGAGTTTTAATCTGAAAAAAAAAGAGGTAGTGCTGTGAATACCGTGGTATGAGCAGCAGTGTTTACACTACCAGTAGAATCGTAAATTCCGAGTGTAAAAAAAAAAAAAAATTAAATTATTACTGTGTGTTATCTACCCCTGGTACTATTTTCTATTCTTTTTTGAAAATTTCCGCCTCATTTTAAAAAAAGCTCACATCATTTCAATAAAAACTTATAATCTTCGAAATGAATGAGTACAAATTAATAATAAAAATTCTCGATATACTTCAGAATAACGCACATTATTTCAGAATAAGTCTTTTTTCTCCGAATGACAGTAAAAGCGGCCTTTTAATGACACTTGACAGGATCAAAAGTTGTATTTTTACTGCCTAGGTATTTGAAATTGAAGGTGACAATGACAATTGTCAAAATAATTTAATTATTTGGATAATAATAATGAATGAAATAAATATAAAAAAGATGTCCATGTGTCAATTCGAACATTCGGAGAAAAAATTATATGTTTTACATGGCAGAAAAGCAGATTTAATGCCTCGGCTGGTTTCCTAGCCTCGGCTATGAAACACCAGCCGCGGCATTAAATCATGTACTTTTCTGCCTAGTAAAACAAATAACTATTGTTTCATTATTAAATAAATAGGTTTTATTTTACCTCCTCAAAGGAATACGTCCACTTACCAGTCACCTTGTATTTTTTCTTATTTTATTTTAATGTTTGAAATTATGTTGAAGGTTTTTTTTTTTTAAATTTTTATTTTAATGTTTGAAATTATGTTGAAAGTATTATCAAATAAAAACCATACAAACAATATCCTATCAGTTAGATTTCCAATGGGAGATTGATAGAATAAACGCTATATCATATATTATGAAAATTTTGTTTAAAAAGATTTTTAAAGTTATTAACACTAATGTTGAAAATATCAACATCAAAATTTTCTAAAAACACATTAGCACACCTGCATGATCTGTTTATTGCTGAATTATATCCATAGTTTCAGTTCTGTGATATCTAACTGCAAATAAATTATTTTGTCTAGTATTCCTGACAAGTATATGAAAATTTATTCTACTCAAAAGATCTGGAGAATCTATATTTTTGTTAATTATTAACAGTGGAAAGGAGTAGCGGGAATAGGACAGCAAAAAAAAGACGTTGTTATTTATTCAGCGACGTTTCGACCATATATTTGGATCTTCTTTAGGCTAAAAATATGCTTTACATAAGAAATTGGTAATAAAATTAAGGAATTCAAAGAGAAAAAAATTGAAAGATTTGTTAAAAAAAAAGTACCTACCCAAAACTCTAAGTAAATTTGAACTAATAGGTATACATTTTAAATTGAAAGAACAAAAATCAATCAAATCATTAAAACATTGAGAAAAAAATAAATAAATCTGTGGACATTTAAAAAGTTCAAGAAGAACAAAAAATAAAATTAACAAACATACAAACAAACAAGGAAAATAACGTAAGCAAAAACTACATAAACATTAAAATTATAGGGAGTCAACATCCCTTCTCCTTCCAAATATAACGTCATTGCTAAAAATTCAAAATACATATAGGCACATAAAACACGAAGCTGGACATTACAGTTAAAATCAGTCAAAATTTAAAATTGGAAATTAAAATTAAAAATCTTCGCAAGTGAAGCAAACACGCCAGCAACAGAGAAATTGTATTGTTAGAGGCACAGTTTTTCTTAAGCTCTCCCATTATGTTTTCAATTTCATCTTGAGTGCAAGGCTTCAAGATATATTTTTTCTGTATTCCTTCTGCAAAGTTTATGTTATTCTGGTGCTTTTCTTTCTCCTGCTCAACCCCCCTGCCTATTTTATGCCCTATATTCAAAAAACAATTTTTCAATACCTCTGCTATTTCTTGTAGGTAATCAACTTTTCTGCCATTAATATTTAGAGAGGCTATGTTGTTAGTTTTAATCTATGTATCTGTATATCGATTTTTTATGGTTTGGTTTATTGACTGCCAGGTTTTTCTTGTGTTGCCTTCAGCATGCTGGAATCTTTCACTGATATATTTATTTCTGAGTTTATTTCCCACGAATTCATTTTTAATTTCTTAAATTCGTCCATAAAAGCAATTATCTGGGGTCGTGTTATCGAATATTCTCACATACAAAATTTGATATGATTTCGAATGCTCCCCATTTAATTTACATTGCTGTCAATCAAATTTCGTGTACGAAATTTACTCGAATGAATTCGAAAGTACGACCCCTGCTGGCGCTGCCCTGCTGGTCTTTTCCTTGATCGTATATAAGCGGCGTCCCTTCCTTGTACTAGATTTAAAAATTGGCTCGTGATCCATGTTTTATTATGGTCTATGGTCTCTCAATTTTTTTTCATTTGTTGATTCTTGCTTAGCAATCCTTACAATCCTAATAAGCAAGCTGTTCACAATTCCTAATATCAGGTATTCATTAGTTTTTCTTTACTTTACTCATAAACTTTTCTTCGTAATTTATTTCTCGCGTAATTTTGGGAAATTTCTCTACTTTTTTCCGTTTAATTTCATATTCTATGGTGTCAGAAAATTGTATTTTAATTTCTGAGCTTTTAATATTGCTTATAGTGTGATCAATCAAAGTTTGAGTATGATGTGCTACTGTAGCAAAACGCCCCAAGTACTCTATGTAATTAGTTAGATGGTAAATGGCGAGCGGTATATTGATGGTGTTTATTTACTTGGAGCTGCTACCTTAAATCTGTGGAAGGGCCTATTTGCAAGAGAGAGAAATAAACTATTGAGGTGTACTAAATTATATTTTATTATACATTAAACCCAAAAATCTAAATCAGCAAAATATCATCCAATTCTGACAGCCTCATCTATTTTTTCTAAAATTCAATTACTTCACATCCGTTCAAAAAATGGCATTATCACGGACCACTGAAATATCCCTACTAATATAGAAACGCCCTATTCCTGCTATTCCTAATAACTTATAAGTATCTTCATTTCAATACTTCCGATTTATTCCTATTAACTACCCTTCACCTATTTATATAAATTCTTTAAAATTACTAAGTCCCTTACTGACTGCTTATGAAAACCCAAAATAAATACCTACTTGTTTATTAATATAGGTATTACTAACTTATTCTTATAAAACCTTACAATAATTTCTACATGAAATTTAAAAACCCTAATTCAAAATTCATTTCATGAACAACAACTTTCCAATATTTTAAGACAATTCTATTTCATGAACATCAAGTTTCCTTTCAAAATTTCCTATTTCATTTAATAGTTTATTTAATCAGAACAAATTCTATTATAAGTTTCCTTTAACAACTTTCCAATATCTTAAGACAACAATTCTATTTCATGCACATCAATTTTCTTTTCAAAATTTCCCATTTTATTTAATTTGAACAATAACTATTTTTCGCAATCCTAGCTAATATACAAAATTATTTAAATTCTTATTAGATCGTTACTATAGCCCTTAAACTTCAATTGGACAATCCAATTCAAAATTCTCTAATAATCCCTACTCAAATCGATACTTAGTATGTTATGTTGAATGCATTATAAATTCCCTTCATATTTTCTTTGCACAATTAAATTAGAATGTCATTATATCTGAAGGCAATTAAAGTTATGCAATAATGTTCCATTTTCAAAACACTCGAGTTATTGATATTTTTCCATTAAATTTCCCAGTTAATTATAAAGTCAAAAGTTTTTCTAGTAAAAATCACTCAAGTTTTTAGGCATTAAAAGTCATTGTTAATTCACTTCTTTTCATTCAGAATCATTGATAAAAGTCAGAAAATTTTACTAGTCAAAATCACTCAAGTTTATAGGCATTAAAATTCAAAGTTTAATCAAACAAAGTCATGTTCATCATTTATATTCAAAATAAATCTTGTCACTATAGAGTACTTACATTTTGTCCATAAAACACAAAACTAATCTAATTTAATTCTTTTGATTACTTAGAGCCCGCACATAATTTTTGAACGAATTTCAAATGTTATTTCTTTCACGATTTTCCGTACTTTTTCTAAGCAGCTTCGCGAATTTTACTCAGACTGACTCATTGGTACTATAGACTTCAACACAAACTGGACTGGACTGCTAACAACTGGCAACTCAACTGACAACTGCCTTCCACTTCTAAAACCGCGATATTTATATTTTTTGATTCCTTCCCGAAATTTCTGTGTCCATGACAATTAAGATGATGCAATCTCCTTAAAATTTTTGTCATTTTTATCTGTTTCGAATAACTATGTCGCAATTTCCTGATTTTATCGGGGTCACTACGGATATTTTTAGGTTCGAGGATGCCATAAATCTTCGATTTAATTAGGTACGATGGCCTCGCTAAAAAAAAGTCGAAATACGTTAGCGTTAATTTGTTTTATTTTAATTTATCGATACTGATTTAGTTATACCGGAAATTCAGTTTTTGATTTATTTGATATTAGTTAATTTTTACAGTAAAGACATTGTGATTTACGGGTCTAATTTCTGGATCATTACATCCCTCCGCCCTTTAAAACCGAAATTATATTGAATAAGATAATTTCGGTCAATTCTTATTCAATGTCCCATTACAATATAGAATTTCACCATAAAATTAGGTGCCTGCCTCGTAAAATGTGGTTCGGTCGGTGAACCCTCTGTGAGTTATGTGTTACTTTTCTCAATTTTAAAAATTTCACGATAAAATTATCCGCGTATTTATCAGTTCGTAAAACAACAAAAGTGATACGAAATTAACTTTTCCTGTGTAATTTTACAACTTCATTTACAATAATTTATTAAAGATTAATTTATAGATCTTTATTCACCACTAAAATTCATCCTGGCATCAAAATTTTTCTTAATTTTCTTCATTAATACAATTTTCATTTAATATTTCCCTTCGAAATTGTTGATGCTAGAACGACACAAAACAAATTTCAATCTTAAGCGGCGTTTCCACATGCATAGTTTATTGGCGCTAGTCGACTGGCGTAACTTTTCTGGCACGTGGAAACGCCTAAAATTAACTGGCACCAGTTAACTGTCGCCACTTTTTCATGCGCCAGTGAAGTAGAATGGAGATCTACTTTTTGGCGCCAGTTTGCCATGTGTGACAGTTTGTCAAAAAAAATACAAACGTTTTCACTAGTGGTTCCCAAAAAATTGAACATATTAAATTTATGGAAGAGCATCCCTGTTTGTGGAAACACAAACTTTTGTGCTACAAAGACAGGAAAAACCGCATGATGCTATAAGAATAAGTGTTGACGTATTGTGCGGGTTCTCGCGTTCTTGAGTGGCTTTGATATCACTGCTGCTAAAAGCAAAATAAGAAGCTTTGGAAATTCTTCATGGTCTTCATCCGCTAACTCAGACAGTAAATTATTTGATGCTCCTAGAGTTTTTCTGCGTGAAATCCATCTTGTGTTTATGTCTCTTCTTCTTGTTTTTTCGGGTCTTCTGAAATAATTCTAGAAACAAAATATCCACAGCAACATTAATACCTGCTTGAACCATTTAAGTTGACGCCATTTTCAATTTTTCTACTGCGCCAGTTAAAAGTTTTTGATATCAAGTGGAAACAGATACTGGCGCCACTATTATTACGCCAACAAACTGGAACGTGAACTAGCGCCAATAAACTATGCGTGTGGAAACGCCGCTTTACAAGATAATTACCCTTGCGCGTTGCAAGGTTTACTTGAAGCGCTGGTTGCTCGTTAGGCCTATATTGATTGGGCCTATATTGCGGCCTTCCACTACGACTCATCGGTTGGTGGCCTGTAGTCTCGCTGTCAATATCACAGTAGTAGGTATCGTAACTAGTAAAGTTACGATCTGGATGCTGATGCTGCTCAAGGGTGGTCTCGCTAGTTTGCTAGTTTGCTAGTTACACGTTACACTTACACCGTTTTTGACTTTTCACTTTAACACAACACTTTCCTCGTGGTTACTGGCTGTGGTTGGCTACTGCTACTATGGTCTTCGTGATTGCTCCTACTGGCTCGTCGGAGTTTCATTCTAGGACAGCATTGTTCAAACTTTCCATTTCGACATGGATACGTGGTAGCGGAACGAGTTCGTCGTTTTCTTGGTATCTATTATTTTCTAATGGCATGTTTTAAAGTGTCTAACATCTCCTGATAGCATAAATAAAAAGTTTAGTGCACAGTCAATGTGTAGGCTTACGCATAATGTTTTAACTCTTTATACATCCATCATGAGATCGCATTTTTTTTATATTTCCTAAATACGTACTAAGTGCGCGTTCATATTGACACCGCTCGAGCGGTGAGCGTTGCGCGATGCAGCTGTAGTGATGCCCAAAAATAATTTTAACATTATATTTCAAATGAACATGGTCACACTGGAGCGGGGCGTCCCGCGGTATTAACATGTTCACTCGAAATATAATGTTAAAATTATTTTTGGGCATCGCTACAGCTGCATCGCGCAACGCTCACCGCTCGAGCGGTGCCAATGTGAACGCGCATTTAGCTTTGTTTTTTCAAAATGTTTATTTCTGTTCCCAAGAATAATTACTAATCATCGTCCAACAAAACTAGATGAATACTCCCGCTAAAAATATTGCCAACTTTTTTGGTATCTATAGTATTTTCAAACTCAATTGGAACAAGGTACCAACTGGTGGCTGACTAGTCACTGAAAATGTCCATAAGAAATGCACTGCCACTAGTCAGCCACCAGTTATAATTTATGTTCACCTTGTTCCAATTAACTTTGGAAAAACTATACCAAAGAATTCCAAGTGCAGGTTGGTATGTTATGTAGGTAAGTATTACGACTAGGGACTGGGGTGTCTTGATTTTCCACAGGACCCTATTTTTCACTTTCGTGCCCAGTCCCTACTTAGTTTTAGCACAGCATATACAAAAACAATCAGCAGGCTAACTCTCACGCGCATCTTTCCTGCGCACGCCGCCATTAGGGGATATCATCCGGACATTAAGCGCCAGGGGCGCCGAAATTTTATTTTATTTCTGACGGAGGTCATAGGCGTGCGGTTTAAAGCGGAATTTTAGTTATGATTTTCGAAGTGATTTTAGTATATTATTATTCGTGTTGTCATTTATAGTGTTATCTGTTATCATTGTTGTATATTTAATAATAATAATAATAAATTAGTAATTATAAATTTAACTATGTAAGTAATAATAAATTAGTTTATTTACGTCTAATTTATAATGTGCGTATTATATTTGTGATTTTGGCAGTATAATGACATATGTTATTCCTCCAGGGATTAATGACGAGTAGCGGGATTAATGGTCATTATTCCACAAAAGTGTCAGTGTCAAACGTGTAGTGCTTGTGGATTTGTATTGAAAATTATGAGACGGATGAAATTGGTTCATTGAAAATCTCAAATAAATTAATTTGTCGTAAATAAAGTAGAGTATACTACTCGCAATAATGGCTATTATTCCTTCGGAATGTTACTCCCTCGCCGCTAACGCGGCTCAGTTCGTAATAATCCTCGGGAATAATAGCTATCATTATTGACTCGTGGTATAATCTACTATTATTCAAAGGCAATACGACTCTGTAATAGGAACGAAAAAACCTAAATTATCATTAATCAGGCCCTGTTTCGTATCCCAAAATGGTCGATAGTGACATTTCGACGATGAATTCCTTTATTACACGGGCTGTCTTTCAAGTTAGCCTGCTGATTGTTTTTGTATATGCTGTGGTTTTAGGATAGTGTTTGTCATTATTGATCACCACTCACCCGCATTCAAACAACTCAAAGAAAACAAATATGCTCCAGACAAGTTTTTTTTAAAATCTAAACGACCATAAACGTATATTTTGAGGCTCGAAATGAACACTTTTGGGCGTGGCACCCAAGAAAAATTTCTGCCTGCGGCGGGCGACCACCGCCAGCACCTACGTAAGAGTGCTATATCTCTATGGGGCGGCGCAATTGCTCTTTGCTCGCGGGCGGCCAATACCCTAGGATCGGCCCTGCTAACAAATTTTATACAATTATTTCCTTATTCACCTAAATTACGGCCTTTAAATTTTTCAATCATTACATTCGACTCTATTTTTCTTATTTTTAAATTTTATAGCTAACATCCTTCCTTATGTATTCTAAATTTTTCTTAATTCCTAGTTTAGATATACATAGATTAGACATACTCTGATTTTTCTACGTTTTACAGTTTCTTCATTACATAATCCTTAAATCTAGCGGGCCATTTTATGTCCCGTGTCCTCGTACTTCTTCGTACTTCCGGTTCGTGTTCCTCGACCTCTTCTTCTTCCTCTTCATCTTCGGAATTTTCCTCATTTTCTTGATTTATATCTTTCGGGCCCCTGGGTAGAACCTCATTGTCCTCCTCTTCATCGGATTCACTATCTCCGTTATCTGGTGTAGGATTTATCATTCTATCCTTCAATCCTTTACATGGTTTGAGTCTTTCAGCATGTAAAATCTGCTCTTTCCTTCCGTGCAACTCCTTTATTTTAAAAGTAACCGGTCCTAGCTGTTGAATAATTCGACTCGGTCCTGACCATTTACAACGGGATTTTTGTGCTAAATTCCTCCCTGGTAAAACTGGATTCTTCACATAAACTAAATCCCAGATTTGGAATTCTTTCTTAGTCCGTTTTGCATTGTGTTTATCGCATCTTTTATCAATAGAAGCCTCTATGTTCCTCTGAGCTAACTCGTGGGCGTTCTGCATTCTGGTGACTAACTCTGTAGCATAGTTTTCGGCTATGTCATATTTTACTGGCCCATGTGGCACCATTAGGTGTACTGGAGATTCTTGCGTTGCCTCATGTGGCAAATTTCTATACGCTAGAAGACAAAAAAAGTAGCACTTCATCCCAACTATCATGGTGATCATCGACGTAATGACTTATCATCGTTTTTATGGTTTTGTGAAACCGTTCTATTATTCCATTGGCACTTGGGTGGTATGGTGTAGTCTTTAACTTTTTAATTCCAAGAATAGTGCAAATTTCAGTAAAGAGTTTACTGAGAAACTGTGTTCCACAATCGGTTAGTATTTCTCGTGGAACTCCGAAACGACATATAATCTTCTCGACGAAAGCTTTTGCAACCGTTTCCGCCTTGATGTCTGGTATTTGGAATACATTCGGGATATCCCGTCAAGTAATCTATACAGGTCAACATGTATCGATTTCCATTATTAGTTTTATTTAATGGTCCCACTATATCCATACTTATACGTCCCCATGGACTTTTTGGTACAAAGTTGTGTTGCCAAGTCACTGGTGGTTGGTAATTGGTCTTGTGTAAGCTACATGATTTACATTTCTCCACGAACTCTCATAGATGTCCAATAGAAATCCTTTTCTATTATTTCTTTTGTCTTTTTCTGACCAGGGTGTCCTGAATAAATTGCATTGTGATAAATCCGCAAAATTTTTGGAATTATCTTCTTAGGAGCTAGTATTCTGTCAGGTCGCTGCCACTCTTCTCTCTGTTTATACTACTGTGGTAGGTTCAGTGGTATTTATAGTTTCAAAACTATTTCCAATTATCATATTTTCATACTCATTTTTCAGATTATTATTCTGAAGTAGATCTAGATTCATAGCTCCAATCACAGAAGTTTTCTCTGTAATGTCCTGTATAAAGTTATCCATATCATTCGTGAACAGTTTTGTATTCAGTGACCCTGGCCTATATACTGCTATGATTTTTATATTTGGTTTATTTATTTTTATAAATAGCAAGTCACAAGTAATAATAACTTCCACATAATAGGTTAAATGACTCCTGATATATTATATAGATACGCCCCCTCCTCGAGTAGCTTGACAACATTGTTCCATTTCATATCCTTGTAAATGATAAAATTGCACTTAATTTCCGTAGATCCAATTTTCAGTAAATACCAAAATCTCTGGCTCTAAACGGAATTTCACCAGGGTTTCAATGTCCTCTGGTTTATTACGAAAGCTTCTCAAATTGACATAAAGAACTTTACAATTGGAGTCCAATTCTGTATATATTCATTTCTTTATACATTCAGCTCTTCAAGTCTTCTTTAGTTCTCTGGTAAAGATTTTTAAAGATACATTTCCAACAGTCTTCTTCAGGAATATTTTCAAACCTTCATCTACTCATGCATGCAACATGCGATAGGTATGAAGTAAATACCGCGGGTAGACTTGTGCCGCATATATCCAATGTAAAAACGCACATGTTCTCGGACTCATCGCACATCGCACTGCGGTATTTACTTCATGTCACACGTTGCATGGTTTTATGTTTCTTGATGTACTATCGCACTCAATCAGGGCCGTCTTTAGCCATCTCGGGGCCCTAGGCACTTTTAAATTTGGGGGCGCCTATCCCCATTTTTGAAAATGTCAAAAAAGGCAACAATAATTGTTCGGAACAGAATTTATTCATACAGGGTGTCCACTTAGTACGATATCGGACGATATCTCCTTACAGGGTGATGCAAGAGAAAAAAATTAAATTACAAAGCTGTATGATACTCCAATATATGCATTAGTTAAACATATTTTTGAATATACAGGGTGCTCCGTTTAGGGGATATGCGCAGGGCCGGCCCTACCATAAGGCGAACGGAGCGAGCGCTCCAGGCGCCAGACCTCGGGTTGTTTGCCCAGCGGATCTGAGTCTACGGAAGGAATTCGGACGTAAATGTGCCATGTTGCCACGTTTAATTATAAAAAACCGAAAATACTTGGCATGAAGTATAGTTCATTTGAAAATCCATTTTTTAATGTAGGAGGCCCTAGCGAGTTTATCAAATATTTTAAATGAAAGTTCACTCAGTAGTATTCACTTTTAATTGTAAAAAAATGTATAAAATTGACAAAATTATAAAAATTATCTGTCTCTGGGACAACTGCTGTCAACTACCTTTTCACGTGTTGCTGGTCTACACCATATCTATTGATATCCTGGAGGCAAAGCCTACAACTCGGCTTTCCTGACAAATATAGGCGACCTCGCCTATAAAACATAAAACCTAACATAAATTATTCATAAGATAGACATGCTTGCATAATGACATAAGGTATCATAAGGACGTGATAAAGTAGCGTAAGTACATAAGGTGTGATAAGTACATAAGGTATGACAAGAACATAAGGTATCATAAGAACATAAGGTATGATAAGGACATAAGGTATCATAAGAACATAAGGTATCATAAGTACATAAGGTATGATAAGGACATAAGGTATCATAAGTACATAAGATATGATAAGGACATAAGGTATCATAAGTACATAAGGTATGATAAGGACATAAGGTATCATAAGAACATAAGGTATCATATTTAAATTCAAGTATCACAAAGATGAACACGTTTATCAGAAACGATTTCTTCGTTCCGCACGTTTCTGCAGTCGTCGTTCATTTTGTTTCATAAATTTAGGCGGTAGCCATGAAGATGCAAACCATAATTGACCTTTTCAATTTAGAAACCTCTCTCTCTGGCGTCAGACTGTCAGACGCCAAAAGAGTATGAAAACAATGATTGGCAGCTATTGACAGTGGATTGTTGACAAGAGTTTTATACGTGTGAGACTGGAAACTATTATTTCCTCGGTTTTTTCAAGGTTTTTTCCTAACAATGGTGATTGTGTGTAGTGTGCCTTTTCGTGAAAATAAATCCTATTCACCGGCGGACGTGTCTTTCCATAAGTTTTCATCAAATTCTACATTTGTCAAAATTTGGATACACAAAATCAGAACTGATACTCGCAAAAGTAAGGGAAATCCACGACCCATCAAGTATACAAAGATATCCACGTTCAAGTTTAGTTTGCGGAAGCTGTTTGCTTCCCACATGTTCTTTCCAATTTCAAATTTCACCATTCTATGTCGGTCATTGTCATTTTCAATTCACTGAACAAAGATACCTAACTCATCGGTGGAGTCACCGATTAGAATAAAAACCAGGAGATTGCTAAACACCCTATACACTTGACATTGACGAGCAAGCAAATGTTGGCGGGAATCTGAATGTTTTCATACTTTATCGTCCATCTCTTTAAATTGAAAACGTCAATTTTGCACTGGCACAAATATGCAAACCATAATTTTGCATTGGCACCAATCGGCTTCTTTGTCCCACTAAGCCATGAAGATGCAAACCATAATTTTGCACTGGCACAGTAAATATGCAAACCATAATTTTGCACTGGCACAAATCGGCTTCTTTGTCCCATTAAGCCATGAAGATGCAAACCATAATTTTGCACTGGCATAAATATGCAAACCATAATTTTGCACTGGCACAAATCGGCTTCTTTGTCCCATTAAGCCATGAAGATGCAAACCATAATTTTGCACTGGCATAAATATGCAAACCATAATTTTACACTGGCACAAATCGGCTTCTTTGTCCCACTAAGCCATTAAGATGCAAACCATAATTTTGCACTGGCACAAATCGGCTTCTTTGTCCCAGTAATCCTCACAATTATCCATCCATTATCCCACTTCTGAAGTTTGTAGGGGACCTTAGCGAGATTTAATAAATATCTTTATTGAAAGTTCACTCAGTAACCTGTAATATCCGCTTTTAATTGTAAAAAATTGTATAAAATTGACAAAATTATAAAAATTATCTGTCTCTGGGACAACTGCTGTCAACTACCTTTTCACGTGTTGCTGGTCTACACCATATCTATTGATATCCTGGAGGCAAAGCCTACATTAATAACAAAATATTGATAACAATAATAAAACGCTAAACATTTTAACGTGGCTGTTGGATCTATTCTTGTTTTAATCCTGATTTCTTCAATTTGGTTTATTGTAAAAAATAAACATTTTCTAAAGATACCATCAGCTTTTGACAATTTGGCAAGCATCCGGCTTGGATGGACCTGATTGGTGGAGTTTTTGGCAGGATCGCCGTTGCCATGGGGAACCATACGGTTGTCAATGAGTTAACGTCACCTAACATCTCGCTATTGGCCAGGGCTTACTTCATTTTATCCTCCCATCTTGGAATATCGATTTATATTGAAATATCCAGTGGCGGAGGTTTGGTCATTGTCGATTTTCGTGTGTGTACGAGTTGCAATACGATAACACTTCCAAAAAGTTCCGCACGCAGCTGGGTATTTTATGAATGAAATCAGCCATTTTTTTTACAACTGCATTCCCCTTACCGTTGCCCCGTAGACACAGATTCGCTGGGCAGACATTATGTGAATCAATCTGAATAACCTGTCGTGACGTTTTTTTGAGTCGTCGACGTGTCGTGGGCGTGACGTCGCCCCTACATGATCATAATCACGATATTTCGGGATTAGAACGTTTAGGCCCGGTTTCTTCTTCAGATAAATTTGCTGGGGACTGTCTGCAAGATAAATTCACGAATCTATAATCCTTTTGGTCGACGGAAAACTGGACTCTGGTGAAGTAGGCAGGCACACTTGAAGCACAATAGTTAAATATTACGTAATCGTTTAGCGCTTTGTAAGTGCTTTAATGTGCTTCAATCTCTGAATTAACAAACCCTTGAATTTTCGGCGATATTTTGGTTTTTTGGAATCGCCTGCTTACTTCACACCAGCAGGAACAAGGGAAGCACCAACGTGCAATTACAGATAAATAGTTAGTGCTGCAATGTGCTCCAATTCCCAAATTAATAACAAACCCTTAAATTTTCAGAGATATTTCGGATTTTAGAAATTGCCCAGTAGGAACAAGGAAAGCATCAATGTTCAGTTACAGATAAATAGTTGCTTCGTTAGTGCTCCAATTGCTTCAATCCCTATATTAACAACCCTTGAATTTTCGGGGATAATATCACGAGAGCTTCAAAATTACCGATAATTTTTCACTATCGCGTGTTTTCTATAATTTGCAGAGAAAACACGCATGAGTGAAAAATTATTTGGTCCATTTTAAAGCCCGAGTGGTATTTAGAGGATTATTTCACGTATGAGAATGCAAAAAATATGAAAATAAATATTTATTAAACGATTTGAACATCTTAACAATCAATACAAATAAATGGTTGCTATAAGGAACCGTTTGTTTGTATCAAAAATTAGCATGACAACCATGTATACATTAACATGGGAGAATTATCGCTGTAATTCTCTCTAGTTAAACTAATGGAAAAAAGAATTTTCGCTGTAATTCTAAAAATCGTCACTTGTCTTATGGGATTTCTAACATATGGGTGGAATAATTAGATATATTCCGTCTTCTAGAAATCACTTGCTTAGTTCACACATAGCAGGAACATTGGAAGCACCAACGTTCAGTTGTAGATAGATGTTTAGTGCTTCGTTAGTGCTTCAATGTGCTTCGATCCGCAAATTAGCAACCCTTATATTTGCAGAGATATTTCGGTATTTAGAAATCGCCTGCTCATTTCACACCCAGCAGGAACAAGGGAAGCACCAACGTTCTGTAATAGATGAATGTTTAGTGCTTTGTTAGTGCTTCATGATGCACCACCTCACACTTTTAGCAACTCGTATGCTTCGCGAGATATTTCGACTTTTCGCAATCGTATTGGAAGTGGCGGAAGATGTCAGGATAGTGAAAAAAAACATAGTTCCAGAATATCTCTGAAAATTCAAGGGTTGCTAACTTGGGGATTGAAGCACCAACGAAGCACTAACCATATATCTGTAACTGAACGTTGGTGCTTCCCTTGTTCCTGCTGAGTGTGAAGTAAGCAGACGGTTACTAAAAACCAAAATATCTCCAAAAATACAAGGGTTGCTAATTTCAGGATTGAAGCACCAACGAAGCACTAAGCGATTACGTAAAATTTAACTGTTGTGCTTCAAGTGTGCCTGCCTACTTCACAGAGCCGGATAACTGGCCGATTGATCGATTGATTGCGTTTTTATTCGTCAGATTGCCTGACAGTTTATCAAAAGGTGAATAAACGGGCCCTAAAAGAAAAAATGTGTTTGCAGAAGTTCTTAAGTACTTAAGTTAGTATTGATAAAGGTCACTCAAAAGCACTCCTTACTCCTTATATTCAAACCTAGTAAGCTACGTTTCCTAATATCTGGACAGCTCTCCTTTCTCTTAACCATTCCTGTTTCGGCGGTGAAAGGTTCACCTTTTAGCAAGCTTAGATTAATTAGAACTTACCTTGGGGGTCAACTCTAGCAGAAGACAACCTTTCTGAATCTGATCTAGCGCTGCTGTTCATTGAAAATGATACCTATAGCTCCAGACATTGTCATGGTGAGGAGATCATACAAATTTGCAAATACAAAAGTGCGCAAACAGCGATTTAATTAAATTATTTATTTTTTTACATTTATAATAAGTGTTAATAATTATGATCAAAGTTAATTATTGATTGATCTCATCAAAGAATGTGCATTATAATAAATAAATAAACACATTTTTTCACAACTTTCATTAGTAATTTGTTTGTCATTTTACTTTAAATCCATTCTCAAAAGGAAAAGACTAGGTACCAACAGTATACCAACGAACATGGATGTTTTCAAATTTCAGTTGATTAGATAAATACAGTCAGAGACATAGAGACATATAATTATAAATTTCAGATATGGGCAAAATCCATGCGAGTACCTACAATTCACATTTGAATTAAGGGGCAAGGGGCGCCAAAGTCGGATCTCGCTCCGTCCTGAAAGTAGGCTTGGGCCTAAACTATCATTTGACACCAACTTTGAATTTAACCGGAGATTAAAGGACCCCGCACATTTCTTATGGAAAAGTGATCTATGTGGAATTTTGCTGAATTTTTGATATTGTGTATAGGGAGTCGTCCTTAACAAAAGTGATCATTGCGCTAATGTACAATACCCAACAGTTTTCAAGATATAAATTAAAAACTTTTTTAATTTGATACTCTTCAGTATGACGTCACCAGTATGCTCACAGCACTGAAAATTTAAACTATCCTTTCCACTTTTGACTTTGACTACCTATACTTATACTCTTCTCCTTTTAACATTTAGGAAATAAAAAAAAAAACAACAACAGGTACAAATGAAATCGCTATATGACAGACATCATGACATGAAGTTGACGATTGCGGCAGGAGCTAGGTGTTGTTTGCATACCTACCTATTTGTCACTAATCGCTATCGCTATCTTTTTTTTTTCTTAATGTTAAAAGGAGAAGAGTAAAGTCAAAGTCAAAAATGGAAAAGATAGTAATAATTTTCGTTGCTGTGAGTGACGTCATACTGAAGAGTATTTTTAAAAAAGTTTTTAATTGATATCTTGAAAACTGTTGAGTATTGAACATTAGCGCAATGATCACTTTTGTTAAGGACGACTCCCTATACACAATATCAAAAATTCAGCAAAATTCCACATAGATCACTTTTCCATAAGAAATGTGCGGGGTCCTTTAACTGAAATTTTTAATCATGTATTTAATTCAAAGTTGGTGTTAAATGATGGTTTATGAACATCTAAGACAGGAATGTAAAATCGGTTTTCGTCTAAAATTAACCGTTTAGGTTTTACAGCCTGTCAAAGTTGCAAAAAGTCAATTTTTAACTGTCAATATTTCCAAAACAGTTGAACCTATAGGTGTAGAGTATATTACATGAAATCTGGTGGTCAATTTTTGACCCTTCGCAAACATAGAAACGTATGTAGATTGTTCCTAAATCTGCGAACAGCCACAAGTTCTAATTTTTGGCCGTTCGCAAAGTTTCGTATGCGCATATTTTCATTCGCTTTTCTGCGAGCGGTATTCTAGTCGCCTTATTCGGTTTGCGTATTCGTTTTTCTTGTGTCAAGTGGGGATGTTAGGTTGTTTTTGTTTGTAAGATTTTTGATAGCGATTTTATTATTGGATTATTGTGTATCTACTATCTCTGTATCTGGGAGGGTGGTATTTCAGGTATGCTACAACACTTAGGGTGGGTATTATAAAACTGCTTTGACAGTTAACTTGAAGTTAACTTTTTGAATTACATGTAATTCCAGAAGTTAACTTTAAGTTAACTCTTTTTAGTAGTTTTATAATACCCGCCCTTAGGTCACAATTATGCCCATTGTACGCCTCCACAAGAGGAGAGGTCATCATTAGTTCGTCATCCAGCCTAGCGATTCTACGTAGGCGATGACGTCGCCGAAGGCGGTGCCTCTGATCTCTTCTAGTGATGGGTACGATTGGCCTAATCTGGCTCTGCGTATTGGCGAAAGAGCAGTACAGTCACTATCGTCTCATCTTCTTGATTACAAGGTGTATCTACTATAATACGGAAAACTTGACGAATGTGCTGGCAATTCGTAATTTGGAAAACGCAGAGATACGAAATCGACATAACCACTGTGATCCATTCCTAGAGCTAAACCAAAGGTCCTGTTTCTCAATTGCGAGTTACCTCCGGGTTGGTTTTAACTCCAGGTTAAACGTGTTCAGTTGCAATGTTTACCCTGGAGTAATGCTTAACCCGGGGGTGACTTGCTATTGAGAAACCGACTCAAAGACAGTTTATTAAAGGGTGTTCATTTGTACTTGTTCTACCTGCTCGAAAAATCAGGAAGATCTGCTATGAGCTGCTATTTATGAGCTTATATGAGACAAATGAACGTTGATTTGCCATTAAGATCTGCTTGAAGCAGGAAAAGCAGTACGAATTACAAATAAACACCCTATTAATATGTTCTGATTGCCGAAAGAGCTTGTTAGATATTTGGTTGAATGTTTAGAACCTCATACACGTCTGGCACAACGACCAACAGATTTAGATGTATTTTCTAAAGTAGGAAATTAATTTTATTTAGAAGGTTGTTTTGCAATGTTTGTTATAGAGTTCGGTACAATGCGGTACTACTCATGGGTCTTGATTATGCGTTGAAATTTTTCGCAAGGCGTAGCTATCAACCGGATTAGCTGTAGCTTGCTTATCACATACTTCACAGGTTTCTTTTGCTTCTCACTGGCATTTGCATTCCTTTTCTTCAAGTTTTTGTCACTGCTTTCTTCCATGATTTACCACTATCGTAAACATCCACAATCCTTCAAAATTAATTCAAAAAGACAAAAACACGTCAAAAATTTGTCAAACATTCTAAAATTGCCGACGTTGTCAAATCAACCATACGTATGTTTACGAATTCGCAATTTACGTTTATCCATTTACGCACACCGGTCAAAAATGGGTTTATAGATACGTATACGTTTACTTTTGTTCGCAAATCTTCGAATACGCAATTTAACGTATATTGTCAAAAATTGACCCCCTGGTCAGAATTTTACGTAGAATCCAAATATGCAATCACATACAGGGTGTTTCATTTAAAATAATAAAGTTCTGTCGCATACCCCATGAACGGAGCACCCTGTATATTCAAAAATATTTTTAACTAATGCATATTAGAGTATCAAACAACTTTGTAATTTAATTTTTTTCTGGCATCACCCTGTAAGGAGATATCGTCCGATATCGCACTAAGTGGACACCCTGTATATATCAATATTAACAAAATGAAACACATATTTTTAGGAACATATACAAACAAATAAGTAACCTTCGCCTAACTAAATAATAATAGGTCTGTTTCTGCAGGAATCACACTCAGAGCGAATTTCATTGGTTGAAAACAGTCAGAAAACTAGTTTCAACCAATGAAATTGACTCTGACTGGTTTGTGATTTCTGCAGAAATAGACCTAATATTTAATAGGTATATCGTATCACAAGAAACAAGTCACAAGTCATATCTTAAAAAGACATTTACGAAACAAAATAATTCTAAATATTTATTGGCTCAGTACAGCAATTAGGTTCCTCAAATACCTAAATGATAGATGGTCGGACAGCACCTAGTTTATATTCAAATAATTTATTATTTGAATAATATTTCATTTGATTTTATTGATATTATCATTTATTATTTGAATACTTTTTTATAAAAATTAACGACGGGGCCCCCTGGGCCAGGGCCCAGCTGGCCCACGCCTAAAGATGGCACTGCACTCAATCCTCTACCGATTTTGAAACTAATTTGAGCGAGTATTCTAGAACACACACAAGTAGTCCCTGGTAGTACAGCTAGTAGATTTGTTGTCACGAACCTGTTTCTCTTCACAAATCTCATAAATTCGTCATTTGACCCTACGTTAGAACGCCAATGATCACCTGACGTCACACCTGTTTTTGTCATATACTTCACCCCCTCGCTCCTCATACAGAAAGTGTCAGATTAAAATCGACGGACAATAGCAACTCATGCAATATACAGGGTGTTCTTTTTAAAACTTACCAATGCTATTCCCATTTAAGATTTTCTAGGTAGTGGCTCTGGTGGCTGGTGGGTTGAAAGCAGGACGGGGAATTTTGGATAAAAAATTGTATGATATTAAAGGTGGTTTATAAACCGTTATACAAGTTTGCGATTTAACAAGTAAAAGTTTACCCACTAGTACTCATTTACAGTATCTAATGTTAATGATACTGGCTTTTTCCAAGTTGTGCATTCTAGATTTATATGTCTTTTTATAAGAATGTAATATGGAATACCATTATAACATACCGGGTGACAACGAAATCGTTATACAAGGCGTCATTCAGTTGTCTTTAAAGTTAAAAATTTGAAAATTGGGTGGAACGAGTAAGTCATTGAGACGCACATTTTTCGTAAAAAAACAATTGAATATCACTTCCGGTTACTCCGGAAATGGACCTAAGTCAAGAAATTTTTATGGAACCCTATATATTATTAAATTCTAGAATTAAAGTGTGTCCAATGGACTACCGGAAAATGTCTACCAAAATGCATATTCATTTTTCGGTTAGGTATTCAAAGGTTAGATCAGAATGCCGCCATATTGAATTTAAAAAAGTGGCTTCTCACGCCGCCATCTTAAAAACAAATTCCACTTATCATATGTCATTGGAAAGAGAATTTTAAGCTCTATCCAACTGTGTAAAAAAATATACAGGGTTCTATAAAATTTCTTGACTTGGGTCCATTTCCAAAGTAACCGGAAGTGATATTCAATTGTTTTTTTATGAAAAGTGTGCGTCTCATTGACTTACCCGTTACACCCGATTTTCAAATTTTTAAATTTTAAGACAACTGAATGACGCCTTGTATAACGATTTCGTTGTCACCCGGTATACATTTTGTTTATAAATGAAAAATAAATGCATTTTTCATTTTCAATCAAAACTAATATTTTCCCAATAATTATAGGTTCCAAATATCCAACCACAGAGAAAAATCGAACTCAATATTCTACCAACCGAAAAACAAGAAACAGGTGTAATTAAAAATGTGACAGATTCAACAGTTGAAAACCAAGAAAATGCTATGCCAGAACTCAAGAAACAACAATGTGAAACTGAACATAAAAAGTCTGGTATTTCAGATAATATCAAGGCTACGGAAGCTCCACCAAAACTAGTTACTGTAGATAAAAACTCCATACAAAGTCAGACTATTCATCCGGTTGCTCCAAACTCCAAAGTGCAATCTACTGAAAACGAATCTACTAATGTAATTAATCAGGAACCTAAACCTTCACTTCATGCAGGACAAAATAAAGATTTGATAGACGTACAACAAGAAAAAAATATATTAGCTCCCAAAGAAGTTGAAAGTCAAAGTCAAAGTAATGCGGAAGCAGTGGTGGGGCACCAACAAGTATCTCAGGATTCTCTAGTACAAGTACACCAGGTAATATTGTGTTAATATACAGGGTGAATCCGAGAGTGGGGCTTTTTTTTTAACAGGATGTATATCTCACCAAAATAAGTTGTTTGGCAGAAAATTGTTTATATAAAAAATTTAAGATAACGGAGGTACAGCTATTTTGAGGTTAGAGGAGTCTTCCACTATAAATCACTTTGTTTACATTTTCTCAAAAAACAAGCCGCAAAAAGCTATTATTAGTCCAGCATAATGAGTCTTATTCCATAATAGGTACTCACAGTTGCATTATTCCATCAGAAAAAAAATTTCGTTTTAAAATGAAACAGACAAAATTTAGGAGGGAAATGAAGCATCAGACAAATGGGAATAATTTTGAACAATTTTTGTGATTATTCCACTCATGTGTTAGAAATCCCATAAGACAAGTGACGATTTTCAAAATGACAGCGAAAATTCTTTTTTCCATTAGTTTAACTAGAGAGAATTACAGCGATAATTCTCCCATGTTATTGTATACATGATTGTCATACTAATTTTTGATACAAACAAACAGTTGTTACCAGCCATCCATTTGTACCAATACAAACAAACGGATCCTGTTAGCAACCATATTTTTTCCTTATTTTTTCCATTTTTTTTTCGTGAAATAATCCTCGAAATACCACTCGAGCTTTAAAATGGACCAGATAATTTTTCACTCATGCGTGTTTTCTTTGCAAATTATAGAAAACACGCAATAGTGAAAAATTATCGGTAATTTTGAAGCTCTCGTGGTATTATCCCCGATAATTTTTATCATATTTTCTCTACTAAATCTTAGATTATTGAAATTAGATTTTTAATGCACATAACCCTAAAATACCTGTAACTCCGTTATATTAAATTTTTTATATAAACAATTTTTTGCCAAACAACTTATTTTGGCGAGATATATACCCTGTTAAAAAAAAACCCTCACTTTCAGATTCACCCTGTATATTTTTGTAAATAAGTATAATTAGCTATTGGGGATTACTTAGTGGGTACATAGTTATTGTGAATAAAATAAAAATACTAATTTTCTTGCAGATGGGAATTTTGAGCCATGAAGTTGACACTTCTGCCGATCAGATTTTGTCTGAGGATCTTCCGTGTATAACATTAGAGGAATTAGCGGCCAATCAGATAACTGATATAAGTTCTGTAGCAGCTTTTAAGAATTATAAACCTGGCGAACCTACAAATAAGCTTTATATCAAAAATTGTTCCAAAACTGTTGTTGATCAAGATTTGGAGTATATTTATAACAGGTATGACTTTTAATCACCTTTGCAATATTGCTAGTTTATTCTACTTTTTTATGAATATTAATCATTATCCATTGTTCAGGTACCGGGAAAAACGCACAGCTGAAAATCCAACTGAATTCAACATAAGATTGATGCAACAAGGCAGAATGAAGGGCCAAGCTTTCGTCACATTGGACAGCATCGAACTTGCTGAAAAAGCTGTGAAAGAAACAAACGGATTTATTCTAAAAGAGAAACCGTTGATTGTGGTATTTGGAAAAGCTGGAAAAAAGAAAGAGGAAAAATTGGCATGATATATTGTTATATTTTCATGTTACAAATGAACTTGCAAATAAATGAATAATTTGTAAAATGGTAATTAGAGAATGCTTGGACAAGACCTGTTGGTTGCCATTGATAGTATTGTAAAGGAAGGAACGTGTTCATTTGAGACCAGAGAATGTTCGGTTAAATGTTTTACTTACAAGTGATAATTTCGTAAATCGGCTCTTATCCTGAAATCTTGTGTCTCTTGTACACATATATAAACATAATGAACATGTATATTTTGCAACGCAGCATAAAAACAATGTACCTAATTATTAAATTTGTTCCGAAATCTTCTATTTGTGTTTGTTTGATCTAATTATTCTTCAAAGTTTCCCATTTGCTTTGGGGAAAAACAAGCAAAATAAGAAAACAAAAACTCAACTTTTACAGGGTGTTACATAGTTATTGTGACAAACTGAACTTTTACAGGGTTTTACATAATTATTGTGACAAACTGAGAGGGGTTGTATTGTTAGTAGAGGGTCTCAAAATAAGTAATTTTGCTCCATGAACACCTATCCGGAAATTTGCCGTTTGGGCTCCAAGAAAAAAATACCAAAAATTGCGATGTTCAAAGTGTCTTCCACGCTGCGTGATTATTCATTGATTGCAGAGTTCTGCGGAATATCCCGGGTGTCTCTTGGATTTGTAATATGTGCGGATATGTAATAGGCTGGAGCGGAATTTCAGATAGAGAGCTGAAATTTTTACTGAAAAACATAAAAAGTTCTGCTTCTTGAAAAAGTAATATTAAACTACTAAAACTTGAAATAGCATGTACAGGGTGTCCCAAATTCAAGGGCCAACATGGGGATATCGGTAACCATTAGAGATACGAGGGTGGTTAAATTAGACAAAAGTTGCGCATTTTGATGCGTAACATTATGACGTTTTAAAATTTAAGAAATTCCTAATACTTCCGGAAATATCCGATAAATTCCGAAAATTGCGATTCTGGTTTTTATTTTTTCCAGGCTTTATTTTGAGAGATCGAGAAAAATCAACATGACTTTCTTGAAGCACTTTTGAATGAACTTTACTGTGGTGATATTGTTTTAGAAATATGACGTTTCGGCTTTCCAGTGCCATCATCAACCTAATTTTTTGTAATACGGACCTGAATTTTTTTTTACATAATTTGTTCTGTTTTGACATTTTGAAATACGTCATAAACAACACGTTTTTAAATTCCGACGTTCCGACCGAAAATATTCATCCTCAGGCAAAATGATTACTATACTTTTTGAATATGATTCCTAGTTTTAATCCGCATGCAAATTTTAGTTAAAATACGTGATAAAATCTAATTTTTTGTATCAAATGAGAAAAATCTCAACAAATAACAAACAAGCGAAAACAAATCAATAATTTATAATATCTGATGGGATAGAGACTAGTAGATATTTAAGGAACGTACCTATTCAAAAAGACGTCCCTCTAGCGCAGCGGTTCCCAACCGGTGGGTCGCGACCCCTAAGGGGGTCGCATAGGGTTTTTGGAGGTGTCGCAATGCCAATATTAATATACAGGGTGGTCCATTTAGCCTGAGACAGTCTAATATGTCGAAAACGGCGCGTTTAAAAAAAAGAGTTCAAATAAAAGTTGAAAGAGTCAAAAATCATTGCTATCATTTTCTTTTCCCCGTGACACTATAGCTTCTATTTGTTTTTTTTTCAAAAACGCGTCGTTTTCGAGATAGATTATCGCAAGTTAAATGGACCAACGTGTATATTTTTCTGCATTTGGCAACACGCCTTGGCCTTCGCCTCAAAAGCCGCGTGGCGTTGCTTGGGCGCTGCAGTAGTAAGGAATAACCTTAGCCTCGTTAGATGTTGCCGACGTTCCTGATGAAGTACAGGATCAATTTTTAGAGCTGAGAAATGATCCCACAGCACCGGCCCTATTTCAGTAGAAATTCTTGACTTAATTTTAATGTGCCATGACCTCCTTGAGCTTTCTTTTCGGATACTAATACCATTTGCCTCTACCTACCTTCGTGAAAGTGGGGTTTTCAACCCTTTTGTGAATTAGAACAAAGGCCAGAAATAGACTGGGTGTTCAAGATGATAAGATTGGCTTTAACAAAAACTCAACCAAGAATTTCGAGACTTGTTACGAGGATGCAAGCTCAGTCATCACATTAACAAAATAAAAATTCAATTTTTGTATTTAGATTTCTCGAATAAATGAAATTTTGTTTCTTATTTATTAATGGGTAGGGGGTCGCGACCTTATGAACAAATCTGTAAAAGGGTCGTGACTAAAAAAAGGTTGGGAACCACTGCCTAGCGAAATAGTCGGACTAACTTGATCACGTATCATGTATGTTTCACGCGCCCCGAGTTTTATTTCTTCCTTTTTTAGTTTAATCGACATAGGACATACCCACCATTTTTGCTCACTTCAAAGTCCAAGACAAAACCAACAAGTATGGGCCCTCATGGTAAAGAATCTTTTGATGTGTGGATAATAAGGATGCTACATAATAAAATTATGGGACCTTTCTTCATTGATGGCAAACTAACTTCCCAAAAATATATTAATTTAACGGAAACTCTGCCAGAAATCAAGAAATTAGGTTATATCACGCCTTTTAACTAAATTGGCATGCGAATTGAAACTCGAAATCGTATTCAAAAATAATAGTAATAATTTTGTCTGAGAATGGATATTTTCGGTCGAAACGTCGGAATTTCAAAAAGTGTTATATATGTCGTATCTAAGAATGTCAAAATCGACCAAATTATGTAAAAAAATATCCAAGTCCATATTACTAAAAATTAGGTTGAAGATGGCGTTTGAAAACCGAAACGTCGAATTTCTAAAATGACATTACCACAGTAAAGTCCACCCAAAAGTGCTCCAAGAAAGTTATCTTCCTTTTTCTCGATCTCTTGAAATAAAGCCTGGGAAAAATGAAAACCAGAATCGCAATTTCTGGATATTTCCGAAAGTATTAGAAATTTCTCAAATTTAAAAACGTCATATTGTTAAGCATCAAAATGCGCAACTTTTGTCTAATTTAACCACCCTCGAATCTTTAATGGTTACCGATATCCCCATATTGGCCCTCGAATTTGGGAGACCCTGTACGTACAGGGTGGTCAAAAAATGGAAAAATATACAGGGTGTTTCCTAGTACGGTTCGTAACTTCAGGAAAAAAAGTTCCCATAAATATGTGTCCGGAAATACGTAGTTTCTGAAATACTGGGTGTCAAAGTTTTAGAAAACATCGTTTTTTTTAGCTCAAAAATTTCTTTTCCAATTTTTTTTTTCAAATTTGGCAGGTTTGTTTTTGATAACAAAAGGTATCTTTTGACTGTAATATGACTTGCTTAATCCGGAAAAGATATCAAAAGATTTAAAAAATAGTGACGTGTCATTTTTTTTCTACTTTTACCCAAAAACCCTGTATATCTATTTTCTGACCAAACTGTACAGGGTAGTTGATTTTCGATGGTTTTATAGGGTACGGGACAGCCAAAAGGGCCGAAGATACTGAGGAACTGATAAACGCTTCCCGTCCTCTTTTTTTTAAGTGTGTCATTTGATGGTGTAGTCAAATCTTAGCCAACTGGATTGGTTTGCGAGGTACAGGGTGTTTTTCAAAATCAGCTTATTTTTATAATCCTCTATAACTTCTTGGCCGTGCGAAGCACGCGCGGGCCCCAGTACAACCATTTCGACGGGCCCCATGAAAGGAAGGCCCCAAAAATTTTTGGAAGTCAAAACTGTCACACCCAAATTTTTACCCAAAAGTCGTTAAAAAGGCACGCTTCGATTTTTCTAGGTATGTTTATTTGAAAAAAAAAACATGACTATAAATAACTAATAACTTAACAATCTTGACCTCTAAATATTAAGAACAGAACAACTAAAATGAGTAACAAACGAACAAAAATTTTAAATAACAAATACTTTTTCTGCACCATCACAGTAAAGCGAAACAAAAATAATAAATCCTGAAAATTATTGAACAATCTTTGGTCTCTTTCGAATAATTATACATCTACATCACTGGCGTAGCCAGGCGGGGGGCAAGGGGGCATTTGCCCCCCCCAAGACCCTTAAATTTTATGAATAATTCTTCAAAATTGAAATAAACAGTCCCAAAAATAGCGTAAAGAAACCTAAAAAAGGGACGTGGCACCCAAAAATTTCGCGCCTGCGGCGCTTTGCCTCTAGCAGCTGTCGCGGCGGGGCCGCAGGAAACACTTCCTGCAAATTTGCCCCCCCCAAGACAAAATCCTGGCTACGCCACTGATCTACATTACATACTTAAAGCAGCTTTTCGAGCCTTTATATTGGCAAAGTTTTCTATGATTTGATCAAAATTACTTTTTCGAGCTAAAGAAGATTCTAATGCTAGAGTACCTAGACTTGTTAACCGTTGTTGGTACATAGTGGATCTAAGAACATTTTTTATTCGGGCTAACTTACTAAATGACCGTTCTGCTTGTGCAACTGTCACTGGAATGGTGCAAAAAATCCTAAGAGCAATTATGACATTAGGAAAGAGCATTTCAAGTTTTAGTTCTGATATTTTATCCAATAAGTCAATGTGCTTGATATTTTCTTTATTTGAAAACAAATTAGAGTAGTGGATTGATCGCAGATGCAAAAGCTCTTCAGAAAGTTCGGTGTTTAAATCAGTGTTGTATTTTTGTACTAAACACGCTGCCCGTTGCTTAAGATTTTCAATAGAAAAATCTAAATCATTTGTAGGATATTCCCATAAAATACTAAACAGATTAGTTATAATTCGTAATGTTTCATATCGCTTATATAAATTTCCAAGCAACGTATCAATAAGTACATAAAAAGTCTCAATTTTGAAGCTTTCCTCTGCGTTTTGAAAAGTAACATTTTCAGAACTTTCACCAGGTAATCGCTTTCGAACTCTCCGCCGTTTTTGAGGGAAAATGGGAGGTATAACCCTATGTTTTCACTAACCAGTTTGACCTCACAGATAACTTGGTCCCATTTTGTTCTCAAATCTTTGAGATCGGCTACCAAACTATCAATATTATCAAGTTCCACCTCTAGAGAGTAGCGTCTCTGGCTTGAAGAACCTTATTTCGATAGTCAACCGCAACGCACCGAAAACTGTTCAGGTACTCTTGAATACCGTACGCCTCGCCACGCATTTCAGGAGTAAGGTTTGTCGTCAGAATTTCTTCAACAGCTTTAATTAACCCTGGGAGGTGATGAGCAAAAGGCTTAACAGAATCGATACGAGCAGACCATCTGGTGTCTGACATGCCGTGCAAAGAACATCCAATATTTTTTTGTAAAATCTCCCACCTTTGGGGACTGCGAGAAAACAAGTTGTATAAGCGTTGCACTACTCCAAAAAATGTAATAATTTCTGGATTACACTGAGATGCCTCTACGCCGCATAAATTTAAGCTATGCGCAGCACAGGGGGAATACATAGCCAAAGGGTTATTTTGAAGAATATGAGCTTGTGCACCATTATAAATACCGGCCATATTGCTACCATTGTCATAGCCCTGTCCGCGACAGTCTCCTAAGGATATTGCTCGCTTCTGTAAAGTTTTGCAAATTAAATCAGCAATAGCTTCACCGGTTTTGCTATTACAATCCACAAATTCAAGAAATCTTTCCTGTACTTCGTACTTTTTACTGTCAACATTTTGGTATACATAACGTAAAATAAAAACCGTTTGTTCAATATGTGCAGAATCTGGAGTGGCATCTACTATAATTGAAAAATATTTGGCAATCTTCCTTTCGTCTAAAATCTTCTCCATCACGTGTTCTGCACAAAGGGCGATAAATTCGTTTTGTATCTTGTTAGATAAATAATGTACCTGTAAAGGCTTATGGGTTTCCTGCGAAACTTTGACTTTATTTAAATGCTCTTGCAAAAGAGGATCGTATCGAGCTATAAGTTCTAAAATTCCCAAGAAATTTCCATTATTCGGATCTCCAATTATTTGGTTTTCACCTCGAAATGCTAGGCCTCTCTCGCCTAAATATATAATGTAACATCTAAGAAACGTCGTAATAATTGCTTCCATATTTCAGTCTCTGACTTAATGACTTTGAATAATTGGTGAGTGATTGTAGATTGGTTCTTCAGCTTTAGTTCCAGTGTTCTCCATTGCACGTAGCACTCCTTATGATTTACACTGTTTTCGTGTTCGGGTATTCTATTATACAGTTTTTTTCCATTTCAAGTCTATTGAATATCCGGAAGTTGTGGCTAATTTTGATTTTGACCTAAGCGTTGGTACTAACTTTGTAAATAATTTGCAAGGGAAACAGAAAAGGGACTTTTTAATATCACTCCAGACTAGCCAATCGCGCTTTACAGTTTCTCCATTTTTTAGTTTTTGCGTAAGAATATATACAGGAAAGTTTTTTCCATCAGAATCTTTGGGAAACTTCACAGGCAAAGGTCCGCGGGTCCACACCTGACAGCATTGCCATTTTCTACATCAGCAGGTGCGAAATAGTCCAACGCAACTAGTCCAATATCAAATTGTTTTTTGCGTAACTTCAGTTGAAGCTGAAGTCACTGTCAGTGGAGTATCGGTATTGGTAAACTCTACAAAGACCTCATTTTCGCTTGAATTTTGGTCGACAATTGATTCCGTTTGTGCATCTACTTCTACAAGTTCTTCTACATCAGTGGATTGGCCCGGTTGGGAAATAACCTGATTCTTACCTTGGGCGATTGGCAAAGATGAAGTGCCAGAAATATCGCCAATATCTGTTGCTGTCAAAAATCCCAGGTTAAATAAGGACTGCTGATCTTTTGAACTTCTAGCTTGCTTTTCAGATAGCTCTTTCCGTTTTTGAAATCCTGACTTGCTTATACATGTTAATTATTAAAGTGCTAATTGCTGAAAATTAAAAAAAAAAAAAATACAATTTTTCCTCTCAAAGAGCCCACCTGCTTAATAGGAAATCTTACTGTTTTTATTGCTGTTATAAGATGCTCCTTTCACTGAGTTCCTAATTTATAAAATATTACTTATGTGTGTGTTCACATATTTAATCAAAATTTTAGGTTTGTAATGGCCGTTTCCACTAGTATAACGACGCGGTATGGGTATGCGTTCAGCACGGGAAATATTGTCAGTTGCGTAGTTAAATCACTGCGCTATACTCGGCTATTAACGCAGTTCACGTCTAGGGGAGGACGGTCACCAAAATCCATTATTGCCAAATGCTCCCCAAGGCGGGGCGCGTGCCGCATAGTATGGAATATGCGGCACACGCCCTCGCCTCGTTGGCATGGCGTCGTTACATCACGCAATTTCAGAAAAACTTGCGAATGCGAGTACAGGGCGGGGGCCTTATTCTGTAAGAAACGAACCGTTCAATTCGGTAGAATTTCTTCGATTGTGTCGTCATTTTCGGTTTGGTAGCGCGAAAACCAAACCAAAAATGACGTCACAATCGAAGAAATTCTACCGAATCGAACGGTTCGTTCTTACAGAATAAGGCTCCAGGCCGGGCCCCTACGGGGCCCGGGCCCTGGTTATTTGTACCGGCCGCACCCCCCTATGCACGGCCCTGCTTCTTACCCATCGGAGATATAAAAAAAGTGCAAAAAGGAAAAATATATGTTTTTTTCTACAACTGTCAAAAAATGATGATGTTCGCACACTCATGACAGTTTGCGAAGTCACACTTTTTTTCCCAGGTATTAGCTTTGTTCGCCGGTCCGATTCCGAATCGGTTCAGGAACTATTCGCATGCGCAATGCAAAAAGTGGCGTTCGCGGATCATAAAATTCTGAATTTTTAGTAACAGTTCTACGTTCGCGGATCACATAGAATTGATTTTAATTGATTCGGAATCGGTTCTAGCAGTCCCAGGATTTTTGTTAGGACTAAAAGTTCGGTTCGGCTGCTCATGCGCAATTTCGTCAGATGACTGGTGTTTATTTGTGTTTGCGTTATTGAAATTTGAGTTTTTCAATTGTTTATACGCTGAAGCGATAAACTATACGCTAGTTTTTTTCTACGGAGTTTATAGTTTACTGAATTTGCAGTACAGTATTGTAAGTTACCTATAGTTATCTCTATTTAATCTAATATATTTATATTTATATGCACAATTTTAGTGATTTTTTTTTTCATCTAAGTGCCTACTAGTCGGACCATTTGTTATCTAACGATGAGGACAAGGAAGAATTAGAGCTTGTTTAGTTCCTAAAAGCAATGTAATTTAGAGGAGGTGATGCCACATTTCAGGGAAGAACAATGTATAAAGCATTTTCGAATTTTGAATAAATATAAATATATCTGTTCTGCTATTCTTTTTGATTTATGGAAATCAAATAGCTAAGGCTCACAAATCACATAATGTTTAAAAGTATTCGGTTTTCGGTTCCAAAATCGTTCGCGGTAAAAAGAAATCCTGAACCGATTCTTAACTAGGCATGCGCTCTACGACAATCCCGAATTAGTTCTGAACCGATTCGAAATCGGACCCGCGAACAAAGCTATTGATTTTTTAACGTTCCCATGACGCCGTGCGCGAACTAGCTATTTCGCGCACGTGTGCGCGAAATAGCTAGTTCGCACACTGGGTGTCATGGTGACACATACCTGTCAGGAAATCAAAAATAATTAAAATTCACCTACTTTTATTTGAAAATGCAATTTTAGCTTCGAATGATCGATATTTAAATGGAGTTGTAGAAAAAATATTGTTTGCAACTCGGGCGCGAAATACTTTGGTGATCTCGACTATTTTTTTAACTCGGCTGCGCCTCGTTAAAAAAATCAGATCTCGAGCACCAAAGTAGCATTTCGCGCACTTGATACAAAAATAACTATTTTACGTGGCATCCAGTGGCGCATTTAGAAAAAATATTGGAGTTTTATCTTTTGAGATATTCGAATAAGCAGAGATTTTTCAAATGGAACACCCTGTGTCTTATTGGTTCAGTAGCTTGGAAAAAAAATTGCGAGTTTACTGATACATAACGCATGATATTTTGTTTTGCCCTAAATAACAAAAAACACATTTTTTTTTATTATTTTTTTTTTAAATCCCATTGTGACGTTTAAAAATGACATTATTGAACGCATTAGGTATAATGAAGGTAAGTGGACGTTTATCACCTGAGTGACTTAAAATATTTTATTTACGACTAATGTATAATGTGCGTATTATATTTGTGATTTTGGCAGTATAATGACATATGTTATGTAGAATTGATGAACTGAGTTCACTTACACAATACTCTAAACTCTCAGCTGGCAACATTGTAACTATTGGTTTACTTACAGTGACTCTCTACGTAAAGATTTATTTAGTCACTGTAGGTTTGCTATGCGCCATGCGCCCCTATCGGAGTAAGTTGTAAGTAGTTTATTATTGTTGATTGGCCGTGACCGTATAGTACGGGATACGAGGCCTATTTCATCAAATCATTTTACACCGTCTTGCATTGTTATCATCAGTTAGATAACATGGTACTGAAATGCACTTGTGCATGGAAATAGATGGGAGTGGGGGATTTCGCTGAAAAATATCTTTCAGAAAATGTCGTCATAAACAAGGAAAATATATAATTATACACCGTCTTGCATTTATTTATTGAATTGATTTGTACACAAACAAAATTGGATTAACACATGCAAGACGTTTTCATGGGGGTTTTGGGGCTGTAATATAAGATAGAAATTGTCAATTTTTTAGAGGGGTGAAATATCATTTTACACCACTTCATTGTTGATTTAGATTAACGCTTGAATGTAGAATAGCCACTGGATACTGATGCAAGATGTCCTGTGGAGGGATAATGGGCTGCAAGACGGAGGTCAATGTGTTGTCTTATGAAGGAGTGAGAAATCATTTTACACCGTCTTGCACTGGTACTAATGGGAAAAACAGAACACATTGATAACATTTTTAAAAATACAAGACGTTATGAATGGAGAGAAAGGACTGCAAGACGGTGATGAAGTTGACTAACTTTGACGGGGGTCAATCCATCAGGTACAAAGGTGAATACCACTCCAAATTACAAATTACGCACATTAATTTTAAATAGTTTTGCTCTTTACCACGTAGAATAATTCTATTTTGCAAAATTCTCTTAATATTATGTATATTTGAATGTCTCTACGTACATCAAATAAGAAAAGGTTGAAAATTGTTCTTTTTGTGACGGCTTATAATCATTTAAGTTTTTTTGGGGTTGATATGCCATAACACATAACGGATTGTAACTGTTAGCTAAATTTGAGAAATTTGATTTTAAAGCAGCAAAAAAATAACACAACAAATGATCTGTCTGGAATTGTAAACAGAAATTACAATTCCTGTATTCCGCAGACTCCACTGTTGAGCTGCTATGTCAACTGTCCTTTTCCATCTGTATGATTTAGAAAAGAATGAACAGTGAACGGTTCAGTAAATAACTCAACAGTTCAGTTAAAAAAAAAACGGATTTATTAACTTTTTTCCCGGAAACAAAGTCTTGGACTGATGTATTACCATTTCTTAACATATATTCTTCCGACGGACATAAGCACGAAGTGGTGTAAAATAATTTTTCACTCCCTCATGAGACAACGCATTGACATCCAAGATTTTATAAATTAAGCTGTTTGCTGTTTGGTTCTATCATATTAAAATTAACACTTTGAAAAACAGAGCGTTGGACATTGGACAGTGCGCATTTCTGAATTCGGCTAGGCTACACGGCTACACCAACACCAAGGATTTTACATACTACTACAGGATTGTTTGGAGTCAAATTCATATGGTGTTGCACCGTTGCTGACGTCATCAACGGTCTCGTTAGCGCTTTGCGTTCGTATTTAAGAAAATACATGTATGATGAAAAATATAAATTAAATTTGATTAACATAATAGTCAATAGACAAGAGGAAGATGCAAATGAGATCTAAACAAGGGTTGTTTTAGAATATTAAATAATGTACTATGGTTCTAAACAAACCGTTTCGAAATACAATCCAATCCACGTTTTAAAACCATTTCCTCGTGCCGAGAAATTATGACGTCATTGTGAAACTGATTTAAACCAGTTCTGGAAAATGTTTCAAAACTTTGAGATGCGGGAAAACACCTCCTAATCCGTGGTGCAACTGGTGCAAGCACTACGTCAAGGCGAGAAACGACACGCTGTTACGTCATCACTGATCGAAAACACAAAAATTTATTTTTTAATAGTAATTATTATGATTATTAAAGTTGTTGCAGATAGGCAGAGAAATTCAAAAAAAATAAACCACAAATTATAGAAACATAAATTTTTCTGTAATGACCGTTTTAAGGGATGCTTCTTGAAATGGTCAGTGCAAATGGCCATTAGATATTTGTGAAAAACTATACCGGTATGAACCGTTAAAACCGAAATTATTGGTCCGAACCGAATCGAAATATATCTCTTAAAACCGAAACCGTAACGGAACCGATATTCGTCATGACGCTGATGTGGACCGGAACCGGAACGGAACCGATATTTCATTTCGGTCCGGGTCCCTGCTTTTAAGTCACTCTGCCAGTATAAAAATCTATTACAAATACAAACAAACAACTAGTTATACCCTGGCAACCACCAATTTCAATATTTAGCGGTTTCATAACTACTAAATGAATTCTTTTTATAATTTGATTCCTATAAAATACCTTGTTTTTTAAATGTCCATCGAAATGGGATAAAATTTTGTATACATCATGTGAGTTGAAATGTTTATTCATTCGAAGAAAATTAACCCACTCGCTAGGGCTCGTGGGTTAAACTTTCTTCTCATGAATAAACATTCATTTAACTCACTTGGTGTATAAATAACTATTAAATGGCCATATTATAATGTAACATTATTTCTACACTTTAAACATTAACACAAAAAACAATAAATTGTCATTAAACACATCAAGAAAACTAGAAAACATGGTAAACAACAATTATTAAAGGTTATAACCAATGGTTATAACAACTGTTGGAACTGCCGGCCATTTTGGTTAATGCATAGTTGGCAACGCTTGGCAATAGAGCGAGTGGCATATTGTAAATGTGGATGTTTGATACATTCCGAATACCATTTTCAAAATGTTCTCCTAATTCTTCGATATTGTTCGATCTAACTTTATATATTTTATTTTTAAGTTCCCCCACAAAAAAAAAACTCCAGAGGTAATTCTCTAACTAAACGAGAATTATGTGCAGGCGCACCATCCTGCTGGAAAAATATTGATTTCTCTCAGCTAGTGGCATACCGTCTTATTGCATCAATAATATGTTCTTCCAACATTCTTATATAACTCTGAGCGTTGAGATTCTTTTCATAAATTTGATATGCAAACACTCTATTTTGAAAGAGGGCTACCCAAACATGAAAACCAAATCGGCCTTGCTGGACCCTATCTACAGTCTGGTGAGGATTCACAGAGTTGACCAATAGTGAGCGTTGTGCCTATTAAATATACCTTCACTTGTTATAAAGGCTTCATCGGTCCAAATCACATTTTGGAAAAAATTTCGATTCAACTGACATTTCTGCCGATACCATTGACAAAATATAACTCTTCTAGAGTAAAAATCAAACGAGAAGAAGCCACTGTCGTTAGCGCTGACAAAGAAAGCAGATTTCCTTTTCTCTGGGTCCGTCCCATATGAAGTGAGACAAACGATAACGCGTGTGGCTTCTTCTCGTTTGATTTCTACTCTACGTTCGTCTCCAGGATGCAAATTATGGACTTTTCTTATAGTGTATGGCCGAAACTTGTGTTTTTTTAATATTTTAAAGTTGTGAATTTGCCTACTCCTACCGTCATTTCAATTTCTCTGCTAGACACATTAGGATTTGCAGCAACACAAGCAAGAGTACCTACTGATTTCATTATTTTCTCTATTTTCGATATTATAAAATTTGCTTCTAGGTTTTGTGATGAATGTGCCAAACTCACACAGATTATTATATAAGTGCCTAAAAATTCGATGTTCTGGCTGACGACGCTCTGGATATCTCTGAAAATATAAGTTTAGAGCTGCATATTCATTTTTTCCGCTTTCAATGTAACACTCGAACATGTGAACTTTATGAAGATTTTCGAACAACACCATTTTAATAAATGATAAAGTTATAATAATCAAATCAAAATTCTCAACTTGTCAAAATATGGTTTTTCTCATAGATTGATATCTACTAACGTGACTACATACTATAGATAGGTATAGTATTTGTAATACCCATAACCTGGACAGTACTCGAGAAGCGCCGGTGCTTGCAACAATAGGAACAGCAGAGGCTTTTAAAATTTTAGCACGCCCTCAATTCTTGAATTATCTCGCATACGAAAATTGATATGATCTCGAATGTTTCATTGTTTCCTATTCAATTTACGTTGCTGTCATTCGAATTCGAATTTCGAATCAACTTACGAATGCGAGAATATTCAAGAATTGACCCCCAGTTTTTGAAAATTTGTAGTCTCCACTGCACAAACATATGTCTATTTGCTTACTGAGCTGGATTTTAAATTTAATGCTCCCAACCATGATCTTTTCATATCATAAATTATGCAGAATACCTACTAAAAAATAATGTTTAATAGAAATACAAAATTAAAATACATACCTAAAATGTGTTTGTTTTTTAAAGATAAAAACCGGCGTATACAAGGGGGGGTAATGGGGGTAATTAAATTACCCCCCCCCCAAGATTGTTGCGATGGACGAAAAAAATGTAACCTTACAAATAAATCTATTTTTTATATTTTCACTTTTCAGCATCTGGCCCTAACTTGTTTTCTAGTTTGTACAGTGTCCGCACTACCCGCATGCCATTTATAGCGAATTCTATTCAAAGGGATAGTGCACACTGAGTGTATTCGTATCTTTTTCTACTACCTTGCACAAGAAAGAGATAAATACATTTTTTGTATTCATTCTACCAATAGAATTCGCTATAATTAAAAAAGTTTTAGGCGAATCTCATAGCGAATTCCATTGGTAAAATCGGTGCAAAAAAATGTATTTTTATCTCTTTCTTATACAAGCTGGTAGAATAAGATACGAATACACTCAGTACGCACTAACCATAGATTTTAACCCTTATTCCAATGGAGTTCGGTTTCGTTTTTGTTGCTAGTACAGAATATATTTACCTAACAAGTGCGGAAAATGAATTTTTCCACACGAGTCTGTCGTTCACCGAAAGACGCGTAGCGGAATTCGGTGAAGTAGCCGAGTTCGGGAAACAGATTTTCCGCATGTATTAGGTACTGGGTGTTTGTTCATACCTGGAACACTCAGTAACTTTCTTATTATTGAAAATAAAATGCATGTTTAAGTTGCGAATTTTCTTGGTAAATTGCAGCTTTAAGCGATACAACGATATTTTTTTGTGGTCATAAGTGTACAGGGTGCGTTAAAAAGGTATTTTTTTTAAATGGAACGCCCTGTATATTTTTGTTATTCAAATAGTGTTTGATATTTTTGTGAAGCTAATTTTCAAAGAATTTCAAAAATGCAAAAATAAACAGGGTGTTCTATTTAAAAAAATTACTTTTATTGGTGCACCCTGTATACCCATGGTGACAAAAAAATATCATTGTAGCGATTAAGATCGTTGTAATTTACCAAGAAATTTTCCAATTTAAACATGCCCTTTATTTTCAATAATGAAAAAACAACTGAGTGTTCCAGTTACGAACAAACACCCTCTACAATAGTTTTTCTACAGACTTGCGGAAAAAAGTAGGTACATATACCTACATAATTTGTAGTAATTTATGGTTTTTTTTTTTTTTGAAAATATTTTTCCGCACCGATATCCGTGCGGAAAAAAATTCACCGCACCGTGCGAGAAAATCGATTTTCCGCACTGTTTAATTGTCCTCACTCTCGTAGAAAAAAAAATGTTTTGAAGGCTCAGAGTAAACGCTTTTGGGCGTGGCACCTGGAAAAAAATGGGGTCATTACCCCCCCCCCAGACGCATGGGCTGGATACGCCAGTGGTCAAAATGACATTATGTTGGCAATACAATGTAAAATTGTCAATGCTCTCAAATTTGTTATGTAGAAAAGGCTTGTGTTGCCAACATAGTTACTAAATTTTTGACTTGGGGAATTATCTTTAAAAAAAAAACAGACTTTATGTACCATGTTGTATTTTTGTGGCCTACATGCACCTCCGACACTGTATTTTTTTCCCTTCAATTATGTCGATGTCATAAGTTTTGTTTACTAACCGGTGAAATGATAAACAATCTCCTGGTTTTCCTCTTTTCTAACACACTGCACACTTATTAGTCATTTTGAATCTTGAATAAGAAACTTTCACGAAATGTATAAAAATGTAAATAATAAGTTTTTAAACATACCCACTTTAGAGCAGTGAAACACCCAAAAAAGTCGATAAAATAAACACACAAAAATATGAATATTGGGGCGAGTTCAGGAATGACACACTCAGTGTGAGTGTGACACCGGTGCGACGCACTAGCCGTTCATAAATGCTATAGACACACCGAGTGCGCGCACTCTGTGTCGTTCAGAAAGTACTTCGGGCGCGCTCCAGGTGTCGCACTGGTCACACCATAATTTTTTGGTGTGGCTGCGGTGCGATTGTGTCTTTATGTCAACCATTCCTCCCATAATCTCAATAATCCCACCAAATATAAACAAAACACAAATAAGATTTAAAGTTTTTCCTTCAAATTAAAAAAATTAACAACAAAAAAAAGTAATCCTAATAGATTTGGTGAAATTTTTGAGGAGATGCTCGATTGGTCACACCAAGCGTTCAGAAATTCATACGAAAGTTGTCGCCTAAAGAATTGTCATTTCAGTCACACCCATAAAATCGCACTCACACTCGGTGTGTTATTTCTGAACTCGCCCTTGATATTCACGCTAGTTTCGCTGGTACGGCAATCGGTTTCTATTGGAAACCACCCAAACAATATACTCTGTTTAGCTAGACTTGTATAGTGTTTTTTTTGTTTACATATTGCGTTAGAAAGAGATGTCTAAAGCAGGGCCGCAACTAGGGGGTGGCGAACTAGGCGCCCGCCTAGGGCGCCGGAGTAACGGGGCGCCGAAGGCGCCTAATTTAATCCATCCATATTTTACAATCCAAAAAAATGCAACGGTTTTACGCGTCATTTGTCGTAACATAAATTTATTTTGGTTGTTACGTCTCTCTTTGTCAGCCATCAACAATACGAATATCGATAGTAATTATACAAATTATGTCAAACACAGTGCGCGTGCAAATGGCACCAGCAAATCGCAATGTCTGTGATAAATTCAAGTATTGATGACGTAGCGCCCAACATTCCTTCCAGAGCTTAGCTTCGAGTCGAGCTTTGATCCGACCAAACTGAGCAAGAGCACTGTGGGCGACGTGGGCGCCCTCTGCATGCTGCATGCATTATCTCTTTTGACTCTTTTCTCTTTAGCCGTTTACGGAAACTATAATCGGGTTGACCCGATCAGCAGCTGAATGTTTTCTATCTTTCCTTAATGAATACAATTGAAAAAAGACAAAATACCTACGTCTGCTGGCGATCGGGTTAACCGATCATAGTTTCCGTAAACAGTTTTTACTTCTATAATAGCTTCGTTCGCGGTAAGTCTGAACTGCTTGAAGTCGAGTTTCGATGAAAACGGTCCTGTAAACTTGGTTTCGGCTCCCCCTCTGGCAAGGAGATCCGCCATTTCGTTGCCCTCAAGGCCAGCGTATTCCGGTATCCACATAAGGGGTTACCTTGTTCTCCTTCCCTACTAATTTGCTTAGAGCTTTCTGTGTGAAATGTAGGCGTGACAGTGGCAGTACTAGTATTGGAGCCAAACATAGAGGGCGAGGAAGTATTGGTTTTATTTGATGCGGTACTCTGTCCACCAAAATTTATCGAAGGTGTCGTCGTTGTTGCTGCTGGCGCACCAAAATTTATCATCGGCGTAGTGCTAGTAGTAGTTGTGCTAGCGATACCAAAAAATGGCACTGTGCTTGGAGTGGTTGTAATGTTGAAACTAGTAGTCTTTTTAAGTGCAGCATTGGAACCAAAATTAATCGCTGGAAATTTAGCCAATGAATTTTCAAAAGAAAAGGTGGGTTCCGTTTTCGAAGTGGTTGAAGCAGCTGTTGTTGTGTTGGAACTTGATCCAAAAACTATTACAGAACTTTCTGAGGGCTTATTAAAATTCAATGTAGTTGCAGATGTGGCAGCAGGAAAACTTATAGAGGGTAAAGTCGTTTTTGTAGCAGGAGATGTGGTACTGGCAGGTGCGTTAAGGTCAAATTTGAAGCATCCAAGTTTTTGAGGGCTAGTTTCCAAAGGTTTACCTAAACCAAACGAAGGCTTACTTGTGTCAGTTTTATCTGCAGAAGTTGGATTACCAAATGAAAAGGTTGGGTTGGTTGAAACAACAGGTGTTGTCTGGATAATAGAAGCTTTACTAACAGATTCTGATACTATATGAGCTGAGGTTTGTGTCAAAGAGGGCTGATTGATCGATGGTGCTGCTGCTGTGGTTTCATTAAAGTGTACATGTTTTTCAGTAGGTTTATGTGTACTCGATTTTGGAGATGATAAAATTGGAGTTAGGGATGATTGGACTTCTGGTTTGCTCTTCTGTAACTGTCGCTGGTTGTTCAGGCTCAGAAACATTGACTGAAATATTTTTCTTAAACTCAGAGCTCATTAGAGACAACAATCTTTTTCCTCTATAATTATTACCTATTATATTTAGTGCGGCAACATTTGGCAATACCACCTCTGTTTTTGGTACCGCACCGGTAGCTTCAGCTCCAGTTTTCGGCAGTGGTACCACAACGACAACTTCCCCGCCAACGTTTGGCAATACAACTTCTTCAGTTTTTGGCACTCCAGCTACCACGGTTTCAGTTTTTGGCACTCCAGCTACCACGGTTTCAGTTTTTGGTACCACTAGTTCTCCTATGTAGGAGCCCCTCCAACTTTTGGCAGTACCACTTCAGTTTTTGGAAACACCCCAGCAACTCCAATGTTTGGCAGTACTACTACAACTACTTCTGCTTCGATGTTTGGAAGCACTACCACTATAACGGCGCCTCCACCACAATGTCACAACCTGTTTTGTCGTGACTGGGGACTTTGGGTCTAGTCCAAGATGAAAACCAAATGTAAAATAACAATGCCTATTTATTACTTACAAAATAAAATAAATAATAATAAAATAAGGGAAAGTATCATGAATAATTTTATTGATTTAAAATGATGAGTTTACAAATTGACAAAGACAAATGACTTACCAATGGAAATCCATCTTTCTATAACGTTATAACTTTAACTTTTTTCGCGCCCGATAACCTGGCTCAAGCTTTGTTATCTGCTTCAGCTTTAAGACCCAACTGACTAGGAAAATCGAACCATTGATCCAAGTCGATTTTCTATTGTCAGCAAGAAATTATTGATTCCTCAAACTTGGGTCGTTGCACCAAGTTTTTTGCTGATATGCTATAAGTCTACTTATTCATTGCAATGCCAGTATTAGTATTGCTCAATGCTCAATATTGGTAATAATCGCACATTTTATTGGTATGTTCACTCTCTACCCGCAAAATTTCAAATGGAAAGGGGGGTTCTAATGATACAATGTACTATACATTTCCTAACATAGAGAAATATAATAAACCAAGGTGAGAGTTATCGATTCTGTGGTGCGACACTGGCATTGCGATGACGTCATATCGATACTAGCGCCACTATCCACTACAAGACTAAGGGCGGGTATTATAAAACTACTTTGACAGTTAACTTAAAGTTAACTTCTGGAATTACATGTAATTCAAAAAGTTAACTTCAAGTTAACTGTCAAAGCAGTTTTATAATACCCACCCTAACTTAAATAATATTTGGCGGGCTCTTTGAACTCTTAGATTATAGTCTTGTTATTTTTGGAGGTAGAAATCTAGGTTAGCGTTTTTTTAACCCGATTATAGTTTCCGTAAACAGCTTTTACTTTTACAATGGCTTCGTTCGCGGTAAGGATTATGAACTGTTCGAAACTATTTCGCATGCGCAGTTCAAGAAATGGCGTTCGCGGATCACAAAGTTCCGAACTTTTAGTTACGGTTCTGGATTCGCAGATCAACCAGAATCGGTTCGGAACCATTTCTGAACTAGATCTAGCGGTCTTTGGATTTTAGCAAGAACTTCAGGATTGACACATAAAGTTCGTTTACCTATTAGACAGTCTGGAGAACTCGTTCCAAAACTGGTCGCGATAAAATAATGGCGTTTTCCATTTGTTGCACGGAGGTGCACTCGGTGCAATTTTTACATTCCATTTGACTGCACATTATCAATTTTTATTTTCCATTTGAAATCCAGTGAAATTATGTATGCACCTAGTGCGCATTTTTTGGCACGAGCTAGGAAGGCTCGTGGAGACCCAGTGCAGTTTGTTTTGTTTTTGTTTACATGTGGAGGGTGGAAGGGCTCCAAAATTTGGACTTGCCTTGGGCGCCGAGGGTTCTAGTTGCGGCCCTGGTCTAAAGATCCAAAATCTAAACGAGTTTTTGGAAATCGTACTATAGAAAACCAGCGTAAACAAAGTGAGAGAGACAAAATCAAAATATTCGGAGAGAGATCTTTGTACAGGGTGTCCCAAATTCGAGGGTTACCATTGAGATATCGGAAACTATGAGAGATACGAGGTCGGTTGAATTATGCCAAAGTTGCGCAATTTTATGACCAATAAAATTCCGTTTTGAAATTTGAAAAACTCCGAATACTTCCGAAGATATTCGGAAAAAACTGAAATTTTGCAAAATCATTTTTATTTTTTCCTGAGTCTATTTGGAGAGCAATTTTAAAGTAAATGTCACTTCATCATCGTCACTTTTTTCCCTTTACAAGATGTTGCTACCAAATTTCAGATTCGACGTTTCGTCTTTGGGCAGCCATCATCAATTTCATTTTTTTAAATACGGACCTGGATTTTTTATTTCGGATTTTAAGAGCTTCTGATGTCCCAAAACCTATGACGTATCGCATTTATTTGAAAAAATATTTTTTTACTTTTTAGTAATTTCCTAACAAAATTCTCCTCTCTGTCTCTCTTTTACACATTTAGTTCTTATGGAAAGTGCCAATAATATGAACTTTTCGAATAAGTATAATCATTGGTTTTGGGACATCAGAAGCTCTTTAAATCCGAAATAAAAAATCCAGGTCTGTATTTAAAAAAAATAAAGTTGATGATGGCCGCCCAAAGACGAAACGTCGAATCTGAAATCTCCTAGCAACGTCTTGTAAAGGGGAAAAAGTAACAATGATGAAGTGACATTTATTTAAAAATTGCTCTTCAAATAGCCTAAGGAAAAAATAAAAATGATTTTGCAAAATTTCGGTTTTTTCCGAATATCTTCGGAAATTTTCAAATTTCAAAACGGCATTATATTGGTCATAAAATTCCGCAGCTTTGCCATAATTTAACCGACCTCGTATCTCTTATAGTTTTCGATATCTCAATGGTCACCCTCGAATTTGGGACACCCTGTACAGGGTTATTGGTTATAAATGTCACCCCCCTCTATCTTTTTTATTTGACATATTAGAGAAAAGTGTCCCAAATTAAAGTTTTATGGTTGAAATTAAATTTTTTGAAAAACTTACTTTCGCATATACAGGGTGTTTCAGAAAAACTGCTCGTGCTCCAAATTTCTTATCTATATATATAAAACACAGTTATGTTGGTGTTGAGCACATATAACTCGAGAACGGCTGGACTGATTTTTATGATTTTTGCTTTATTGGATTTGTCTTTGTCCATCCTACGATAATAAATCGAAAAAATCCAAAAAAAAACAAACAAAAAAAATTATCTATTTTACTTATTTATGAAAAAAAACTCACTAAGCCCGCATACGGCGCCATCTCTTATAACCGATACCAAGTTTACTGTCACATTTTCATTGCAAACCATGTGGATTTTATTGTCACACACTTTGCACAAAAACAATTTGAGGAAAGCACCTTATTTTTAATTGTTCTTCACAGTAAAAATGTCCAAAAATAAATAGAATGACAATGTTTTAATTGTGTATTTTATTTTGTTGTTGGTTCGTTCATTCCGAAAGAGCCCGAACTGGTCTCCCTGTCATTTCTTGACGCTTGACCATTGACGTTCTGTGGCTAAGTTCCGTTTCTCCTCTTAGGCATCCCTTGACAGCCGTGTTCCGTGGCGACTGTTCGGAGTGCTCCGTCCGGCTGGTGTCGAGTGGCAGAGAGCCAGGTTATGAGTCCGCCACAACCATTTTGTGTACGGCGCCATATATGATAGGTACCTAGAACGAAGCTCGCCGTTGTGCGGTAATTTCATTGCAGATACAGTAGAACAGAATACTGCTAAGGAACTGGAGCTATTCCAAACAGAACTATTCCACTATTCCGATCAGATAAAGTGGTGCAGAAAGAGTAGATCAGATAGAATAGTGCAGATACAGTAGAACAGATGGAGTATTGCAGTGCAGATAAAAAGAAACAGGGCTGCGCTGGAGATTTTTTTTGTTTTCTTTACATTTTTTGAACATTCCTGTGCCTGAGTTTATTTATTTGGTGGTAGACTTTATAAGAATAATGCCCACAAGATGCCTAAAAAGGGATGATGTAAAATTTTAATTTTAGGTGACTTCTGATCCAGAGAGTAAAAATTAATTTTCTTCAACAAAAGCCAAATTCACCATCGAAAAAAACTGAATTTAATTCAGTTAATAAAATCTGTTTTTTTTTAAAGATACCTAATTCCCCAATTCAAAAATTTAGTAACTATGTTGGCAACATAAGCCTTTTCTACATAAAAATTTTGAAAGCATTGACAATTTTACATTGTATTGCCAACATAATGTCATTTTGACTTTTATCTTTAAAAAAAAAACGCACTTTAGATACGTTAACACAACATTTAGTAGGTATTTAATAATTCAGAGGAGGAACGAAGTTCGCCGGGTCAGCTAGTTTCAAATATATGAGCAGATTTCATGTGATATACCCTATACCTAAGTTCTTCAATGATTTAAAATTCCAATTAGATTTAATCTTCGGTTAAATTCAAAGTTGGTGTCAAATGATAACTTGTGAAAATCTTGGAAAAAAATGTAAGATCGGTTTTGCTCAAAAGTTAACCGTTTAGGTATTGCCTGTCAAAGGACCCCGTAATATTTAAATGGAAATTGGTTACCCGTGATATTTGGATCAAATTTAAATATGTTATTGGGGATGCCGTAAGGCCCGTAAGCAACATTTTTTACCATGGGCACAATCCTGTATATATGACAGGTGAGGTATGGTTAGCTGTCAAATATTGGAATCTTATATCCAAAAGCAGAGTAACTATGGCAGATTTTGATGAACAAAATATCTATTTCTACTAAGTCGACTAAGTTAAGTCGAAAAATGTCAACCATTTTGACACCTGTCAAAACCCTGCCAAACGGCAGCACTCATCTTTTCCAGTTTTCAATATTTTATGTCATTTGATATTTTTAACTTGTATGTAAATTCTGAATTCAAAATTTGAAAAAAATTGCATCATAGTGGATTTCATTTGTAAGTGTCAAAATGTTTGAGTACTTTAATGATTTCATTATAGTACTAAGTACTATAATGACTGTACTATAATGACGAATGAAATTAAATCCTTTATACGTAAACAACATACTTCAAAATGAAAATTGACATCTCTGTCAAAATCTGAAACCTGCGTATAATATTTTTTCATGCGTTATCATAAATAAGCCTAACTTAAATTGAAAAAAAACTAGATTTGATTATTTTTTGAATTAAAGCTATTGACAGATTCTGACAGCTGTCAAAATGTGACGTGCATGAACTTTGTTCAATGTTTTATCACCAATAAACTACCTTAAAACGAGAAAAAACCAGATTAGAGTATTTTTTTCTACTAAAACAAATGACAGGTTTTGACAGTTCTGTCATTTTTTTTTTCAATTTTTGAATTCAGAATTTACATACAAGTTAAAAATGTCAAATGACATCATAAAATATTGAAAACTGGAAAAGATGAGTGTTGCCATTTGGCAGGGTTTTGACAGGTGTCAAAATGGTTGCCATTTTTTGACTTAACATGGTCGACTAAGTAAAAAAAGATTTTTTGTTCATCAAAATCTGTCATAGTTACTCTGCTTTTGGATATAAGATTCCAATATTTGACAGCTAACCACGCCTCACCTGTCATATATACAGGGTTGTGCTCATGGTAAAAAATGTTGCTTACAGCATCCCCAATAACATATTTAAATTTCATCCAAATATCACGGGTAACCAATTTCCATTTAAATATTGCGGGGTCCTTTGCGAAAAAGTCAATTTTCAACTGTCAATATTTCCAAAACAGTTGAACTTAGGTATGGGGTAAATCACATGAAATCTGCTCAGAATTTGACGTAGAATCCGAATATCGAATAATATACATGGTATATACAGGGTGAGTTACTAAGCGCGCGGTGGTCCATATCTCCTATACTAACGGAGATCGGAGAAAAAACTAAATACAAAACTTGTAGATAAACATGAGTACTACATTCCTAAATTATTTTCTAGTATACAGGTTGGCCCAATAACTAGTAGTGACACAAAGTTATGTTTTTTTTGCATCTTTGACAGACTGTGAAACCTAAACGGTTAATTTTGGAGGAAAACGGATTTTACATTCCTATCTAGGATTTTCATAAGCTATCATTTGACACTAACTTTCAATTTAACCAAAAATTAATAATTTAGGCGGAATTTTTAATCATGGATTAAATTCAAGATTGGTGCCAAATGATAGTTTATGGAAAACTAAGATAGGAAGGTAAAATCCGTTTTCTTGTAAAATTAACCGTTGAGGTTTTACAGACTGTCAAAGATGCAAAAAAGTCAGTTTTTAACTGTCAATATTTCCGAAACAGTTGAAGATAGGTCAGTGGCGGCCAGTGGCAACCTAGTGTGGTTGTGCGCTCTTGGAAAATTTTTTGGAGGTGCCACGTCCTGTTTTACCTACATTTATTTTGTATGTTGATTTTTTTTCTTTTTACTTTAGGAAAAATTATCGAAAACAAAAATATATGTATTTAAATGAGGCTTGAATGTTTGTATTCTAGCCATTATACATAATTGATATTGAAATTTATAATTAAAAAAAAAAACGCGAACAACAGAGTTGTCAAACCGCCAAAATGGTGAAAAAACATCGAAATATTCTCGATTGAGTGGAAACAACATTGGAAGTGTGTATTCAAATAGCGCACGGCGCATCCCTTTCATCGGGCGACTTTACCGTATATTCCCGATCAATCGCACAGCGAGAAAACACATTTACCCAGAGCGCCGAACGATTCCACACCGACCACCCGGACCACCAGCATAACCAAGCGGGAGAAAAAAAATATACAAGACAGGCGCCGGGCGCGCTTTCGTTCCGTTCGTGCGAATTTAAAAATAGAAAAATGAGTAGATATTTATCCTAATTTAGAAAATTGGGTAAGTATTTTTTAATTGAAGTTTCTTTTCTTTCCAAAATTTTAATTTTATTTTCTTGCTTGGTTTTTGGAGGCAGTGCGCGCGCACGAGCGCACTTATTGAGAAGCCGCCCCTGAGATAGGTATATAACATTGTACATGAAATATGTCTAGAAAACATAACTTAGTGTCACTACTAGTTATTGGACTACTCTGTATATTGGAAAATAATTTAGGAATGTGGTACTCATGTTTATCTACAAGTTTTGTATTTAGTTTTTTCTCCCATCTCCGTTAGTATAGGACATATGGACCACCGCGCGCTTAGTAACTCACCCTGTATAGTGTCAAAAAAAAAACTAATGAAAGAATATTGTATTTCTCGCCAGAATAAAATATTTTTAAAAGTTGAAAATTATAAATTCATATCTAAAATCGAGTCTAAAATAGTCATCACCTGGATCGTGACATAATTTTTGTGGTCCTTCAAGCCCGATTAGACCAAAGATCGATTTCAAAACCAATTTGAAGCAGTAATCTAAAACCCCTGTACGCTGTTGAGTGGTAGTTTATATTAAACTATGAAAACAAATAAATTCCTTCTAAAAAATATGAAGACTTTATTAATCCTGAAAAATATAAACAGCTCTCCAATCAACAAAATAATGCTTCATCACAACAGATCTTTGACATTAAATATTTGGTATTCAGTCATAATTTGTACACATATTTTCATAAGAATCTTACAAGTACCTACACAAATGCATACTTATAAGGTACCTAAATTTTTTTCTAAATTATTACTCCCTGATGATAAAATCCAAAAACGACTTTTCTTTGACGCAATAATTATTTTTAGTAAAAACAATCTGCTTTTTTTATTATAGAAAACCAGCCTTAAATTAAAATGTGCGTTTCACACAAATGCAAAATAAATGCAACTTAAAATGAAATAAAAGATACATTTTGTCATTTTTTATTACATATGCATAATCAACGATTATCGCACGCAAATAGTTATTATCTATTTTCTATTTTTTTTTATTCAAATATCATAAAGTTGAAATTACTTTTGCCACTAAGAATATATGTCATTGTTAATACTAAAAGTTTCTTTATATTCTAAAAAAATCAAATGCTGCAAAAAGGCAGGTCGCTATAAGTTCTTGAATTGAAAAACTTTAGTTTGGTAATGACCAAATTGTTTTGTCATAGTGATGTCACATTTTTGGTACCCTGATGTATCTTTCATTTTATTATAGTTAATCATGAAGATGCAAGCTAAATCTAATAACTATGTAATGGTATACAAGAAATAAATAATTAATCCGATTTGTCACAAATGTTTTATTAAATCTACAAATGCCTTGTTTACTGTCTAATTTTTGCGATTTTAATAGGTTAAATATTTTGAAACATTCAATGATTTCTAGATCTAATCTATAAACATCAACGGATTTAGGACTTTGTGTATTTTTCCCCATTTCCGACAACCTGTAATATTCACTGCTACTGTATGGGTCTTTTCTTGCTGTTCTGTGATGTACAAATCCAACCATGGATTGTGATGAAAATACTGACTATATAGTAAAAATCAACTTTATGAATTTGAAAAGACAATGAAACGAAACATATTTTTTATTGACCATATATTGTCCGTCGATTTTAATCTGATACTCGGACGGAATCTGAGCTGGTGGCTCCCTACATTAGAACGCCAATGGTTACCTGACGTCACACCTGTTTTTGCCATATAAAACAGCCCCTCGCTCCTCATACCGCAAGCAGTGGCGACGCCAGGGTTTTACGTTAGGGGGGGGCCAGGCTGGGCCAGAAAAAATTAGGGGGGGCACTTGTTCTTACTTTATTGCTTTTCTTCTTTGAAATAAAAAATGGGAATTGCAAAGTTTTCCCGTATATTTTTGCACTCCACTTGAACAGGTTAATTGAATATCAAAATAGTACATTATAAAAATACAAGTTTCATAAGACGTCATTTTATCGCACGAGCCCTATATTAGAAAACGAGCCGGAGGCGAGTTTTCTAAAGGGCGAGTGTCGAAAAGACTTCAATATGACTGTGGTGTATCACGTTATATAATAAAAGTTGTCGCTGGGCTGACTGAAATACCGTGCGGACTGACACGTCATTCGGTATTGAGGAGGCAGGCAGAGAACAGTGGATATAAATATTCTGTGTTTTATTGAATATCCCTTATTCCGATATCAGGTGGAGAAAACAGTGAATTGCACAAGTGGCGACGAGTGTAAATTAAGAGATGGCTTCAAATATTCCTGCACTGGAAAATTTTGACTGTGAAGGCGATTTTTGTTCGGTTGGGCTGAAATGGCAAAAGTGGAAGAGAGCCCTTTTCATATATCTAGATGCCTCTAGTATCGAAATCCCTCAAAAGAAAAGAGCATTACTATTGCACTTTGGAGGCCTTGGGCTTCAGGAAATTTTCTACAACCTACCAGAGGCAAATGTAGAAGCCGGAAATACAGACGTTTTTGACACAGCCATAGCAAAATTGGACCAATATTTTGCACCCAAGCAGAGCAAGGTCTACGAAAGACATGTTTTCAGGGGACTAAAACAAGAAAATGGGGAAAAATTTGAAAAATTCCTCGTAAGGCTCCGAAATCAAGCAGCAAAATGTGGGTTTCACAATATAGACGAACAACTCATAGATCAAATTACCGAGAAGTGTCTGTCATTAGAACTCAGGAAAATTTTTTTAACTACTGGCGACACTATTTGCCACGGAACACGGCTGTCAAGGGACCACTATTGTCACAGAGGCCAACACGCTAGAGACTATAGAGAGGCAAATTTCCGAATTTAGCGAAAAGCCGTCAACAAGCTCGTTTAATGATGTTAACAATGTGTTAAATAGAGGAAATAAACGATTTGCACCATCAAACCGCTGCTCTAGATGTGGAGAAGAAGTTAAAGCGAATCACCATCAATGCCCAGCAAGACAAGCAACATGCAGAAAATGTAATTTTCGAGGCCATTATGCCAAATGATGTTTGTCAAAGCGGAAATTACCCACAACAGGAACAAATAGATCGACAGGGCTACCCAACAAAAGATTCAAACCTACACAACATTCAAGAAATGTCGACTCGATCCAATCAGATGACGAAACAGAGTATATTTTCCATTTGGAAGATGATGAAGAGGACCTAATTGGCTGTAAGGTAGGTGGAATTTTTATAAAAATGTTAATAGATTCAGGTAGCAAGTCTAATATCATTACCGACTTAACTTGGGAATCCCTAAAGAAATCGGGTGTTGAAGTGACGAACCAGCAACGAAATCCAAACAAAATTCTTTTTGCCTATGGAGCTAAAGAGCCGTTAAAAATTATTGGCTCGTTTGGCTAGTTTCTTTGTTATAGAAAAAGGAAAAAGAAATTTGTTGGGGAAGAACAGCGCGATTTCTTTGGGAGTTCTCAAAGTCGGATTGAACGTTTTGAATCATGTTTATCATATATCAAATAATACTTTTCCGAAATTTAAGAATGTACTAATTCATATACCGGTTGATCAGAGCGTACGAGCAATTAGCCAGCCATATAGGAGGGTACCCATTCCGCTGGAAAATAAAATAAACAAAAAATTGGATGAGCTTATTGCTTCAGATATAATCGAAGAAGTCCACGGACCAGCGGAGTGGATATCCCCGATTGTGCCCGTTCTTAAAGAGAATGGGGAGATACGGATATGTATAGACATGAGACAAGCTAACAAGGCTATATTGCGCGAAAACTACCCTATTCCTACCATGGATTTCCTTCTGCCAAAATTTCGAAAAGCACAATATTTCTCAAAATTAGACATAAAGAATGCATTTCACCAAATAGAAATTTCAGAAAAGTCGAGACACATTACAACTTTTATCACTAGTAAAGGGTTGTACAGATACAAACGTCTAATGTTTGGGATAAACGCCGCTCCAGAAATCTTTCAGAGAGTACTAGAGAAACTGCTCTTACCTTGCGAAGGCACGATTAATTTTATCGACGACATTTTGACATACGGAGAAAATGAAGAAGAGCATCAACGACGAGTTAAGTTCACACTTAATTTACTAAGTGAGAATAATGTTCTTTTAAATCAAGAGAAATGCATATTTAAAGTTAAAGAGATAAAATTTCTTGGACATATTTTATCACCCAAAGGTGTAAAACCTCTAAATGACTATATAGAAATTGTTAGTAGTTTCAGAACTCCAACAAATATCGATGAAGTACATAGTTTTCTTGGTCTTATAAACTTCATTGGTAAATGGATCCCTAACTTAGCCACACTTACAGAACCATTAAGGAGACTACTCAAACTTAAACTTGGAAAACACACAAATATAGAAAAATACTGGAGTAAAGATCAGGACAAAGCTTTCGAAAAACTGAAGGATTCACTATCTAATATAACGACACTGGGCTACTACGACCCCAAGGACAGAACCCAGGTCTATGCAGATGCGAGCCCAGTAGGGTTAGGAACAGTCCTTGTTCAGCATGACAACAATGGAGCAAGAGTCATCGCATTCGGAAATAAAAGCTTGACCGATTGTGAGAGACGCTACTGTCAGACAGAGAAAGAAGCTTTAGCTCTTGTCTGGGCTGTCGAACATTTTCGGATATACCTTTTCGGCAAGGACGAATTTGAACTCATTACCGATCATAAACCATTGGAGGTCATATTTGGGACCAAGTCACGTCCATGCGCACGCATAGAACGTTGGGTACTTCGCTTACAGTCTTTTCGATTTAGAGTAGTCTACCGTCCCGGGAAAAACAATATTGCAGACACATTATCTCGCCTTTGCCAGACATCCCTAAATCAGCCTTTTGAGAGCCAGGATTACGTTAATCAAATAGTTCAATATTCCCGGCCAGTCGCAGTATCACTGCATGAAATAAGAACGTATTCCAAGAAAGACGATGAGGTTCAAAAAATAAGGAATGGGATAGAAAATAACATTTGGGCAGACCCTGTGAAATATTGTCAGGTATTCCAGGAAGAGTTTTGCATTTGCGACGGCATCCTTTTAAGAGGTACCAGAATCATAGTGCCAAACAACTTACGACAACGAGTTTTAGAAGCCGCTCACGAAGGACATCCGGGTATAGTTGGGATGAAAAACAGACTACGTACAAAAGTATGGTGGCCGAAAATTGACGAGAATGCAGAAAAACTGGTGAAATCCTGCAAAGGCTGCACATTAGTTTCGGCTGCCACACCTCCACAAAAAATGAAAAGAAGGGAAATGCCTATAAGTCCCTGGATTGATGTTGCTGTCGATTTCTTAGGGCCGTTACCAAGCAGCGAATATCTCTTTGTGATCGTCGACTATTACAGCCGATATAAAGAAATCAAGATAATGAAAATAATATCTGCAGAAAACACGATCAATACCTACCCTCAAAGAAATATTTGCTAGACTAGGCTTCCCTGTATCTATTACATGCGATAATGGTAGACAGTTTACCAGTGGAGATTTCAAAAACTACTGCACGGAAAACGGGATTAAAATATACCATACCATTCCTTACTGGCCACAAATGAATGGGGAGGTCGAACGTCAGAATAGGGACATACTTAACCGGTTGAAAATAAGTCACGCTCTTAAGAGTAATTGGAAACAAGAGTTGATAGACTACCAAATGATGTGCAACAGTACCCCCAACACTACGACGGGAAAAACCCCAAGCGAGTTGTTTTATCGCAGACAGTTTAGAGACAAACTCCCAAACCCTACCAACACAGAAAGTGCCAACTTTGACGAAGATGCCAAAGACAGAGACCTAATCATGAAGGAAAAAGGAAGACATCGCGAAGACCTCAAAAGGAAAGCCATCGACAGTACTGAAATTGGAATTGGAGACAAAGTTTATCAAAAAAATATCATTAAACAAAATAAAATAACACCCGAATTCAACCCAACTCCTCATACAGTTATCAATAAAGAAGGAGGAGATGTGATGGTACGGAATGATGAATCGGGTCAAGAGTATAGGAGAAATATTGTACATCTTAAAAAGATGGAAGGGGAATGGAAAGTAATAAATGGGCCAGAAGGACAAAATCCTTAGATTAACTCATTAGTTTTTCTCATGTCTCACATACAAATTAACTATATTTACTTATATTTTTAGGTTTAAGTGATCAAACTCTATTGTATAATTATAAATACATAGAGATTACTCAATTACAAATTAAAATAAATTATATTTTCTAGTGAATACTAAAGTGATAAGTTATAACAAATAAACTATGTAAATTACTCACATTTTCAGGTTTAAGGTTTAAAATTCGAAACTATTATATAAATCCTAACTTTATAGATAGGTAACTTATAGATCTAAGAGATATTGAAGTTTAAAGATATTGTTTGTTATTGTGTTAATTTAAAATTACTCTGTTATACTAATTATTAAGTTAAATTAAAATTATATTGGAAAAAGGGAGAGATGTGGTGTATCACGTTATATAATAAAGGTTGTCGCTGGGCTGACTGAAATACCGTGCGGACTGACACGTCATTCGGTATTGAGGAGGCAGGCAGAGAACAGTGGATATAAATATTCTGTGTTTTATTGAATATCCCTTATCCCGATATCAGGTGGAGAAAACAGTGAATTGCACAATGACCAAAATAGAAAATAGCTATTTATACAATAAGTTACGAAATGAGCGTCTTTTAGGCACGCGACGTGAAAATTGTCCAACGAAGCAAAGCCGAGTTGGACAACACGTCGAGTGACTAAAAGACATCGTTTCGTAACGTATTGTATACAAGATTTTTTCTACTGGCATTTTATAATAAAAAAACACAATTTTATTTCATGTGAATAAGTCGATTACACCCAAAATCTTTGTTACCTGCTTTTACTTGACACCTGACACTTTTCATGCGATTTTCTTTTCAAAATTCGACATCAATAATTAAAATCCTAGAAAGTAGGTAATAACACAAAGTTCTGTTTTGAGTAACCCAAACGTTCAATTCAGTAATTCCATTTTCAATATTCATAATAAATACAAAACAAAATTCAAATATGTGTTTAGTGTGTTTTTTATTTCTGAATAATGAATGACACTTTTAGGCACTAGTGCTTAAAAATTACTTTTACGCACTCATAAGTCACTTTTACGCATTCAAAAGTCACTTTTACGCACTGAGTGCTTAAAAGTAACTTTCACGCACTCAGTGCCTAAAAGAATGTCGTTTCAAAACTGAAATGACAATCGAAAAGTTGCTATTATGAAACGTCAGTAGAAAAAGGTTTTTATTTGGATTTTGTATACAGGGTGTCCGTTTTTCGAGGACAACGATTGGAATATAGGAGACGGTAAGACATACAAAATCGCAATCAATGGCCAAATGTGTTACTGCTTTTGTGAGATCAAGTAACTCCGAATACAATTCATAAAAATGTGAACCTCTATTTAAAAAAATAAAGTTGATGATGATCGGCAAAAGAGGAAACGTCGCATTTCAAATTTGGTTACACCATTATGTAAAGGGGAGAAAGTTGCCCCAATAAAGTGAAGTTTATTTGAAATACGTTGACAAATGAGTCCAGGAAAAAATAGAAATGATTTAACAAAATTTTGATTTCCGTGTATCTCCGGAAGTGTTAGGAATTTTCCAAATTTCGAAGCAGCATTTTGTTAGGCAAGAAATTGCGCAACTTTGTCCCAATTTAACCGAACCTGTATCTCTTACCGTTTCCTATATTCCAATGATTGCTCTCGAAAAACGGACACCCTGTATAGGTAAATCTTCTTGATACCTATTCAATTAACCGTTCAGGGTCGGTTTCTCAATAGCTAGTCCAGGGTAGACGTGTCCAATTTCAATGTTTACCCTGGAGTTATGGTTAACTGCTCTGACCCGGGGGTGACTTGCTTGCTATTGAGAAACCGGCCTTCAAGTAAGGTGCCAAAAATACACAGGAAAACTTTGTACCTGCCAACACAAATATGTTTGGAGGAATCCCAGAGAAGCGAAAGCATAGTCGCGGTTTCCTGGTGCCCAACAAATATCAAATTAACCAGAGAGCAGAAGTTACTCATGCTGCATTGCATTGTTGGTTGTCGAAATGATGGCAAGTTTTTAGGGGGGGCCAGCTAAATTTTAGGGGGGGGCCCGGCCCCCCCTGCCCCCCCCTGGCGTTGCCACTGACCGCAAGTAACAGTTAAAATTCGACGAACAATAGGTAAACAAGACATTTATGGATACAAATAACACATCATCAAGATTATAAACAACAACAAAAAAAATACAAAAACAAAAATATCACACTAGCGAATAGGAACCTGACTTTCCTGAAGAATTTTCAGCTCCTGCCAAAACTTTCATCAATTCAGTCCTTGCCTTACCGCCTATCCAAATGATTAGAGACGCTCCACATATCAACTAAAAAAACACAATGTAAACAATAATAATGAAATCAGAATATAGAAACTGCAACCAAAGATTTGCGACGAGTTTGGGTCCAAAATTATATTATTATTTTTATAGATTAAATATATGTTTAGGGTCAAGGATTTATCTGAAACCACTTCTCAAGATTAATCCCTTAAAAAAATTGGCTTACCTGAGCTGCAGCAAAGAAATATGTTGTTGAGGATATATTCTTATTTTCTATCACATCCTGCATAGACCGTAGAGTAGATCCAACATAAACAGCAACGAACTGTGCCGGGAAGAGCCCCAAAAGAGATGCTATATGATATACTTTGGCACTTACATTACTCAGCTAAAACATCAAAGAAATTATACAATCGATACTGGTAATTAATTTTTACAGCAAATATAGTGTTTTGAAGTCCAAAAGGAATAGGCGTCAGTCTTGAACAAAAAACAATCTTGAAGCACAAGGGTCCAGATATAACTTGCATTATGGCAGCTGCAGTGTCATTCTGAGTGAATTTGTAGATACTTGGATGGTGTCCTAGTACTTTGAGAATGTTATGAGCGATGAACAGTCCAATATTGGCACCACAGATAACTAAAAATCAATAAAGGAATTGAAATTCTGGATCCATTTTTTTTAAATCTTGAATAGGTGCTAAAGAATATCCAAATTGTTTAGTTCCAAATTTATTAGGTACCACTGTTTTAATTTTAAGTTGGTTTTGGGGTGAAGAATGGATAGGTTGTAGAACACTTAAAACACAACATATAGTGTATTCTAACTTAGTTCTAAACTTCTGGCTGATGCAATGGATAATTGTGTAATGTTGTATTGTATTGGTGAGAAACGGAATCTCTGAAGGGCTGTGTGTTTCTGAAAAATAATATCCATAAAAATCTTCCATGATAATATCCTTGTTTTTTTTTCGAAATAAAAATAGACACCAGCAGGCTCTAGTTACAAACAACCTATAGAATATATTAAATAGCCCATAATTTGGTAATTTTTGACCCATTCATAGAAATTCTCAATTTTTGCCTAACTAAATACGTTATGGTGGACATTCAGGAATTTGGTATTTTATTGAAATGGGTAAAGTTGCAAAATTACCGGTAAAATAAATTTCGGTAAAATTACCGGCAATTTTACATAATATGTATTACCAGTAAAATTGGTAAAATTGAAAAATAATATCTTGGTGATTCTACAATGATGAAAGATGGAACGTTGATTTTAATTGTAGAATACCTACTGATGGTGGTAAGATGAACTTTTTTTTTTTTTACTTTTTATTTTACCTTCGCAACTCTAGAAATGGGACTGTATCTCTTATCTAATTAGGAATGAGACAAAATTGTATAGCCTCAGCAAAGATACTAATAATATGTTGGTAACGATAATTCCACAGTGAATTTGAACAGAAATAGAACAGTGGATTTTCCGAAGTTTTCTGCTTATGCAGAATGCCAAAATTCTATTGTGGAGGTGCTAGCTCAATGGACTTCCCAAATTAGATCCCCAATAACAAAGAAAATTTGGTGATACGTAAATGGTAGGTAAACTGAAATATTTCTGTTTTACATTGACTAATCAGAAGGGCTTGAAAAGCACTTAACATCGAGAAAACTTCATTTCTCAACCAACTAACTTAAGTTTTACAGGAAAATGATATAAATAAGAAAAATATAAGTATATAAATAAATAATAACTTGAATATCATTTAATCATATCAACCTAATTAATTTAATACAATCTATATTAAAACAATTAAAAAATTCTCATTTATATCCTCACAAAAAATCAATAAAATAATAAATTAGTAATTTCAAAATTGGAATTATTTCTATCTTAATTGTTTTAATAATTTTTATTTGAGTTTTTACTGATATTGTATCATAAGCACTAGCTTTATTTGATTCCAAATTAGCAATTAGCAATTATTTTATCAATTTCACTGTCCTCAATCTCTTCATTTAAGATCATTGAATTTTTCTTCCTTACTCTTCTTGATATTGAATACATATTATTTGGTATCTTTTACGCTTGGGTTTTCACAAGTATAAAATTTGATATGCATAATAAAATCCTTTATTGCCATTCTTTTGCATTAAAAATGTGATTTTACACCAAAAAATTTTTTTTTGTATCCAACAAGAAGTGTGTAATAGTAATAAGTTTATAAAAATACCAGAATTTGCAGGGACTGAATAGTAAAACTTTCAATTTTTATAGTTCGGTTGCAGCTAGCAGTATGGACATAATAGCAATTACAGAAACATGGTTAAAACCAGAAGTAGCAAACTCAGAACTGTTTACTGAATTTTACAATGTTTACCGCTCTGACCGCAATTTCAACTTAATGTTTCTGAGGGAGGAGGTGTTTTGGTGGGCGTATCTAATGAATATATGTCTCAGTCTGTTCCTTTGCCTGACCTGGAAGGCCTTGTCCCTGAAATCGATATTGTATGTTGTCAAATCATTGTAAGCCACTATACTCTTTATGTTTTAGTCTTATATATTCCACCATCTGTATACATTAAACATCTCGAATTATTCTTTCACAATTTATCCCTACTCAATATCATACATGAAAGGAATGTACTCATAATGGGTGACTTTAATATACCAGCATATGTCAGTGATGACCAAAGAGACTCCAAGAATTTATTACTTAAAAATTTTCTAACTTTATCTAACCTCAAGCAGTACAATAATATATTGAACATAAATAATCGTTTATTAGACCTCGTTATATCAAACTTTAAGTGCAATATTGAGAAAAATGACGTACCTCTTGTTACTGAAGACCCAAATCACCCCTGTATTCTTACTAAATTCAGCACAACAGTCGATCAGATTCATAACTTTCAATTAAACCCCAATCCTCCCAAGGAATTTATTTTTAGAAAAGCTAATTTTCAAATCATGTATGAGCGAATCCTCCATGCAGACTGGTCAGAAGTATATACTTCCACAACTGTCGACAAAGCTTGTTCTACCCTTTATAAAATACTGGAAAATATTTTTGAAAGCTGTGTTCCTCTCAAAATCAAGCGTACTGGTAGGTTTCCATCATTTCATCCAAAAAACCTTATAGATAATATTCGTAAAAAGAAAAAGGCTCGCAAGAACTATTCAAAATTTGGAAATAACATTTACAAAGAGCAATTTAACTCCTTGAGAAGGCTAGTAAAGACACAAATAGATCAAGCTTTCAAAGACCATATAAAAACTACTGAAGGAGCTATAAAAACCGATCCCACGAACTTCTGGTCATTTGTTCAAAGTAAAAAAGGACACTCTAGAATACCAGGTCTAATGAAGTCTAACGGTCAGGAGTTTTCTAATGGTCAGGACATAGTAAATGCCTTAAATTACACTGTTTATGAGAATAATGACTCCATTATCAACTTTTCAGGAATTGATACGTCAGATATCATTGATGCAAGTAAGAAGTTGAAAAATAAGCTTACCTCTGGCCCAGATCCTAGCTTCATTGTAAAAGACTGCATCGGTATACCTACTGGTGGACCCTCTACTTTATTTGTTTAATTTAGTTATAAAAACTTGTACCTTCCCTGCTGTCTGGAAAACAGCGAAAATCACCCCAATGTTTAAATCTGGTGATTCATCTTGCATAAACAATTATCGCCCAATCTCAATTTTATGCAATTTTTCTAAAATTTTCAAAATAATAATGTACAACAAAATATATCCGCCTATAAGGATCAAACTTTCAGTCCATCAGCATGGATTCAAAGACAGTAGATTGTGTATCTCTAATCTGGCATTATTGTCTTAAAAAATAAGCACGTCTTTGGATAGTCGTGGGCAGGTAGACATTGTCTACATGGACTTCCTAAAAGCATTTGATCGTATTGACCACTACTGTTTGTTATCTAAGCTTAAATCTATTGGAATGTCTGATCGTCTTGTTAGCCTGTTGAGATCATACCTGTTGGATAGGACTCAATTTATAGATCATGAGGGATTTAGATCACCAGCGTTTAGCTCAAGTTCAGGTGTGCCACAAGGTTCGAACCTAGCACCACTGCTGTTTAATATATTTATCAATGACCTTCTTGATTCACTCTCTTGTTTTAAGCTGGCTTATGCTGATGATGTGAAGATCGGCGTGTCTGTGGTCTCAATGAATGATTGTCACATTTTACAACATAATTTAAATGCTTTGAATGCTTGGTGTGATAGAAACAAATTGTACCTTACCATTTCTAAATGTAATATAGTCAGTTTTCATCGGATTAAGGAGCCTGTAATGTTTGACAACACCATTGGGGACTCTGTGCTTAATAGGCTTGATGAGATTAAAGATCTTGGTATCATATTTGATTACCAGCTTACATTTAATTCACATATTCATAATGTCTCAACTATTTAGTTCATCCAGGGTGCTTGGCTTTATCATTAGAAATAGTAAATATTTTACTAATCCAAGTAGACTTAGTGCCGGTACTTTTGCTCTCATTTAACAGCCATTAAAAATAATCAGGGGTTTGAATGTGCTCTAACCACATCAGACTTATAGAGACCTTGGCCCATGCAAAACTTTGACGACGTATCAAATTCGTTAATCGAGAGCAAAAGTATCGGCCCTTAGGCTTCTATACTATACCTTTGTTCGGTCAAAACTTGATCACGACACCATCCATACTATGGAACCCAATATATAATTTTTACGCCAATGCAGCTGAGTCTATTCAGAGGCGTTTTCTTAAGTACCTCCATTTCAAAAGACATGGTTTCTATCGATAGAGGTTTTGACCATACTGCGTTACTTTTGGAGTTTGATGAAGTGGCTTTGGCTCAGAGACAAAGGGTCCAAGCTGTCAAGTTTCTGTATAACCGCTTGCATGGTAAAATATACTGTCCAAATCTTATTGAGAGCATTTATTACAGGGTCCCCAGGCTGGTGGGTAGGTATAATGAGACATTTTATTTGCACACTGCCAGAACCAACATGATATACAGAAGTCCTTTATATTTTATGTGCAGAGTTTTTAATGAGGTTTCTAGAGACTGTGACATGAATGTCGATTGTATACAATCAATAATTCAGGCTGTACTGAATGTTTAGATTATTGCTTGACTTGCTTACCTTCTCTTTTTTTTGTTACAATTGTTACACTATACTTTGATTTTGTTTGTTATCCTGCCCTAATTATAGTTTACTCGCATCAACTTATAACACCATTTTTGTGTCTACGTGCTTTATCTTGTTTTTTTATTTTGTTTTTTATTTGGTTTTTTACTTTATAGATTTGTTTGTTGGTTATTTTTATGGTAAATATGCAGTATAGCCCGGTCACGTAAAATGGTATTTTTTTGAATAAGAATCGTTTGTTTAACGTTCAAATAGTGCATTTTGAAGAAAATTTTCCAGCGGAAATCTTTAATTTAAAAATTACAAATTAAAATTATATTGAAAATACTCAAAAAAATAGGTATTTTAGGTGACCGGGCTATACTGCACTTTATCCCCTAAATAAATATGCAGTATAGCCCGGTCACCTAAAATGGTATTTTTTTTTAAAAAGAATCGTTTGTTTAAACGTTCAAATAGTGCATTTTGAAGAAAATTTTCCAGCGGAAATCTTCAATTTAAAAATTAAAAATTTACTCAAAAAAATACTATTTTAGGTGACCGGGCTATACTGCACTTTATCCCCTAAATAAATATGCAGTATAGCCCGGTCACCTAAAATAGTATTTTTTTGAATAAGAATCGTTTGTTTAACGTTCAAATAAAGCATTTTGAAGTGAATATTTCAGCGGAAATCTTCAATTGAAAAGTTAAAAATTAAAATTGTACTGAAAATACTTTTTATTTGCAACCGAGCTATAATGCACTTTTTCCCCTAAATAAAAATGCAGTATAGCCGGTCACCTAAATAGTTTTTTATTTAATTAAGAAAATGCAGATTAACCCAAACTAACCCGTCCGTATAGTGCTAGTCTTGGTGCTAGTAGTCTGCATAAGTGAAATATTGTTTATTTTTAACCAACCTATACTACTGCTCTTTACCCCCTAAATAAATATGCAGTAGGTATAGCCCGGTCACCGAAAATATTTTTTTTAAATTCAAAATCGTTTGTTCAACATCCAAATAGTGAATTTTAAATAAAATTTTCTAAAGTAAATTTTTAATTGGGAAATTACACTGACAATAAATTCTTTGAATTTATACGATATTGGTTTAAAATGCCTACCTACTAAAGATATGTTATCACTATGTTTAAATAAAGTTGTGTTTATTTCTGTAAATACAAATTGTTTTTAAAATCTTGCAAACCTTAACATGTCGAAGTTGTCCCACTCTCCCCTACTGCATTGCATATTTATTTAGGGCCGAAAGTGCATTATAGGTCAGTTACAAATAAACAAATAACAGTATTTTACTTCTGCGGACTAGCTAGCACTATACGGACGGGTTAGTAAGAGTTAGTTTGATTTAATCTGCATTTTCTTAATTAAATAAAAATAAAGTTTCCGGGCTATACTGCATATTTATCTAGGGAAAAAGTGCATTATAGCTCGGTTACAAATAAATAGTATTTTCAGTACAATTTTAATTTGTAATTTTTCAATTAAAGATTTTCAGATTTCCGGTGAAAAATTTTCTTTGAAATGCACTATTTGGATGTTTAACAAACAAATTTTAATGGAAAAAAAATACATTCTAGGTGACCGGGCTATACTGCATATTTATTTAGGGGATAAAGTGCAGTGTTCCGGTTAGTAGGTATTTAATGAAAAAGAAAATCAAGAGCTGGAGAAGAAAAAACAAAACAGAAGTAACCAAGCAAATAAAAAACAAGTAGACGTCACCTTTTTGAAAAAATAGAAAAAGTTTGAAACACGTTTGTCAATTTGCTCGCTGCCACGCATTTTTTTATATTATTTTTTTTTAATAAAACATTTAAGAAGCTCGTCTGCAGTCCACTGTTTTCCCTGAGCACAGGGTGGTCCTTCGCCACTTGAAATACACGCTCAAACAAAAGATTGGTCCCAACGAACCGGATATTGAATTGGCCAGTGAAGAAACGCGCAGGAAGAAAAATAAGTACAAGTCTCGTGAGTCCATTCCAAGTTATTGTCATACGCTCCACACGCTACAACATACATTTTAAAAGCATTGCATTCCTCAATTTGTTTTTGACGGAAAAATATCGATTTTTTGACAATTTTTTTTGACATTCACCTTTTTACCTGATTTACCAGCGGTTTTTGTTCATTAATCAAATAATTACGGTTTTGCGTATTCAAGTGTACATTTGATCTGATTCATTAGCAAAATGCCACCGAAAAAGTCAGAGGAAGAAAATTCACAACTCAAACATGCTCGAGAAGTTATTATTGATAGGTTGAAACGTTTCAAAGATTTTTTAAGCACGGATAAAAATAATCAAAATTCAATTCAGGTTGAAATCCGCTTGAAGAGTGTTCAAGAGGATTTTCTTGAATTTGATAAAACACAAACCAGTTTAGAATTCTTGGATAGGGCAGAAAAAAGTAACCGTTTAGACATCGAAAATGAGTTTTATGAGGTAATTGGTTTTGCAAAATCGTGCATTGAATCAGTGAAACAAGCAAGCACGACGCTAGTATCGCCATCAGTAGGTACCTTGGGAGTTTCTTCAGGTTCTGTTGCCAAATTACCAGCAATGGGTCTTCCCAGTTTTTACGGTACCTATGAAACTTGGTTAAGTTTCAAAGATATCTTTAATTCGATTGTTCATAATCAAAGCAATTTAAGTGAAGTTGACAAGTTTCTTTACTTAAAAGTTTGTTGCAAAGATGACGCGCTCAGGTTAATAGACTCGTTAGAAGTTACGGCGAGTAATTATCAAATTGCTCTCGATATACTGCACAAACGTTATGAAAATAAACGTGCTATCGTAAATCATCACGTCAACAGCATACTTTCTAAATTGCCAGATATTCAAAAAGAATCCTCCACAAATTTGAGAAAATTGTTAGATCTACTTTTTCAGCATTTAACCTCTCTGAAAAAGTTAGGCTTACCAACGGACAGTTGGAACGCTTTATTAATTCCGATTATTTTGAGCAAACTTGATTACAGAACCAAACGCGAATGGGAAGTTAAACAAGATGATGACAAATTACCCACATTAAATCAATTAACAGACTTTTTAAGTAAAAAGTGTTTTTCCCTCGAAGCATTGCAGTACGAAGCGTCTAAAACTCAAAAAATACACGACACACAAAACATCAGAAACTTGAATTCAAAACACACATCAAACTTCTCATTCAGAAATAATAAATCATCACCACAACAATGTTTTACAGTAACAGGCAATTTAGTTTGTCCTATATGCAATGAAGCTCATTATATTTATCAATGCTCGAATTTCACAAATTTATCAATAAACGAAAAATACAATATAATTCATCAACATAAATTATGTAGTAATTGTTTGGGTCGAGGTCATTTCAAAAATGATGATAACACGTTATTACATGAAGATAATCCACAAACAAAAACTAATTTTGCTCCTTTTAAGCCCAAAGTCACCAGTAATTCAGAAAAAAAGGACTACGTCGCAACATCGACCCTCATAGCTCACGAACTACGCGACAAATTTCCAATTATGACAGACGAAAGCGCGGACATGAGAGTCGACCGTTATGACGCGGCAGCTGGTCAAAGTAACGAGTTTGAGTCAGTGAAGGATAAGAATTTCAATGAAAATGTTTGTATGTCATCTCATTTACCGAATTTTTCAGAATTATCGTTTGTTAATGTAAATGCCAGTCAAGTTCTTCTATCTACAGCTGTGGTGTTAATCGAAGATAAATTTGGAAAGTTGCATGAATGCGTAACTTTGTTAGATTCTGGAAGTCAATCCAATTTAATGACCCGCGAACTTCGTGAAAGGCTGATGTTGGATTCTGAAGAAATCCGCGCTCCTTTAGCAGGTATAAACCAAATAATAATGAATGTTCACGAAAAAACTCAAGCTAAAATAAAATCGCGATTCACTAATTTTCAAACTAAATTAACATTCTTAGTTTTGCCAGTTATTACTGAAAAATTGCCGTTATTTGGATTTCAAAAAATTCAAATCCCTTTGCCAAAAAACATTCCCCTCGCTGATGAAAATTTTAATATACCCAAGAAAATCGATTTATTGTTGGGTGCAAATATATTTTATGAACTTATTGAGAACGGAAAAATCAAATTAGGTCAAAATCTACCTGTTTTAATGCAAACTTCTTTAGGTTGGATTTTAACGGGAACTTTAAGTACAGGCAAAATAAATTCTCAAAAATCAGTATGCAATTTCATCAATCAGGTGTCAAATAATGATTTAAACGAAAAGTTAAACAAATTCTGGCAAATCGAAGAGTTACCTCAAATTCAAATTTTGTCACGCGAGTCTCAGTTTTGTGAAGATTATTTTCAGCAAACCACAAGCAGAAATTCAGATGGTCGATTTGTAGTTCGACTACCGTTTTCCGAAAGTAAATGCGAAATTTTAGGCAATTCAAAATCTATGGCTTTGAAAAGATTCAAAAAATTAGAGTCTCGTTTTCGATACAACCAAAATTTAATGGAATGTTATATTCAATTTATGCAAGAATATCATCAATTAAATCATATGTCTTTAAAATGTAATCTTGAACTGGATAATTCTAAGGAGAGAACGTCATTTTTTCTACCTCACACAGCTGTTCTGAGAGATTCATCAGTTACCACGAAGTGTCGAGTGGTTTTCGATGCTTCCGCAAAATCAGATACAGGGAGGTCTCTAAACGATCTTTTATTATCAGGTCCCACGGTTCAAGATGATCTTTACTCTATTTTATTAAGACTACGTTTACGAAAGGTTGTTCTCAATGCTGACGTCAAAATGATGTTCAGGCAAATCCTAATACATCCAGACGATTGTTCTTTTCAACAAATTATTTGGCGCGAAAATCCTCAAGAATCACTTAAAGTTTTCACGCTCAATACAGTGACTTATGGCACATCGTGTGCACCTTTTCTCGCGACACGTTGTCTGAAGCAGCTCGCTTTAGATAATAAAGACATTTATCCTCGTACTTGTAAAATAATTGAAAATTCTTTTTATATGGACGATCTTCTAGTTAGTGTTAATTCAGAAGAAGAAGCCTTAGATATTTACCGCGAAATAACTGATATTTTTTTGCAAGCTAAATTTGAATTAAGGAAGTGGTCGTCAAACAAAACTTCTATATTGGACTTTATTTTGCAATCAAATAAAATTAACAATGACAACTTAATTCATCCCCACGTCAGTAAAGAATTCAAAACTTTAGGTATTTCTTGGATTCCAGATGAAGATATTTTAAAATACTCGATAAAAGTAAACATAAATCCCAAGAAAGTTTCCAAACGTATTATTCTGTCCACGATAGCCCAAATATTTGACCCGCTTGGTCTAGTTAGTGTTTGTCTAATAAAACCTAAAATTTTACTTCAAAATATTTGGAATTTAAAGCTCGATTGGGATGAAGAAATTCCTCCAAATTTAACAGAATCATGGTTAAACTTTGTGAAGGAGTTACCTTTATTAAATGACATAAGAATTTCCAGACAGGTGGTACAAATTTCTCAAAATAAAGTAATTTTATTTGGGTTTAGCGATTCGTCTGAAAAGGCTTATGGCGCATGTGTTTATTTAGGTTCAATTAATGAAAAGGGTGAACGGAAAGTGCGATTACTCACAGCAAAATCAAAAGTTTGCCCAATTAAAAAACTTACCATACCACGTCTCGAATTACTCGCAGCTCATTTACTTGCGAAGTTAGTCAATATTGTAAAAAATGCACTTGATGTAAATATTTCCGAAATTGTTTTATTCACTGACTCGACTATTGTTTTATCATGGTTGAAAATCGATCCAAGTCAATTAAAAACATTTGTTGCTAACCGAGTAATGAAAGTTACTGAACTTACAAAATTGGACGATTGGCATTTTGTCAGGAGTGAAGATAATCCTGCGGATATAATAACTCGAGGTATTGACGTAAAATATTTAAAAAATTGCGACCTTTGGTGGACAGGTCCGTCTTTTCTCAAAGAAAAAAATTATGAAAATTTACACGTTTCCTTTCAAGAAGCACTACCCGAAATCAAAACAGTTTCTATAATGCTAACCACTACTCAAATTTCTGAATTTACAATTTTCAATGAATTTTCCACTTTCATAAAGTTACAGCATGTGGTTGGATACATGTGCAGATTCAAGAATCGGTTATTGAAAAAGATTTCAAAATCTACTTCAAAATTTCTATCAATTGATGAACTATCAGAATCTTTAAATATTCTCATAAGACTTGCTCAATTAGAAGCTTTTAACAAAGAAATTATTGATCTCAAAAATTCAAAGTCGGTAGATAAAAATAGTAAATTGGCTAACTTGAATCCTTTTCTGGATTCAAATAATTTAATAAGAGTAGGAGGACGCTTATCCAACTCACAACTTGAATATGACCACAAATATCCTATAGTTCTTCCATATAAACACCAATTTACTAATCTTTTGCTTTCTCACGAACATTTGAAAAACTTTCACGCTGGAGCTCAAAATCTGCTATCTATTGTGCGATTGAAGTTTTGGCCAATAAATGGTAAAAACGCGATCAAAAAAGTTATTCGTTCTTGTGTACGGTGCTTTAGAGCTAACCCAAGAGTTTCAAAATTTTTAATGGGCGATTTGCCTCACGCGAGAGTTACACCAGCTAGAGTTTTCTCAAAATGTGGCATCGATTATGCAGGACCGATTTTTATTAAGGAAGGTACGCTTCGTAGAAGCAAAACTGTGAAGACCTATATTTGCATTTTTGTTTGTTTTGCGGTGCGTGCTGTTCACATTGAATTGGTCCACGATTTAACTACAGAAAGTTTCTTGAATGCACTCAAGCGTTTTATTTCTAGACGAGGTCGTCCTACAGATATCTACTCTGATAACGGTTTAAATTTTGTAGGAGCCAATAATTATTTCTCAGAGTTATACGAGTTATTAAATAATGAAAAACTTCAAAATAATGTGTCGGCATTTCTCGCAAAAGATCAGATCAAGTGGCACTTCATACCAGCCAAATCTCCACATGTAGGTGGTTTGTGGGAAGCCGCCGTTAAATCGACAAAATTTCATATGAAACGCGTGCTCGGAAATACTATTTTAACCTACGAAGAGATGAATACTCTTCTCGTACAAATAGAGGGTTGTCTTAATTCTCGTCCACTAACAACATTATCCCACGATGCCAACGATATGATGCCACTGACGCCAGCCCATTTTTTGATTGGGGATTCCTTAGCTAGCATGCCCCAACATAACATATTGGATCAAAATACTAACAGGCTCTCCAGATACCAGCATCTACAACAAATGTTGCAAAGTTTCTGGTCTCGTTGGTCACGAGAATACCTAAGTCAGCTCCAGGCTCGCTCAAAATGGTTAACAAAACTCCCATGTAATCTACAAGCTGGTTCCATTGTGATTCTGTTGGAAGACAATCTGCCCCCTCTACGATGGCCTATGGCAAAGGTGATTGCTTTACATCCCGGTGCAGATAACATTGTGAGAGTGGTATCAGTGAAGTTATCTAGTGGAACTATTGTGAAACGATCACTATCAAAAATTTGTGTTTTACCTATTGATACGACTGTCTAAGAATTTAATTTCCTCTCAAAAGTTAGATTTTCTCGAAAATTTTAGAAGAGATGTACGTTGTTTAAAATTGCAATTTTTTGCATAAATTTTGTTCATTTTATTTAAGTATTTATCAATGTATAACTTTTTTGAAAAGTATACTTTTCAACGCGGGCGGCATGTTCCGGTTAGTAGGTATTTAATGAAAAAGAAAATCAAGAGCTGGAGAAGAAAAAACAAAACAGAAGTAACCAAGCAAATAAAAAACAAGTAGACGTCACCTTTTTGAAAAAATAGAAAAAGTTTGAAACACGTTTGTCAATTTGCTCGCTGCCACGCATTTTTTTATATTATTTTTTTTTAATAAAACATTTAAGAAGCTCGTCTGCAGTCCACTGTTTTCCCTGAGCACAGGGTGGTCCTTCGCCACTTGAAATACACGCTCAAACATGCAGTATAGCCCGGTCATCTAAAATACCCATTTTTTCGAGTATTTTCAATATGATTTTAATTTGTAATTTTTAAATTAAAGATTTCCGCTGGAAAATTTTCTTCAAAATGCACTATTTGAACATTAAACAAACGTTTCTTATTCAAAAAAATGCTATTTTAGGTGACCGGGCTATACTGCACTTTTACCATTTTTATTTATTAAATTTTTTTTGTACTTTTTCCTGTAATTGGGATTATTCCTGTTGGAAATAAAGACTTATTTATTTATTTATTTATTTAAGTACCATTTTTCACTCCTCATGTGATTGTCACACTCGCCTGCGGCTTGTGCGTCAAAATTTACATTTGTGAAAAAAGAAAATATTGACTTTATACACTTGTTGCATAAATAGCTATTTTATTTTGTAGGGCTGAAAGGCTCACTTTTATCAACACTTCCTTTGTTTTTTACTCGGTTTTTTATTAATTTTTTGAATACTGAAGGAGCAAAATTTGCTACTTCCAATGATTTATTATTAAGCCCCAATCCTTTATTTGAAACTTAAGAGACAATTATAAAAAATTACTCACCCAACATTAATCCTTTAACAATTCCGAACAGATATCCAGAAGCTAATACCAAAACTATATATCCAACACTTATCGGAAGTGCCACTATAACAAAAAGCACACATACTGTAAGAGCTACAACGAAGTCATCTTGTTTTTCAAGCCAAATCAAGATAAACTTGATGTATGCTTTGCAAAAAAACAGAATAAATCCTATTACTATTAAAGTGGATATTATTGCCAATATACGTCCCAATGATAGGAAGTAAAGGGATGAGCGGATTCTGTAACATCTTTGTTTGGTAGCAAGACCAGGTTCATAGTCGTCAGTAGGGATAGGAATTTTCATTTCGAGTATCTGAGTTATTAATTTACTAGGTTCATTGCCTTGTTTCAATCCAATACCCGTTAGTTTCTCAAAAAATTCACTTGGAATACCAATGTGTCTGTACTGCCATTTGTATGCAATTAGCAACAATTTTCTGTACACAATAACCAAGTAAATAATAATTGATTTCTACACTTGATGGATCTCACGTGTTTGCCCATTGGAAACAAAAATAGGATACAATGAAATTATGTCCATAACAATAGTTATTTTATGAATTCGATATGGGATAGACTGGGACTGGATAGTTATATTATATTTAAAAACAAATAAATATCAAAATCATTCAAATCGAAACTGGCAGCTGGAACAACTGACTCTGACTTGAACTGAACTGACAGCTGAATCCAAGGGTGGGTTCCGTTGCCAACCTTGGTTACGGTTATACGTTCCGTAATGTCTGGTTTCTGAAAAACCGGTCCATACGGAACGCGGTTGGTTATGTCAAACATGTCACCAAAGCAACCGGCGGCGATTCTGCGATTGAAAAAGCGTTCCGTATGAAACCGAATTTTTCAGTAACCACTGTCAATCGTTGTCAACCGCTGTCAACCGACATTGTACCGACCGGTTAACCAGGTTTAATAATATTTTTTCGTTTTTTGTTTTATTATTATCTAAATTTTTGGGTTGAGGTTGGCATACATTTGTTATTTGGTGGTATAGATATGCATTTATACCTATATATTGTTATTATTAATACATACAGGTAGAAATAATTTTACAAAATTTTCTATTCTAGTTACTATAGTTGTAGACAATTATTCCTAGATACACACTGTTTATTTGTTATATATCCTTGGTACCAGTGCAGTTGAGCACTGTTTTAAGGATTTTACTAATTTGTGTGATTTGTATTTTGAATTGAATTAATAAAGAATTTGTTAAAAAAAAAAAAAAAAAAAAAAAAGGTTAAACAACGGAACCCACCCCAAATCAAAGCGATTTCGAACTGAGTTGCTTTCCAGTATCCACATTAGCGCGCTCTAAAGCACCCCGAGAGTGCCACGCACTAGATTTGTACCGTTCCAGTATCATGACGTGTGACGTTTTTCCGTACGTTTAGCTCGGGAGCTCAACGCTCCTATACTGGAAAGCGGCTCTGGTTCGGGTTATTTTTCTAAGGGCCATATTCTCCGTAGTTCATAAAGCTTGGCTTAGTGGAAAAGCTCGGCTTTGTCACACAAAAAGCCAAGCGTTTCCACTAAGCCAGGCTTTATGAACTACGGAGAATATGGGCCTAAGGAGACGTCATCAAAATCTTGCTAAAATTATATCCGTCGATTCTAATCTGACACTTTCCGTATGAGTATGAGGAGCGAGGGGTGAAGCATAATATGGCAAAAGTCGAGTGAACATTAGCGTTCTATAACGTAGGGAGCCACCGGGTCATATTCCTTTGGAGTATCAGATTGAAAAGGACGGACTGTGATCTAAGCGGACTGTACATTGATGCTCGAATCGGCACTGTTTTTGGTAATTGCCGCCATATTGGTGTATCACCATTGCCGACGTCATTAGATAAAAATAATAGGCAAATAGGAAGATGCAAACGAGATCTAAAAACTAGTTGTTTTAAAATGTTAATTAATGTAGTAAACCAAGTATGCATAAGGGCCAAATTATGGACCAACTGGTAAGTATCTGGTTGTTACCTAGCACGTACTTTCTATTATCCAAGGGCCAAATTATGGACCAACTGGTAAGTGTCTGGTTGTTACCTAGCAAGTATACTTTCTATTCTCTAGTGCATATAGAAAGTACCTGCTAGGTAACAACCAGACGTTTACCAGTCAGTCCATAATTTGGCCCCAAAGCAAAAGCCCGCGGAATCATAGCCTGTGGTGCAAAAAGCCTACGTCAAGGCGAGAAAAGACTTGCTTCTCACGTCACAACTGGTGATTTGGCATAGTGGGGGCAGGGTTGCCAGACGTCCCACCTTAGGAGGGACAGTCCCGCATTTTGTTAATCAGTCCCGCCTTTTTTTTATTAATTTCAGGTCCCGCTTTTCACGTGAATTGTCCCGGTTTTCCCGCTTTTTCCACCCAATCTTCACATTTAGTGCAAAAAACACGCTCAATTTACAACTTCTTACATAAATAGCTATTTCTACATTTAAAATCGACGCAATAATCAAATAACGAGCCTGAATCGCAAAAATTTCATCGAGGTCTGCGGATAACGTCACCAATATTAGCAGCTGACGTGGTGACGTCACTCGCAAACCTTGTGGACTCGAGAACCGGCGAGCGTACGCTTCTCAGGATGAGCAATCCTGTTAGTTCAGGATTCTTGGGTTTTAATAATAAATGTTGTATGTTGTGTAGGTATAAAAATGTCAAAAATTCCAACAAAATCCAAATCTCATTGCACAAACAAACTAGCATCTGCAAAAAACTTTTTTTCTGGCCACTGAAAAATAGACAACTTTCGTCAAAAATCATTTTGTCTATGACCGTTAGAAAATAAACAACTTCGTCATATTTCACCTTAGCCGAAAACTTTACTTTCGTCACTAGTGATAAAATATCTAGTGACGAAAGTGAATGATTAGGATTTTACATGTTAAAAACATTCTTTCAAATCCAATTATAATTTAATTTTGTGAAGCACAACGAAAGAACATAGTTTATCACAAAATTATTTAAATTTTACTCTATATAATGTAATAAAAGCAGAACATACAGACCGGAGACCAGAGTGGCAAAAAAGTAGTGCAGTGCATACAACCTTTAGCTTTTTAGGACCTTTTTTCATACAAAAAGTTACACAGGTATTATATGCGCTACTTTTTTGCCACTCTATCGTATAAATAATGATGTTTACTGTTGTTTTGTCGAGATTCGTGAAGCGTTTATTTTGTTATCTAATAATTAATAAAGGAGAATTTTTTTTGGTCGAGTTTTGGTTGGATTCTTGACAAAATTTGGGCGTGGCTCCAAAAAATTTGTTGCGCTTTTGCTCAAGGGGGACCATAGGGGGGGGGACACATTGAGCACTACAGCCCCTCCCCCCCTTATGCTTTTGAGCGTGACACCCGAAAAAAATGTTTTTCGTTTTTTCATTTCATAGATCTGGCAACCCTGAGTGGGGGGCTTCAGATTTGTTCCATACAGGCCTTAGCAGGATAGGCTATCCTGTAGTTTTAGTGTGTATTATCCTTGAGAGTATTTGGAGAGTACGTTACTTTACGTCATCGGACAACCAGTACAATTCTTTGTTCGCGGAGCAATTCTCTTGGGTCTTGGGTTTGGGCAGTCGATAGCTTCAGCCTTTCGTGCCATTTAGCATCCGTGGACAGTGTATTTTGATTTCGCTCGAGCTATTTTTGTTGTTGTTCATTGATTTTTGTTGTTGTTTATCGATTCTTGTTGTTGTTCATTAATTTTTGTTGTTGTTTATTGATTTTCGTTGAGTTGATTTTTGTTTTGGTTGTTAGAAAAAAAACATGTAATATCGAGGTGCTTTCCAGTTACACATTTGAGTTACTCCTGAGCAGCTCAGGAGTGCCCCACAATTGTTTTGCGCGATCCAGTGCTTAGAGTGTCGTACACTTGAACTACTTATTTCTGTTATCCCCTGCCCCCTCATGCACCAACCTTTATTCCAGTGTTCTATGCTCCTGAAGTCCGAAATGATGGGGGTTACCACGAGAGCGTTCCAGTGCTGCTTATAGCCGCTTTCCAGCTGACGCTTTAGAGCACGCAATCGAGCTTTTGCGCGTGCAAATGCTTCAAGCGCGTGTTCGTGTTCCAGCCGTACTGCGCTTCGAGAGCTGCGAACTTTTGCGATTCAAACACAGAATACTGTGCTGCACCGTGCTTTAAGCACACAGCTGGAAAGCGGCTTGTCGAACAGTTCAAGAGCGTCAAACGCCAGGAGCATGATACTCTAACAATTTAGGCACTGGAAAGCAGCTCCTGGAGTGCGTTCATAAATGAAATACCCGGGCGAAATTCGCCCAGAGCGATATTTACCCAGAGTGCGCCCGGGACTTGAAAAATATATGAACGAGCGGAGCGTAATTTCTGTCTGTCAGAATCATCCGTCAACTAGGTAGTGGTGAAATTCATCTTAACCCAACTTTTCAAATAAAAAAAATATTATTTATTACCTTATTAGTTTCTAGTTTTAGTGAGGATTCTAGTACAGTACTATAAAAATAGCTCTAGCTCTGTGACCTGCGAAAATTATGTTGGACGAAGAAATTGTTGTGCTAATACTAGTGAGCATAATTAATTTTTGCTACATGATACTGTTGGAGGAAGACTCTGAAGAAACACATGAGGATGAGGATTTACCTAATTTAATCCAGATATCACGTAAACGAAGTTTTTATAAACCTGACCGTATAGAAAATTATGTTGAAAAGGTTGTTTGGAATTACACTAGGGGTCAGTTTCAACAAAATTTCAGAATAACTTTGGATGCATATGATACATTATTAGGATATATTGGCCCAATATTAATTAGACAAACAGATGTTGGCAGAAGCAGATTAGATGTTGAAAAACAAATTTTAGCTGTTATTTGGTTGCTGGCAACACCAGATTCATATCGGTAAGGGCAGAAAGTACACTGGGTATTTAACTGTTAAAACAAAATGGTTTTATAGGTCTGTAGGAGAGAGATTTGATATGGCAAAATCGTCTCTTTCAAAATGTTTTATGAGAGTAGTAAATGCTCTATGTGACATAGCTCCACAAGTTATAAAATGGCCAAGAGGGAATGATTTAGAAAGAGTTAAAGAAGGTTTCGAACGAATTGCAAGAATTCCGAATATTATAGGTGCAGTTGATGGTACATTTATTGTAATCAAAGCACCCAAAGAAGACCCAAACTCTTACCTGACAAGAAAATGTAATTACGCGATGACTTTACAAGCTGTTTGTGATAATCGATTAAAGTTTACAGACTGTTTCGTAGGATTTCCGGGATCAGTTAGCGATACACGAATATTTCGGAATTCCGATCTATATTTTGCTGTACTAAACAATCATGATCACTATATTCCAAATGGTATGACAAAAATCTCATAGAATGTAACTTACGTGGATATTATTTCTGAATTATTTTTAGAAGAATTTATCATTGGTGACAAAGCCTATCCGGTTTTAACATGGTGCATTCCACCTTTCATTGACCGTGGGAACTTAACTGCAGCACAGAGATATTTTAATACAAAAGTAAGTCAGACTCGACAAACTATAGAAAGAGCTTTTGCACTTCTTTTTGGGCGCTTCAGACGATTGAAATTTTTGGACATGAACAAAACAAGTTTTATTCCCAATACTGTTCTTGCCTGCACTATATTACACAATATATGTTTAAATTTTGAAGACTTATTGATTGAGGAATATGTGAGAGGAGGATTAAATGCTGTACAAAACAACGGAGAAGATATTGATGTTTTTTATAATGAACAAGTACAAGAAGGTAGAAATAAAAGGCAACAGATATGTAGGACATTATATCAGTATCAATAGAATGTATGATGCAAATTGTATTTTTGAACGAAACCTGCTAATAATTCACTGTAGATTATGCAAATAATAGTGTATTACAGTACAAGTGGAAATTAGTTATTTACCTAACATGTGCAAAAGTGGAACTTTTCCGCACGCCACGGCAGTTGCACAAACGACGCAAAGCGGAGTTCTGGCAAGCCGGCAAGGGCGGAAAAGGCACTTTACGCATCGTGTTACGTACTAGATTTGTTCTACGAGCTTATAGCTTATAATTATGGCCTAATACGCCACAAACTTTTTAGTGAATTTTGATCAAAAAGTGAAGAGTAATGTGAAATTGTGAATATTCATCGAATTGAGCTATAATAAATCAAATTTTAAATAGTGCAATAAAGTACTTTTCCGGACTAATTTTTTTTTGTATCCTTGTCAATAACAGTCATACAAGATACTAGGGATGTGGCAGGGACTGGCAACAAAAACTACCTCCTACAAATTATTAAAATTTATTTTTTAATTTTGAGTAGAGTAAAAATCAAACGACTTCTTGGTAAGATAAGTAGCAAAAAAACCGCAGAATAATCCAGAAGTTGCCATTAAACTTAACACCAAGAAACCCTAAATCAACCTTAAAGAGTGCTGGGGATACGTTCCACAAATGTTTAGAATTACCACTTTTATCGTAATATACTATTGTTTATACTATTTATTTATAATGAACATTTATTGGCTTTTAGACATTAAGTTTGGGTCGAGAGTAGAGGTATAAATAAATTTCATTAAATCTGAACTACATGTACTTATTCATGTCAAATCTCGTTTTAAATTAATATTTATTTAAGTTTGACAGCCAGAATAGGTATAGTATTTCCAAAGTCAATTGGAACAAGGTAAACATAAATCATCACTGGTAGCTGACTAGTGGCAGTGCATTTCTTATGAAAATATTCAATCAGCTACCAGTTGTTACCTTGTTCCAACTGACTTTGGAAATACTATACCTTATGGAGACAAATTAAATCAAATGGAACTTACAAAAATAAACATTATTTTTGGTAACGATAACCAATAACTAAACAAATAAACTTTTAAACAAAATAATAAAAATGTAATTCTAGTGGAATTACACAACTTGAATAAAATTAAAAATATTCATTTTTTTTGGTAACCACACAACAAATAAACTTTTGAACAAAATAACAAAAAAAATTGTAATTTTTTTTATTATCTCTATTGCTTGTTTTTATTAGCCATTATTGATATAATAGCATCCATTTTTTGAGCAAAGACATTTAATGCTTCTTTGCGTGATTCCACATTTTCTTTATGGCGTCTTTCCATATTATCTTCTCTTTTATTTGTATTTTCATGTAACTCTTTGACATATTTCTGAAGGGGACTCTCCTTTTCTGGCAATTTTCGCTTAGTGGCAATTTTTTTCTTCTTCAAACTAGGCTCCGATGTATCAGTGTCATTATCATCACTGTCTAACATATTGCGTTCTTCTGTGTCTGGGACTGAAATATACATTAAAATTTTGGAATGTTTCGTTTTGGTAATATAAGCGGTAATATGCAGATTCCGCAATATAATTATATGGGGTGGTTGAAAGGAATGACTTTCTGATTTCAGCTTTATGGCAAGTTAAAAGTAAAAGTATTTACTTAACAGAAAAACTGTCGAATGCTACTTAATACTCTCGAGAGCATCTATCGCAGGTGGACAGTTTACAGTACTTTCGATAATTATTGTTCTTTACCTCTACCTGCGGCAAATTCTGTCAAGTGAACACCTTACTATACAGGTGGAATTCTTAAATGGAATAAATTCAGTATTGGAAAGCCTGTTTATTTGCTGAACAAAATTAAAAAAACGGGTCCCTTTATTTTTAATTTGGCACAGTTTTTCGACCTTCTCATGGAATTTACCCCTTTTATAAGGGTAGAAACCCCCCCAACTTTTTTTTTTTAAATGTGAAGGCATGTATTGTGATAGCTCGTTGGAATTGGCATAAAAAAAGGAATATGACTCATTATTTACTTTTGCATTTCGGTGATCTAGGAAGCGAGAAAATAATCAAAAAATATTTTTTCACACAATTTTTTCTACTGTTAAAATTGTTGAATATCTTCAGAATTTTTTCTTGGTAGAACCCTAATGTGAAAAAAAGCCCCATTTGTAATGTTATGTAATAAATTCTGACGTTAGTACACTATTTAATTTTGACAATCTGAGTGTAAGGCACCAAATTATTACATAACATAACAAAGGGGGCGTTCTACCAAGAAAAAATCCTGAAGATATTCAACAATTTTAACAGTAAAAAAAATTTTGTGAAAAGATATTTTTTGAATATTTTCTAGCTTCCTAGATCACCGAAATCCGAAATGCAAAAGTAAATAATGTGTCATATTCCTTTTTTTATGCCCATTCCAACGAGCTATCACAATACATGCCTTTACATTTGATAAAAAAGTTGAAACCCTTATAAAAGGGGTAAATTCCATGAGAAGGTCGAAAAAATGTGCTAAATTACAAATAAAGGGACCCATTTTTTTTTTTAATTTTTTCAGCAAATAAACAGGCTTTCCAATACTGAATTTATTTGATTTAAGAATTCCATCCTATATACATCTATGTAGTGATAGATGACAATGTAATTCTTTTACAATTCCCCAGTCGTATATTTACCTTGGTGCTTTTTGATGTTAGAAGCCAAGGCAATAGGGTTTGCATTATGGGACGTTCCCAAAAATTCGTCCATTTCGTGGAAATATTCAAATTTTATAAATTCCGCACCACTGGATCTGTCACTCATATTATCTTTTTTTTTCATATATTTTCCTTTGAGATACTTATATTTGTCTTTACACTGAGTCGCTGTGAAACATTTTCCTTTTTTTTCCAATGTAGCAGAAATAATTTTCCAAACAGCGTCATTTTTCATTGTACTGGACTTGAATTTTTCCTGATGGTTTTTCACTGCATCTATTAATGCTAGAATGTCAGATCGAGTCCATGTTCGAGTTCCACTGCTCTTATGCATTGAAGTTGACTGCTGTGTGGCTTGACATGGAAAAAACATATTTTTTATCTCTTCATCTAAAGGTGCAATTATAATGCTTCCATCTGAAAAAAATAGGAACTACATATCCTACACATTTGAAAGATACCCTACAAGTTCTATCAGATTCATGTAGTTGCAAAAGTAGCATATTATATGGTTTATAATAATAATGGGGGTCTTGTGTCATATAGCGTCCCACCAATTAAAGGAAAAAACAATTTTTAGACGTAAGTTCTGGTTCTAATAGTATTTTTTTGAAAAGAAAAAATTGCGGAATACACGCGTTTCAACGAAAAAAACATTACATTAAATTTCAAAAAATAGGTATAAAGCGCATAAAGAAATGAGAAAAATTATACTAACCAAACTCACCGCCATCAAACCAAACTCCTCCGACAATCCAACCGGCGATACCGCTAGACTGGCTGGAAAATCATGCTTTTCGAAACAATTCAAGGGATGATTTTAAATAACAATATTCTCCTATTAATTTGAGCAAATAAATTTATTCATTTAATATTTCCCGCATCGCATCTAACCAGGCCTGGGCATTTCAAAGAAAATATACCTATTAACCTTGTAATACTTCACCAGATCGAGCATCTCATTTTACTTATTTTCTCTAGAGAAAAAGTGAATTAGGTAATTTGCCACAACTTTTCTTGGATCAAAATAATATTTCAGTAAGTGAACTATCGTTTCATAAAAGATTTGTAGCGAAATTCGTGGGACGTTTAATGACACAATCACCAACTTGGGTCGCTCTCAAAACTATATAAAATGGTCAAAACTAATGATTGATTCAGAGAAACTATTGTAATTATTATCAGAAACCTGTAAATTAAATACTAACCTAGAACATGTTGTAAATATATGTGATTTTCATCGTTTGCAAATGGTGATCCATCAATTTCGATCAGTTTGAAATTCTCGGGATTAATTTCCATTTCCTCATCCATATTAACAACTTCAACCGGGTCCATCACACTATCCGGAAACACGAATTTGCCATTTTTGAAGCTTTTACAGTAAAATAGACAACTCAAATAATAATTTTATGAAAAAAAAAATGCGGGTTTTTTCATTTTTTTGCAAGAAAATTCAGTTCAAACTGACGGAAATTGACCATTTCATAAATCGAATATACGACATTTTTACGTAATAAAAATGCAAGGTGATATCAACGTTGCCACATTGTGTGATATTTCCTGAGCTTAAATAACAATGAACAAAAAAAAAACATAGTCATAGTTTCACTTAGAATTTACTTATATTTCTAACCAATAATAAGTTCCATTAAGCATTTGTATCTATACATTATAATATAAGAATGGAAAAGTTAAATTAAAAACTACTTAAACTAAACAAAGCAAACTTCTTTAGGGAACAAAATGTAATTAATCAACTAACTAATCTTACAAGAAACCATTTAATATTTTTGTCCAATTTGCGATGTCAAGTTATACATTCGTTGAATGGCATTTTTGCCATATATCTGCTTCCACATATATTGGTCAATATATTGTGGCCAATATTTTGAATGCATAACACCCATAGCTCTAAGATATTTTTTCAAGCCAGACCAATACCCTTCCACCTGGTTGGTACAGACCCCTGTAATAGGATCTTTGAAATATTTGCTATGGTTTACTGTTCGGTGGATGTAACCATAGTCTACTAATCTAGAGTAAGCGCGCCAATTGTCTGTCCATATTTCACTACCGACCCTTACATGTTTTCTTATAATCGGTAGAAGAATCGCAGCGGATCGATTTTTGACATATTGAATATATCCCCTTTTTTCAGTCGCATCATAAATTCCTAATATCCACGACTCTTTCACCAAACGACCTCTGTTATATTTTCTTATAGAAATTACCGATTCATCAATCTGTACCAAATGATTCTCTCCGCCTAAAAAAAATAAAAATTATAACAGATGATCCTCTTCTCAACCTTTGACACAGATCAATGAATAATATCAATTCTTATCAGTTTAATATCACTATCGCTCTCTTTTTTGATAATGACACATAAATAAAAAATGAATCAATAGTAAAGTAATCATTTTTTTCTGGTTCCCGTAAAAAAAAAGATGATTTAATTTTAGAACTTTTTCATTTTAAAAAAAAAAAACATAAAATCAATAATCTTCGTAATAAGTGCTAGTCTTCATATGTTAGTACCTATTATAGGAAATGAAAAAATCTCAAATACTTAACCCAAACTAACCTGTCCTCGAAATAAATGATCTTTGTATGTTGATATTTTAGAAAAAAAAATTCTTACCTAATAAAAATAAATCATCTTCTTGGAGTAATTTCCATGACAAAATATCATGTATATTGCTGTACTAAAGCGTTCCTGGATTTTCCCAATAGAGCTGATGCTGACAAAACTCTGCATTCGCAGGCCCAATTCCACATAATAAATAAAACGTCACGGACTGGAACGTTCATTTTTTCAAAATACCTTCCCGTTAATACGGAATATGTTTTTCTGCATTTTTTGCAAAAAAACACATAATTGAGTGACGACGCACCATTTTTATATAACAAATCACACTTCTTTCGGCAGTTCCGAATTTTCCACCGAAAAGAATCTTTCAGAAGATTCACCTGCTGCAAATAACTTATAAGTTCTTTATCATTTTTATGGATAATGGCAAACATAATTGATAGATAGTGATTTGGAGATTAACAGGGTTGAAACTATTAGAGACTTGGGAGTCTATTTCAACACTAATGTAAGCTTCACAGAGCACATTGAAATAACTGCTAATAAAGCAATGAAATTACTAGGCTTTATGTTCAGGTCACTAAAAGAATTTACTAATATCTACACCCTAAGAAACATTTATTGTGCAATTGTTAGATCAGTTGTAGAATATGCTTGCCCTGTCTGGTCCCCTTATTATGCTGTGCACATCTCACACTTGGAACGAATCCAAAAAAAGTTTTTAAGATCCATTGCATATCGATTGGGCATCCCAAGTAAATCTATAAATTATAATGAGTTAATGTCTGTCCTAAATCTTGAAAATCTGAACCAGAGGCGACAGTTTTTTGATATGTGTACTTTGTTTAAGATTGTTAATAATTCTATTGATTCTCCAGACTTACTTGCTAGAATTGGCTTACATGTACCATCTAGCAATTTAAGAGGAAACACATTGTTTAACCTTGATTTTCGTAGAACCAATTATGGTTACCATTCACCTTTACTTAGAAGCTGTCGTTCTCTGAATGATATTATTTTGAAGACTGATTTGGATGTTTTTAACATAAGTTTGGATAGATTCAAAAGAATTTTAAAGTCGATCCTAAAATGATCGTTTTTTCTATTTGTATTCAATTTTAAGCGTATTATGTTGTTTATGTTTTGATACCTACTACAAAATATTTGTTTAGGCTTATGTAATATTGTTTTTTTATACTAACTTGTCTGTTGCCTACTTGTTATTCCAAATATTTATTATTGCGTGTACCTACACTTTAAGTCTACCTTTGTAAAAATGGCATGTCCGTAAATAAAGAATTTATTTATTTATTTATTTATAGATATTTTCAATTTTTATGTTAATATTTTTTTAAGCAAAAGAACACGAACGAAAACGGATAAATGTTATATGAAAATTCAAATTCAAAATATCGAAGTTAAATAACGGACATAAAGCCACTAGCGCCATCTAACGGATAAACATTTTAAAGAAGAATTAAACGGTTTTATGAAGAAAGTATATCCAACTTGTAAGTTTTAGTGTTTCCGTATAGTATGATAGAACCCTTCAACCAACTTCAATAAATAATACTCAACAGTTTAAAAATATCAAAAATCTCCTTTTTCGAGGTTATCAATAATAAACGAAAACTGCGAACCCGAAAACCGAAAACAAACAAACGTCCACTCCTGAAACGTACTGCGCATGTCGGGTCATTTTTACCCATGTCAGCTAGCAGGTCGATTCGGGCGCGCTCCGGGTGCACACCAACGAACATTTATGAACGCCTGGAACATTGACACCGGTGAAGCCGAAGTCATTTATGAACGCATTTGGGCGATCGGGGAGCGCCGGGCGTTCATTTATGAACGCACCCCTGGCATCTACACTACACCACGCCGAACAGACTTTTCAGAGCTGCTCTAGGGCGTCGATGTTAGGGTAAACCTGCATTACTCTAGAGCACTCCCGTCGTCAGTCGCCCGAGTCCACTGATGTCGCGCTTTTTGGCATTCAAGTGCATGGGAAGCTTGACGCTCAGAATTTAAAAAAAAAATGCAGTATCTCGCTCTTAGAGTGGTTCAGGACCAAATTTGCTTCATAAATACCGATAGCAGAAGCAGACGCTAAATCAATATTCTTGGATCAAAACGGACAAAATACAAAATGCGTCAATTCGAAAAAATGTAGTGGTGATCGCGTAATGTTGAAAGTAAATTATCATGAAGTGCAGGGGAGTGGAGTGGCTCTCTCTTGACGATAATTACTCGACGGTCTTAGGAGTCGATCTGCTCGGAGCAAATCTGGGAGATACAAATGAAAACCGCTTGATGAAATGACGAATGACGTTAAGTTAAATTAACCTAACCTCACTTTTGCCGCCAACAAAAAGGGCATAAGAAAAGTGATGAAATTTTTCTATTATAAATTTTGAATTATTTATTTATTTATTTATTGAATAAAAAGCAAAATATAGAATGTCGGCGGGGGAATCTATCCAAGAAGTTCCTAGAGTTCCGGAAACTATAAACTTTCCGACTGAAGAAGACAAAATCTTAACATATTGGAAGGATATTAAAGCTTTCGAAACGTGTTTGAAGCAATCCAAAGGAAAACCAAGGTAGGTGACGAAACATCTTATATGAGTATATAAAAAAAAGTGATCAATTATTAACTTTTATTTATTTTGCTGTTTGATTCGAAATCCATGTCCATGTCCATGTTCCATCTTGTCTAAGGTAGAAGCTAAAAAACAACAAAACAGAACCAAGAGTGATAAAAATTGTGCCTGCCTTAATGAAAGTATGGATTTCTTGCAAAAAATATTCTATGATAAATACCTACTTTGATAAATATATTTACCATGTTAAGGTCCATTGGTATTATTAGTAATTCAGCTTCATGTAGCAGTGTATTTGTGTATAAGCTTCCATCATCAGCTAGTGGCATTGTTGGTGAGAAGCCCTTGATAAAGATCACTTATACAGGGTGTTCGGAAAGTTAACAATAATACTGAAAGGGCTGGTAGAGCAACTCATTAGCATCTAGAAAAACATAATGTGACCTTAGTAAAAAATCGATGGTTTCCGAGATATCATTATTTTAATAAAATTCGTTAAAATTATCTTCTTGGATCAGATTTTCGAGTGTCGCCTTGAAATTTTCATTATAGATTCTGAATTCAGTTCTTCAATGGTAAATAAACATTTCATTTTTCATAGGCCAACATTAAAAGTTAAAAACATTTACCAAAAAATCCTTTTAAAGTGAATACTTCTGATACTTCACTTTAAAAAGATTTTTCGGTAAAAGCTTTAAACTTGAACTTTTTTTGTTGATCTTGTCAAATGAAATGTTTATTCACCATTGCAAAACTGAATTCAGAATAAGAATGATGAAAATTTTAAGGTAACACTCGAAAATCTGATTCAATTCCTCGGAAACTATCGATTTTTTACCAAGGGCATATTATGTTTGGTATCTGGATGCTAATGAGTTGCTCCATCAGTCCTTTCAGTATTATCGTTGACTTTCCGGACATCCTGTATATGTTATAAATAGCAGTGGGCCAAGAACTGATCCTTCAGGAAGACTGCTGTGTAATTTGTGCTCCTTTGAGAGTGAGAAATCCACACGTACTTGGAAAGTACGTTCAGTTAGGAAGCCTTCTAACAACCTCATGTTTCAATTTATAGAGCAAAATTTCTGTTGGTATTTTATCGAATGCTTTTCAAAGTCAAGGTAAATAAATTAGTTGGTTCATGGTTGTCATCAGCCAGTGTCCATAGCCTGGCGATCAGGTTTGCTAACAAGATTTTGTTAATGTTCATTTTTCTGGGAGAAAGCCATGTTGTTCTGTGTAGGCGAGACATTTTCTGGCAGATAATCAGTGAGTTCTTTGGCAGTTATTTTTTCCATGCATTTGCATAGTGCACTCGTTAGACTGATTGGCCTATAATTTTCAGCATGTTATTAGTTTCCTTTCTTGTATATTGGTGATACCACTGCTTTCTTCCAAGCCAAAGGGAATTCTTATGTGCTCATGTGAGACAATGGCTCTTTCAGTACTTGCAGGTACACAATTTTTGAGAAAATCTAATGTGATTTCATCAAGCCCTGGACAAAAGTTTGGTTTTAGTGATTTGATTGCAGTTTCTTCTTTTTCTGCTGTGAATATGATGTTGGTTATTTTAATCCTGGGGTGGGTTTCTGTTTCTAAGGGAAATGTGGGTTCAATTGTGTTTTGATCCAGGTTCTGATCCTTGATATAATGAGGTCTATTATAAACTTAGCAGTCCGATGGTGGAAAAAAAGTTTGGGGTTTATATAATGGGCCTTTTCAGGTTTGGAAAAAGGACGGTTCAAAACAGTCGCACAATTTATTATTGAAATTTGTGATAGCCGAGTTGTTGTCATTTTGTTGATTGATAAACTGTCCGATTGTTTTGAACCGTTCTAGAACCGTCCTTTTTCCAAACCCGAAAAGGCCCAATGATTAGGTGGCAATTAGAGCCTCTACTCTAATCAAAAATAAGGTGCTCCGCTAGTTTTTGAGAAACTCAAAAAAAAACTGAGGAACTGCTAGGTTTATGAAAGCTAGCAGTCTCCTATAGTAAAAAATATGTTTATTTTGTATTAGAATTACTTAGATGCTTTTTAGGCGCTCCCTCGGGTGCTCCTGAATATTCAAAGAAAAACTTGAATCAGTTAATTATTAACTGAATTACAGATTTCTTTCATTATTAGGGGACTGCTGGCTTTACATTCTCTTGGGGATGTATTTGCAATAGTATTTGCAACAAATTTGATGACAGTAGCTGAAATGTTGTTGCACCCATTGCAATTAGGTGCTGTTACATAATCGAAGAAAAAATTGGATCAGTTAATTTATAACTGAAATACAGATTTTTTTTCCATTATTAGGTGATTGTTAGCTTCACGTTTACTTGGTACCTCGCTTGGTACCCTTGGTGGTGTGTCTGAGGCTAAAATGTTTCTGGATAGGAATTAGGTGATATTTATTTATTTATTTATTTATTAGCAGTATAAATAGGTACTTAATAATTAACGTTTCAATTTGTTGGTAATAATTATTCTAAAATATGCTCTATCTCATTACTGCTAAAAGTTTTTGGTGTATGATGGTATTTAAAATACTTTGTGTACACCAATTTACTGCATCATTTATTTAACATTTGAGGTATACTCCGAGGTATATGTCAGTGCTTAATATTACTTTCTAATTAACTTATATTAACAAAATACTTGTAATTAAAGCATTACAAAAATTCTAGAAAAATCGAAATAGAAACCCTCACCAACAATATCACAAATCAGAGAAATATCGCAAACTGCATGTTGTGGTTTTTGTAATACAACATTGTTTTGCATTGCATTCCTTGTACTCATTCCATGAAGGTACAATCTGCTCTTTATAGACAGATGACACATTATTATATTTTAGTTCGAATGATTTAAATCATTAAACTGACACTATTAATTTGGTACTCGCACAACTACACAAGTGGTTTAATAGTATGTATTAAAGTTAAACATTCAAAAAACAAAATGTATGCTTATAGGAAGTGATACATTTCAAAAACAATTTAAATTGAGTAATTTGAGTATAAAAATGGAAAACACCACTTTCGAGGTAGTAGACAAGACTAAATATCTTGGTTTTATTGTGGATAATCATCTAACTTTTAAGGATCATCCATTTTTGTCGGTTGCCTTCCATCAAATCATAGTAAATCAGCAACATGGATTCACCTCCGGCCACTCCGTTGATACCAACTTGTTTGTATTCACTAACTTTATCAATAGATCATTCGACAATGGTTGTGAGATACATACTATATACCAGGTGTCCCACTAAGGTCGGCCAGGTACGATATTATGGAAACCATAGACCTTACAGCTTCGGGATTTTTTTTTCTTCACTAAATCGGCCAAGAGAAATTGATGGAAATTATTTTCAAGTTTCTAGGATGACCGCTAGGGGGCGCATTTACGATGATATAGCTAAAAATTCAACTTTTCTCAAGAAACCGCTATATTAAGATACTGTTTTAACAACAGAAATCAAAAGTTCATTAATTTTTGCGCCTGTTTGGTTATTAGGCTTTTCTTTGTATCTTCAGTAATAAGGGTGGGGGAAGCTGGTGATTTTTTTTTTTTAAATTGCTGTATCTTCCATACCCCTTATTCAAACTCATTCAATTTGGGTTTATTTGGAAGAGAATTTCATTGTTATTAAGAACACCACTTCGTTCGAGGTCGATAGTTTCCACCGCGTCTTCTAGAGGGCGATGTTTATTCAAGATCCAGTTTTTTCTAATTTTCATGAAAAATCCAAATGGCATAATATTATTTTTGTATTGCTTTGCTTAAAGAGCAAAAAAATATCTACATTTTGGTGCAAACCGCAATTCAATATCTGCATTCGTTTTCAAGTTACGTAAGGTCTATGATCTCCATAATATCGTACCTGGCCGACCTTAGTGGGACACCCTGTATACTGACTTTAGTAAGGCCTTTGATAAGGTCAATCATACTCTTCTACTCTCAAAGTTGTCTAGTTATGGCATTGCGGGTACTTTGATTTCTTGGTTGGAGTCTTATTTGTCAGGTAGGATTCAGCAGGTGAGAATTGATGGTTATCTCTCGGATAAGTTCGATGTCACACCTGGGGTTCCTCAGGGATCCCATTTGGGACCTTTCTTGTTCAGTTTATTCATCAATGACCTAGGCAATCTACTTTCCTCCAATTTTCTAATGTTTGCGGATGATCTAAAGATATTTCGGGAGGTATCATCAACTCGTGCTATTCTTCTTCTGCAAAATGATCTGGACATTGTATACGATTGGTGTAAACTCAACGACATGCCACTTAATATCGACAAATGCTGCTTTATGCGCTTCACCCGCCTGATGAATACTATGGAATATTCCATTAATAACTTTGTTCTTACTGAGGTGTTTGTTGTTAAGGACCTTGGCGTTCACTTGGACACCAAACTTATGTTCGTCGAGCACTTTGAGTATATAATAGGTAGGGCTAATAGATTATTAGGTTTTATCAAAAGAACCAGTAATGACTTTAGGAGTGTGTTTGCTCTGAAGGTGTTGTATACGTCGCTGGTTCGATCCATCCTGGAATTTTCAAACATAATTTGGTCGCCATATTATCAGGTTCATATAAACAGACTTGAAAATGTTCAACTTTTTATAAAATATGCTAAATATAAACTTTTTTGCAATGGTATTGAACTTGATAATGATCAGACTATGTTATACCTAGATTTAGCATCTCTTGTTCGTAAAAGAGAATACTATGACATATGCTTTGCATTTAATGTTCTATCTAAACCACTATATCAAGAGTCCAGAATGTTTGGAAACTTTTCAGTTTCGTATACCTGGATATCCAACACGTAGGCAGACCTTGATGCATATACCAATTTGCAATTCTTGGTACTTATTGATAGTCCTGTTAACAGAGTATCAGCAAATGTGAATAATTTTGTGAGTCACTGGAATTCTTTAATGTTTCCCATAAAAAAATTTAAGAGTTGTGCAAAAAGGGCTGTTTTAGGTTAGTTAGTTTAAGTTAACTTGTAAACTTGTAGATATTGATACGTTAGTAAATAAATAAATAAATAAATTATCTATATTCCACACAAACCATGGTTTTACCAACTGATTCCAATGAAAAAAAATATATATATTTTTTATTCTAGATACACTTTCTACGATGGTCCACCTTTTGCCACTGGTCTTCCACATTATGGACACATATTGGCTGGAACAATAAAAGATGTAGTCACAAGGTACGCTCATCAACAAGGCTTCCATGTTGAACGAAGATTCGGTTGGGACACCCATGGCTTACCAGTGGAATTTGAAATTGATAAGGCATTAGGTATTAAAGGTCCTGATGATGTTATGAGGATGGGCATAGATAAATACAATGCTGAGTGCAGGAAAATTGTTACTAGATATAGTGCCGAATGGGAAGCTACTATTACTAGGCTGGGAAGATGGATCGATTTCAAAAACGACTACAAAACCCTTTATCCCTGGTTTATGGAGTCAGTGTGGTGGGTTTTCAAGCAACTATTCCAAAAAGGCTTGGTTTACAAGGGCAACAAAGTAATGCCTTATTCCACTGCATGTAGTACACCATTATCAAACTTTGAATCTGGTCAAAATTACAAAGATGTTGTTGATCCTGCAGTGACAGTGAGCTTACCATTAATAAATGATAGTGACAATGCTGCTCTTCTCGTTTGGACTACTACACCGTGGACTTTGCCTAGTAACATGGCCGCTTGTGTACATCCCACTTTGGAATATGTGCGGCTGAAGCAAATCTCAACTGGCAGCATTTTTATTTTAATGGAAGCTAGGATTGAATCTACATTTCAACCAGGAGACTTTGAAATTTTGAAGAAATTTCCTGGAAAAGATTTGGAGGGTCTAAGATACGTGCCTGTATTTCCTTATTTTGAGCATTTTGCAGAAAAAGGTATTGAAAAAAAAAATATTGATAAAAAAAATTCATATATTTTTTCTAGGTGCTTTTAGAGTGCTAGTTGACGATTATGTAACCTCAGAATCTGGTACTGGAATTGTCCATAACGCGCCCTATTTTGGAGAAGACGATTACAGAGTGTGCCTAGTTGCAGGTATTATCACAAAAGATATGGAGCCGGTGTGTCCTTTGGATAGTATTGGAAGATTTGTGGATCCTGTAACTGACTTTAGAGGCCAGTATGTGAAGGATGCTGATAAAAATATAATTTCCCATTTGAAGGCTAATAAAAGGCTTATACATCAATCACAGGTAAAATTGCTAACCTAATCTAGGATATTATTCCTTTTTTTTTTATAAATCAAATTTTATGTATCATTTCTTATTCTTACATTACGTTACCAACTTGGGGCAATATCCCAGCATATTTCATTAAATCTCTGCTGAAAGATGGTTGTGGTATTACATTAAAAAATCTTTTATTTGAGTTTTCTGATATTTTTCACTCTTCATCCCCTACCGATTTCAAAACCAATTTGGGGGAACACCTTATTGAGTCCTTGCCATAGGATGGTAGTGGTGCCCCATCCAAAATCTCGAGAAAAGAATAATAATAATGCCTACTTTCCTTTATCATCAAAGTTAAAAAAATCTAAGTTATATTTATTTACCAAACAAATACAGAAAGTGATACACACGACACATAACACATTACTGTTTGAACAAATTACAAAACCTAATTTTCTATTTCTTAGGTCAAGCACAGTTACCCATTCTGTTGGCGTTCTGACACCCCTCTAATATACAGGGCCGTTCCATCATGGTTTGTGAGAGTAGAACATATGCAGAAACAGTTAATTGATGCCACTGCTAAGACCTATTGGGTGCCAGAGTTTGTCAAAGAAAAACGTTTTGGAAATTGGTTGAAAGAGGCTCGCGATTGGGCAGTTAGTAGGAATAGATACTGGGGTACCCCAATTCCATTATGGGTTTCGCCATCTGGCGATGAAATCCGTTGTATTGGAAGTATAAGTGAATTGGAAGAGTTGACGGGTCAAAAGATAACAGATTTGCATAGAGAGAGTATTGATCATCTGGAAATTCCCAGTTGTACTCCAGGGAATCCACCTTTGAAGAGAGTTTTGGAAGTTTTTGATTGCTGGTTTGAATCTGGTAAGATATTAAATTTGTCTATTTGTTATCAATTTCTAGAGCAAACAATATTTTGTTGTTTGTGGACTAATAAAACATGCACTATTTAGGTATGAGGAGTAGGAGTATGCAATTGAAAAGTGAAGCCGTTTTTCGAGGTATTTTGGTCACCATAATAATGGTGGTATAGCCAATCCAATGGTTTACCTACCAAAACCTGGCTTCACTTTAAGTTTCATAACGGAATGGTGTTTTCCTACTCCTTGAGCGTTTTAGCTGCTCAATTATTTAATTCTTAGGAAGTCTATTTTTCACGTGATCATCTTTGATGGATCAGATATCAATTACTTTCACTTTAGAGATTGCAGAGGTTTTGAATTTATAAAAATTGGGTCTTTATAGTTTCCTATGTAGGTATATTATAATTAGACACAGAGTTCTGTATTTTTAGAGCACAATTTTGCACGAAATACAAAAGTCTGTGTCTAATTGATTATTAAAATATTTATTATATTATTATATTCTATCTAAATGTTCCAAGAGTTGAATATAGAAAAAAAATCTAAATTGAAATAGCCCATCAAGGCCTACAATATGTATATTATACTGACAAATATTTATCCATGTAAAAATGTCATTTTGGGGAATACTTATCTTTGAGACTCCCCTAAAATAGTTGGTGGAAACGGCCATTATTGTCGTTATCATTTGATATATTTTGCAAAAAAAATCGCCAACAAACCTTAAAAAAAAAAAAGATAAATAAATTCGAAAGTAAAGAAAATAGTATAAAACTCACGTTGCAGAAGGCTATTAATTCTCGCACTCATTTGTTCGTCCAACATTCGCGATTTTAAAAATTGCCAACCCATAAAGAGATCGAATCCAAGAAAGTTTTAGTTTAGTTTAGTTAGTTTCAGTTTTTAGGTCTGTAGAGTAGTAGCCATTAGGGACCTTATGTATTTCAATTAGGTCTCCTCTTTCTCTTCTTTCTCTGAGTGTTGTCAATTGGAATTTTTGTAGTCTTAGTTTGTATTGCAGATTTCTAAGTTCAATTGGAATTTTGGTTATTTTTCTCTGCACACTTTCTAAGAGATCTATGTCTTTGATGTAGTAAGGAGACCAAACTGTGTGGCCATATTCTAGTTTTGATCTAATGTAAGTGGTGTACAGTTTTTTTTATCATTTTTACAGTTTGATTTTCAAAAGCTTGTTTCATAAGGTATATCAGTTGATTGGCCTTCTTTACTGTGTGGGATATATGGGTTTCCGATTTCAGATCATCGGTGACATAGACTCCTAGGTCTTTCTGTTCCGAGACTTTTCTGAGTTCGATGCTATTTATTTGGTAGTTGTATCTAGAGTTATTTCGTCCTATATGTAAAACAGTACACTTTTTTTCATATAGTTTTAGCTGAAATGTGGTTGTCCATTCTTCTACAGTGCTCATTCATGTCTTCCTTTAGTTGCTGCAGTTGTGTTAAAGGATTTCCATATAGTTTTTTGTAATACTCATCTGCAAAGGATTCTACTTTGGTTTGAATAGTTTTTGACCGATCGGAAATGTACAGTATAAAAACAAGAGAAGCAAGTACAGATCCTTGTGGTACTCCGCTGTCGACTGAGTACCAATCAGAAATCAGAGCTGGTTCCATTTTGCTCGAACATAGAAAGTTCTTTGCTGTAGAAAGGAGTTATTGTTACATATTTTGGTAGTTTGAAAGGTGGAATAGAACTGAGGGTGCCTGATAAGGAACCAGTCAAAATCTTATTAAATTTCCTCCTAATTAATTTATCAACATAGAATATCAATCAATAAAACTTTGTAACCATGTTGACTGCAATCTGGTAAATAATGTTTCTCTCTTTCTCGAACTCAAATAAATACAGTGTGTTCCTTTTAAAACTTACCACCCCTATTGTCTCGGAGTTGTAAAATTTTAGAAAAAATCCCTGAAATACGTAAACTATAATTTGAGGGGGATGAGTTTTTATGCAAAATTCACCTTCCCCCTTTCAACCCCCAGCCCCCAGAACCACATCCAAGAAAATCTTGAACGGGAAGGGGGGTCAAGTGATACATCATTATGGAGGGTTTTTTCGGTTTTTTATTCCATACATTTTGGTACTAAATTTCAATACCTAAGTTCAACAGTTTTGGAAATATTGACAGTTAAAAATTAACTTTTTTGCAACTTTGACAGGCTGTAAAACCTAAACGGTTGATTTTGGAGAACAGCTGATCTTACATTCTCATCTTATATTTTCATAAACTATCATTTGACACCAACTTTGAACTTAATCCATGATTGAAAATTACAATTAAATTTAATCTCCAATGAAATTCAAAGCTGGTGTCAAATAATAGTTTTATGGAAATCTAAGTTACGAATGTAAGATCAGTTTTTCTCTAAAATTGACCGTTTAGGTTTTACAGCCTGTTCAAGTTGCAAAAAAATCAATTTTCAACCGTCAATATTTCCAAATAATGTATCCCTTGACCCCCCTTCCCGTTTAAAATTTTCTACGGGGTGGCTTTGGGGCTGAGGGATTGAAATGGGGGAGGTGAATTTTGCATAAAAATTCATCTCCCTTCAAATTATAGTTGATGTGTTTCAGGGATTTTTTCGAAAATATTCAACTCTGATACTCTGGTGGTAAGTTTTAAAATAAACACCCTGTATATTATGAAGGCTATAGGACTTTTCTTTCAATCCACAATAAATTTACTTCACCTTGGACAATTTCTTCCTGTTCAAAACTTAACGGACGAAAATAAGAAACAAAAGTTAGAGTGTTGTAGGGAAATGTTTGTAAGAATTCAAGATGAGCCAGATTTTGTGAATAACATTCTCCTTTGCTCAAAGGTATATCCGAACGAGTGATATACATAACGTTACAAATAAACAAACTGGAAACACTCAAGATAATTCAGGCATATTCTCCCACAAGCACCGCCGATGACGAAGACGTCAGCAAATTCTACGAGGATATCTCGGAAGGAATGCACAGAAATAAAACATTACAAGTTTTAGTGATCGGCGACTTCAACTGCAAGATTGGAGGCCAAGCAGACTCAGAGGAAAAATATGTAGGTAAACACGGGCTAGGCAGAAGAAATCCCAGAGGCTCAATGATGGCTGACTTTCTAAAAGAAGAACATCTCTACAACGCCAACACCTTTTTCAAAAAAAAACGCAACCGCAAATGGACCTGGGCAAACCCAGACGGGAGAACTTTCAGCAAATCGACTATATTCTAACGAAGAACATCCACATAATACAAAACGTTGAGGTATTGAACAGATTTAATACTGGAAGTGACCATCGTCTGGTGAGTACAAGAATAAGCATAAACTAAAAACTAGAGCGTTGCAGAAAAATCAAAAAGTCGATACACAAACAGATTGACAGAGAGAAACTTCAACACGACCCAAATAAATTCCAAATATACCTGGGAAACAGATTCAAAGAGCAGAGACCGAGTACCCATGACATAAACGAAGCAAACAAAACGATCACTAGAACCCTAAACCAAGCAGCAGAAGCGTACACAGAAACAAAAACTAAAAAGCAAAATAAACTAAGCGCGCATACACTAAACATGCTAGATAAAAGACAACTTATAACAAATAACAAAAAATCATCAGCAGAATATGCCGAAACAAATAAATTCGCCAGAAAGATGGCAAAGGAGGACATCAGAAAACACAATGAGAAAATCGCGCAGAAAGTACTGGAACAACACAAAGGGACGAAAGTGTTCAGAAGACTTACGACGAACACAAAGAAAGAAATTGTCAGAATCAAAGACAAAACAGGACAAAGAATCGAAGGAAGACACGAAATTATAAGAACAGTACAAGAATTCTATACAGACCTATACGAGACGAAAGTAACTAGCGACATATCCGAAGAAGACCAGGAAGTGAAAGTCATGAACGTCAACTCTGAAGACATACCTGAGATTACAAAAGACGAAATCAGACTAGCATTACACCATATGAAAAACGGGAAAGCAGCAGGCGAAGATGGCATATTAACGGAGATGTTAAAGCAAGGCGGAGATATACTTGAGGACCAACTAGAAATGCTGTTCAACAAATGCCTGGAAAAGGAGGACATGACATACCACAGGACTGGAAAAACGCCCACGTGACAATCATTCACAAAAAGGGAGACACCGAGAACCTAGAAAATTACAGACCGATCAGCCTGCTACCCCAAATATATAAATTATTCTCGAAAATAATAACCAACCGTCTCACACCAAAGTTAGACTACTACCAGCCAAAAGAGCAGGCTGGGTTTAGGGAGGGTTACAGTACTACAGAAAACCTGCAAACGATGAGAACACTAATCGAGAAGATGGTGGAATACAATATACCTTTATGGCTAGCATTCATTTATTTTAGAAATGCTTTCGACACGGTGGAAATATGGGCACTACAGCAAGCCCTAAAACACGCTAGAATAGGACACAGATACGCAAACCTAATCAACAACATTTACCGTAAGGCGACTCTACAAATCCAGCTACACGAAAAGTCCGACAAAGTTGCAATTAAAAGGGGAGTGCGCCAAGGAAACCCTATGTCACCCAGTTCTGGAAGACGCACTAAAAACAATCGACCTCCAAAACAGAGGCATTAATATCAATGGGGAAAAACTCAACCACCTCATGTTTGCCGACGACATAGTAGTGATAGCCGGAAGTAGAAAAGAACTGGCCACACTTATCGACGACATCTACAGGGCCATGAAGCGCATAGGCCTAGAAATCAACTTTGATAAAACGAAGTACATGACATCAAACGTAGAGGATGAACGAAAAAGTAACTACAAACAAATACCTAGGACAAACACTAACTACTGGCAAGGTTAACCAAGAACTCGAAATAAAGGAGAGAATACGGCAAACCTGGGCGGCATATGCCAAAATAAAAGACATCTTGAATATGGACATACCCCTAAACCTCAAAACCGAATTATACAATCAGTGTATCCTACCAGTAACGACTTACGGGTCACAAACTTGGACCTTTACGAAAGCTATACATTGACAAACTTAAAGTAAACCAGAGAGCTATTGAGAGGAGAATACTTGGGATATCATTAAGTGCGCGTTCACATTGGCACCGCTCGAGCGGTGAGCGTTGCGCGATGCCGCTGTAGCGATGCCCAAAAATAATTTTAACATTATATTTCGAGTGAACATGTTAACACCGCGGGACGCGCCGCTCCAGTGTGACCATGTTCATTTGAAATATAATGTTAAAATTATTTTTGGGCATCACTACAGCGGCATCGCGCAACGCTCACCGCTCGAGCGGTGTCAATATGAACGCGCACTAAGGGATAGGAAAACAATTGAATGGATCAGGAGAAAAACAAAGGTGCACGATGTCGTACAACGCGCCGCCGCTCAGAAATGGGACTGGGCAGGACACGTCGCAAGATACCAGGATAAGTGGAGTGGTAAACTAATTCGATGGAGACCATGGAGCAACAGAAGGAGCACAGGAAGACCGCAAATGAGATGGAACGATTTGAAACGAACGGCAGGACTGATCTGGTACCAGGGGGCACCAAACCGCGACAACTGGCAAAATAAGAGGGAGGCTTATACCCAAAGGCAAAGACAATACTACTACAAAGGGTAGAAAACAGCTAAGCTCCTTTATAGGCCAGGAATGTTATTTTCAATTACATGGTGTGAAGAATTCTTCCCTTAGTATTTCATCATAGTTTGTTTATCTGGAAAATAAAATTACTAATTAAATTTTCCAATTTTTTTTTATTTGTAAATCTGAAACTTGACACAAAATTTTAATTATTCAAGCATAAATGAAAACAAAAATCAGAAAATTCCAAACAGCAGCATCTGTATTCCATAGGTTTCTTCTTCATCTTCAACGTCCTCATGTAGTAAGTTAACTAGCTCTTGAGCATCTCCATCTTAAACTCATCGTCAGTGCATGTTGTTTACTAGCAAAGACGGTTCAACTGTACAAAAAGAGCTATGCTCTTCACAAGAGAAAGCAGACCAAAAGGTATTTTACATTGCTTCTATGCTCTCAATCTCGTCAAGATAAATTGCCTATCAGAATTAGGTCAGTAGACACAGATGTTTTTATGTTGCTGCATGCCAACGAAATTGAAAATTTGTTACTGCTTAATACAGGAGTTGGAAACAAACGAAGGGTCATTAATATTACCACCATTTATGCGAATTTAGGTCTAGCAAAGAGCCATGCTAATCATGCTATGTTGAATATGGATGCATTATCCGGATGTGACACTACTAGTCCTTTTGTTCGTTGTGGAAAGTTTTCGGTGAAATACAAATTAGAAAAATCGTGCCTGTCCTTAGGTCTTCTTTCTTATGGCTTTGCTACAAGGCAATTGCCAGCACCATTTGATAGTGACCACGGCTTGTCTGGCTCTAAACCATTCCGTGACCACCTAGATCACTTGTACTTTCTAAGCCTGTTGGAGAGTTGTGAATCCAAATGAAAATTTTAACAGCTCAGTTTCATCATCCAATTATTATACATTGTTTGTGTGGGCGAACATTAGTAAAACATCACAACAAAAGGATAAATGAGCACATCTAAGACAAAGACAGTGATGAACTGGAAAAAGGTTAGGAATTAAAGTTGAGCATCACAATTTGATTTTATTATGATTGAGGAAGTGAATTAGTAGCTTGATTGACTCATTGCAGGGTCTACATAAAACTGTTTCTATAGAAATAGGGGCAGTATATTTCAAAATGGCAAGTTCCTTGTACAAATTTAGATTTGCAATACAATTTATAGGGCACTCAAAAAATATGTGATTAAGGTCCTCGATTTGACCACAATCACACAGTGGACTATCTTTTTTGTTGATCTTGAACAGGAATTGACTTGTTAAGCAGTGACCTGTACGCATTCTAATGATAGTGGTTATGTGTCTACGATCTGTGTATGTCATCTTGGAAAACCATTTTTTAATTGGGAAATGATCCTGAATCCTAGAATATCGATACTTTTTATCATTCAAAAGAGCTACCCATTTTTTTGTAAATTGAAGTTTCAAGTTGAATTTAATTGCATTATATATTTCATTACAATCTATTTCCATCTTTTTTGGGACGGTCAAGATTCTACCAATATTAGCCAGAGTATCTGCTTCCACGTTCCCAAAACTGTCTGAGTGACCCGGTATCCATGATAACTTTATGTCGAAACCATGTTGATTTGCCATTAATATTAGACGTTTGGTTCTTAGGGACCAAAGATCTGCCCTTGCATTGAGTAAATTGCTGTTGTTGATCTTTTTCAAGGCACTTTTTGAATCTGTAAATATAATCGCCCTTTTAATCTTTTTATTGATTGCAGTTTTCACCGCGTCATGAATTGCTATTGTTTCTGCACTACAAATGCAGAGTAAATCGTTCAATCTACATGAAAATTTATATTTCAATTCAGGTATAGAAATTCCATAACCCACCCTATTATCTTTCTTTGAGGCGTACGAAAAAATAAAAGAGCAATCGTCTCGATGTTTTTCCACAGCGTAGTTAAATTTATCTTTCAACATTAATTCATGTTTTTCAAAATTACAATCAAAAATTTCTAGAGGTGTTATCAGGTTAAATAAATCAATCTCATAACAAGGAAGGTTGGGTGATTTATAAATTTTATTGATGTGTGGGAGGAAAAATTCAAATAATGCTATGAAATATGTCACGTCAGAGTCCACAATTGTTCCTTTCTTGCATAATAACATTCTACGGCTCTCGCGAATGATGTTAATGGTGGGATGATTTTGAATTTTAATTATTCTAGACAAGTATTTAGCAGTTAAGTTTCTTCTTCTTTGTGCTAAATCTACCACTGCTGCTCCCGCCAATAGCGCAGCTTTAGGTGTTAATCTCATACAACCTAGACTTATTCGAAGCCCCTCGTAAAAAATATTGTTCAATTTATTCAGATCCCTCTGACTGACTGGAACCTTTAATATGTTTAATGTTTTATTTGCTTTAACTGAAATATTTTCGATATGTGATGTCCATTTGAGATGTTTATGAAAAATAACGCCCAAGTATTTAATAGAGTTTTTATATTCTATGTAGTAGTTGTTAATTTTTACCAAAGGGGGATTATTTGCCCTTCTACCCTTTGTGAACCATATTGCTTCACATTTGCTCAATTCCAAAGATAAATCATTCTCCTGAAGATACTCGTTGACGATTTGCAGCGCATGAGTCATCCTATTCACCATACAATCGATATCACTACCCTTTATGACTAGTGCCAAATCATCGGCATACCCTATCAACTGTACCCCATCAAAGTTTATTTCAAATAAATCCGCCAAATAAATATTGAAAAGTATTGCACTTAAGGGCGAACCTTGAGGAATACCGTTAGTGGCCATGACTGGACCCAGAAATGAACCATCATCTCCCCTCGTATATAATAGTCTATTGCGTAAGATTTTGTGTATAAGATTATTTATTTCAATAGGAATGTTCAGATTTCCAATTTTTTTATATAGTTTGAAAATATTGACATTCAGGCCTATTATGTATCATTTTCTGTTATTTTAACAGTAACGTTAAGTTATCTCTCATTGTTTATTCTACACGTGAAAATAGAGACAGGTATAGATTTTGAGCTTTAACACAACTGTTAAAATAACAGGAGAGGATACATCATAGGCCTGAATGTCATATGCAGCTTTAACATCCAAAAATACTGCTAGAACCAATGAACTATAGCTAAAAACTGGAATGCGCTCACATTGCCATATCTGCCAGAAAAATGAAGCCATGAAAGACAGATGCCACAAGGGGGAATGTTGTTTTTTTCTGTTGCTCGCTGACATATGACGTTTTCGAAAGTTTTGTCATATTTCCCTTCACAGGTTTCATCAATTGGAATACGTGTTGGAAGCAATTTTCGCCATTTAACATAATGAGTGCGACAAAAACAGGTATCCCCTCCGCAGCAGCCGCACTAGGCTTCACGTTCGTCCTTATGTGTTAGCATTCCAGTTTTTGGTTATAGTTCATTGGCTAGAACTGTGTTTGACATAATAAAGGCATTGAATATAAAGGACGATAAATACGCCAAATTGTCATTTATACCTCTTCCCTTCCGGAAACCTGATTGTTGTAAATTCAAAAGATTCTGATTTTCTACTACCCAATCTAAACGATTCTTGATCATGATTTCCAAAACTTTACAACCACATGAAGATAAAACTATTGGACGATAATTGTCTGCCACATTCGGGTCCTTATTAGGTTTGAGGAAACTAATCAAATTAAATTTTCTCCAGGAGTTCGGAAGGTTATCCCCAAATAAAAACTTATTATAGCAATTGACTAAGGCTTGTTTAGCCGTAAAGGGTAGATTTTTGAGCATACTATATGCTATATCATCCATGCCTGGGGCTGAATTTTTTTTGTTATGCAACGCATTGTTGAATTCGTGAATATTAAAAAGTTGAATTTCGCTATCTACTGTTGGAAGAATTAGAGTGAAAGTAGGATCGATATTTATCTTTGCCATTTTAGCAAGTATGTTTCTCTTAATAGTGTCGTCCACAACAAAATCTTTTGTTTTGTTTTTAACAGCATTAGAGAATTTTTTTATTTTATTCCAAACATATGTTATGTTAGACTCTCTATTCAAGCAATAAAATTTTCTCTTTTTCTTTGACGTAAATTTTTTCTTGTGATTACTATAGCTTTTTTTGCCAGAATGAAATTATCCAAAGATGGAACATCGTTAAAATGTAAAATGGCTTCTTTTCTCGCCCTAATCCAGGAGGAACAATCCTCATCCCACCAGGGATTGCCAGGTTTTCCTGACGCCCCGCAGTATTTTTTTGGAATTGATTCATCACCAGCGAAATTTACTATATCCATCAATTCATTATAACTCGTGTCATTGTGAACTAAATTCATCCGTGCCAAAACTAAGTCTGCAAATAAGGCCCAATCAGCTTTCTTAAAGTTTCTAAGCTGATAAGAATTTATGGAGATTTTCTTTGAAAAATGATCATTGTTAGTTTGATATGATAACACAGTAGGAAAATGATCAATGTTGCCGCAATCTCTAATGACGTTCCAAGATGAATACACAGCTAAATGACTACTCAAAATTGTAAAATCAACCGCACTGCTCTTATTATTTGGGCCTTGCCACTTCGTGCCCAGCCCGTTATTCATAACAACCATATCATACTTGAGGGTGAAATCGCTGACAATATTTCCTCCTATGTTGACAGGCATCTTATCCCATAAAGGATGGTGGGAGTTGAAATCCCCCATTATAATAATTTTTTGATCAGAAATGTTTTCAATAATGGCATCTAGAAAAACCATATCAAAGGCAGTATTTAAACTACTATAAATGTTAATTATATATAAATCTCCTATTTTGATGTTAATATATTGAATTAAATCTGAATTGAATTTTTTAATAGTCGAAAAAATTATATTATTTTTAATACAAGTTGCTACACCACCATATCCATCTCCTCTATCCTGTCTGATAATGTTATAAGATTTTAATGAAAAGTTATAGTTTATACTTAGCCAAGTTTCGTTTAAAATAATAATATCCGGATTCTCTTCCGTTATTAGATTAATTAAATTGTCTTTGTTTGACTTTATGCTACGAATGTTCGATTGAATTATTTTTAAACTATTTCTAATTGTCATTGATGTTAGTGGAGGATATTGGTAAATATAACGGAAGTTATAAATTCAATGAGGTTTTTAAAAGATGTAACTAATTAGCCTGACTCTGAATCTCGATCAAAATCCATGTAGGATTCAGGTCGATACTCTGTCAGGAGTAATTCTCTACATATGTTTTTATTATTATCAAATGTGTTTCTGAGGTAATTAATAACAGCATTTAAGTCAAAACTATTAAGTGAATGAATATCTGAAGGTGCACTAGTGGAAGGCATATCTTGACTCTTAAGACGATTGGCATTTGAAAATTGAGACCGAGATGGAAAGGAGGACACAAATAACTTCTCTGGTCTAGAATTGGGAAAATATAGATTTTCTTCATGTGCTTTACGATCATAACCCTTGTGGATGATTCTTTTCTTATTAGCCTCTGTCGAGGCCACTTGTTGATAAGACCTTTTTATTGTGTTTGTTCTGAAAGCTTGTGCTCTCCTTTCATTCGGTTCAATGATAGATTCAGTTTGACTCCTTGAATTATTACCTAAATTATTAAATCTATTTATGGACGGGAAATCACTAGGATTGTACACAAATTCACCCCTAGATGTATACGTTTTTCTACATTTTTCGTTGGCTTCAAAAAAAGTGAGATTTTCAAAGGCCATTAGTTCTTTGATGTTTTTTTGTCTATTATATTCTGGACATTTTTTATATATTGTTTTGTGACTTTCTTTACAAAAGAAACAGCAAGGTTCACATGCAGGAATTTCGTTTTCCTGTGTGTGTACCTCGCCAGAGCAGTTGAAACACTTTTCTTTACCTTTGCAATTATTACGCGTGTGTCCATATCGAAGGCAACGGAAACATTGAGTCACAGGAGGAATATAAATTTCAGTTGAAAATTCCAAATAAAAAAATTTAATATGTCTAGGCAATCTAACCCCTCTAAAAGTGAAAAGTACAGTTCCTGTCGGTTCATAGGTAATATTATTGTCTTTAACGATTTTTCTATTATGTCTTCTTACATTAATGATTTTAATGTTGTCGCTGGCTATACAGGCACTTAACAATTCTTCCTCAGATAAATCTACATCGATTCGATGTAACAAAATTGAAAGGAATGTACATTTTATACCCTTTATCTCTCAATGCCTTGTTATTTAAAAATAAGTTTGCAGCTTTATAATTAATAAATTGTATTGCGATTCTATTTAATCCTTTATTGGATATTTTGAAAATGTCTGTTAATTTAAGATTGAATATATCTCTTGCTATTTTAATATTATTTGCCCTACCAATATTGAACCCAACTTTTTCAGTCGATTCTAAATAAACAACGAAGTGTCCCTTATCAGCGGATTCATAAAAAATTTCCGGTTTTGGAATGTTTGGTATGTTGACTTGAGAAATATTTTCAGAAATATTATCATTAATATGGGACGTATTTATAGGCCCTAACCGATCCATATTACTTATAGACCCCTGGTGGGGTCAATCAAGCTAACCAAAACAATGAAATTCAAGCAATGAAATGTAAGCTCTTAATTAAAAATGCTCAACTTACCGCTGGACGCAAACACACAAAATTAGTGAGGAAGCCCAAGGTCGAAAAGCAAATATTGATAGCTCTTTGCACGTTGATGGCTGAACGCGAAGTGTGTCCTCAGGTCGTTAGGATTATCGATTATCACTTAGGTCGGTATTACATCTGTATTTTTTTTTGTTTATATGAAGAAATACACGAATGTCAAGGGGAAATATTAACTGTGTATTTATAGCTTATCACGTGCATAAATTCATAAATTTATACATGCATTATTACATGTAAAAATACACGAAAAAATACTCAGATGTAATGCGGGCTTTTCAATTACAGACAAGTTAGTGATAGACCTAGAGGAATTCATCTGGTACTTGTCCAATAATAGAGAATATACAGATATAAATAAGCTACGGTTCGATTTGCTCAAACAAAATACTCTTCTACAGTCATCTCTGCATTGTCAAATACACAAGGTGTTGAATTGAGTCTACTACTCCCTTGCAGTGCTGCATAAAGAATAATGCCCATGTCGCTAAGCACATAACACCAAAGTGGAACATGGCTGGAAATTGGTAAGATTGGATCACAGGTGAATCGTTGTCGCCCCAACTAACCGATGTAATGAGAAGCTATTATCCAGATGAGTTTGAAGATGGAGATTAGCCAGAGCTACCTAATTTACCGATATATGTATGTACCACCATAGGACGATGAAGATAAAGAAGAAACCTATTGATTACAGATACTGCTCTTTGGAATTTTCTGATTCACTTGTTTTCATTTACTTTTGTGTTAAGTTTCAGATTTACAATACAGGGTGTCCTTAGATAAACTGACACATTTTAGAGGTGAATATGCGGTTTGCTCTGGAAGAATGAGGATTTTTTAAAGTTTTTTTTCATGGTATTGATTGACAAATCCTGAAATTTGGTTTTACATACATTCGATTTTTTTAAATAATTACATACTGCCTTATTCTTAACGAAACACCCGGTATATTTTGTCATTCTCAGAATGCGTGACTTTTCTACTTTACAAAAATGTATAATTTTTTTCAATTATCATGAAATTGAATCGTAAAAATTGCACTTGGTTGAAGAGCGTACCGTCGACTGGCCAAAAAAAAAATGATAATTATTAATTTGTGTTTTATATGCACTTATTTGTGTTTAATACTTGTATTATTAGTTAACTATGCGCTAATTAGTTAATAAAAGTATTAAACACAAATTAATTCTCAATTTTTTTTTTGGTTAGTCGATAATATTCCCTTCGACAAAGTGCAATTTCACGATGCAAGTTCAAGATAATTGAAAACAATTATACATTGATATAAAGTAGAAAAATCAGGCTTTCTGACGATGACAAAAGATACAGGGTGTTTCATTAAAAATAAGGCAGTCATTTTATTTCAAAAAATCGCATGTCTGTAAAACCAAATTTCAGCAAATTTCAGGATCCGGCAATAATGTGAAAAAAACACTTTAAAAAATCCCTATTCTCCCAGAACAAACCGCACCTCATTAACTTTTCCCGTTTTCGAGATATTTACCTACAAAATGTGTCAGTTTATCTAAGGACACCCTGTATATTACAATAATTTTATTTTTTCTACGAGCGTGCGGGAAATGGCTCTTCCCGCACGATTTGCTGTGCGGAAAGACTTTCTTCCCGCACCGGTGCGGGAAGAGATTTCTTCCCGCACTCAGTGCGGGAAGAGTTTGAAATAATCATTGTGACATGGAATTGTTTGTATTGTTGATACACCTATACCTGTACCTTTACCTTTTTATAAATACCTTTTAATACATTTTTAATTCTACCTTCTGCATAATCGCATTTTATTTAAATTAAACTCTTCGTAACATCAGCCTTAGTATGCTCGTAGAAAAAATATAGTTCCTAACTCTTGCGGGAAGAAATTTCTCTTCCCGCACTCGTTAGGAAAATAGCTATTTCTCGATAAACAAACCATGACTACTATGGGAAGAATTCCTTTACAATATACGGGTGACACAAGGAATAGGGAACAACCTATAACTTTTTTATTATACAGGGTGAGTTACTAAGCGCGCGGTCGTCCATATCTCCTATACTAACGGAAATCGAAGAAAAGGCTAAATACAAAATTTGTAGATAAACATGAGTACTACATTCCTAAATTATTTTCCAGTATACAGGGTGGCCCATAACTAGTAGTGACACAAAGTTATGTTTTTTTTAATGACTCCCCCTGTATATTCTGACTTTTCTGGATTCTGCGGAAAATTCTAGACATTTTCATGTACAGGGTGCTGCAATTTGGAGTGTTTTAACAGGGAAAACCTACTTCCAGACCAGATAGAGAAAAATTGACTTAGATGTCATGGGATTGATTTTCGAGAAACGTCGATTGTCCAAAACCGTATCGCGATATCTTCAATGGTACCAATAATACAGGGCGATTTTCGATTTTTCCCTATTATGAAAAATAGCTAAAAGTTTTTGTTTATCAATTTTTTTTATTTCTGTGAAAACATCTCTGGATTACTTTTTGAACACAATCCAGTAGCGTACTCAGTTTTCTTCTATTTCGCGCCCATTTTGAGATATTGACCAAATTCCGATTTTTTTAAATAGGACACCCTTTATATTGATAGCTCATTGGATAGCTCTGCTTTTGCTGATTTCAATGATATAAAGTTTGATAGGTTTATCTCTAACAGTTTTCGAGAAAAAAATTATATCTGTTTCAGTCATAAGAAACAATGTGTTAGAAAGAGACCTTCCTCATTTTCCCTACAGATATAAAATCCTTTTCTAACACAACACATTGGTCCTTATGACCAAAACAGATATAATTTTTTTTCTCGAAAACTGTTAAAGATAAACCTATCGAACTTTATATCATTGAAATCAGCAAAAACAGAGCTATCCAATGAGCTATTAATATATATTTGAAAAAAAATCGGACTTTGGTCAATATCTCAAAATGGGAGCGAAATAGAAAAAAACTGAGTACGCCACTGGATTGTGTTCAAAAAAGTAATCCAGAGATGTTTTCACAGAAATAAAAAAAATTGATAAACAAAAAACTTATAACTAATTTTCATATTAGGGAAAAATCGAAAATCGCCTTGTATCAATGGTACCATTGAAGATCTCGTGATACAGTTTTTGACAATCGAAGTTTCTCGAAAATCGATCCCATGACGTAGTCAATTTTCCTCTATCTAGTCTGGAAGTATGTTTTTCCTGTTGAAACACTCCAAATTGCAGTACCCTGTACTTTAATATGACATGATGCCATATTTTATAATCTAAAATCTAATGCACAAAAAAAAAGGAAAATTATCATAGAATCGATCGATCAATAATAACAATTTTCTTTATTCCAGGTGCTATGCCTTACGCCCAACAACACTACCCATTCGAAAACGCTAAAGAATTTGAAGACAACTTCCCCGCCGACTTTATTGCAGAAGGCATTGATCAAACTCGAGGCTGGTTTTACACTCTAACTGTACTTTCTACAGCTTTATATGGCAAAGCACCCTACAAAAACTTAGTAGTCAACGGATTAGTGCTAGCAAGCGACGGACAAAAAATGTCAAAAAGGAAGAAAAACTATCCAGACCCTCTTGAAGTTGTCAACAAATATGGAGCTGACGCTTTAAGGTTGTATTTAATCAGTAGCCCGGTTGTAAGAGCAGAAAACTTAAGATTCAAAGAGGAAGGAGTAAGGGACATAATTAAAGACGTATTTTTGCCTTGGTACAATGCTTTCAGGTTTTTATTGCAAAATATTGAAGTTTTTGTTAAAGAAAATTCAAAACCCTTCAAGTATGACCATAAAAGCGTTATTAAAAGTGATAACATAATGGACAAATGGATATTATCTTTTACCCAATCTTTATTAGATTTTGTCCAAACAGAAATGAAGCAATATCATTTATATACAGTGGTGCCAAGGCTTACAAAGTTTATTGATTATCTTACAAATTGGTACGTAAGGATGAACAGGAAAAGGCTAAAGGGTGAAAATGGAGAAATTGATTGCTATAACGCTTTAAGAACCCTATATAACGTTTTGGATAATATTGTTAGAATGATGGCCCCTTTTGCCCCATTTATAACAGAAAATATTTATCAAGTAATGAAAAAATTACTTGACAATTCTCCTGCCGATAGTATTCACTATTTAATGCTTCCAAATGCAGACCAATCTTTAATAGATTCAAATATTGAACGAGCAATTGCAAGAATGCAAAGTGTTATCGAACTTGGCCGTGTTGTGAGGGATAGAAGGACAGTTCCCATTAAATATCCTTTGCCTGAAGTTATCGTTATTCATCAAGATACTCAATATATCGAGGATATATTATCGTTAAAAGATTATATAGTGTCTGAACTCAATGTCAGAAAAATCAGCACTACTACTGATAAGAGCAAATTTGGTATAACTTTGAGAGCCGAGCCTGATCACAAAGTTTTGGGGCTGAGGTTAAAGCAAGAATTCAAAGCGGTTACTCAAGCAATTAAAGCTCTTACGGACAAGGAAATTAATGAAATGGTAACGAAAGGACATAAGGAAATTTGCGGACAATTAATTGATATCAGTGAAGTTCGTTTGATTTTCAAATCCGACTCGCTTAAATCCGATCAATATGAAGTAAACAGTGATAATGATGTATTGATTTTGATGGATGTCACTCCTGATGCTTCAATGGCAGATGAAGGAACTGCTAGAGAAATAATTAACCGGATACAAAAGATGAGAAAGAAGGCACATTTAGTGCCTACTGATGAAATATCGGTATTTTATACAGGAGATGGAGAGGTTAATAGAGTCGCTGCTGAATTTAAAGATTTTATTGAAGGAACTATTAAAGCCCAATTTATTCCGGCTGATCGTAGAAACCCAGCAGATCAACTCATTATTGAAGAAACTCAAAAACTCAAAGATTGTGAGCTCTATATTGCATTAACAAGAGCTGGTAATACCAATGGACTGGATATGCCAAATGCGAAATGGGTAAATGTCCGATTGGTCGGGTTGAAATCCAAATATTGCCGTGGCGCTTCTAAAGGAGTAATTCTTTTGGAGGTAGCCAAAAAAGTATTGAGCATAGATCAATTCAAATTTGAAATTTGTAGACTATTTGGTGTTGAAAAGTTCAATCTAGTTTTATCAAACAATTCCAAAATTAATTCTGCTGAAACTTTGTTCAACGCTCAAGGAAATACAGTCTATGTTATTCCAAAAGATTCAGATTTGACAGTGCCTTCTGCTTCTAGAGAGGCGCCTTTTTGCAAATTTAAAAATTTCTCCGAGAATGGAGTTGCTGGAACGTACTTGCTAGAGAATCCACTAGGAAATCCAGTAGGATCTTTAAATGGTTTTAGGGAGCTTAAGCAAATGTGGTTGTAAGATTCTAGCGTAACCTAATAAATTATTTGGTTTTGATGTCAACTGTTTTTGTTAGGATGATTTTCATTTTTGCAGCTACTAGGAATCTGAGGAAGTCAAAATAAATTTGGCGATCTTCATAAATACGAGACTATCAGTGTTTCGTCTTTATTTTTTAGAAAATTTAATACAATTTGGCAAAGGTACAAATTCTTATACATAAAAGGTTTGCATTTTTTGTTTCCGCCCAAATAATTGCACCTCTAGATTTTGATGGTAGAACCTACGACCCAAAACGAGTATTCCTTATACTTGCTTAGACACCTGATAAGCAACACACGGGCGCGTCGTCCCCAATTTTGACTTGGCTACAATTCTGCATTTGGTATAAAAGCCCCATTGTGAGGTTCGTGTCGCATCAACCATTAACCAATTTCCGAGAAGTCAACACCTGATTGGAAATTTGTACACCTACTGTAAAGTGGCTGTTCCAGTATTGCTGAGTATTGTTGAATATTGTCACTTTATTCTAGGTATTGTATGGTTATTGTAGGGATTGTCAAGTATTGTTAACATATTAAAAGTATTTAACTGGTACTGTCGGGTAATGTGGATGAAACAGCAATACTTAACCTGTATTGTAGAGCAATTTTTAGTACTTTTAGTAATGTAGAAGGACTGTCGATACTGTTTATGTATTTTCAGACTCAATGTTAATACTTTGAATGTAATAATCTTTGTTATTGTTAAGTGTAAATTGTGTGCAAAAATTACTGCTGATGATTTACTTTTATTGAAAGCTCTTGTTTATTAGGAAAATTAGGTACATATTTCTTAAGCTTTATGCACTATGCATTGGTAAGATGCGAATTGTTTGATCGAATGCGATGAAACTAGAGAGTTTTATATGGCGGACCCCGTATATGAAACATTTCCGCTTGTTAACTAAACCTACTGATAACTTATTATATGTATAGGGTGTCTAATTAGTAGGTATATTGGAAACAGTAAGAGATATGAGGGCCGTTGAATTAGAAAAAAGTTGCCATTTCCGAAGGTTATCAAAAATATATTTTCATTGTTGCCAAATTTCTATTAGTTTCCGACAAACATGGTGATTTGTAAAAAACACCTAGAATTTTTTTTTTACTTTACAAATCATCCTGTATCTCGGAAATTAATAGAAATTTGGCAACAACGAAAATACATTTTTAATCACCTTCGAAAATGGGACTATTTTCTAATTCAACCGCCCTCGTATCTCTTACCGTTTACAATATACCAATGGTGGCCCATGGTATTTTTGACACCCTGTATATCTTTTATTAATTCCTAAACCCGTTTTAACGAGCGGCACCACAATTTGTAGTTTTGTACTGGGTGTTTGTATATAACTGGAACACTCAGTAAATTTCTTATTATTGAAAATAAAGGGCATGTTTAAATTGGAAAATTTCGTGGTAAATTGCAACCTTAAGTCCTATAACGATATTTTTTTTGTCGTCATTGGTATACAGGGTGCGCCAAAAAGGTATTTTTTTTAAATGGAACGTCCTGTATATTTTTGCTATATGAATATTGCTGATATTTTTGTGAAGCTAATTTTTTAGGAATTTCAAAAATGCAAAAATAGACAGGGCGTTCCCTTTGAAAAAATGACATTTTCAGCGCACCCTGTATACTTATGGCGACAAAAAAATATCGTTGTAGCGATTAAGATCATTGCAATTCGCCAAGAAAGAGTGTTCCAGTTATAAACAAACATCCTGTACATACATCGATTTCGGAAATCGCAGGGGATTTCGACAATTTTTAAGGGATTTCGAAAGATTTCGGATATTCGACTTTCAACGCCGCACCACTTAAGGATTTCGAGGATTTTGTTAAATGGACCCCGCAATATTTAAATGGAAATTGGTTACCCGTGATATTTGGATGAAATTTAAATATGTTATTGGGGATGCCGTAGGCAACAATTTTTACCATGGGCACAACCCTGTATATATGACAGGTGAGGCGTGGTTAGCTGTCAAATATTGGAATCTGATATCCAAAAACAGAGTAACTATGGCAGATTTTGATGAACAAAAAATCTATTTCTACTAAGTCGACCAAGTTAAGTCGAAAAATTTCAACCGTTTTAACACCTGTCAAAACCCTGCCAAACGGCAGCACTCATTTTTTCCAGTTTTCAATATTTTATGATGTTATTTGTCATTTTTAACTTGTATGTAAATTCTAAATTCAAAAATTTAAAAAAAAAATGACAGAACTGTCAAAACCTGTCATTTGTTTTAGTAGAAAAAAATACTCTAATCTGGTCCTTTCTCGTTTTAAGGTAGTTTATTGGTGATAAAAAATTGAGCAAAGTTCATGCACGTCACATTTTGACAGCTGTAATTTTTTTTTTTCAATTTTTAAATTCAGAATTTACATATAAGTTGAAAATGTCAAATGACAACATAAAATATTGAAAACTGGATTAGATGAGTGCTGCCGTTTGGCAGGGTTTTGAAAGGTGTTAAAACAATTGACATTTTTCGACTTAACTTGGTCGATTTAGTAGAAATAGATTTTTTGTTCATCAAAATCTGCTATAGTTACTCTGCTTTTGGATATCAGATTCCAATATTTGACAGCTAACCACGCCTCACCTGTCATATATACAGGGTTGTGCCCATGGTAAAAAATGTTGCTTACGGCATCCCTAATAACATATTTAAATTTCATCCAAATATCGCGGGTAACCAATTTCCATTTAAATATTGTGGGGTCCTTTGTTAATTTTTTTTAGGTTTATTTTTGTTTTCTCAAATCAAAGAATCATCAATTACTATTTATTTTGTTATGGAGAATAATAAAAAAAGTATTTCAAAAAATTGTCCACTACCCTATTAGAGCAAGTTCTGTTTCGTGGATTGATACATGTATTTATTTGAGGTCAAATATACGGCTAATATTTCTGTTCGACACCATGTATGTATTTCTTTCTGTAGTAACTACATGTAGAAATACATGAAAAAATACACGAATATGTAAAACGAGCTTTATTGTATATTATAAAATTTTAAATTACAGTCGTGAGCATTAATGGTTCATTTACATTCACTTCAAAGTCCAATTTGTCTTGAAATTGACGTGCTTGTCATATGGCGACAGCACAGATCCATTTACATTGAAATAAATTTGAAGTTCACTTCGAAGTGCACTTCAAATTTGGGCGAGCTGCTTGCCGAGGGCAAGCAGAAATTTGTGAAATGTCAAATTTTTAGTTTATCCATACGATTCTCATAAAATTCTGACGTTTTGACTTGACGTTTATGTTTTGCAATGTAAATGATAAAATATCAAACGTCAAATTTAACTTGAAGTTGGAAGTGAATGTAAATGCTCCTTAAAAGTGGGACACCCGACTGACAGGTTTTGTCATTTTTTTTTGCTATTTTGGATAAATCAGTCTTTTTTGTACAACGGTTTTTTTTTGTCAAATATGACAATCTCTGTCATTGTCGATGGTGTAGCTGCTGAACCCGTTTTACAATAGGAAAAATCGGGTGTCCCATTTTTTGTGCTCACGACTGTACATTTTCACGAAACTTTCTTTCACTGCAATATTATACTTCAGTTATTCTATTGTGAATTTACGAATGCTCTGCCACTTGGCCTGTCATGTGGTGCAACACTTTTAAAAGCTCGTAACCCGATTCACACGTATTCTTTTAGGGCCATATTCTCCGTAGTTCATAAAGCCTGGCTTAGTAGAAATGATTGACTTTTTGTGTGACAAAGCCGAGCTTTTCTACTAAGCCAGGCTTTATGAACTACGGAGAATATGGCCCTCAGTATTGTCAAGGGATTATCAGTATTGTCGGGGGGTATTGTGATTACTGATTACTGTAGAGATACTGTTGAGTATTTTTGACGGATTTTTGGTATTGTTTCAGTACTGTTGAGCATGACGGTATTGTTTAGGTATTGTAGGTACTGTGAACTGATTTGTACACCTACTGTCAGGAGGTGTCGACCTCTCGCCACTTTCCGTAACTCCTAATTGAAAATTAGCATAATCAGTAGTGCGCGTATGGAGCAAGGCCCTGTAGGAGTAGCACTCACGAAATCACTGGGTAAGTTCTTTTTTCTATTATTTATAGTCCGGGAGTTAACGACATATTTTATTGTACCATTTTCGCAAGCTTCATTCTTTTTGTATGTGTTATGCGTGTAGTATATGATATTAATATGAACGTCTGCCGGCGCACCCTCACGACAGGGGGTTACAGGAAGGTTACAATTACAGCAAAAAATTTACGAAAAAAACTTATAGCGGCACAAGCTAAACTTATTGTACGTATTAGTAGAAACATAGAAAGCTTAGAAAATATCGTCTGCCACCTAAATTCCACGACAAAAGTCGTCTGCCACTCACAAAAATAAGCGCAAAAAAAATTAAAAAAAAAATTATACCCGCAAGGCTGAAATTAATTGGAATACTTCTTTTCATAGTAACAAAGACAAAAATAATAGTCTGCCACGAATAAGATACAACGAAGATCGTCTGCCAAGCCTATGAAGTTGGGTTCGGCATGCAGTGCCCGAGCACCACCGCTAGGACGCTGCATCTGTCTCTTATTCCTATCTATTTTATTTTTTTTTTGTAAGACTAACCAGAATGAATTGTAAAAAGCTCAAGTTTAATGTTCTAGAGTTCTTAAAGAGATTATGGAGGGATTCATCGCGTACAGTCAAAATTGATGTTGAATAATATTGATGAAATTCGATGAAATTATTGAAAATGAAAATGAGCAACAGTTTTACTTTACAACAACAACTTTGTATTTTTTTGACACAGCCGTAAACTTCGAATAACAAGCTGAGTGGTATCTCTGATAGTCATTTACTTCTTGAGGTAATATAACGTAACTCAAATCTAAATTCTTCTCTTTACGGATTGAGAGAATATTTTCACTCGTATTTAATGTAGTGGTGCCGCGAGACAAGACTAGACGAGACTGGCCGAAACTCACTAGCAACACGCCACGTCATGCTTTGCCACACCACGCCATGTGACGAAAATGTATGCGTATATTCTTCTATTTATTTATATGTGCTGCGTACACACTTGCCATACGCGATACCTCGCCATGGCACGCCACGCCATCCGTCCATTTGCACACAAACTGTCCCACGTAAACCCGTGTCACATGGCGTAGGGTGGCGTGGCGTGTTGCTAGTGGGTTTCGGCCTTTAAGGCCGAAACCCACTAGCAACACGCCACGCCATGCTACGCCACCCCACACCATGTGACATAGGTTCACGTGGGACAGTTTGTGTGCAAATTTTTAACACGCCACGTGATGACACGCTCATTTTATTCTATACATTTTATTTAGAAAAATTTTCAATAGCTTTGAGTACCTTATGGAGTATAGAAGAAGTTCGTCTAGTGACTTAGAGTTTCTAGAAGAATGTGCTGTTGCGGCTCTGATTTTACAGAATAAAAAAAAGGAGATTCCGGGTGCAGAAAATAAACAGGAATCGAGAAAAAATGGTGCTTTTCATGTATTAATGATGGAGCTGGAGGCAGATCGTAATCGATACCATGTACTTCCGTATGAAGAGAGAACAATTTGATTATTTACATAATCTTGTGAAAGACAAGATTAAAAAGCAGGAATTCGTACTGCCGTACCTTTTTTATCAGAAATTCTTGCTCCATTTTTCTGTATTACTATTTGCGACGCGTCAGAATATGAATAAATACAGAAACAGATTGCGGCGGGGCTAGAGAAGCGGCCGGGGAATATCTACACGTACTACCAACACGCGTGGGCAGCATCTGAGGATTTGAAATCATCACACGTCGGATGGTGTGACGTGCCATAGCGTGGTATCGCGTGTGACAAGTGTGTACGCGGCACATGTAAATAAATGGAAGAATATACGTATACATTTTCGTCACATCGTATGGTGTGGTATAGCATGGCGTGACGTGTTGCTAATGGGTTTCCGCCTTTAGGGTTAGTCTCGGTCTCGAGTACCAAAGTCTCGTCTCGAGTGGTCTCGCCTGGTCTCGAGCTATACAGGGTGTCCAAAAAATAGCGTGAAAACTCTTCTTTACGTGATGGAGGACCCTACAAGGAACCCCAGAAAAATACTTTAAAAAATCTAGTGGTATATGTCAAAATTAAATTAAATACCCATGTAACTACCTGAAGAATTCGAAGGTGAATTTTCACATCTATCTCTTCATATTACCAAGAATAATGCTGGAGAAGGATTTTTTTAATTTAATTATTTTACTAGGGTTTCTCAAAGGGTCCTCTATTACGTGGAGAGTTTTTACGCTATTTTTCGGACACCCTGTATTTATGGTTTTTGTTTTTTTATTATAACGGAAGTCCAAACTGCCACAGTGAGAAAGCAATTAGTAAAAAATCACAGTAAAGAGTGACCCTGATATTTAATTTACTGATTTCATATTCAAATAGCCCAGAATAGTCAAATAATAAAGCTATGAAAGAAAAATTTTAACTGTAATCTCGAGACTCGAGACTACACGAGACTCTCGCCGAGTCTGGTCTCGTCTCGTCGACCAAAAGCCAGTCTCGTCTCGAAAAGTCGAGACGAGACAAAACGAGACGAAACCAGTCTCGAGTCTCGCGTCATCACTAATTTAAAGTATGAATTCCAAACTTTTGCAATTTTCCTGTTTTTTTTTTACAAAAAACACAGTGAGGCTTTACTCCAGGCATTTCAAATTTGCACGCACTTTCCACAAGACTTTTATACCTCAATTTATGGAGACTCTGTGAGACCCTGCACTGACGCTACTGACAATTGAAAGTACTGCCAAAAAACAACTTCATAAATATTGCGCAATTAGTTTTTTTACAAAAATTCTATGATCCCCCATATGCCAAACCTAACTTCATAGGCTTGGCAGACGATCTTCGTTGTATCTTATTCGTGGCAGATTATTATTTTTGTCTTTGTTACTATGAAAAGAAGTATTTCAATTAATTTCAGCCTTGCGGGTATAAATTTTTTTTATATTTTTTTTGCGCTCATTCTTGTGGATGGCAGACGACTTTTGTCGTGACATTTAGGTGGCAGACGATATTTTCTAAGCTTTTTATGTTTCCACCAATACGTACAATAAGTTTCGCTTGTGCGGCTATAAGTTTTTTTCGTAAATTTTTTGCTGTAATTGTAACCTTCCTGTAACCCCCTGTCGTGAGGGTGCGCCGGCAGACGTTCATATTAATATCATATACTACACGCATAACACATACAAAAAGAATGAAGCTTGCGGAAATGGTACAATAAAATATGTCGTTAACTCCCAGACTATTAGAGGTTGCGGCGCAAAGTAAAATTTACAGTCCACTTTTCTGTTATTTTTTAATAATAAAGTTTATTCAAGTTCTAAAGAGTAGTGTCACTTATCTGTATCTTTGATGTTTAGAGATGGATGGTTTCGACTAACATCAAAAACAAAATTAGACGAATTTTCATCCTACAAAATTTAGAATGTTTTTTGACTATGAAGTTGTCCTAGAATAAATACAGGGTGGGGACTTTAACTGGAACTAATTCGCTAGAGCCGTCGGATGAAATATGTGGACAAAACGCAAAAACACGTCGAGTAAGATTTTCTGCTTAAGATTTTGTCACATTAATTTTTTTTATACAGGGTGTTCCTAGAACAGCTGTACGGTTATCAATTTTATTTTTTCAAATGATAGCCCCTGTATATTATGACATTTCTGGATTCTGCGAAAAATTCTAGACATATTTCATCAATATTGTCATATAGCTATCTTCAACTGTTTCGGAAATATTAAGAGTTGTAAGTTTGAATTTAATCCATGTTAAAAATTCTGGTTAAATTTAATCTCTGGTTAAATTCAAAGTTGATGTCAAATGATAGCTTATGAAAAGCTGCAGACGAGAATGTAAAATCGATTTTTCTGTAAAATTAGCCGTTTAGGTTTTACAGCCTGTCAAAGTTACAAACAAGTCAATTTTCAACTGTCAATATTTCCGAAACAGTTGAAGATAGGTATATGATATTGTAGATTATGAAATATGTCTAGAATTTCCCACAAAATCCCGAAATGTCATAATATACCGAGTTTACCATTTGAAAAAATAAAGTTGATAACCGTAAAGCTGTTCTTGGATCACCCTGTATAAAAAAATTAATGTCAAAAAATTTTAAGCAAAAAATCTTGATCGACATGTTTTTGCGTTTTGTCCAAATATTTTATCCGATGGCTCTAGCGAATTAGTTCCAGTTAAAGTCCCCACCCTGTATAAATTTTATTTGCAATCATATATGTAAACTTGACATTACTGGTTTTTTAAAAATTTGGAAGTGTCACTTTACCTGTGTCACTTCCCTCTTCGATTTTCCTCACCGATTTCCCTATTCGACTTCCCTCACCGATTTCCCTCACTGTAATTTATTTACCTTTGCTGGCAACAATGAGAAGAACATGTCAGGTAAAAACGTCAAAACAGTGAATGACAAATTTTGGCATGTTTGTTTTATTTTTTTAATATTAAAAAAATTGAATGACTAATCATAATTGATGGTGTACTTGCAAATAAAATAGTATACAAACCTCAAAGGAAAATTTTCACTTCCCTATTCGGTATGTAATATACTATTAAATAAAATTAAATAGGTATGTTGTCATTGTCAAAATTTCTATTATTTCAGTATTTAAAACTAAAAAGAGGACAGTTTAACAATAATAATTGCTTTCATGAATCTATCCCTATCCAGTCTAATTATCTAAAACCTATATACCTAACTATGGAACAATCCAGATACAGACATAAGTACTTGCTATTTTAGTGAAATTGTTTCTTCCATAGAATGTTGCTATGAAAAAATTTAATACAGTGCCCGCGGAAAAGTCTGCACCATATGGGAAATTTTTTTATGCTCATCCTTACTTCAAATCGGTTTTCGGCATTAGGTTCTGCATGACTGAAAACCAAAAAAATACCTACGATTTTTGACTCGAGTCTTGCCTCAAATGCCATTTGAAAATTGCAAACAAGGAAAAGTGGCATTTTTATAAAAAATATGAAAAAATTTTATAAGAAAATATTGTTCCAAATGACATTTAGGAGTAGTTTATAAACAAACAATTTGAAATTTTGATTTGAGAAATCTAAAATTTTCAAAATAGTCCAGAGGCGTATCAAAATTTTAATAGAAATATTTCTTTTTGATGTTTAAACTCTTAATAAGATTATTAAGATTTAAAAAACCATTAGTCAGATACAATAGTTATTTGTTTTACTAGGCAGAAAAGTACAAGATTTAATGCCGCGGCTGGTGTTTCATAGCCGAGGCATAGCTGAGCCATTCATTATTATTATCCAAATAATTAAATTATTTTGACAATTGTCATTGTCACCATCAATTTCAAATAGCAAATTGAGTGAAATTCTTACCTGGAACGTTGTGACACTGTCACTTTTAATGCTTAGGCAGTAAAAATACAACTTTTGATCCTGTCAAGTGTCATTAAAAGGCCGCTTTTACTGTCATTCGGAGAAAAAGTAATTATTTTAGAGGAATGATCGCGAAAGAAATCCTAAAAATATTATTTTTCCGTAGATATTCGAAAAAAATTAAAAAAAAAAAATCTTTTTTTTTTCAAAGTAAAAATATCAAATTAGACTAAAAATGTCATTTGAAACAATATTTTCTTATAAAATGTTTTCATATTTTTTATAAAAATGCCACTTTTCCTTGTTTGAAATTTTCAAATGGCATTTGACAGGTGTGAGGTAAGTCTCGAGTCCAAAATTTAAGGTGTTCTTTTGGTTTTCAGTCATGCAGAACCTAATACCGAAAACTGATTTGAAGTTAGGATGAGCATAAAAAAAATTCCCATATGGTGCAGACTTTTCCGCGGGCACTGTATAAAGTACTTGTAGGTTTGGAAATTGAAAATCCATCCTACTAGAACATGGTGTGGTTGATTTTAAAAATTGGAACAAATGCATCAGAAATTAAAATAAATAATAATAATGAAAATAAAATTAAGTATGCTCAATATGTACATTTGCATGCTGCGTACGCACATGTTTGTTTCTGTCACCTTTTTGTCTAAAATATTTTTCGCAAATATTGCACGGATAAGGTCTTTCGTTAGTGTGGATCCGTTTGTGGTTATTCAGAGCATCCGCTCTAAAGAATTTTTTACCGCACGCCTGTAATTGAAATAAGTTATTAGGATTAGGGCATTTATACAGCGTGTTCGTTTTGAGTGATACCACTATTGGTAATTGCTGAAACGAGGTCGGTTAAATTCGTTAAATTAGACAAAAGTTACAGATTTTAATGTCCATTGAAAGTATAAGTTCCTAAGATTGCCAAATTTTTGTTCGTTTTCGAGATGTAAGAGAAAATGTAAACACAACTGAAAAATTACGCTATTTTGTAGAGAAGAACTCTTGAAACTTTTGTATTGAACACTTTTTCATTGATAGATTTTGAAATACATATTCATTAAATAGGTTTTAGGCATTTTTCACATTTTCCCTTATATCTCGGAAACGAACAAAAATTTGGCAACCCTGTGAACTTACCTTTAATAAATACTAAAATCTGCCATTTTTGTCTAACTTAACCGACCTCGACCTTCTTACCATTCAGGAGATAGCAATAGTGGTATTGAATTACTTAAAACGGACATCCTGTATTATTACTAGAAAAATATACTTACATCACAAATATACCGTCTATCATTGGTGTGAATCAATCGATGTTGGTAATAGACAGATCCAGTTAGAAAACGTTTATTGCACACGTTACATTTGAAAGGTCTTTCCCTGGTGTGCACTTTACAAATGTGATCCTTAAGATCGGGTCTTATGGTGTAACGGGCTTCACAACCCTCGTGAGGACAAGCAAACGGCTTGATTCCTGAAATAATACATTTTAAATTATCTCTATATAATGGTTATAATGTATAATATGCACTATCGTCACCAGAAGCAACTGGGACAGCATCATATTAGCTCTTGTACTATTATATGAATTTCATTGTCAAATATTTGTCAAACTATGATTTGAATGCATTGAAAATTGAAATGAATGACGGTAGAATTGACGTGTCTCGTAATACCTGGTGTGCGCGCGCAACTCGTGGCTTGCAGGTGAGCGTCCAATGAAAATCGAGTTTGTTAGAGGCTTGTGTCATATTCGTATTCAGGATCGAGTTCAGAATCAATCGTTCCTTCTTACTTTCTAACGTGTAATTCGACAAAGAGCAAACTAATACTTTACGTATTACTTGAACTTATCGCAGTGCCGTTTAATGTTATGTAGATTATACTTGACATATTCCTTTGCAATTTCATTGAGCGATGTTGCCAAATGAAACATTTATCAAAATAAAAGTTCCATCAATGTTAATATACACTTTCAAGCTTTTCTTTTGTCTGAGGCGTTGTAAAACACTTGACAATATATTACTTCTTTAATGTTATAATGTTCGATTTGTATTGTCTGCATTTCACTCTGCATTTGTTCTACAACAATAAAATCTGGCTACACTGCAGCCACGAGTTGCGTGCGCATGTCATTTTTTATTACTTTCTAACTTGTATTTATTACAATCAAGCTCTCTTTTTCTATTTCTGCGAGACACGTCAATTAGTTTAGTGTATTTCGTTCTATCTGGGTATATGGAAATCTATATATTTTATGTTAAAAAATTTCATAATAAAGTTGTAGGGTTTAAATCATTAATTTGTTTTTTTGTATTTGCGCAAGGGGTGTCAAATAGGTGTGATTCAATTTTTTTTTAATAAAACACCATATATATTTTTATATTTTTTGGTAGACAATTATAGATACATAGTTTTATAGGGTTGTTATGCACGATTTCGGATTTATTTACGGTTATCTTCCGGGAGCGGCCAATTTTCAGATTATTGTAGAAACGTTATATATAAATATTTTAAAGTCGGACTTGGAGAAGAAGAAAAAGAAACATATCTATCGTCTACTTTGTCAACTGATTGTCAAAAATAAGTTTATGTTGCAGTTCTGCCAAACTTCGAAAATTGTCGGTTTCCTATTTTTTTTTTAATTGGCACACTCTGTATAATAAATGTGGGATGAAAAGTACTCTTTAAAACAAACTTTTTTTGTATAAAACATTATGCAAGGTGTTCAAAATTAAGTCAGCGCTATTGCCAACTCGCTTATTATAAGATTTAGAAAATCGGTTAAATTGGCAAACCAGTACGACTAGTAGCATTTCTTCCGTTAAATAAAATTGTAAAAAGTCAAAAATAATTGAGTATTGCGTTTTTGAGATATTATTAAAAATTTACTATATTTTTAATAAAATACCCTGTATATTTCTTGATAATTTTATTGCAAATGTTTTTCCCACCAAAAAGCTTCCTATATGCACTAATGCCCTAAAATTACAAATAACTGAGTTATTCCACATTTTACATTTTTTCAAGTTGGCCATGTATTGTTATCTTAAAGAGTACTTTTCATCCCACATTCAATATACTGGGTGTTCCATATAAAAAAAAATGAAACACAAAGACAATTTTTAAACTTTAGCAACAACTGAATGAACTTAGTTTTGACATAACTATTCAGTTGACGAAGTAGACAATATGTATATGTTTCCCTTTGGTCAAAGTCGGACTTTAAAATATTTATTTTTAACGTTTATACACTAATCTGAAAATTGGCCGTTCCTTGAAGATAAATGTAAATAAATCCGAAACCGTGCATAACAACCCTATCAAATATCTTTGAAAGCGCTATCAAAAAATATAAAAATATGCATTAGAAAAAAAAAATAATCAAATACAAGAAAACAAATTAATGATTCAAACCCTACACTTTATTTTTTCCCAAGATAGATTTTTACATTGTCAACTTTGAAACATAAACAATACCACATGGCTCTGATTGGTCGCAAAATGAGGTGTCCTTGCAGGTGAGGTATCCTTGCAGGTGAGGTATCCTTTTACATGGTCTTGCGACCAATAAGCGGCATTGTTTATGTTTCAAAGTTGTCATTGTCAAAATCTATCTTGGAAAAAAAGACACTGTACAACTCTTGTATTCAATTTTTTGTCATTAAATATCTAGATTTCCATATACTGGGATAGGACAAAATAAACGAGCCACCCTGAATGTTCCTAAATGTAATTGTAGAAGTTTCATGATTATAATGAAACTGCCAGCGATTTGACATATTTAGTAATATAGGCTTCGTCGGATTTCCAAGACTTATTATTTGGTGATATTTTATTTCTCAAAGGCTTTCAATCAGGATAGGATAGGTACAGGGTAATTCTATTATAAATGTCACCCCCTGCTAACTTTTTCATTTGACGTTTATGACCAGTGTCAAATACAAATGTTTTAGGAAATTGTCAAAAGATTTTAACAGTCAATTTTAAGCATACAGGGTGCGTTAAAAAAGTGTAGCAGTACAAAGTTATATTCTTTTAAAGGGAACAGGGATTCTACACATAAACTGTGTGCTTTGCGCAGAATCGTGTCGGTACAGTGTACAGTTTCCTGCTGTATTGAAACAAACCCATAATTTTCGTGTTTCTTGAGAAAAAGTCGAACCGTTTGATTGTCGATGGTCTTTACTCGTTGGCCTTACTTTAGAACGTGGACGTTAAATAGATTGAACTATCCAAATATTTTTTGCATGATTTTGCTTTTTGGCAAATAGTTTCATGCATAATAACTTTTAAATAAAAGCCCTCTACCCTCGATCGCTTCACGGCCAAAATATGTTGGATAGTTTAATCGATTAAATTTAAAGCTCTTGTGATATAATATTATAATATATGGATAAATTATGGAGTAGAATCAGAAAAACTAGAAGTTTTGGTAGGTATTCCTCAAGCAATACTCAAGACATACAGGGTATTCATTGTAAAACTTACCACACCTATTATCTCGGAGTTAAAATATTTTCGAAAAAATGCCTGAAACACGTCAACTATAATTTGAAAATTCATCTCGCTCCTTCCAACACCCCAGCCCCCAGAGCCACCCCCTAGAAAATCTTAAATGGGAAGAGGGGTCAAGTGAAACATCATTTTGGAGGGTTTTTAATTCCATACATTTTGGTACTAAATTCTAATTCAACTGTTTGGAAACTTTTTTGCAACTTTGACAGGCTGTAAAACCTAAACGATTAATTTTAGAGAAAAGTCGATCTTACATTCTTGTCTTAGATTTTTATGAACTATCATTCGACAGCATCTTTGAATTTAATCCATGATCAACAATTCCGTTTGAAAATTCAATCTCCGGTTAAATTCAGGAGTCGAATGATGGTTTATGAAAATTTGAGACAAGAATGTAAGGTTGGTTTTCCTCGAAAATTAACCGTTTAGGTTTTACAGCTAGTTAAGTGGTCAAGTCAATTTTCAACTGTCAATATTTCCAAAATAGTTGAGCTTAGGGATTAAAATTTAGTACCAACCCTCTAAAATGATGTATCAGTTGACCCCCCTTCCCATTAAAGATTTTCTAGGGGGTGGTTCTGGAGGCTGGGAGGTTGAAATTTTTCAACTCCGAGATAATAGGGGTGGTAAGTTTTAAATACCTTTTAACTATTGTTTGCCCAGCGGTTCTGAGTCTACGGAAGGAATTCGGACGTAAATGTACGATGTTGCCATGTTTGATTATTAAAAAGCGAAAATACTAGGCATGAAGTATAGTTCATTTGAAAATCCATTTTTTGATAACAAAATATAGATAACGATAAAACGTTAAATATTTCAACGTGGTGGTGAGATCTATTCTTATTTTAATAACTATTTCTTCAATTTTGTCTATTGTAAAAAATCTTGTTATTTTATCCTCCCATTTTGTAATATCGATTTATATTGAAATATCCAGTGGCGGTGTGGTTTGGTCATTGTCGATTTTTGTGTAGGATTTGCAATACGATAAGATAACACTTCCAAAAAGTTCCGCACGCAGCTGGGTTTTTTATGAATGAAATCAGCCATTTTTTTTTTTACAACTGTATTCCCCTTGCCGTTGCCCCGTAGACATAGAGTCGCTGGGCAGACAATAAATGTTTAAGGGCGGTTACACACGGACGTGGATGTCTTAATACATATACGTGCATACATCAACGTGCAAACAACAACGTGCATGGCGCTTTTGTACAGACGCTCGCACAAAACTGCAGTCTTGCTATTCTTGCTACGGTGTTCCGAGTGTGCATACAAAATTGCACATTCAAAAACGCGACGGTATTTTGCATACACATTGATGTTTTTGTGTGCGCGTTCATGTATGTGCGTACATGTTTTGAGACATCCACGTCCGTGTGTAACCGCCTTAAGACAAACATGACTGGGTGCGATTTTCGAAACCATTCGAGTACATTTCGTACACGAAGTTTGACTGACAGCAGTCAAATTTCGTATACGAAATGTACTCGAATGGTTTCGAAAATCGCACCCCAGGGGGTCAATTCTTGAATATTCTCGCATACGAAAGTTGGTACGAATTCGAATGACAGCAATGTAAATTGAATAGGGAACCTTCGAAATCATCTCAATTTTCGTATGCGAGATTATTCAAGAATTGGGTCCCAGGCCGTGTCAGGACCGAGCCTCGGATGAGAAACGCCCTTGCTCCGGCCCAGTCCTCTAGAGCTAGAGACCACACATAACCGAGGCTCGTCAGTGTTTTCTTTGTAGTTGGTAGTCTAGAATAAAAATTTTCACACAAAAATTGTCGTCAATAACGTGAAAAATTAAACTAAACAAATTCCGTCGAATTTAATCGAGATTAACAAAAACCTTTTAAGGTGCTAATAATGGAGACGTTTACCTTATACATTTATAGTTCGAGAGCTGGCAGTAAAAACGAATACCTCATAGTTACCAAAAGTTTGAATTGAAATGTCGGTACTACCTCACATGATGATTTCAAAACCGTCCGTCTGCCGGGCGTAAGTGGTCGCTTTATTAGCCAGAAACGCAAAAAATCTGAATTTTTCAGCACTTTTTTCAGTTTTTCGCTTATATCTCAAAAACTATACGTTTTTTGAAGATGATAATTCCCTACAAATTTGAATAAAATTTCCTACAAAAAACACTAGTCATCTTTTTTGATTTCATGATAAGCGGTCTTTGCGCTGGAGCTCAATGAAAAACAATGTTTTTTTTTGTATTTTCACAAGATCGTCTAAAACACCCACTTTCATCCCCTACAACCCAAGAAATATGATATGTTAATAGACTTATATCACGTGTGAGTACATAATCATAAAAAAAATGTCTGACGTATTTAATTTTCTCACAAAGATTTTTATGAGAATCATTTTTTAAATAAGTTAGATATTGGAAACATTCATATTATAGGTTCATTCCAACCCCCCGTTTTCGTATTGTCATGAAACGGTTTCGGAACTGTTAGGATCGATTCCAGGCGCATGCGTTGACCTTGCACGGTTTTATCTTGGTACAGAAACAACGGGTAGTTGGAACGGTTTCATGATCGTTTTCGTATTGACGACAGTTCAAATAACTTTAACCCTAAATTTGTTTGTTTGCAAATTAAAATAGAAGAATATAGGATTAGGATTACAAAATAATATATAAAAAAGGAAAATCGAACACCAACGCTGATTCATTATCAAGAATCTGAAACTGAATCCTTGCGAGCTGATAACATCAAGGATTAGCAAATAGCTGATAATAAATTTTGTATTTTTTTTTACTTGAAAAAATAAAAATGCTACAGTCTTATAAGTTAGATTGGAAATTGGTTCTTTAACAACAACATGAACAACAACAACAGGTGACAAAATTGAATTACGCATGTCAGTCATGGATCAGTCCACGCGGTTCTTGCTTTCCACTCGGGATCGAAATGACGGTGCTAAAACCAGTTCTCGAACGATCCCAGGTTTGGTTGGAACGCCAACGAAACTGTACGGTAAACGATCATCTCTCGGTTGGAACGCGTTTAACCTATGGCGCATGACCGTGACCGTACATTGAACGGTTTTTGGCTGGGTTGGAACGAACCTTATATTTCTCGGGTTGCAGGGAATGAAAGAGGGTGTTTTAGACGTTTTTGCGGGAATAGAAAAAATATATTGGCTCGTATGAATAAAACAGAAGCAAATACTTTCGCTGAAGTTTTTTGGGATAAACATATTCAGCTTTAATGCAGCAAAAAGAGACGGAGGTAGAGTGAAAGCATTTGCTACACTTTTTTTTTTCATTAAGCACTAGCGCGAAGACCGCTTATCATAAAATGAAAGATAACTACTGCATTTTGAAGGAAATTTTATTTACTTTAAATTTGTAAAAAACGCTTATTCTCAAAAAATGTATACTTTTTGAGATATAAGCAAAAAACTGAAAAAAGTGCTGAGAAATTCAGATTTTTTGCGTTTTTGTCTAATAAAGCGACCATTTATGCCCGGCAGACGGACGGTCTTGAAATCACCATGTTAGGTAATACCGACATGTCAATTCAAACCTTAATGCCAGCTCTCGAACTAATACTTCATATATTTTTAAATAGAGCAACTCTAAACTCTAATACTCATGATAAATGCCGACTTAGACACATTATTTTTTTCATACAAAACTTATTTCAGACTTCTGTTGCGGTTTAGCTATATATTCTGTGATATAGGTAAGCACTACGATTCTTGGGTAAGCACCTAAGTTTTCATTTAGGTATACCTATAGTCTGGCAAGTGGTAAGTTGATAAGAGACGAAAGGGGGAAGAAAAGTGGGGCGTAACCTAAGAATATCCACTGACACCTCAACTGACACCGCTTGATGACAGCCATGTCTTTGGGTTCAGTGGCACCGAAAACACCAAGGAAATGAGCCAATAAAATTATTAGAATTTTTTTTGTAAGTTTGAAAAAACTCTCTCTAAAGTGCAAAAGTTTTATTTTATCTAGGTAAATATTACTACAATTTTGAGATTTTTTGAGCTACCTTGTATGCTGTTTGACTTGCAACCATTCTAAGTGCACCTAATATGATTATCAGACATGCACCAACTTTTGGCCTTGTTTGTATTTTGATTGTGCTATTACTAAGAAAAAATCCCATATGTTGCATACTTAAATAACCACACTGTATACGTGTTTGATAGAATATCTTATTCTGATTACAATGATATAACATACTTCATATTTTAGTTTACGCGTTTTTGACAAATCGGCAAATATGTGAAATTTTCATATACACTCTTAATAATTATTCTCGTCCCAAATATCAGACCAAAAAAATTCCAGTTAAATTTAATCTCCGGTTAAGTTCAAAGTTGGTGTTAAATGATAGTTTATGAAAAACTAAGATAGGAATGTAAAATCGGTTTTCCTCTAAAATTAACCGTTTAGGTTTTACAGCCTGTCAAAGTTGCAAAAAATCAATTTTCAACTGTCGATATTTCCAAAACATCACATAAAATCTGCTCAGAATTTAACGTAGAATCCAAATATGCAATCACATACAGAGTGTTCCATTTAAAATAGCGATGTTGCCACTAGTTTAGAGCAGAAGCGGCAACACCGCATAAACAAAAATATTTTTAAACTGTAGATTATGGTCGTTTATCCCGGTTGCCAAAATTTCAAAATGTTCCGTTTTTTAGTTTTTCATTAACGTCTAATACGCCATCCACTGTGGGACACCCTGTATACAAGGTGTTCCATTTTAAAAAATATAATGTATGCTCATATGTCGGAAAATTGATGGTGTTTTGTTTTATATGTAACTTGGAACAAACTTGGCTACTAACCCTACATTTTGTTTTTTTGTTTACCTTGATATCTTTAAAAAAAAAATTATCAGCGAATTATAATGTTATCAAGATAAATTGAACGCACGGTATAGGGTGAGTCACCATATTTTGACACCCACCTGCAGACGTAATTACAGGTGATATGTGACAGGTGTAGATTGTAGATAGAAAAGTTTTAGTATTTTATTTGAACCGCCAGAATTTTCAATTAGATTAAACACATGAGCAACGCAACGCAAAGTAAAAAAATAAATAAATGTTCACTTTTTTTAAATTGAATGCTTTTTATTTTCTTTCAAATTCTTAAAGTTCTCGTTTTTCTGATCCAGAATATACAGGGTAGTCGGTACATCGATAGGAAGTTTTTAATGAGTGATTGTTGCGGTCATTTGGGACTTTTGGGAGCTGTTTGACCACATTTACCCTTATGCAAAGTTTCGTCGTTTTTGAAATATCAGCATTTTTAGATATTTTTGAATTGTTCCTAAAACATATTGTTTTTTTTTTTGTAGTAAACACTTTAAGGTTTCTCAATTTTTTCTCCGATATTTCTAATCTTTATGTACTCTTTCTGAAAAATACGGAAAGAAAAACCGAATGATTCATACAAAAAATATATAGCCCAAGTTATGTGTTAAAAATACATGGATTCTAAATATCTGAAAATGGCGATATCTCAAAAAACGGCGAAAGCATGATAGTCTAGGAAAATAGTCGAAAAATACATGCATTGCAAAAAAAAAATTCCTACCCAAATGAACTTTTCAGGGATGATAGGGGGCGGGTGGGTGATCATAAAACCAAAAATATCAAACATTCACCCCTCTGGCGTTTTGCACTATAGGGGTTGAAAGTGCGCCATTGGAGATTACTTGGTACCTATTGATTTTACAAGAAAATGTTTCAAATAAAAGATGTACAACATTATTTGATCTGCAATGTTTATCTAAAGACTTTTTTGATTAAGGGCCGTCTGTGGTCACAAGGGCCGTTTGAAATTTTATAATGAAAATGAAAAATTTTAACCAACGTGAAAAAAATTTCTACAACACACAGAACATTTTTGCTTTATGAAGTTTTTACTCACCCCCTGCCGTTTTTCAATAGAGGTAGTTTAAAGTTTATTTATTTTTTTACAAAAAAATTTTCCCAATAAAAGTTTTATAAGATTACATTTCCTACAATTTTTCCCAATCAACTTTTTTTGTAACTCACCCCCATTCAGCAGGGGGACACTTCCCTTAGGGAAATTTTAGATTTTAGGGGTATATATTAATTTTTTCTTTTCTTTTCGCGCCTTTAGTGCATATAAAAAGGTGCAATTAACATTGTATTAAAAGGATTTTTTTTCCACCACCTTTTTGTTTTTAGGGGTAGTTCGTCTATTTTCAACTTTACAAAAAAAAGTTATAGAGAAAAGTTGTGCAAAATAATAAAATAAACAAGTTTTCTTGATAATTTTTTTTTGTAAAGTTGAAAATCGGCGAACTACCCCTCAAAACAAAAAGGTGGTGGAAAAAAAATCCTTTCAATACAATGTTAATGTTACTTTTTATATGCACTAAAGGCGAGAAAAGAAAAAAAAAAATTAATATATACCCCTAAAAACTGAAATTTCCCCGAGGGAAGTGTCCCCCCGCTGAATGGGGGTGAGTTACAAAAAGAGTTGATAAGAAAAAATTGTAGGAAATGTCATCTTATGAAACTTTTATTAAGAAAATTTTTTTGTAAAAAAATAAAAAAACTTTAAACTACCCCTATTGAAAAACGGCAGGGGGTGAGTAAAAACTTGATAAAGCAAAAATGTTGTATGTGTTGTAGAAATTTTTTTCACGTTGGTTAAAATTTTTCATTTTCATTATAAAATTTCAAACGGCCCTTATGACTACAGACGGCCCTTAATCAAAAAAGTCTTAAGACAAACATTGTAGATCAAATAATGTTGCACATCTTTTATTTGAAACATTTTTTTTCAAAATCAATAGGTACCAAGTAATCGCCAATGGCGCACTTTCAACCCCTATAGCGCAAAATGCCAGAGGGGTGAATGTTTGATACTTTCGGTTTTATGATCACCCACCCTCCCCCTATCATCCCTGAAAAGTTCTTTTGGGTAGGATTTTTTTGTTGAAAATCGACAATTTTCCTAGACTATGAGGGTAGATATGATAAACAGCTTCCAAATGACCCCAACTATCACTCATTAAAATCTTCCTATCGATGTACTAAACACCTTGTATATGATATGTTAATGTTTCTTTCAATAGTTTTGGAAATATCTGGAGTTTTTTGAATATATTTTACCTTGATTTACCTGTCACCTATCACAAAACATTCTGATACCTGAATAGACCTTTGAATAACTAAATACCAGATATTTCTAAAAATATTGGAAGAAACATTGGGTGGTATGAATAAAAACGAAGTACATGCTACTACTACAAGTATTAGTATATGCTTCGCAGTATTTACTTCAGAAAGAAGCATTTACTAATTTCCGGTAGTTTCGAAATGTAGTATCTACTTCTTTTTGAAGTAAATACTACGTAGAACATACTAATACTTGTAGTAGTAGCAAGTACTTCGTTTTTATTCATAGCACCCATTAACATTAACCAGTGGCGTAACTTCAAATCCGGCCCCCCTCCCCCCTCGCAAGGATTTTCCCGGGGCCCATCTTTTATATATTTTTTAAAATATATTTATCCCTATGTATACATGTATATGAACCAATAAATTGTATTCTAATATAAATATATAAGTGTATACAAAGTATATACGAGGTTTTACCCATGCAGGTGATAACTTTGGAACGCGTCATCGAATGTTCCACTTAGTAATTTTCTATAATTTTCTTTAACAAAGTCTTGACAAATATGGCATTGCCGATTTTGTAATTTAATTTTCTTAAGAAAAATGACATTATAATATATAATAAGTTACATTTAAGATTCTAAAGTTGCCATCACTTGATCGAAACTGAAGCGAAAGTGGTGAAATTAGTTGACACACTATGTAGAAGCTGCACAAAGCTTTGAATAATAAACTTGAGCTTTGAAAACTAACGTTTTGCTTTGGCTACTGTTACAGGCAAGACTAACACGGAGATTGCTTCAGTAAAACTAGAACTAGGTTAACTTCCCCATGCCACATGTTCAATTAAGATTAAATGGAGTAACTCTCGTATCGTACCAGTTGAATCTTGAATCTAATTCGGATTTAGAAGTATAAAAAAAACACTAGTAACGGCCCTTCGGGGCCCTCAAAATCACGCCCCCCCCCCTCCGCAACTGCGGGCCCTTAGTTACGCCACTGACATTGACATATTATATACCGGGTGTCCCCCTGAAGTGTCCCCCTGAAAACTGTCAATTGACCATATCTTGAAAACGGTAATCGATGAAAAAAAAAAAAAAAACCCGTGTGGAGGGTTGCAAAGGAGAACCAAAATAAAGTATGTTCTTTTCAGATCTCCCCGAACCACCCCTCCGGCCATAGCCACTCTAACCTTAAAATCCTAAATGGCACTATAGGTCATGTGATACCTTGTTTTAAAGGTCTTTAAATGGATCTGCAAAAAAAAATTATCCAGATTCAAAAGTAACTACTTTTGATGAAAACCTTATTTGCTCTGCTTGAACAGGGTTCGTATTATCCGTCGTTTTTAATCTGACACTTTCCGTATGAGGAACGAAGGGATGAAGTATATGGCAAAAACAGGTGTGACGTCAGGTAACCATTGGCGTTCGAATGTAGGGTGCCACTAGGCACACATTCCTTTGGAGTATATCAGATTAAAATCGACGGACTTTAAAGGTGATTTAAAATCGATTTTATACAAAATAAATAATATGAAGAATTTCAAAGAAATCATCAAGTTTTTTTTTTTTATCCCCTTTCCCCTCACTGTTCCTGACAGTCTTCACCTCCTCAAGAGAACAAAGTTGTCAACTCGAAGCATGAGCTATGTTCTGACAATTCAAATTTGTGTCTGTATAAATTTTTTTTATGGCAAATTCGTTTAGAGAATTTAAAAATTTAAAAACCTTTCAAACGGTATCATATCGTCGTTAATTTCACAAAGTGACGTATCTCAAATCACGGTTTCCTTTGAGATGCGTCACTTTGTGAAATTAACGACGATATGACCTATAATGCCATTTGATATTTTGAGCTTCGGCTGGCTACGGCCGGAGTGGTGGTTCGGGGAGAGCTGAAAAGTACCTTGTTTTGGTTTCCCCTTCCAACCGTCCAAACGGGTTTTTCTTTTTTTTTTTATCAATTACCATCTTCAAGATATGGGTTATTGACAGTTTTCAGTGGGACACCCGGTATAATCTAAATGAGAGAAAAGAGAACTTTAAGAATTTGGAAGAAAATGAAGTAGGTACATTCAAATTTAAAAAAAAGCGAACATCGACATATTAAAACTTTGCTTTGCTTATTTGTTCAATCTAATCATGGGCGCCAGGGGGCAAGGGCAAGGCAGGGGGGGTCCTGTCCCCATACATACGCCACCGGTGTAAATTTTCGCAAGTGTGAAGGTCATTTTTATGTATGTATAAAATGTATGCTCTTTTGTGGATTTCTATTGACATATGTTTTAGTGTTCTATATTTTATTTAAAAAAAAATTGAGAAAATTTTTGGATTAATTTTCTCTGCTATTCCATCCACAGACGCGTTCCGACCTATCAGATCCCGTCAGTATGGCTAGGAAAGCAAAGAAAACCAATTCAAGTTTAGTGCCTGTAGGCAAAATAGTGGATAATAGGAGAAAACTTGTTTTCCCTATTCCGGGTCTTCTCAAATATCTGATTTTTGGTCGGCCTATTAGATGGTCATCACTAAATACAGCAAAAGTGCTATTTAGTGTTGAATACTAGTCTTAGATGGTGCCACGATCAAATTTCGCTCGTCGTACTACTTCTATTTTGCCTACAGGCACTAAACTTGGATTGGTTTTCTTTGCCTTCCTAACAGTGTTGCCAATATGCGGGTAATTACCCGATTTGCGGGTAATTTGACTGAAAGCCGGGTAATTTTCTAATATTTTATAAATCGGGCAATTTCGGGTAATCGAGACTCAGTCCCAATATGGTAAAAAATGGTTGAAAAAACTAGAAAAATTCTTTAAAATATACAGTGCCCGCGGAAAAGTCTGCACCATATGGGAAATTTTTTTATGCTCATCCTTACTTCAAATCAGTTTTCGGTATTAGGTTCTGCATGACTGAAAACCAAAAAAACCCCTGAAATTTTTGACTCGAGACTTACCTCACACCTGTCAAATGCCATTTGAAATTTCCAAACAAGGAAAAGTGGCATTTTTATAAAAAATATGAAAAAATTTTATAGGAAAATATTGTTCCAAATGATATTTTTAGTCTAATTTGATATTTTTACTTTGAAAAAAAAAATATTTTTTTTTTTATTAAAATTTTTTTCGAATATCTACGGAAAAATAATATTTTTAGGATTTCTTTCGCGACCATTCCTCTAAAATAATTAGTTTGTATCTGACTAATGGTTTTTTAAATTTTAATAATCTAATTGAGTTTAAACATCAAAAAGAAATATTTCTATTAAAATTTTGATACGCCTCTGGACTATTTTGAAAATTTTAGATTTCTCAAATTGAAATTTCAAATTGTTTGTTTATAAATTACTCCTAAATGTCATTTGGAACAATATTTTCTTATAAAATTTTTTCATATTATAAAAATGCCACTTTTCCTTGTTTGAAATTTTCAAATGGCATTTGAAGCAAGACTCGAGTCAAAAATTTTAGGTACTTTTTTTGGTTTTCAGTCATGCAGAAGCTAATGCCGAAAACCGATTTGAAGTAACGATGAGCATAAAATTTCCCATATGGTGCAGACTTTTCCGCGGGCACTGTAGATTGTTCTCTAGTTTTCTGCAACCTACTCGGTATCCTGACAAAAATGTTCTTTGTCTTGCTCAGTGGCGGATCCACGGGGAAGGTAAAGGTGGTAATTACCCCCCCAGAGAGGCCTGAGAAAATTTTAATTATTAAAAAAACACACGAAGTATATTTTTTGGAAGCATAAAATGCGTTTTGGGCGTGGCACCCGAAAACATTTTCTGCCTCCGGCGGCACCTGCGGTAGGCTCCACCTACTGGGTCCTACTCTGGGTGTGAACCCCAGGGGCGTATCCACGGATGGGCTTTCGGGTGTTGAAACCCCCCTACTTGATCAGAAAGTATGATTAAAAACCACTTCTGGAAATTATTAGAAATTGAAAACTATAATATAAATACTATCAATCTCAAAAAAATACATGCTACAAATCTTATTCGTTTCATATAAAACATTTGACCTTGAAATTCTATAAAATTTTCGGCTGCGGCGCAATTTTTTTTTCTAACACTGCACTGTTTCTTAATTTCAATAGGGAAAACCCCCATCTGAATTTTCTGGCTACGCGACTGGTGAACCCCTTCAAGTTATAGACCATGAGCCGTTACTGGTTGAGAAGCTCTACCCCCCTCCCCAGAATGGTGCTATAGATCCGTCACTGGCCTTGCTTCGGTTTAGCAACTGTAGCATTAGCATTAGCATTAGTGTATTCCTTGCAAGAGTTTGAAACACTAGAGCTACCCGCTCCGGTGTTAGTCGACCCCGATTTGAAAGGAACAGATGCGCTGGCTTTCATGCATTTAAATGGCTTGAGTCGGGCTTGAGTACTCAGGTGCAACATGGTCAGGTTCATCAGGACGTAGCGCTACAGTAGCGATCATCAACAATGTTGCCAGTTTATTACAAATGTAGCAAATCTATTACATTTATCAAAGGTTAATAAGGCAATCCTACCACCTGTCAAAAACAAATTCAAAATGAAGGTCAATGCCTTTTTATTTTTAAAAAATGCCGTTTTATTGCGATTTTTGATTTGTATAAAGTCTTAAAGTGGTAATTTTTTGGAAAATGCATACTTTATGTATAGTACTTAGTTATGAAAACCGTTCTAATCGCGAGAAAGTCTCGTTTCATGCCGTTCCTGCAGTGCAGAGACAAAACCCAGGTTTTTAACGGAGAAAAATGATTTGTCTGTACTTTGTAAGAGCTTCATGGATTGTAGCAAAAAAGAAAAAAACTGATGAAATCCATATTTAAAAACCAAAAAGTCTCTCTACATAAACGGTGTATGGATCCAAGCCATGTACTAGGTATCCTCCACAACTTGTGTCGATACCTTGAATAGCAAACCAATAAAATAAAATATACATCAGGATTCAGGATTTTGTTAAGAAAAAACTAAACAGGAAACAAATCCTGGATAGTACTTACCTAATTGTTTAGTAGGTAAAGGTTTGTCACAAAGAAATCATAACTTTTGTTAACATCCGGGTTTTCCACTAATAATTTCTCAAACTAAAAACTCTCCATCTCAAAATACGAAAATTATCCTTCCAAGCGCTAGAAAATCATCTAAAAACACCACAAAATACACAAAAAACAGTTTTTTGATGAAAAATCTCACGGTTGTTTGAATTAAATCCATGGCGCCAATTTTTTGGCATTGGCCGCCATTTTGTTTGGATTGCCCTATTATTTACATTATACATTTCCAATAAATCTATATATTTTCACTCATTTAACCAAAAATTATTAAAATTAATGAGTTCTGCTTGAAACACTGAGCGCTCGGACCATTTCCCATATTTTTTTCCTTTTGGTGAGAAGAACAGGGATAAAATTTGCTACAATTGTAATAATTTGGCAACACGGCTGATGATCGCTATTGTAGCGCTACGTCCTGATGAACCAGACCTGGATGCAACAAACACTTTTCGAAAGGAATAAGCGCGTAACGCCCCGGAGCTGTTCCGGAGCTCCTCCATTATCGATAGGCTTGGCATATGGCACAAACCACGAGTGTATCTTTATCCTTTTCTATACCCTTAAAAAAAAAAAGATTCGTGGGCGTGGGCCCCTAAGCTACAGTGACTCTATAACCCACAGTGGCGACAATTGCTGTCTTATTTTTGATTGGTTCAAAAATCCCATATATTTATATTGAAAACACCGCCATCTTGTTCCCAACCCCTTGTTACTTTTAAATATGAATATATGGGATTTAGGTGAACATCCATCAAAATCATGGAAAACAACGTATTTGATGGACCTAATAATGGTCATCAAATACGTCGATTCCAATTTTTTATGATAGATGTCCATTTAAATCCTATATATTAATATTTAAAAGTAACAAGAGGTTGGGAACAAGATGGCGGCGGGACCTCTATTGTCGCCACTGTATGTAAAGGTTTATTTAGCCACTGTACCCTAAGCTACTGTTTTTTTTTGCCTAGCGCTGTTTTGGAATATCCCTTTTTCCCCGCCACGAAAACCTGGCAAAACCACTGCAAACGCGGGTAAAGATCAGGTAATTTCGGGTAATTTCAAATAGAAATTCGGGTAATCCGACTTTATCACATTGGCAACACTGCTTCCTAAGTTCCTAGCCATACTGACGAGTCCTGATAGGTCGAAACACGTCTGTGGATGGATTAGCAGAGAAAATTAATCCAAAATTTTTCTCATCAGTGGATAATAGGAGAAAACTTGTTTTCCCTATTCTGGGTTTTCCCAACTATCTGATTTTTGGTCGGCCTATTAGATGGTCATCACTAAATACAGCAAAAGTGCTATTTAGTGTTGAATCCTAGTTTTAGATGGAGCCACAATCAAATTTCGCTCGTCGTACTATTTTATAATAATAGTATATTACAATCCGAGACGGGAAATGCTTCATTGCTGGTCGAGAGGTTTTATAGTTTATTGAGACGCGTAGCGTCGAGATAAACTGCACCTCGAGACAGCAATGAAGTTTCCCGTCGGGGGTTGTATACTATTTTATTTTTAACCATAATTTCTTGAACAAAAACAAAAATTCGGGGCAACCAAATGAGGTCGGGAAATGAGGACGGAAAAAATTTCCCATCCTGGGACAGGTAATGGAGCAGGAAAATGAAAAGACAGAAATGTGACATTTTCAAATTTTTGAAAAGTCAGTAATGACAACATTTCATATATGGTTAAAAATAAATAAATATATTTTGATTTTGCTGTATAATTCAACTTTCTGAATCCAGGGGGGGGGCAAATGCCCGATTTGCCCCCCCCTGCCGGCGCCCATGAATCTAATTAAAAATTCTGGCGGTTCAGATAAAATGCTACAACTTTTGTATTTACTTTACACCTTTCACCTATCACGTGTAATTACAGCTGCAGGTGGGTGTTAAAATATATTTAGTTACTCCCCCTGTACCTATACAGGGTTTCCAGAAATAAATGCAACAAAATTTGTTCAAAGATTCTTCAAAAAAAAAAAATAGGGAACCCGTATTTTTTATTTTTGGAAAATGTCCCCCACCTTCGCAATTACAGTCCTCTAAATTCGCTATTAAAGATAGTACCTTTTTTTTTTATTTCTCAGAACCCTGCTGTATGAGAATCACTGTTTTTGTTAGACAGGGGTTTTATGACATGAAGGATTGGATGGTGCTAGGCTTTTAAGCGAAGGACCCCTCGAGACACTTTTTCGTGGGCGTCTTTGAAGCCTCAAAACTTGGTTACGTATTTAATTTTTTCATAAAAATATTATTCAGTTAGAACTAGAAGGCACATTCAATTCAGGAATCTTTCTGTCTCATGAATTTTTTTCTTCAAACACTTTACCGGTGTGAAATTGGCCTCCCAAGATAGCCTCCAAAACTTCCGGAAACTGCCGAACGGCCAGTGGCGTCGGAAATATAAGAAAATATCATAACCTAAAATCTGCTCGTACTGACAGATTCATATTTTCAGGACAACGATTTTCTATTTTTTCATCCTAACACCAGATCCCGATAAACCGTCAGAAGGTGTCAAAATAGGGGTGAAGATTTCAAAAAAATTATGTCAAAATCTGCTCGTGCTGACAGATTCACATTTCCAAGACAAATATCATTGCTGTTTTTTCACCCTTATACCATATCTCGATAAACCGTCAGAAGGTGTCAAAATAGGGGTGAAAATATCACAAAAAAATCATATCTCAAAATCTGCTCGTGCTGACAGATTTATATTTTCAGGACAAATTATGATAAGCATTTGCTATTTTTTCACCTTAACACGATATCTCGATAGGCCGTCAGAGGGTGTCAAAATAGGGGCGAAGTTGTCAAAAATATTATGTCTCAAAATCTGCTCGTGCTGACAGTTTCATATTTTCAGGATAAATTATCAAAAGCATTTGCTATTTTTTCACTCTTACACCATACCTTGATAGGCCGCCAGAAGGTGTCAAAAAAGGGGAGAAGGTATCAAAAAAATCATATCTCAAAATCTGCTCGTGCTGACAGATTCATATTTTCAGGATACATTATGATAAGCATTTGCTATGTTTTGGAATGTAATACGACAAGAAGTTTCAGGATTACCGGATAATACTTTTACCTGGCACGAAACGGTTGCTGGTAACGCGTTGAGTGTCAGGTAAAAGTATTAGGTAATCCTGAAACATCGAGTGGTATTCAAGAGGTTATACAACGAACTTAACTTTAATGCTTTATTAATTTTTATCATTATTAATAACAATATTGCCACCAAGCGCGATAATCCCAAAAGGCTTATCACTTTTTAAGCCTCTCGTGTCATATGGGAATAATGTACAGTGAGTTGTATAATCACCCTAACACCATATCTCGATAGGCCGTCAGAAGGTATCAAAATAGGGGTGGAAATATCAAAAAAATCATATTACAAAATCTGCTCGTGCTGACAGGTTCATATTTTCACGATAAATTATCAAAAGCATTTGCTATTTTTTCACCCTTACACTATATCTCGATAGGCCGTCAGAAGGTGTCAAAATAGGGGTGAAGATATCAAAAAAATTATATCTCAAAATCTGCTCGTGCTGACAGATTCATATTTTCAGGATAAATTATGACAAGCAGTTGCTATTTTTTCACCATAACACCATATCTCGATAGGCCGTCAGAAGGTGTCAAAATAGGGGTGGAAATCTCAAAAAAATCGTATCTCAAAATCTGCTCGTGCTGACAGGTTCATATTTTCAAGATAAATTATCAAAAGCATTTGCTATTTTTTCACCCTTACACCATACCTCGATAGGCCGACAGAAGGTGTCAAAATAAGGGTGAAAATATCAAAAAAATTATAACTCAAAATCTGCTCGTGCTGACAGATTCATATTTTCAGGATAAATTATGACAAGCATTTGCTATGTTTTCACCATGACACCATATCTCGATAGGCCGTCAGAAGGTGTCAAAATAGGGGTGGAAATCTCAAAAAAATCATATCTCAAAATCTGCTCGTGCTGACAGATTCATATTTTCAGGATAAATTATGACAAGAATTTGCTATGTTTTCACCATAACACCATATCTCGATAGGCCGTCAGAAGGTGTCAAAATAGGGGTGGAAATCTCAAAAAAATCATATCTCAAAATCTGCTCGTGCTGACAGATTCATATTTTCAGGATAAATTATGACAAGCATTTTTTATTTTTACACTTTAACACCATATCTCGATAGGCCGTCAGAGGGTGTCAAAATAGGGGTAAACATATCAAAAAAATTATATCTCAAAATCTGCTCGTGCTGACAGGTTCATATTTTCAGGATAAATTATCAAAAGCATTTGCTATTTTTTCACCCTTACACCATATCTCGATAGGCCGTCAGAAGGTGTCAAAATAGGGGTGAAGATATCAAAAAAATTATATCTCAAAATTTGCTCGTGCTGACAAATTCATATTTTCAGGATAAATTATGATAAGCATTTGCTATGTTTTCACCCTAACACCATATCTCGATAGGTCGTCAGAAGGTGTCAAAATAAGGGTGGAAAAATCAAAAAAATCATATCTCAAAATCTGCTCGTGCTGACAAATTCATATTTTCAGGATAAATTATGACAAGCATTTGCTATGTTTTCACCATAACACCATATCTCGATAGGCCGTCAGAAGGTGTCAAAATAGGGGTGGAAATCTCAAAAAAATCATATCTCAAAATCTGCTCGTGCTGACAGGTTCATATTTTCAAGATGAATTATCAAAAGCATTTGCTATTTTTTCACCCTTACACCATACCTCGATAGGCCGACAGAAGGTGTCAAAATAAGGGTGAAAATATCAAAAAAATTATAACTCAAAATCTGCTCGTGCTGACAGATTCATATTTTCAGGATAAATTATGACAAGCATTTGCTATGTTTTCACCATAACACCATATCTCGATAGGCCGTCAGAAGGTGTCAAAATAGGGGTGGAAATCTCAAAAAAATCATATCTCAAAATCTGCTCGTGCTGACAGATTCATATTTTCAGGATAAATTATGACAAGAATTTGCTATGTTTTCACCATAACACCATATCTCGATAGGCCGTCAGAAGGTGTCAAAATAGGGGTGGAAATATCAAAAAAATCATATCTCAAAATCTGCTCGTGCTGACAGGTTCATATTTTCAGGATAAATTATCAAAAGCATTTGCTATTTTTTCACCCTTACACCATATCTCGATAGGCCGTCAGAAGGTGTCAAAATAAGGGTGAAGATATCAAAAAAATTATATCTCAAAATTTGCTCGTGCTGACAAATTCATATTTTCAGGATAAATTATGATAAGCATTTGCTATGTTTTCACCCTAACACCATATCTCGATAGGTCGTCAGAAGGTGTCAAAATAGGGGTGGAAAAATCAAAAAAATCATATCTCAAAATCTGCTCGTGCTGACAAATTCATATTTTCAGGATAAATTATGACAAGAATTTGCTATGTTTTCACCCTAACACCATATCTCGATAGGCCGTCAGAAGGTGTCAAAAAAATTATATCTCAAAATCTGCTCGTGCTGACAGATTTATATTTTCAGGATAAATTATGACAAGCATTTGCTATTTTTTCACTTTAACACAATATCTCGATAGGCCATCAGAGGGTGTCAAAATAGGGGTGAAGATATCAAAAAAATTATATCTCAAAAGATTTTTTTGATATTTCCACCCCTATTTTGACACCTGCTGACAGCCTATCGAGATATGGTGTTGGGGTGAAAAAATAGCAAATGCTTTCGATAATTTATCCTGAAAATATGAACCTGTCAGCACGAGCAGATTTTGTGATATGATTTTTTTGATATTTCCACCCCTATTTTGATACCTTCTGACGGCCTATCGAGATATGGTGTTAGGGTGAAAACATAGCAAATGCTTATCATAATTTATCCTGAAAATATGAATCTGTCAGCACGAGCAGATTTTGAGATATGATTTTTTTGATATTTCCACCCCTATTATGACACCTTCTGACGCACAGAGGTCTAAATGTAAAAATTACGGGGACATTAGGTGACAAACTTGACTTCACTGGATATTGATAATATGTATGATTTTTTAGACAGAATAAAGTGAGACCTTATGTGTATATCAAGGTTTTTTGTTTGGTAGATCGGAATGCGATAAAATTGGGGACAACGGAGACAAAAATATAAATCCTCATTTAGTTAGAATTTATTCTCGATTATCTTCGAGTTCGTTTCGATAGTTAGTGTTGATAATATAATATCGTGTTTTGTTTAATTATTCAGGCATGTCTGCTGATTTGTTGGGTAAACTTAGTTACTTATTTCGTAGCACTAATTTTGATATAAATAATTTCCAAAGAAGTACTCAAAATTTTATTTAAGTTCCAAGAATGGAAGGCCCCAAAAAAAAAACCAAACTTTTGTTAACCGTCAAACTCAATCTATTTTAAAGCTAGTATTTCTGACTTTCTTGAAACTATATACTCAGCTGCAACCAGCTGCAATCTTGTGAAATTTTTATTTTTTTCCTCTTCAGGTACTGTTTCGGGCGTGACTCGAAAACAGTTATTTGAGTTTCTGAATGAAAATGGCTGGATGGGAAGTGCCAATTCTTCGATTGTGAAAAACAAGATGGGCGACTTTGTCAATCAACGCATCCCTACTGCCGACAAGGATGACCTAACCAACAGAATTTCGTGGTTTTCGACGCAAATTGCGTTACGTTGGAAAAGGTGCCACCGAAATAAGATTTACTTTTTGAATAAACATGAAATTTGGCTCAATGAGTTTGTTTATAAATCTAAGTGCCAAAGCACCTTCCAGCGACACGCAGAAAAGCCTTCGAGAAAGAACACAAGAGAATTTAGTGACGTTAGTGCTAGAACCAGGAGAAGACGAACACAAGAATTGGTTTCTCACCATAGTCCTGCTGAACTTGCGTTTGCTACTCAGTCTGGATATACGAAAAGAGGAAAGAGAAATGTTGCTTTCGTCATAAAAAAAGACGCGTCTACTGGAGAAAATGGTCGTATCTCGTTGTTGAACCTTCCTAACTGTTTTATTTTAGTCAACTCTTCTGGACTAGAAATCGTGGCTTTTTTTATGACGAAAGCAACATTTCTCTTTCCTCTTTTCGTATATCCAGACTGAGTAGCAAACGCAAGTTCAGCAGGACTATGGTGAGAAACCAATTCTTGTGTTCGTCTTCTCCTGGTTCTAGCACTAACGTCACTAAATTCTCTTGTGTTCTTTCTCGAAGGCTTTTCTGCGTGTCGCTGGAAGGTGCTTTGGCACTTAGATTTATAAACAAACTCATTGAGCCAAATTTCATGTTTATTCAAAAAGTAAATCTTATTTCGGTGGCACCTTTTCCAACGTAACGCAATTTGCGTCGAAAACCACGAAATTCTGTTGGTTAGGTCATCCTTGTCGGCAGTAGGGATGCGTTGATTGACAAAGTCGCCCATCTTGTTTTTCACAATCGAAGAATTGGCACTTCCCATCCAGCCATTTTCATTCAGAAACTCAAATAACTGTTTTCGAGTCACGCCCGAAACAGTACCTGAAGAGGAAAAAAATAAAAATTTCACAAGATTGCAGCTGGTTGCAGCTGAGTATATAGTTTCAAGAAAGTCAGAAATACTAGCTTTAAAATAGATTGAGTTTGACGGTTAACAAAAGTTTGGTTTTTTTTTTGGGGCCTTCCATTCTTGGAACTTAAATAAAATTTTGAGTACTTCTTTGAAAATTATTTATATCAAAATTAGTGCTACGAAATAAGTAACTAAGTTTACCCAACAAATCAGCAGACATGCCTGAATAATTAAACAAAACACGATATTATATTATCAACACTAACTATCGAAACGAACTCGAAGATAATCGAGAATAAATTCTAACTAAATGAGGATTTATATTTTTGTCTCCGTTGTCCCCAATTTTATCGCATTCCGATCTACCAAACAAAAAACCTTGATATACACATAAGGTCTCACTTTATTCTGTCTAAAAAATCATACATATTATCAATATCCAGTGAAGTCAAGTTTGTCACCTAATGTCCCCGTAATTTTTACATTTAGACCTCTGTGTGACGGCCTATCGAGATATGGTGTTAGGGTGAAAACATAGCAAATGCTTGTCATAATTTATCCTGAAAATATGAATCTGTCAGCACGAGCAGATTTTGAGACATAATTTTTTTGAAATCTTCACCCCTATTTTGACACCTTCTGACGGCCTATCGAGATCTGGTGTAAGGGTGAAAAAATAGCAAATGCTTTTGATAATTTATCGTGAAGATATGAACCTGTCAGCACGAGCAGATTTTGTGATATGGTTTTTTTGATATTCCCACCCCTATTTTGATACCTTCTGACGGCCTATCGAGATATGGTGTTAGGGTGAAAACATAGCAAATGCTTATCATAATTTATCCTGAAAATATGAATCTGTCAGCACGAGCAGATTTTGAGATATAATTTTTTTGATATCTTCACCCTTATTTTGGTACACCTTCCAACGGCCTACCGAGATATGGTGTAAGGGTGAAAACATAGCAAATGCTTTTGTTAATTTATCCTGAAAATATGAACCTGTCAGCACGAGCAGATTTTGAGATATAATTTTTTTGATATGTTTACCCCTCTTTTGACACCCTCTGACGGCCTATTGAGATATGGTGTTAATGTGAAAAAATAGCAAATACTTGTCATAATTTATCCTGAAAATATGAATCTGTCAGCACGAGCAGATTTTAAGATATGATTTTTTTGATATTTCCATCCCTATTTTGTCACCTTCTGACGGCCTATCGAGATATGGTGTTAGGGTGAAAACATAGCAAATGCTTGTCATAATTTATCCTCAAAATATGAATCTGTCAGCACGAGCAAATTTTGAGATATAATTTTTTGATATCTTTGCCCTTATTTTGACACCTTCTGACGGCCTATCGAGATATGGTGTTAGGGTGAAAACATAGCAAATGCTTGTCATAATTTATCTTGAAAATATGAATCTGTCAGCACGAGCAGATTTTGAGATATAATTTTTTTGATATGTTTACCCCTCTTTTGACACCCTCTGACGGCCTATCGAGATATGGTGTTAGGGTGAAAACATAGCAAATGCTTGTCATAATTTATCTTGAAAATATGAATCTGTCAGCACGAGCAGATTTTGAGATATAATTTTTTTGATATGTTTACCCCTCTTTTGACACCCTCTGACGGCCTATCGAGATATGGTGTTAGGGTGGAAACATAGCAAATGCTTGTCATAATTTATCCTGAAAATATAAATCTGTCAGCACGAGCAGATTTTGAGATATAATTTTTTTGACACCTTCTGACGGCCTATCGAGATATGGTGTTAGGGTGAAAACATAGCAAATTCTTGTCATAATTTATCCTGAAAATACGAATCTGTCAGCACGAGCAAATTTTGAGATATGATTTTTTTGATATTTCCACCCCTATTTTGACACCTTCTGACGGCCTATCGAGATATGGTGTTAGGGTGAAAACATAGCAAATGCTTGTCATAATTTATCCTGAAAATATGAATCTGTCAGCACGAGCAGATTTTGAGACATAATTTTTTTGACATCTTCACCCCTATTTTGACACCTTCTGACGGCCTATCGAGATTTGGTGTGAGGGTGAAAAAATAGCAAATGCTTTTGATAATTTATCGTGAAGATATGAACCTGTCAGCACGAGCAGATTTTGTGATATGGTTTTTTTGATATTCCCACCCCTATTTTGATACCTTCTGACGGCCTATCGAGATATGGTGTTAGGGTGAAAACATAGCAAATGCTTATCATAATTTATCCTGAAAATATGAATCTGTCAGCACGAGCAGATTTTGAGATATAATTTTTTTGATATCTTCACCCTTATTTTGGTACAACTTCCAACGGCCTATCGAGATATGCTGTAAGGGTGAAAAAATAGCAAATGCTTTTGTTAATTTATCCTGAAAATATGAACCTGTCAGCACGAGCAGATTTTGAGATATTCCACCCCTCTTTTGACACCCTCTGACGGCCTATCGAGATATGGTGTTAAAGTGAAAAAATAGCAAATACTTGTCATAATTTATCCTGAAAATATGAATCTGTCAGCACGAGCAGATTTTAAGATATGATTTTTTTGATATTTCCATCCCTATTTTGTCACCTTCTGACGGCCTATCGAGATATGGTGTTAGGGTGAAAACATAGCAAATGCTTGTCATAATTTATCCTCAAAATATGAATCTGTCAGCACGAGCAAATTTTGAGATATAATTTTTTGATATCTTTACCCTTATTTTGACACCTTCTGACGGCCTATCGAGATATGGTGTTAGGGTGAAAACATAGCAAATGCTTGTCATAATTTATCTTGAAAATATGAATCTGTCAGCACGAGCAGATTTTGAGATATAATTTTTTTGATATGTTTACCCCTCTTTTGACACCCTCTAACGGCCTATCGAGATATGGTGTTAGGGTGAAAACATAGCAAATGCTTGTCATAATTTATCCTGAAAATATGAATCTGTCAGCACGAGCAGATTTTGAGATATAATTTTTTTGATATTTCCACCCCTATTTTGACACCTTCTGACGACCTATCGAGATATGGTGTTGAAGTGAAAACATAGCAAATCCTTGTCATAATTTATCTTGAAAATATGAATCTGTCAGCACGAGCAGATTTTGAGATATAATTTTTTTGATATCTTCACCCTTATTTTGGTACACCTTCCGACGGCCTATCGAGATATGGTGTAAGGGTGAAAAAATAGCAAATGCTTTTGTTAATTTATCCTGAAAATATGAACCTGTCAGCACGAGCAGATTTTGAGATATAATTTTTTTGATATGTTTACCCCTATTTTGTCACCTTCTGACGGCCTATCGAGATATGGTGTAAGGGTGAAAACATAGCAAATGCTTGTCATAATTTATCCTCAAAATATGAATCTGTCAGCACGAGCAGATTTTGAGATATAATTTTTTTGATATGTTTACCCCTATTTTGACACCCTCTGACGGCCTATCGAGATATGGTGTTAAAGTGAAAAAATAGCAAATGCTTGTCATAATTTATCCTGAAAATATGAATCTATCAGCACGAGCCGATTCTGAGATATGATTTTTTTGATATTTCCAAACCTATTATGAAAAAAGCAAATGCTTGTCCTGAAAATATGAATGTCAGTACGAGCAGATTTTAGGTTATAATATTTTCTTATATTTCCGACGCCACTGGCCGTTCGGCAGTTTCCGGAAGTTTTGGAGGCTATCTTAAGAGGCTAATTTCACACCGGTCAAACACTTTCTGTTGGAAATGGCAATGTGATTGAATGCATATCGTGATTCGTATGAAATTGTATATTCCTGATAATCCCAGATAGTGAATTTATTTGTTCATCGTGAACTCCAGCCACCTACGATTAACGAGTAGAATTTCATATGAATCTAGATACGCATTCGATCACATTTTGCAATTTTTCTCGAAAACCATGTGTTTAACGAAAATATTAATAGACTCCAAGAGATTTCTAAATTGAATAAGCGTTCTAACTAAATATTTTTTGAACAATTCTAATACGTATAACGCAACCAAAGTTTTGTGGGCTCAAAGACAGGGGCCCCACGAAAAAGTTTCTTTTAAAGGGGGCTTACGCCTGAAAGCGTAGCACCAACCAATTCTTCATGTTATAAAACCTCTGTGGACCAAATATAATGATTCTCGTACAATACCTACTGTTTTGAGATAGAAAAAAAATACTACAATGTGTCGAATTTTAGGGTGGCCATTCACCAAAAATTAAAAATACGGGTTCCTTATTTTGTTTTTAAGAATCTTTGAACAAATTTTGTTGAATTTATTGTCAGATACACCTTGTATATTGAAATTCAAATATAATTAAAATACCTACTCACCCTGATGAAATCTCATATGTTGTCCCAAATGCGAGGTTTGCGAGTAACTGCGTCCGCAAATGTCGCACACATAGGGCTTCAAACTCTTATGATGCCTTGTATGGGTTAATAGCGCTCTAGCGCTCTGGAACACCTGTGAATTTTGAGATAAATTTAGGAAAATCCGAAAAATATAAAATTAAAATTTACCTCTGGGCAAGTGCTGCAAGCAAAAACGGATTCGTGTTGTTTTTGCCTGTGAGTCTCCAAATTATCAATAACGTCAAATACTTTAATGCATTTTTCGCACTGCCATTTGAACCCTTCCTCAGTGGTAATTAAACATTTTTTACCCTTGGGGGATTTTTTTTGATATTTAGGTTTCTTGTCGCAATAGGGGATCTTCAAAATACTTTGTTGATGGACATCCTCATCAGTAGGTTCTTTTTTGATGAAATGTGCAGCAATATCACCGTGATTTTGATCATTAATATTTTTGGGAACTTGCAAAGTCTCCAAAATATCTTCAATCAATTGGTTCATATTTTCTTTACTGTTGTCCTCTGTGACTTGATCTTCAAACTCAACATTAGAGACGTACAATTTCTGTGTATAATGTCTTTTTTTAATTTTATGGTTGTATAGTAAAGCGTGATTTTTGAAAGTCTTATCGCAATATTCGCAATAAGTTAATTTAGGCAGATAAAATATGTTACTGAATTCTGAGCATTTTTTGATCCAATGAGATACCGCTACGGGATACGAATCAAATGCCTTATCGCAATTGACGCATTCGAAGTTTTTAGCTGTGGTGTGATTACGTTGGTGTGTGAGTAGGAACCTTTTATCAATAAAAGTGCGATTACAAAATTCGCATTGCAATAATATTTCTGTCGAGGTCCGTTCGATATCCTTGTCGCTAGTTGGCTTACCTTGGCAAAAATGTTGATGGTTTTTGCAATTTTGTAGACAGGAAAATATTTCTTGGCATTTTTTGCATTTCCAAACAACAATGTCGCTGCGATAAAACTTGTTAGCATTTTCAGCTTTTTTACAATGATTCTCTTTATGAATTTTCAATCTATTATCCCTTATTACATTTTTGGAGCAAAATTCGCATTGGCTAATATTATGGCACTTTTGATGACTTCCCAAATGCTCTTTATTGGCAAATACTTTTGGACATACGCTACATTTATATTGTTCATTAGAACTGTGATCAATATTTTTATCAGTGCTTGCCTGGGAAGATTTCAAAACATAATTTTCAGAATTAAAATTGCACTGATGCCTTTGATATTGGTATTTAGTTGAAAAATGAGTTTCGCAATTTAAGCATTTATGGAAAGTAGGAATATTGAGCCTTTTACTTACTAATGCCTCGTCGTCTATCTTCTTCACTGTAATAGCATTACCACACACTTCTTCTAATTCGTCTTTTCCAAAACACAACTCCTTTTCGTCGTAGTTTTTTGAATAATAATCAGATTTCAATTTTACTACGTCTGCGACTGATACAATTGAGTCCAGTTCCATTGAGTTACCATTGTTCAATTCTCCGATGTCGTCGACTATTTGATTTATTGAAAAAGCTTTCTGCATCCTGGGAGTTTGGCTATTTATAGCCGACTATGAAATTTGCTTTGCTCATTATAAAAAGTTAGAAAGGTCGTCAGGGAAACATTAGGTAATGTTTAAACAATTGAATGCTCCTATTTAGGTTTCCTAGCACCTGTTTGCATTTTGATTTTTGAAATTATTATGGATTTCGTTTGGTAGATTTAATGCACCCTAGGTGTAGTTGCATCTCTTTTTGACAGTCAGTTAAAAAAACACATGGAAATACATTTTTTTTTTCATAATGTACCCACCGGAAACGTCATACGCCATTATTATAATGGTAAAAAGTATTCTGCATAAATAATAGTAGAAATCTGTTTTATTCATATTTATTTTCATATTTAATTCATAGAGGATACTTGCTGGCAAAAGTTTTTTTTTAGCTGGGCCATAGTTTGAGCGAATAATGACCGAGTGGATGGAAAACGCCGCCATTTTGTGCCCAACCTCTTGCTACTTTCAAAAATGAATATATAAGGATTTAAATGGACATCGATCATAAAAAATTGAAAACAACGTATCCGATGACTAAAATTGGGCACATCAAATACATTGTTTTCAATTTTTTTTGATGGATGTCCATTTAAATCCTTATACTTATATTTATATTTAGAAGTAGCAAGAGGTTGGGCACAAAATGGCGGCAGGACCTATATTGTCGCCACTGTATGTAAAGGTTAATTTAGCCACTGTAGGGGAGCCTAATGCCTCATGCTCACTTGCGCGAAATTCGCTCTTTTTGCGCAAAATTTGTTATTTTTTTGACATTACTTAACAATTTGACGTTTATTGCGTGTATCAAACGTCAAATTGTCGAAGCAATGTCAAAAAAGGGCGAATTTCGCGCAAGTGAGAATTAAGCTTAAGGGCGAATTCTCATGAGCGTAAGTTGACATTTCTGGCGTAATCACGTGATAATATGATGTAATTTAATTGGTAAAATATCCAACATTTCAAATATTTTGCCAATAAAACCCAACCATTTTATCACGTGATTACGCCAGAAATGTCAACTTACGCGAAATTCGCTCTTTTTTGACATTACTTCGACAATTTGATGTTTGATGAAATGTCAAAAAAAGAGCGAATTTCGCGCAAGTGAGAATGAGGCATTATTAAACATCAAATTGTCGAAGTAATGTCAAAAAAGAACGAATTTCGCTCTTTTTTTGATATTAGGCAATTCAATCCATCTGTCAAAAAGGAAAATCCAATGTGGCGTGGCGGCCAAGCAAGTTTGTTTTGAATATGTTTTTATGCGTATTTTAAATTATTTTGCATACAGTTTTGCTTACAACTTTGATTTTAATTATTTAATATAGTAGATTATACCACGAGTCAATAATGATAGCTATTATTCCCGAGGATTATTACGAACTGAGCCGCGTTAGCGGCGAGGGAGTAACATTCCGAGGGAATAATAGCCATTATTGCGAGTAGTATACTCTACTTTATTTACGACAAATTAATTTATTTGAGATTTTCAATGAACAAATTTCATCCGTCTCATAATTTTCAATACAAATCCACAAGCACTACACGTTTGACACTGACACTTTTGTGGAATAATGACCATTAATCCCGCTACTCGTCATTAATCCCTGGAGGAATAACATATGTCATTATACTGCCAAAATCACAAATATAATACGCACATTATACATTAGTCGTAAATAAAAATATTTGTTGACTAGGTACCTAAACTATTAATTCGGGCAGAAACTAGATATTTTTTTGTGTTTTTTGGCCCATGTGTGGCCGCCACGCCATCTTGAATGTCACGTGGTTTGAATTGCCTAATTCATCATATTAGTTAGGTTAGAATCGCAAATTGGCGCGGGTTCCTAGTTCAAAAATTAATACATTGATGTCTTATGGGGACTCAATTTTAAAAGCGTCTGTAGACGTGATAGAACGTTTGTTACGGAATTGAGTTGTATAAATCGTTTTTTTAATATGTTAATTAACTGAGAGAGTGTTTGAAAGTTGAATAAACATTGTTAAAATAAAAATATTACCAATTTAAGAAGCCGATGTTTGTATAAAATACGTATGTCGTTGCTTGATCCATAAGTATATATGAGTACCTAATTATAATAAAATAAAAGTTTACCTACATACTTGGTTAGTAAATGTACTTCAATAATCCAAAAAATAAATGACTGAACTAGTGATAAATAAATAAATAAACAATTCACCAACAATCATAACACAACACACAACCTCACTTTCTCTCAGCTGGTTTTAGACCCGACGTACGTCCACCGAAAACAGACACTTTTAATTAAAATCATTTGTATTTTTAATTCATAGGTCTAAAAAAACAATTAGAGCATGAATTATAGAGAAATATGTTCAAAGTTTGATGTACAATAGGTTCCAATACTAAGAAATGCCCAGAACCCAAGATATATCCGTCTGAAAATCACTCTTTTGAATCCCCCATAAGAAATACATTGCTGTCAAATTTGTTGAAATGTGTTTAGGAACCCATTTTAAATTTCGCGCCCGATTTTTCCTAACCTAACTAATATGGTCAATTGCTTCGACACAGGGCCGTAGCCAGGGGTGGGCATTGGGGGGCAATGCCCTATCTTTCAAATCGAGTAAGCGCGAGTTCCGAAAACTCCCAAATGTATGCAACGTTTACACAGAGGAAGTTATTCGTTTCGAAAGAGTGCAAATGCAAGGATAATTCGATAATAAACACTACTACACAGGTTTGCTTATCGGCCTCATTTGTGGAATTTGCGGCCATATGGTGTACACTATTGACGACCTTATCAACTACGTCGTCAGCTGTTTGCGCCAGCGGTCGTAGTTTAGAATATACATTTATGATGAAAACGAGACGCTGCCTACGTAATCACTGGTTCTTTGGCGTAGTGGGGAGCTTGAGATTTGAAATACGCAGGCCTTATGATGATAAGCTATCCTGGTATAGTAGTAGTAGTAGTAGTTAGGGCGAAAACCATTGGTGAAATAAGTGCAAAAAACAAACTTACCAATGGATTTCACTAAGTGTGTATTATCGTATTATCCTTGGTTCGAATGGTCTAAAGCGGCGCGAGAATCAGCGCCATTTTGTTTACTTGCCAGAGATGTTATATTGTGTATTATCGTATTATCCTTGGTTCGAATGATCTAAAGCGGCGCGAAAATCAGCGCCATTTTGTTTACTTGCCAGAGATGTTATTTATCTTAGATTAGGGAAGAGAGATTGTTCACCTATAATTTAAGGGAGGGTGGAGGGCAAGTAGTGTATGCCGTATGCCCTATGTCAAATTTGTCATGCCCTATCACAAATTTGACTCTAGCTACGGCCTGCTTCGACAATTTGACGTTTTATGCGTGTATCAAACGTCAAATTGTCGAAGCAATGTCACAAAAGAGTAAATTTCGCGCAAGTGAGAAGGAGATAATAAGATTCATTCTCAGTTGCGCGAAATTCGCTCTTTTTTTGACATTACTTCAACAATTTGACGTTTTATGTGTGTAATAAACGTCAAATTGTGAAAGCAATGTCAGAAAACAGCGAATTTCGCGCAACTAAGAATGAAGCATGGCCTCTGTGGAACCAATCGTGAGGAGGCTCACGCCAAATCACCAGTTGCGACGTAGGCAGCATGTTATTTCTCGCCTTGACGTTACGTAGGCTGTTTAAACCTGAAATATTGTAAACATTTTTTAATTCGGTTTGCGTTTCCGGTTTTTTCCAGTTTTCTCTTCTCACCGGCGTATACAAGGGGGGGGGGGTAATGGGGGTAAATACCTCCCCCCCCCCAAGATCGTTGCGATGGACGAAAAATATGTACCCTACAACTTACAAATAAATCTATTTTTTATATTTTTATTTTTCAACAACTGGCCCTAACTTGTTTTCTAAGGTTTGTTTGTTTGTGTTGCACTATCTTGAACTGAGCGCAAGATATTTCAGGTTTGTGGCGTCACTAGTTCAACTTATAACTGCTTAGAACAATAAATAATTCTGACACGAACGGAGTTTGTTATGTGATTTTTAAATTTGTGAGGTCAAGATTAATTTATTTTTTTACTACTAACCTGAGAAATATTCATTATTCAATCTTTTTTTCTAGGAAAAATGAAAATAATGGAAAAATACCTAGGTTAATAATGAAAATGACGTCATAACGTAAGGATATTGTCATGTTTTTATTGGTTCAATTTCAATTTCATACGTCAAATGAAAAAAAATACAGGCTTCTGTAGGTACATAGGAAGTTATCATAAGCTGTTGATAGAGGGCATCACTTTCAAGAGGGCGTTCAAAAAAAATAATAAGAGCACAGATTACAAATTATTCATTTTCCACTAGCAGCAGTAAAAAAAAATCTATATATTCCTCGGTAGAGAAAGTCATTATATACCTCACGGATCACGCATTATAAACCTCAACTATTTTAGGGGAGCCCTAACGATAAGTATTCCCTAAAATTACATTTTTACATGGAGAAATGTCAGTTTAAGCGTTGATTGAGGAAGTAGGGGAAGATGCCTCACCTTATGGAAAATAAAAAGACCAATGAATGTTTTCGTCGTTAGGAGCGCTCGCGTCATCCATCTCTTTTCCTAAACATGAATTAAATTTTTAAAATGTCAAAAAGATTTCTGTAAATGCATATTTGCTATGTAAATGCGAAACGGCAACACTGTAGCACCTGTAGCACAATAGTTGTATTCCTTTCACAACTAGGAGGAGCTCCGGAACAGCTCCGGGGCTTCACGCGCTTATTCCTTCCGAAAAGTATTTGATGCTCCACAGATCTAATCCTTACGAAATCGGGGGCGACTGAACACCGGAGCGAGTAGCTCGAGTGTTCCAAACTCTTGAAAGGAATACAACTAGTACCGCAAGCACTTTATCGATTGCTAGGCTGAGTTCGGTTTTACACTCGGTGAACTCCGAACGCGTTCGAAAAGTTCGTTTTAGCTCTCAGAGTGTTCTCTTTTGCGTTCGGGTTACAATCGAGACCGTTGTCACTTTTGAAAAATTATAACCCAAAATATAAAAAAAAAAAAATCGGTTTGCGTTACGTTTCCGTTTTTTTTCCCCGATTTTTCAACTTTTATTTTAGGTCCATTACTAATTTACCTACTCGTTAATTAGTAAAACAAAATTAATATCGACGCAAAAGCAAAAAAAGCAATTTTTTTTTAGATTATTGACAACTGTGACAAGGATTTTTTTTCTTCGATTTGCGTTCGGCTTATGACCTTGCTCCAAGGCGCACTTTGCTGCAAGCTTAAGTACAAACCGACATAGCAACTATAGACAATTTTTCGCTAAGATAATCAAGCATACTCGAGTATGCTGGGTTATGTGATGTGTTAATTGTGTCATACTCCCCCACCATCAAATTCTGGGATAATCGAGGATCAAGAACACTCAATTTCTTCTGAGAGAACAGACCGAAAATCACCTTTTCTACATTTGAAATCGACGGAAAAATTAACTGACTAGCACAGCTTGAATCGCAAGCATTTCATCGAGGTCTGCGGTTGACGTCATCATTCCTTGCCTTCGGTATTGTGCTCAAAGAGTAGAGCGTGCAAAGCGGAGCCAAATCACGTGACCAGCGAGCGAACAGAGCAGTTGAACGCTGTATCAGAGTGCCCGAAATTTTAATAAACGAACGCGAATGAGCCTGCACCGAGTACACTTTTAAAATAAACGAACGGTAAATTCAAGTACGGGAACTCAGATCAAAATACCGAACGCACGGATTATAAGCTACTGATAGTGACGTCACTCGCAGGCCCAGAATTCGATGGAGAGGGAGTAGGGAAGTATGACACAATTGACACATCACATAACCCAGCATACTCAACTATACTTGATTATCCTCGCGTAAAATTGCCTAATAAACCGATATGTTTTTAGAAGAAAAAATTGGTACGCCCCTAGGGTTTTCGACAAATTGAAAATTATTTTTTGATTCATTGCCTAATTTCTCACAAAAACGGTATCCCGAATTTTTCTTGTTCTATGTTAAACGTCACGAGATAAAAAATAAAAATCAATGTATTGTTTGGAAAATCTTGTTGTTGGATACACCACTCTGTTGAAAAAATAAGAGTCGCTCTAGCTCCGGTCCTGGAAAAGTGGAACTCAAACGTATTTTTTAGAAAGACTTGAAAAAATCGCAAACTCTCTCTGAAAATTTGAACAAAATCGCTAAAGGCATTTTGAATCTAGGCAACAAGTCTAAATTTTCCGAAAATCTCAACACCCTCTATTTTCTTAACGAGACGTTTGAGGACACATGTACCTATGCAAAGAGTGATTGTCCTATTGGTACTCTATCTATCATAACAAAATGCTCACTTATTTCGGACTCACCCTGGAGTGCGTTTAGAAATGGAGTGTGAAGGTAGAGTAGTTGTTTGTCAGAGTGATCTGACGTCATCACTTAGAGTGTGTTGCACTAAATGTCAACGTCAAACCCGGTAAAAACCTCGGGGCGTTTTTCAACCCAGTCCCTGAGTGGGCTAATTTGGGCACACTCTTGGCACGTCAACTCTCGATTTCTGAACGATTCCAGCGTAAAGCTTAGTACTTAGTACATAACTGCGAAATTCGCACTTTTTTGACATTGCTTTGACAATTTGCCGTTTGTTACACGCATAAAACATCAAAATGTCGACGCAATGTCAAAAAAATGCGAATTTCGCAGTTATGAGTACTAGGCTCTCAACGCTCCGAGTAAGCACCTCTCAATTTATAAACGGTTTATAGTTACTCTAGGGTCACTCTCACACCCAGAATGCTATTTCTAAACGCAACCCTGATATATTTGTATTTATAATTTTTGACAAATTTGCTAATTTGCACTCATGCGTTTTTAACTGAAAAAGGCACCCGTGCACTAAAATGCATTCGGGCCAATTTCTCAAAAATTATCGATAATTTAATTTCCATTGCACTGGTTATATTATTACTATTGATAAGTCTTGAATTTAATTGCCTTGATTTTTTTTTTCAATTTGCCAAAACTATATACCTACTATACCAAAATTCAAAACAAAAGTTAAATTGTAGGTATATTTATTGTGTGTAGGTACCTAATAAATACACACAATAATAAAATCGATTAACTTTCCCCAGAAAGATGAGAAATTCCTTGAGACCCGGCAACGCTGTTTAACCACAAGAACACGATTCTACATTATGCTGTTTAAATATTTTGAGACCCCTCAATCCCTCTCATGCCCCCTCATTTGCCAATCGGTCGTTGTTTACACAAAATGCCATAATTTGTTGGTGACAGCACCAATCAATGATGTGGTTTCCGATAACAACCGGCGCCGAAAAAAGACGGGAAATGGTATCTGCATTCATTTGAGAAAGATGGGAATAATTTTTGTCGCAAGCCACGATTATTTCTATAGAGATTAGGCATCTTAATTCAAGATCCGGGAATAGACAAAATATGAGATGGAAAAATTGAAAAATAAAGAATAATGGCTGTTTCCACCAACTAGTTTAGGGAAGCCCTAACGATAAGTATTCCTTAAACTGATATTTCTCTATGTAAAAATGTCATTTTAGGGAATACTTATCGTTAAGGCTTAAAATACCTAGTTGGTGGAAACGGCCATAAATAAATAAATATATACTTGGATAATAATAATATTAATAATAATACCTGAGTAAACATCAAAAAATTTGCAAAAATATGGCGGCAGGGGCGTGGCTAACTTCTATATTCATATTCAAAATTTGCAAGAATATGGCGGCGGTGCCGAATTTCTATTTGAAAAGGTTAAGTCACTGTAGGTGGGCCGGGGCCATTGGAAAGGGTCCCTGAAAGGGTTGAAAAGCAAACAACCAATCAAATACCTTGACGATACATAAACCCCGGAAAGGGGCGGGGCTCAACTAACCAATTAAATGCCCTGCTGATATCACTCGCATCTGATTGGAAAGGGGCGGGGCTTATATCCAACCTATCAAATGCTTTGTTGATATCCTTGCGTTTGATGACGAGTCAGCCACAGTGTTGCCAGCTTGACGGAATTATCCCCTTTTTGCCTTTTTGATAAAATTTTCTATTTTCGTTCGCAAAAGGGTAGAAGCGGAAAGCGGAATTTTAAAAGTCTGTTTTTTTTTTAAAGATAAAAGTCGAAATGATATTATGTTGGCAAAACCATGTTAAATTGTCGATGCTTTCAAATTTCTTTATGTAGAGAAGGCTTGTGTTGCCAACATAGTTACTAAATTTTTGACTTGGGGAATTATCTTAAAAAAAAAAAAAGACTTTACTTTTTCTTTTATTTAGTCGCAAAAATTTTCATATTCAATAAAAAATTGGTAATTTTAAGTTTCTAGCACACGATATACAATAGGTACGGTACACAGAGTGGGCCATTGAACTTAAAACAATATTGAACTTCTTTTTTTTTCAAAAACGCGCCATTTTCGAAATATTGAAATGTCTCAATTTAAATGGATCTGTATAAGTATGGGTACAATATCTCATTCCCGACTGTAAGTGAAGGCGCAATAATTGTTTTTTTCAATGACAACGTTTTTTTCCACTACCGCGCGTAAAGTACTTACGTTACGCACCTTTTAGAAGACATAAAATGTCATGCACCAGTGCGTAAAGTAGTCTTTTTACTACTAACCTGAAAAGTATTCATTATTCCATCAATTTTTCTGGGAAAAAATTGAATTTCTCTCCCTAGGTTAATAATGAAAATAATGAAAAAATACCTAGGTCAATAATAAAAATGACGTCATGACGCAAGGATATTGTCATGTTTCTATTAATTTAATTTCAATATCATACATCAATTGAAAAAAAAACAGCTTTCTGTAGGTACATTATAGGAAATTACCGTAAGCTGTTAATAGAGCGTAGCGGAAAACGATCAAGAAAAATTTGAGCGCAAAATATTAATAAAGTCTGTTTTTTTTTAAAGATAATTCCCTAAGACAAAAATTTAGTAACTATGTTGGCAACACAAGCCTTTTCTACATAAAAAATTTGAAAGATTGACAATTTTACATTGTTTTGCCAACATAATGTCATTTTGACTTTTATCTTTAAAAAAAAAACAGATTTTATTTGCGTTTGTTGCGAGCAATTAAAAATCAAAGATCGGCGCTAGGATAAAAAACGTACCTCTACCAATGACCTCTATGCGAGACTAGGCTGCATGACGACAGTAGGTTAATTCATATACCCTCTGTATCGGCCTTTACGCAAATGCTGATCCGATTAACCCAATCACCACCTGATGTAATTTGTCTTTTTTCAATCGTGTTCATTGAAGAAAGATGGAAAACAGACAGCTCGTGATCGGATCAGCGTTTTCGTAAAGGCTCATACGGAAAGTATACGAATTCACATGGCGTGCCGGCTATTGACGTCACGCGGCTTTAGTCTCGCGTACAGGTACGTTTTTTATTCTGCGCCGATCGTTGATTTTTAACTGCTTGCAACAGACGCAAATATTAATATTTTGCGCTCAAATTTTTTTAAATCGTTTATTAATAACAAAATCTCTCGATTTCAGTTGAAATAAAAAAAATGTCGAACCTGCCTATTACAAGGATGGAGGGAACACTAGGCAACAGGGAACGGAACCGTTATATATGGCTTTTTTGGCGTTTTTGACATTTAACTCTGGGCTGCCCTATCTTACTTCTCCTCGAAGGCAAGTGCAGGTTGAACATGAACTGAACAGTTTGGAACAAACCGCACTTCACAAACGAACGCTCGTCAGTTCATTGCCATCAAACAAACGCCCCAAAGCAGGAAGTGCTGCTCCAAACAACACAAACAAACAAAAAGAGATAAAAATACATTTTTTGCATTGGTTCTACTATAAGAATTCGCTATAATTAAAAAGTTTTTGGGGAATCTCAGAGTTCGGTTTCGTTATTTGTTGGTAGTACAGAATATGTTTACCTAACAAGTGCGGAAAATGATTTTTTCCGCAGGAGTTTGTTGTTCTCGTTCACCAAAAGACGCGTAGCGGAATTCGGTGAAGCAGAAAACAGATTTTCCGCAAGTGTTAGGTACAATAGTTTTTCTACAGTATAATAAATAAGTATACCTACATAATTTGTGTTGATTTATTGATTTTGATTTGACAGCCGTGCGGAAAAGGTGTTTTCGCACCGATATCCTTGCGGAAAAAATTTCGCCGCACCGCGCGAGAAAATCGGATTTGCAAATGCAATTTTCCTCACTCTCCTAGAAAAATAGTTATTTTCCTAACAAGTGCGGAAAGTGATACTTTCCCGCACGCGACTGCCGTTGACTCGAATTAAAATCAAAGCAAAACAATTTTTTTTGAAATAAGTGACAAAGGTTTCAGGATTTTTTTTCTTTGATTTGCGTTAGGCTTATGACCTTTCTCCAGGGCGCACTCTACTGCAAACTTATAGGTTTTTTATGTTTAGGATGACGTCACCGAACAAGGACACACAATGTTGTCAATGCCTATTTTTTTTCTTATAATTGACCAGAATGTCATGTGTCAATAATTCTGACGACAGCTTAAAATAACGAAATGAAAATGTTTATGCAAGCCATGCAAGGTCGCGAGCCGTTGCCCACCGAAAACATCTGAAATTACCCTACTTCAAATGCGGTAAAATAGTTATTTTCCTAACAAGTGCGCAAAGTGTTACTTTTCCGCACGCAAACACAGTTATACGAACGACGCGAAGCGGAGTTCGGATACACACAATTCGAGTGGTAGGTATCCACACGTCACTTTGTAACCGGGTTAGAAAACGGTATGTCATTTCTCTAACCGTTTTGTAACCAGGTTAGTTAAACCGGGGCCACGTAAAAAGAACTATAGGTACAAAGTACAAACTGACAACCAACAATAGGCAATTTTTTGAGAGGATAACATAGATAATTTAACTGGAAAATGCATTCGGGCTAATTTCCCAAAAATTATCAATAATTTCCATTGCACTAGTTATATTACTATTGATAATTCTTGAATTAAACCGTCTTGATTTTTTTTTTTCAATTTACCAAAACTATACTATACCAAAATTCAAAACAAAAGTTAAGCTGTAGGTATTTTGTGTGTACTTATAAATACACACTATAATAAAATCGATTAACTTTCCCCAAAAAGATAGGAAATTCCTTGAGACCCGGCAACGCTGTTTAACAACAAGAATATAATGCTACGTTATGCTGTTTTATTAGCCGTTTACGAAAACTATAATCGGGTTAACCCGATCAGCAGCTGAATGTTTTCTATTTTTTTTAAATGAAAACGATTGAAAAAAGACAAAATACGTCTGCTGGCGATCGGGTTAACCCGATCATAGTTTTCGTAAACAGCTAATATTTTGAGACCCCTCAATCCCTTCCATGCCCCCTCATTCGCCCTTCGATCGTTGTTTACACAAAATGCCATCCATTTGTTGGTGGCAACACCAATCAAAAAAGACGGGAGATGGTATCTGCATTCATTTGAGAAAGATGGGAATAATTTTTGTCGCAAGCCACGATTATTTCTATAGAGGTTAGGCATCTTCCCCTACTTCCTCAATCAACGTTCGAAACCAATTGGTATGACATAAAAGTTTGTATGCACCACGGGTACTAATATATACCTATACAGGGTATCCCAAAAGAACCGGAACGGTCAAATATCTCGGCAACAGCATGACATAACGGTATAAAATTTCGTATACGAGGGTTCTTAATAGTGCCGGATCTGAAAATTATATTTTCAACGTTGCCGGATTTATAGTTTTTCCGATAAATCTCTCAACTTTATTTTTTTAAATGCTAAGCTACAATAATTTTTCTTTTAAAATGTTGGTCAAACCAAAGTGTTTTCAATCCTAAAATATCAAATATTTTTCTTTTGTGGTTTTGAAAAGATATGGCAATACTGCCATATTTCCATTCAAAAGAACTGAAATGGTAAAATATCTTAACAACGGCTTTATACAACGTTATGACATTTGGTATACAGGGGTTTTTAAAAGTGTCGGAACTGAAAATAATATTTGCAACGTTGCCAGTTCTACAGTTTTTCAGATAAATCTCTCAACTTTGGTTTTTTCAATGTAAAACTATGGTAATTTTTCATTTAAAATATTGGTCAAACCAAAGTGTTTACAATCCTAAAATATCAATTTTTTCTCTTGTGGTTTCCAAAAGATATGGCAATACTGCATTTTCATTAAAAAAAAATGAAATGGTAGAATATCTTAGCAACAGCTTAATACAACGTTATGACATTTGGTATACAGGGGGTTCTAAAAGTGCCAGATATAAAAATAATATTTGCAACGTTGCCAGGTTTATAGTTTTTCCGATAAATCTCTCAACTTTAGTTTTTTCAATGCTAAGCTACAATAATTTTTCTTTTAAAATGTTGGTCAAACCAAAGTGTTTACAATCCTAAAATATCAAATTTTTCTTTTGTGGTTTTTAAAAGATATGGCACTTCATTTTCATATAAAAGAACTGAAATGGTAAAATATCTGGCAATGGCTTAATACAACGTTATGACATTTGGTATACCTACAGAGGTTTTTAGAAGTGCTGGGTCTGAAAATAAAATTTGCAACGTTGCCAGTTTTACAGTTTTTCCGATAAATATTTTAAATCAAATGCGTCGCTTTGGTAGTTTTTCATTTAAAATGTTGGTCAAACCAAAGTCAAGGATTAGTATTTTTTTTTTCGAATTTTTAAAGATATGGCAATAATTCTTTTTCATTTAAAAGAACTGGAACGGTGAAATAACAAGTAACACCGATTACCAAAACTTTTTCACGACATTATCCGAAAGCTGTGATAGTATACAGTCAAACTATCCACAGGCGGAAATTGTCTTTTTAGGCGATTTCAACGTCCACAATATACCCTGGCTGAAACACCACAACAAAACAGATAACGAAGGCAGAGAAGCAGAAGCTTTTGCCATAAGTTGTGGTCTAACGCAGCTTGTCGATGAACCTACCCGTATCTCAGAAAGGGGCGAATTTGCAGCGCTTTTAGACTTGTTCCTAACCACCAATCCTGACTCGTACACAATTCAAGTAGATGCTCCACTTGGTTCGTCCGATCATAAACTTATAATAACAAAGTGCGAAATGCTCATCCCACCAAGCCTACAACCACTTCCTCGTAAAATGTGGCACTATAAATCGGCAAAATGGAATGACCTAAAACAGTATTACCTGGATTTTCCATGGCAAGAGGTTTGCTTTAAAGCAGCTGATCCCACTATTTGCTGTAATGAAATAACACAAGTAATCTTATCTGGAATGGACGCATATATCCCACATACAACTAAACGTAGAGCTAATGCAAAACCTTGGTTCAACAGCCAGTGTCAAACGGCTGTACAGAAAAAACACAAAGCATATAACCTTTGGAAACGACAACAAACCGCTCAAAACCACACAGAATTTATAGAAGCCAGAAATAGTTGCAAAATTACTATTGACTTCGCTAAAGAAACATACAATCAAAGAATAAAAAACAGGTTGCTGAATTGTCCAAGTAGTTCTAGGTCTTTTTGGTCTCTTGCAAAAGCTGTTGGATCTAACTTCACCAAGTCATCCATACCACCACTTACAGATAAAAATAATCACTTAGCCACAACATCAGAGGAAAAAGCCAATATGCTTGCCCAAATGTTTTCCTCCAACTCCAACCTAACAGTGCCAAACGGAAAAACTCCACCGTTCATTGAAAGGGTTTCCCATAGTATGCCAGAGGTACCCTTTTGTCACAGAGAAATACGAAAATCCCTAAAAAAGCTGGATACAAACAAAGCAATGGGTCCGGATGGCATTCCCGCAATAGTACTCAAAAATTGCGCCAACGAACTCACCCCAACTTTCGCAAAATTATTCAATTTGTCTTACAGGCGAGGAGTATATCCATCATCATGGAAGTCTGCCGCAGTACAACCCATTCCAAAGAAAGGAAAAAAGACAGATCCGTTAAACTATAGACCAATTGCTCTACTTCCGGTGATATCAAAAGTAATGGAAAGAGTTGTGAACAATCACCTAACCAAGTACTTGGAAAAGTACAAAATTATCAACGATAAGCAATACGGATTTCGAAAATATAGGTCAACTGGCGATTTACTTACATACGTCACTCACTTATGGCAAAAAGCGATTGAGTTGCGGGGTGAAACAAGAACAATTGCCCTAGATATATCTAAAGCATTCGACAAAGTTTGGCATGAAAATCTGCTCAACAAGCTCAAAGCAATGGGATTATCGCCGAAACTTTGCACTTGGTTTGAAAGTTACCTAAAGGACAGATCCATTTATGTTGCACTGGATGGCCAGAACTCCAACTCTTACCAAATAAATGCTGGTGTGCCACAGGGAGCAATCCTTTCGCCAACTCTTTTTCTGATTTACATAAATGACCTCATAGATAAAACAGTAAATCCACTTTATTGCTTTGCAGACGATGGCAATGTAGTCTCTTCACTCATACCACCCACAGGTCTTTCCGCACGTGAATTCCACCATCTTAGACTAACTCAAATATCGCAGATAAATAACGACCTGGAGATAATAGAGGACTGGGGTAACAAAAACCTTGTACAGTTCAACGCGCAGAAAACCCAAGCAGCTCTGTTTTCAAAAAAGACCAGCACCGGTGAGCCAAACATCATGCTATCTGGAAGTGCTGTCACATTACAGAGTCAGTTGAACATCTTGGGGGTTACTGCAGAGACCAACATGTCTTGGCACAGTCACGTGGCAGATATTGCTAAAAGGGCCTCCCAAAAGCTGGGGGTGCTATTTCGTACAAGACATCTGTACACACCAAGCCAATTGCTGACACTCTACAAAGCCCAGATTCGACCAACTATGGAGTACTGCTCACATATATGGAGTGCAGCACCCAAACATACCTTAATGCTTTTGAATACCGTGCAAAAACGAGCTATCAAGCTGATCAATGACCCCGCACTTACTCGTAACTTGGATGGTCTCGAACATCGCAGATCTGTGGGCGATTTATCTCTCTTCTACAGGTACTATCACGGAAAATGCTCTGAAGAGTTGGCACGTATGATTCCACCGAGAGTAGCACCTACCAGGCGAACCCGTCAAACAGACGGTAACCATGAGTTTACTGTCAAACTAGAGGCACCAAGAACCTCATTATATCAGAATTCATATCTCTGGAGAACAGCATCGCTGTGGAATAAACTCCCTGCGACGGTTTTCCCTACAGGTTACAACCTGAACCGTTTCAAGACCAACATACACCGACATTTCCGCGCACTTGCCGCTTCTCGAGCGTGATAGGACATTTCCTTGCGAGTGCGCATATCCGTAAAAAAAAAAAAAAAAAAAAAAATATCTTACCAACAGCGTAACATAATGTAATATTATTAGAAATTATTTAGTTAAGTGTTTAAATAATGGACTTTCCAGAATTTTTTTAACACTTAAAATTTAATTAAAAATCCATAACTCGAAAACTATACAATCATTGGAATTCATACTAGTGAGGTAGAACAGCTGCGGGATAATTCAAAAATTGTGTTTCGACTTTTTCAAAATTTCAATATTTTTTTGTATTTTGATTTTTTTTCTTAAATTCTGACATGTCCCCGTTGCCCGTATGATATCCAATCCTAAAAGATAACTAAATTACGAATCATTTAATACCTTTTTCTACGAGCGTGCGGGAAATGGCTCTTCCCGCACGATTTGCTGTGCGGGAAGACTTTCTTCCCGCACCGATGCGGGAAGAGATTTCTTCCCGCACTCAGTGCGGGAAGAGTTTGAAATAATCATTGTGACATGGAATTGTTTGTATTGTTGATACACCTATACCTTTACCTTTAATACATTTACCTTTTTTTTATAAATACCGTTCAATGCATTTTTAATTCTACCTTCTGCACAATCGCATTTTATTTAAATTAAACTTCTCGTAACATCAGCTTTAGTATGCTCGTAGAAAAAATATAGTTCCTAACTCTTGCGGGAAGAATGGAAGAAATTTCCGGCACTCGGGCGCTTCGCACTCTCGTGCCGGAAATTTCTCTTCCCGCACTCGTTAGGAAAATAGCTATTTTGGACCCAAGTGGTAAAATAGAAAATTTTAAAAAAATCTAAAAATTTCAACTTGGCATGAAATTTTATTATAATACTATACGTGAGTTATTACAGACTTGGATATTGCTTGGCAAATAATGTCTTATATTTTTGAACACAATACGTTAAGTCTTTTACTTTTGTCAAGCTATCTGCTTTCCGACGACCTTTTAGTTTTTGTAGAAATGTTAATAGGAATATTGCTAGGATAAAGCAAATAAAAATTTAATGTAAAGTTAAAATTTCTAGAAGTTTTTAAAATGTGTCGGGTCCAAAAAGGTCTTAAATAATTCGTAATTTAGTTGTCTTTTAGAATATCTATTTGATATTTGACCAAGGACGTCCATTACCGAGCAATTGGATATCATACAATGACATGTCAAAATTTAAGAAAAAAATTAAAAAAAAAACATTTTTACTATTTGGAAATCCATGATCTAATGAAAAATTTTCAAGTAAATATTTATATTTATTTATTTCCACTAATTTGTAATACAATTTTTACATGTTCCGCTACACTGTAGCTTCATCAGAAAACTGTTTAAGAATTTTATGTAGACATAAAAGTGAAATAGTGAAGCTACAGTGTAGCGAAACATGTAAAAAGTGTATTACAAATTAGTGGAAATAAATAAGTACCTATAAATATTTACTTGTAGAAGGTTTGCGCCCTTAACAGTTGTATGAATAGAAAGTGTTGTGGGTTTAGGGCAAAAAAAATTTAAAGTCCCTTTTAAATTTTAAATTTTTTTAAAAAAATGCCGACGTTTCGACTTTATTTAAAGTCTTTTTCAAGGCTGAAAATAACAAGAAAAAAATAGTTATTTTCTCTATGGAGAGACTAGACAATTATTAATTAATTCAATCTTGCTTATTGACTTAAAGTTGCTTAAAAAATAAAAATGCATTGACAATACTCCAATAACAGTTTTTCTTGGTACATAAATGTGTAAACAATAATAAGATATAAGACCAAAAAAAAAAAAAATAATAATAATAATAGTGATAAAAAATATAAATTAGGTATCAAAAACACAAAAATATCTAAACATTATTAAAAAATTCAATATTGAATTATACTCTACACACAAGCAAAATAAAAACCAAACACCAATGGAACAAAGTATTACTTAAACATACAAATAAATAAATATGAGGGAACATACCTATTTTTTAATTATTTTTTGAAAAAGGGACTCTGGTCGAAGTGAGTGAAAGCACCAAGCACATAATAAAAACTTTTTGATTTGAACATGAATACTTGTTTTTGAGTAATCAACATTAGGTACATATGTATACCCGTCACGAAACACAAGTGGCAACTAAAAACCAATAATTTTGCCTGCTGACCCGAGACGTTCACCCATCTATGGAATTTATTGTTCTTAAAAAAAAAAATTGAATAATATAAAACCGAAGAATTTTTAACTAATTTTGTTGTTGTTTCTTGGTCCTGTAATAGTTTAATATATGCATATACTGGGCACTAAGATTTTGAGTGTCAGTCCTAAAGTTTACTGTATCATTAATTGATATATAAATCATTTCATTAAGATTGCGTTTAAAATAATTGGATTCTGAACAGAGCTGGGATCGTTACTTGAAAAAAGTAACGCGTTACTTTACAGTTACTTTTGCTTAAAAATAACTCGTTACTTAAAATTTACAGTTACTTTCGAATAATGATAACTTTATTTTCGTTACTTATTGGAAAGAAACGCGTTACTGTAACTTCTTTACTTTCAAATTAACTTCTTTACTTTAAAAGTAGTTCGTTACTTTTAAAGTAACGCGTTACTTCAAAAATAACTATTTACGTCGAAAATTGCGTTATTCCTTAATTTGACTCACCAACACAGCAGTCCAAACAATCAAATAAGACCTATACGAAATGCCAATATGTTTTTAGTTTGTGAGTCCGACTATGTGGAAGAGTATTAAGTAGGATTAAGCGACTGAATAGAGCACTTGGTTTTGGATAAACCTGCTCTTTGAAGCGTCCCAGTGTCTGCACATAGTGTCTTTAGACCCGAGGCGGCGCGTGGCACGCCCAACAACGATTATTTTGAGCTTTCAAAACAAAATGTTCTGTACTACCCACATTTTATTTGACATACAAAGTTTTTGGATTACTTATTTTCCTTTTCCTCACTCGTCAATTATTTGTAAAGAAGATAAAAAAATTGATAGAACGAGTTACTTTCATAGTAACGCGTTACTTCCAGCGTTACTTCAGGAAAGTAACGTCGTTACAGTTACTTATCAATCAATCTGAAAAGTAACGAAGTTACCAAGTAACGCGTTACTTTCAGTAACTCGTTAAAGTAAAGTAACTATTTTTTGTCGTTACTCCCAGCTCTGATTCTGAACATAAAATTCCGACATTATCAAAATCAAAAACATGCCCCTGGTCAAAATGATGTGTTGCCAGAGCCGTTTTCTCCGCCTTTTGTCTATTACGCTCCCTGCAGTCATATTTATGCTGATATATACGATCCTTCAGATATTGCTTAGTAGTTCCTACATAGTAATTTGTGCAAGGGATTTTATAGACTAAATTAGAGCATAATCCGGGAGGATTCTTATCTTTTAATTTCGTGTATAGGCTTTTAAAAGTAAGTTTGTTATAGAATGCCAGTTTGCTATTCGGATTTTTATCACACAAGGTTTTTTGAATTTTTTCCGTTCACAGGGTATACCTACATGAAATTTTCATCTAAAAAATGGCCACTAAAATCAAACATCGACGTGTCCGAGGTTTTTTGGAAAATATCAACCTTGTATATTTTATTCCAACCTTTACGTGCTCACTGTATATATTTGGAATAAGGAAGAAAATATCTTTTATTTAATCGCATAATATACAAGGTGTTAAAAGTGTTAAAAAAAGTAAAAGTTTTCTACGTTCCTCCATTTTGCAATGCGCTTTTGTTTTTTTTTTTTTGATAACGTTAAAAGAAAATATAGAAAAAATCTGTCAAGTTTTATTTTTAATTTTTTTTTCTATCTTAAAAGGCTGTAGGTAGGTACGGGCTTAAAATATAACTGATGTGAAGTTAGCAGCCAAAAGTTAGCGGCCATTTTCCGGAAGATTGCCGAACGACCAGTGGCGTTGGATAATAATTTAAGTTGATCAATTTCAAATATTCCAGTGCACATCAGTTAGAAATAGTTAATAATAAATAATAATATATTTTATTTTTATGAAAAACAAACAAATTGATATGGAAATGCGGTACCAAATATAATCGAATAAAATTATCACATTCTCTCGGTTTTTAGCTTTCCAGTCTTTGCTGCTTATCTACTTACCTTTAAAGTATAATTTTTCCTAAACACTACACACAATAACACTTTATTTGAACTTGCAAGATAGAAACAAGACTAATAAAGCTGAACTTTAGAGTACAAAACACGCACTTAGATAGGGTCTATTGATTTCTTATTTCTAGCTGCTATCTTAGAATACTCGATTTCTCGAAAACTACAGATAGTAACATTTTCAAATTTGTAGAGTAGAAAGGGGTTTAATAAAGCTAAAATTTAGTGTGTCAAACATTCACTTGGAATGAGTCCTTCGATTTCTCATTTCTGGCTGCTATCTTAAAATACTCGATTTATCAAAAACTACACATAGTAACACTTTCAAATTTGTAGAGTAGAAAGGGGTTTAATAAAGCTAAAATTTAGTGTATCAAACATTCACTTGGAATGGGTCCTTCGATTTCTCATTTCTGGCTGCTATCTCAAAATACTCGATTTCTTGAAAACTACACATAGTAACATTTTCAAATTTGTAGAGTAGAAAGGGGTTTAATAAAGCTAAAATTTAGTGTGTCAAACATTCACTTGGAATGAGTCCTTCGATTTCTCATTTCTGGCTGCTATCTTAAAATACTCGATTTATCAAAAACTACACATAGTAACACTTTCAAATTTGTAGAGTAGAAAGGGGTTTAATAAAGCTAAAATTTAGTGTATCAAACATTCACTTGGAATGGGTCCTTCGATTTCTCATTTCTGGCTGCTATCTCAAAATACTCGATTTCTCGAAAACTACACATAGTAACATTTTCAAATTTGTAGAGTAGAAAGGGGTTTAATAAAGCTAAAATTTAGTGTGTCAAACATTCACTTGGAATGAGTCCTTCGATTTCTCATTTTTGGCTGCTATCTTAAAATACTCTATTTCTCGAAAACTACACATAGTAACATTTTCAAATTTGTAGAGTAGAAAGGGGTTTAATAAAGCTAAAATTTAGTGTGTCAAACATTCACTTGGAATGAGTCCTTCGATTTCTCATTTCTGGCTGCTATCTTAAAATACTCGATTTATCAAAAACTACACATAGTAACACTTTCAAATTTGTAGAGTAGAAAGGGGTTTAATAAAGCTAAAATTTAGTGTATCAAACATTCACTTGGAATGGGTCCTTCGATTTCTCATTTCTGGCTGCTATCTCAAAATACTCGATTTCTCGAAAACTACACATAGTAACATTTTCAAATTTGTAGAGTAGAAAGGGGTTTAATAAAGCTAAAATTTAGTGTGTCAAACATTCACTTGGAATGAGTCCTTCGATTTCTCATTTTTGGCTGCTATCTTAAAATACTCTATTTCTCGAAAACTACACATAGTAACATTTTCAAATTTGTAGAGTAGAAAGGGGTTTAATAAAGCTAAAATTTAGTGTGTCAAACATTCACTTGGAATGAGTCCTTCGATTTCTCATTTCTGGCTGCTATCTTAAAATACTCGATTTATCAAAAACTACACATAGTAACACTTTCAAATTTGTAGAGTAGAAAGGGGTTTAATAAAGCTAAAATTTAGTGTATCAAACATTCACTTAGAATGGGTCCTTCGATTTCTCATTTCTGGCTGCTATCTCAAAATACTCGATTTCTCGAAAACTACACATAGTAACATTTTCAAATTTGTAGAGTAGAAAGGGGTTTAATAAAGCTAAAATTTAGTGTATCAAACATTCACTTGGAATGGGTCCTTCGATTTCTCATTTCTGGCTGCTATCTCAAAATACTCGATTTCTTGAAAACTACACATAGTAACATTTTCAAATTTGTAGAGTAGAAAGGGGTTTAATAAAGCTAAAATTTAGTGTGTCAAACATTCACTTGGAATGAGTCCTTCGATTTCTCATTTCTGGCTGCTATCTTAAAATACTCGATTTATCAAAAACTACACATAGTAACACTTTCAAATTTGTAGAGTAGAAAGGGGTTTAATAAAGCTAAAATTTAGTGTATCAAACATTCACTTGGAATGGGTCCTTCGATTTCTCATTTCTGGCTGCTATCTCAAAATACTCGATTTCTCGAAAACTACACATAGTAACATTTTCAAATTTGTAGAGTAGAAAGGGGTTTAATAAAGCTAAAATTTAGTGTGTCAAACATTCACTTGGAATGAGTCCTTCGATTTCTCATTTTTGGCTGCTATCTTAAAATACTCTATTTCTCGAAAACTACACATAGTAACATTTTCAAATTTGTAGAGTAGAAAGGGGTTTAATAAAGCTAAAATTTAGTGTGTCAAACATTCACTTGGAATGAGTCCTTCGATTTCTCATTTCTGGCTGCTATCTTAAAATACTCGATTTATCAAAAACTACACATAGTAACACTTTCAAATTTGTAGAGTAGAAAGGGGTTTAATAAAGCTAAAATTTAGTGTATCAAACATTCACTTGGAATGGGTCCTTCGATTTCTCATTTCTGGCTGCTATCTCAAAATACTCGATTTCTCGAAAACTACACATAGTAACATTTTCAAATTTGTAGAGTAGAAAGGGGTTTAATAAAGCTAAAATTTAGTGTGTCAAACATTCACTTGGAATGAGTCCTTCGATTTCTCATTTTTGGCTGCTATCTTAAAATACTCTATTTCTCGAAAACTACACATAGTAACATTTTCAAATTTGTAGAGTAGAAAGGGGTTTAATAAAGCTAAAATTTAGTGTGTCAAACATTCACTTGGAATGAGTCCTTCGATTTCTCATTTCTGGCTGCTATCTTAAAATACTCGATTTATCAAAAACTACACATAGTAACACTTTCAAATTTGTAGAGTAGAAAGGGGTTTAATAAAGCTAAAATTTAGTGTATCAAACATTCACTTGGAATGGGTCCTTCGATTTCTCATTTCTGGCTGCTATCTCAAAATACTCGATTTCTTGAAAACTACACATAGTAACATTTTCAAATTTGTAGAGTAGAAAGGGGTTTAATAAAGCTAAAATTTAGTGTGTCAAACATTCACTTGGAATGAGTCCTTCGATTTCTCATTTCTGGCTGCTATCTTAAAATACTCGATTTATCAAAAACTACACATAGTAACACTTTCAAATTTGTAGAGTAGAAAGGGGTTTAATAAAGCTAAAATTTAGTGTATCAAACATTCACTTGGAATGGGTCCTTCGATTTCTCATTTCTGGCTGCTATCTCAAAATACTCGATTTCTTGAAAACTACACATAGTAACATTTTCAAATTTGTAGAGTAGAAAGGGGTTTAATAAAGCTAAAATTTAGTGTGTCAAACATTCACTTGGAATGAGTCCTTCGATTTCTCATTTCTGGCTGCTATCTTAAAATACTCGATTTATCAAAAACTACACATAGTAACACTTTCAAATTTGTAGAGTAGAAAGGGGTTTAATAAAGCTAAAATTTAGTGTATCAAACATTCACTTGGAATGGGTCCTTCGATTTCTCATTTCTGGCTGCTATCTCAAAATACTCGATTTCTCGAAAACTACACATAGTAACATTTTCAAATTTGTAGAGTAGAAAGGGGTTTAATAAAGCTAAAATTTAGTGTGTCAAACATTCACTTGGAATGAGTCCTTCGATTTCTCATTTTTGGCTGCTATCTTAAAATACTCTATTTCTCGAAAACTACACATAGTAACATTTTCAAATTTGTAGAGTAGAAAGGGGTTTAATAAAGCTAAAATTTAGTGTGTCAAACATTCACTTGGAATGAGTCCTTCGATTTCTCATTTCTGGCTGCTATCTTAAAATACTCGATTTATCAAAAACTACACATAGTAACACTTTCAAATTTGTAGAGTAGAAAGGGGTTTAATAAAGCTAAAATTTAGTGTATCAAACATTCACTTGGAATGGGTCCTTCGATTTCTCATTTCTGGCTGCTATCTCAAAATACTCGATTTCTCGAAAACTACACATAGTAACATTTTCAAATTTGTAGAGTAGAAAGGGGTTTAATAAAGCTAAAATTTAGTGTGTCAAACATTCACTTGGAATGAGTCCTTCGATTTCTCATTTTTGGCTGCTATCTTAAAATACTCTATTTCTCGAAAACTACACATAGTAACATTTTCAAATTTGTAGAGTAGAAAGGGGTTTAATAAAGCTAAAATTTAGTGTGTCAAACATTCACTTGGAATGAGTCCTTCGATTTCTCATTTCTGGCTGCTATCTTAAAATACTCGATTTATCAAAAACTACACATAGTAACACTTTCAAATTTGTAGAGTAGAAAGGGGTTTAATAAAGCTAAAATTTAGTGTATCAAACATTCACTTAGAATGGGTCCTTCGATTTCTCATTTCTGGCTGCTATCTCAAAATACTCGATTTCTCGAAAACTACACATAGTAACATTTTCAAATTTGTAGAGTAGAAAGGGGTTTAATAAAGCTAAAATTTAGTGTATCAAACATTCACTTGGAATGGGTCCTTCGATTTCTCATTTCTGGCTGCTATCTCAAAATACTCGATTTCTTGAAAACTACACATAGTAACATTTTCAAATTTGTAGAGTAGAAAGGGGTTTAATAAAGCTAAAATTTAGTGTGTCAAACATTCACTTGGAATGAGTCCTTCGATTTCTCATTTCTGGCTGCTATCTTAAAATACTCGATTTATCAAAAACTACACATAGTAACACTTTCAAATTTGTAGAGTAGAAAGGGGTTTAATAAAGCTAAAATTTAGTGTATCAAACATTCACTTGGAATGGGTCCTTCGATTTCTCATTTCTGGCTGCTATCTCAAAATACTCGATTTCTCGAAAACTACACATAGTAACATTTTCAAATTTGTAGAGTAGAAAGGGGTTTAATAAAGCTAAAATTTAGTGTGTCAAACATTCACTTGGAATGAGTCCTTCGATTTCTCATTTTTGGCTGCTATCTTAAAATACTCTATTTCTCGAAAACTACACATAGTAACATTTTCAAATTTGTAGAGTAGAAAGGGGTTTAATAAAGCTAAAATTTAGTGTGTCAAACATTCACTTGGAATGAGTCCTTCGATTTCTCATTTCTGGCTGCTATCTTAAAATACTCGATTTATCAAAAACTACACATAGTAACACTTTCAAATTTGTAGAGTAGAAAGGGGTTTAATAAAGCTAAAATTTAGTGTATCAAACATTCACTTGGAATGGGTCCTTCGATTTCTCATTTCTGGCTGCTATCTCAAAATACTCGATTTCTCGAAAACTACACATAGTAACATTTTCAAATTTGTAGAGTAGAAAGGGGTTTAATAAAGCTAAAATTTAGTGTGTCAAACATTCACTTGGAATGAGTCCTTCGATTTCTCATTTTTGGCTGCTATCTTAAAATACTCTATTTCTCGAAAACTACACATAGTAACATTTTCAAATTTGTAGAGTAGAAAGGGGTTTAATAAAGCTAAAATTTAGTGTGTCAAACATTCACTTGGAATGAGTCCTTCGATTTCTCATTTCTGGCTGCTATCTTAAAATACTCGATTTATCAAAAACTACACATAGTAACACTTTCAAATTTGTAGAGTAGAAAGGGGTTTAATAAAGCTAAAATTTAGTGTATCAAACATTCACTTGGAATGGGTCCTTCGATTTCTCATTTCTGGCTGCTATCTCAAAATACTCGATTTCTCGAAAACTACACATAGTAACATTTTCAAATTTGTAGAGTAGAAAGGGGTTTAATAAAGCTAAAATTTAGTGTATCAAACATTCACTTGGAATGGGTCCTTCGATTTCTCATTTCTGGCTGCTATCTCAAAATACTCGATTTCTTGAAAACTACACATAGTAACATTTTCAAATTTGTAGAGTAGAAAGGGGTTTAATAAAGCTAAAATTTAGTGTGTCAAACATTCACTTGGAATGAGTCCTTCGATTTCTCATTTCTGGCTGCTATCTTAAAATACTCGATTTATCAAAAACTACACATAGTAACACTTTCAAATTTGTAGAGTAGAAAGGGGTTTAATAAAGCTAAAATTTAGTGTATCAAACATTCACTTGGAATGGGTCCTTCGATTTCTCATTTCTGGCTGCTATCTCAAAATACTCGATTTCTCGAAAACTACACATAGTAACATTTTCAAATTTGTAGGGTAGAAAGGAGTTTAATAAAGCTAAAATTTAGTGTATCAAACATTTACTTGGAATGGGTCCTTCGATTCCTCATTTCTGGCTGCTATCTCAAAATACTCGATTTCTCGAAAACTACACATAGTAACATTTTCAAATTTGTAGAGTAGAAAGGGGTTTAATAAAGCTAAAATTTAGTGTGTCAAACATTCACTTGGAATGGGTCCTTCGATTTCTCATTTCTGGCTGCTATCTTAAAAAATCTACTCGATTTCTCGAAAACTACACATAGTAACATTTTCAAATTTGTAGGGTAGAAAGGAGTTTAATAAAGCTAAAATTTGGTGTATCAAACATTCACTTGGAATGGGTCCTTCGATTTCTCATTTCTGGCTGCTATCTCAAAATACTCGATTTCTCGAAAACTACACATAGTAACATTTTCAAATTTGTAGAGTAGAAAGGGGTTTAATAAAGCTAAAAGTAGAAAGGAGTTTAATGAAGCTAAAATTTAGTGTATCAAACATTCACTTGGAATGGGTCCTTCGATTTCTCATTTCTGGCTGCTATCTCAAAATACTCGATTTCTCGAAAACTACACATAGTAACATTTTCAAATTTGTAGGGTAGAAAGGAATTTAATAAAGCTAAAATTTAGTGTATCAAACATTCACTTGGAATGGGTCCTTCGATTTCTCATTTCTGGCTGCTATCTTAAAATACTCGATTTCTCGAAAACTACACATAGTAACATTTTCAAATTTGTAGAGTAGAAAGGGGTTTAATAAAGCTAAAATTTAGTGTATCAAACATTCACTTGGAATGAGTCCTTCGATTTCTCATTTCTGGCTGCTATCTTAAAATACTCGATTTATCAAAAACTACACATAGTAACACTTTCAAATTTTGTAGGGTAGAAAGGAGTTTAATGAAGCTAAAATTAGTGTGTCAAACATTCACTTGGAATGAGTCCTTCGATTTCTCATTTCTGGCTGCTATCTCAAAATACTCGATTTCTCGAAAACTACACATAGTAACATTTTCAAATTTGTAGAGTAGAAAGGGGTTTAATAAAGCTAAAATTTAGTGTATCAAACATTCACTTGGAATGGGTCCTTCAATTTCTCATTTCTGGCTGCTATCCTCAAAAATACTCGATTTCTTGAAAACTACACATAGTAACATTTTCAAATTTGTAGGGTAGAAAGGAATTTAATAAAGCTAAAATTTAGTGTATCAAACATTCACTTGGAATGGGTCCTTCGATTTCTCATTTCTGGCTGCTATCTTAAAATACTCGATTTCTCGAAAACTACACATAGTAACATTTTCAAATTTGTAGAGTAGAAAGGGGTTTAATAAAGCTAAAATTTAGTGTATCAAACATTCACTTGGAATGGGTCCTTCAATTTCTCATTTCTGGCTGCTATCTCAAAATACTCGATTTCTTGAAAACTACACATAGTAACATTTTCAAATTTGTAGGGTAGAAAGGAATTTAATAAAGCTAAAATTTAGTGTATCAAACATTCACTTGGAATGGGTCCTTCGATTTCTCATTTCTGGCTGCTATCTTAAAATACTCGATTTCTCGAAAACTACACATAGTAACATTTTCAAATTTGTAGAGTAGAAAGGGGTTTAATAAAGCTAAAATTTAGTGTATCAAACATTCACTTGGAATGAGTCCTTCGATTTTCTCATTTCTGGCTGCTATCTTAAAATACTCGATTTATCAAAAACTACACATAGTAACACTTTCAAATTTGTAGGGTAGAAAGGAGTTTAATGAAGCTAAAATTTAGTGTATCAAACATTCACTTGGAATGGGTCCTTCGATTTCTCATTTCTGGCTGCTATCTCAAAATACTCGATTTCTCGAAAACTACACATAGTAACATTTTCAAATTTGTAGGGTAGAAAGGAATTTAATAAAGCTAAAATTTAGTGTATCAAACATTCACTTGGAATGGGTCCTTCGATTTCTCATTTCTGGCTGCTATCTTAAAATACTCGATTTCTCGAAAACTACACATAGTAACATTTTCAAATTTGTAGAGTAGAAAGGGGTTTAATAAAGCTAAAATTTAGTGTATCAAACATTCACTTGGAATGAGTCCTTCGATTTCTCATTTCTGGCTGCTATCTTAAAATACTCGATTTATCAAAAACTACACATAGTAACACTTTCAAATTTGTAGGGTAGAAAGGAGTTTAATGAAGCTAAAATTTAGTGTGTCAAACATTCACTTGGAATGAGTCCTTCGATTTCTCATTTCTGGCTGCTATCTCAAAATACTCGATTTCTTGAAAACTACACATAGTAACATTTTCAAATTTGTAGAGTAGAAAGGGGTTTAATAAAGCTAAAATTTAGTGTATCAAACATTCACTTGGAATGAGTCCTTCGATTTCTCATTTCTGGCTGCTATCTTAAAATACTCGATTTATCAAAAACTACACATAGTAACACTTTCAAATTTGTAGGGTAGAAAGGAGTTTAATGAAGCTAAAATTTAGTGTATCAAACATTCACTTGGAATGGGTCCTTCGATTTCTCATTTCTGGCTGCTATCTCAAAATACTCGATTTCTCGAAAACTACACATAGTAACATTTTCAAATTTGTAGGGTAGAAAGGAATTTAATAAAGCTAAAATTTAGTGTATCAAACATTCACTTGGAATGGGTCCTTCGATTTCTCATTTCTGGCTGCTATCTTAAAATACTCGATTTCTCGAAAACTACACATAGTAACATTTTCAAATTTGTAGAGTAGAAAGGGGTTTAATAAAGCTAAAATTTAGTGTATCAAACATTCACTTGGAATGAGTCCTTCGATTTCTCATTTCTGGCTGCTATCTTAAAATACTCGATTTATCAAAAACTACACATAGTAACACTCTCAA